>JBAJFG010000019.1:7155000-8355000 GCA_037903475.1 Ancylostoma caninum
CCTCGCCAATAAATAATAGGTCATATATAAATTAGAGCAGACAACAAAAGAAAGCATTTCCTGCCAATGTTCAATTTTTTGCTGCCCTACTTTGCTAATAATGTAATTGAAAATCCATAATATCTGCTTCTGTTCATGCATGCTTTGATAATGAAGCAATGGATCCTTCCTGACGAGAAAAAATGAAACAGCTCGTCAACGCCATGGTTCTTTGGCGCATCCCGGGATTCCATAGAAACGCGCGAACCAATTCATGCTTCGCTGAAGTTCGCTTGCATCTGTTTCCGCTTAGTTTTTTGTTATCCCTCTCGCTCTATCTCTGTTTCTCATTCCCCACCTTCTTACTAAGGTCATATTTTTGGCCTTCTCTTTTGTTTTTCTTCTTGCAGCTCAAGGCCATGTATACCCGGCCACAATATTGGTGCTTGATTTTTGTTCCACAAGTAGTCGCTGAACGGTCAACAAATCCACAAGTCTCCTCCGGATGGTAATCGGATTCACCCCCGTGCCATTGTTAGGTCAGTGCTGGTTCGCGAAATTCACTTATCACGACGAAAACGCTTCAATGGCATCACTCGGACGGCTATTTTCGGATTACGTAGGCCTTAACGGCTTAACGACATTAACGCCTCCGGTCCAACACATGGTTCCATTGTTTTTTCCGGGTTTCACTGCGCTGGCTTCGACCAATCTGTCAACAACGCCATTCTTCTTTCAGCTTTTCAGCTTTTGCGAATCAATTCTTTCAAGAAAAACCACCTAGCCTACATATGAGATTGAGCTTTCGAAACCTGTGACTCAGTGGTACGGAATGTGCACGTGCAGATTTCACTGCTCAACAGCGCATTTCCGTTCAACATTCCGCCATAAATCTTGCTTATGTGCCAGGATTTTGCGCCAGCGTTCGCTGAGGCCGCCGCCGCCTCCGGCTTAAGCTTTTCCTTCCTTGCACTTTCTCCAATCCCTTCCACTTCATCATATGATCCCTTCGGCTTCTCGTTCAGTCGTCATCGCTTTTCGGCTAAAAGCCCACATTCCAGAAAATTCCCCGTTCCAGATGAATTTCCTCTTCGCACTTGTGGTGCTGGTGCCCGGCTGCATAAGTGCGTTTTTCGTACCACAATGGAAATCGTTGCGAGAAAACGTGGAAATTGTTTCCGATGTTGGTCCAGGGCATGAAAAGAGGTCATTACTACGCCAAAGAGGTTTGAGGACGAAGTGGTTGATGAGCTATTAATTGAATTTTCCAGATTTCTCTACTCACACAATTCTGACGGGCCACTTTTCCTGTTCGTCACCCCCTGTGGAGCGTCGGTGCACTGGAGGCTCTACAGCTTCAAAGGAGGTAGGTACATCCAGAGATTTTTTTGATGGATTTTTCAGATGGATTTTCATGTCCTATTCCGTTCCAACACTTCGAAGCTTATATATTGGAGAAAACAAATGGTATTGAGAACATCGTTCCCTAAGGCTTTCTCAGCTCCTGGGTATCCTTGCATCTAGTCCTTCCCAAGATATCTGGAAAAATGGACCAATTCAAAAAAGGGATGGACAAAAAATCTCTTTTCTCGCTTTCACACTCATTTTACGCTTTACTAGACTTCAAACATTATTTCTGCATAACTCTAGTTAATCAATACCATTTTTTGATCTCTCTATTATTCTTCTTACTTTTCGGGAAGATTAGCGCACACCTGAGCATATTTCTCTGATCGTCTGCGGAATCTCCTTCCACAACCATTTTCATTTCCACTTTCCACTAATTTTCTTTCTAATAATCCATCCATCCATGTCATCCATTTCGGGTAATTGAACTATTTCGCGGAATTGAATCAAGTATCCCTGAAAATTCGTATGTATGTACGTTCTGAAAGTGCGAAACTTGGCGTCGCTTTTCTATGGGAGCTGCCAGGCCCCGCCTAACTTCATAGAATCTTAGAATGGATTATTTGATTTTAAAGTTTAAGAAAACTGGGAACATGGTATGAATTTCCTTTTGTGCAACTCTGTTTCTAGTGACTCTTCCTGGGAATAATTCTTACCTCAAGCGACATTTTTTCAACATCTTTGCTTTTCTGGAATTCCCTTTTATTCCTGCAATGTACGAGACATTTTTGTTTAGAAATCGCTTGAGCAAGGCTAGTCTCCTAGGTCCTCCTTCTCCAGCTCTCAACTCAACTCCCCATGTTCTTAGGATGAGAATGAGAGCTGTTACTGCACTCTGTCATAGTTCATTTCTAATCTTTAATTGACCAGCTTTTTAAGCATAGAGATGGTAGTACATCCAATTATGGTGAGCGGATGCTTAGTACAGTATTATATTAGTGTTGACGATCTGTGAAATCCCTCAAGACGGAAAAAAAAACTGATGAGAACAAAACCGGAAGACTGTCTTATCTTGATGCAATGCGGAAATCCATGCCTGCTTGGATTTTCCGCTGTCGCGACGTCCATCAACAGCTCGTAAATGTCTGGTGGCGGGGGGAAAATCTGCCAACACTACAGGCCGTAAACAAAATTAGCGCTCACAACAGCATTTGTCGTTGTTTGCATCGGGAACGTCTCCAGAACGAATTTTCACCTTCGACGTCGACTGGGGACGTTTATTTCGAGTCACTTGGGCCTGTGGGACAGGAAATGAGCTGTTTGGGGTATGGTGGAGAGAGCGATCTTTCAGCGTTGTTCGTTCTGACGTTTTTCACTATCAAGAGGATGTCGGCACACAAGGAAGTCAAAAGAATAGCTGCTGATTGAAGAAGTCTTGCGAAACGAAAAAGTGCATCACGGCGGTTCAAGCAGCCCGATCCTGGCAATGCATCGCCGTACGCCTATGATAATAAGCGACAGAATGTGCTCGCCAGTAAATTTTACACAAGAAATGAGCCCGATACGTAGCGATCACAATAAATTGATTGTGTATGGGACTCTTATAGCATAAGGTAACCAACCCCTAAAAGGAAATTGAGTGCTTTTCCTTGCAGTTGTTGTTTTTTTTTTCAAGCTTCTTTCTTCTTTACCTTGTTCAATGAAGAGACATGTAAACATTTCCCAAATCCGTGAAGAAGTGTGTAATGGCTTCAAAAAACAGCGGCGCTACCTACCCGCGCGATTTCGATCCTGAAAAAAGGAAAAATCTCACGAAACGTGGATTTACCCCTTACGTGGCATTATTCTTACAGGTTTTACGATAACAATAATGTTAATACTATGAACTCCAACCTTATCAGGGAAAATCCATGAGCTTTGTACAGAATGCAGCAAAACATCATAGTAACCTCTCTCGGAAATCCCCTGTGTTAAGGGAAGAGCAAATTTCCTGCGTCGGTAGAGTGTGACGTGGATTTCGGCGTTAGAAGACATCCGGATTAATCTCGGGAATCCGGCGGACCTCATAAAAATCCTCGCGTTGGGGGCTTTGAGGGAAAATCTGCTGTGCTGTTAGACGTTTCTGTGTTTTTTCTTGATTAAAAAGGATAACATAAAGAGAAAGGAGAATGAAGCAACAGATAAGTCCCTTCGCCGGCCCCTACATGCTACCCGGTAAGAGCTTTACCAGCCCCTACAAGGGAATACAGTCTACATACTATGCTATTCCCTGTGGTTTTAGTTTTTTTTACTCTTAAGCCAGGCACAATAACGAGAGTTCGGACAGCTTGCAAGGATTCTGGTAACTTCCACGAGGTTGTCTGGTGTTTTCCCGATCAGTTTCGTCCACAGTGATGTCTTATAACCCTTCACCTACTGCACGGGTTATGAAAATTTACTTGAATTTTGTGAATATACTGGAAAATAGAGGTCTCACACAGAACTGAGAACCCTAGGAGCATGTTCTCAATTAAGCGGCCCAGACATGACCTTCGGGTCGTTCTACAATCTTATTAGAGGGCTCCTGAGCCATGATAGACTCCTAGCCACAGCACGAGACTTGCAAGAAACTGCCATCGGCTTGCACTCTCGAAGATTGGTGCTTCTTCTCCGTACGGATTGCCGCTCTCTTCATTTGCAGGAAAAATCCTCAAAGGGCATCACATCTCCTCTCAGGTCACAAACCCGAGGCGCTCGTTAAACCATGCACTTTTCCGTTAAGGGCTAGAGAGCAAATGTCTCGGTCCAGTGGCTAGAGGGGGTTGCACGTCAAAACCAGGAAGTCCGTAGAGTCTTCAAATCTTCTGATGGCTAGTGTACTTGATTTCTTTGTTTTTGTTTTCGCCTCGCAACGAAAACGCTGCTTTTGAGCGATTGCACGATGCTTTTGAGCAGCGAGGCTTTCTACGGAGGCACTAGCCGAAGACTAATAGGGCTAATAAGAGCCCTCATTCAGGTTAGGATAGGATTGCAACGAGAATAACAAGCTTGAGCAGGAGAAAGACAAGAAAAAACTAGGGAATGTAAGGTCGTTTGAGGAGCTTCCACAGGAATTTTACTCCTAGTTTCACTTACTTTGCCATAAAAAAAGCCTGAGAAACTACTGGGAATACTAGTAATTCACTGGCATAATTACTGGTGTTCATATTCCAGAAGTTTTATGGAAAGCTTCTTAGCAATTTATCTCTGCAACTACTTGATGGCATCCAATTTTTCGAAGCTACTATGTAATTGCTCCGGGAATTACAACAGATTTCTACCGTGCGCGCGCCATGCAAATTCCGTGCAAACTTCATGCAGTACGAAGCTACGTTGACATGAGGTGGACAGTGAAATGGAATTTCTTTCTTAAAATCTGCATGAAACATGCATAGGATGTGTGTGACTTCCATAATTTTGTTTTGTCTTACTTTACCTTTTTATTAAATTTCTAAAATACTTCTCGTCTCGGAAACTGTTGTCGGTATCAAGCACATCATCTGTGATGTAATAAATAAATAAATAAATAAATAAATAAATAAATAAATAAACAATATGATTACCAACGATAAGGAAAATATTATACTGGTAAGACCATAAAAAATTGTAAAGGAATGTCGTCTATTTACCCGTTTCGTTCCCTCATTCATGTATGGATAGGTAGGTCCCCCCAGAGTTCAAGCTTGAGTCAAGCTTCATGCAAGCTTCAGTTTTCCAACGCTAGCAACGAATTTTGGCTATGAATGCCATGCAACTGGCTAGAAATGGAGCAGATTCCATGCATATTTCATCATATTGTCAGCCACGGTTTTTCCCATGCAAACATCGTTTGATTGATGCAATCTCCTTTCTTGTGCACTCCCGTGTTCAACCGCTCTTCTCCAGTTACTGTCTGGCAGCTGAAATTAATTTTATTGGTGTCGCATAAAACAGTAATTTCTTCATTAAACCTTCAAATTGGTAATAATCACCAAAGCCACTCGTTTTCAAGAAAGTGACTTTCTCAGATTTCATGGGTCCAACGTCGTCTATGTACTAATCACTACTTACATCTCTCACGTATGTACTTCATATGCACGATATATATCTGTTAGCTAATGGAGCGCACTTTTTCCATAGGTTTCGGCCGTTATCGCAAAGTGCCCGCCAGAGTGAAATCGAAAACGCTTATGAGCCTATGGGGCTTTTTCACCCGGGCAAAAACTGCAAATTTCCCCCGTTCATCACCAGCAACTCACAGGCAGCCGCAAATGTGGCAAATTTGGTGCTGAATTGGTTCGCTGAATGGCTTCTTTCGAGGTGGCAAAAACGTGTGGCGCCACTTCCGCAGCCGGGTACAAGTGCTTTCGAGGCTCGAAATGGGTAGCTACGGGGCTTTAGATGAGGGATTTCCCTCAGACTGTCGTCGGGAAGAAGCAACTATGAGAGAGAGGCGTTCTGGCTTAGATGGAGCTTATGGTGGCGGAGAATGGGCCTTTGGTGTTTAAGCTGAAGGATATCTTGAAGGATTAGGCATTTCAAGTGCAAAGTTAAACCTGTTTACCTGCTGTAGTTTATACTTAGAGTGCTGCCATAAGCATCCTTGCTATCCTTATTTCCTTATATCCTCGCTTTTTGTCTTATCCTTTCGAGTTTTTTCTTGCTTGGTGCACCTTCCCGTGTAGAAAAAGATAAACAGTAAATAAAAAGAAGAAAAGAAATAGAAGCAAATAAATCCCAGAAAATTCGCAGGTTGGCGTTTTATTGCTGTGCTGGGGCTTTGACAAAATTATCTGGGTTCATCTTTTATTATGGAGTACTAAAAAGCCAAATAACCTTGCCTAGAGTATGCTACAGTACACCACATGAAGCATTTCCATTTCCGTTGTCTAAATTGCTTCACTAACTCCCATTTCGTCTTTCCTCTCTTCCTAATTTTTTTCTATTCTTTTCGCTGGCTCTGTTGCAATGAAATTTTCACTTACAGACATCTCCGAGCTAACTCCGAACGAGTCCTTGGATTCGCCGAAGCTCGAGTTGATAGCCGGCCAAGAGGATGACCGGCGAATGACGTTCTTCAAGCAGCATGTCTCGAGAGGTGAGCATAGAGTGAGACGTGGTTACTCGGGGATCTGTAAGGCTACTGTAGCGCTTTGTCGCCAGGGAATTCCTATTGGGACCCTTATTATTACCGTGACGCTGGCTGCTTATCACACATTCAGCTGAAATGGGACTTGAACCTGCCCAGTGGGATTTAAAAATAGCTTTAGCTGGATATAGCTACAGTAAAGGTTCAGATTTGATATCGTTTTGGACTTTAAAACGTATCTCATGACAGTTCTTCTATCATTCCGTTGTTCTCCACTGTTGTTCAGACAATATGCCCCAAATCTCTACGTGGGACCATCTACATATCCCAATGGCCTAGCAATAAGATATTCCCTGATAATCTCCATCATTGCCGTAGAGTTTTAGAGCTGTAATTCGGAAGGTACAGGGAACGTGAATCACGATTGCACCTCTCCGCGGGCCTGGAACGCCGCGCCACCTACGCGGCGCGGCCGAGCGCTGTGGATGTCGGTGTGTTGCCTCGCCCGCGCCGCGTAGGTGGTGCGGCGCTCCAGGCCGGGGGGGGGGGCAGTTGTGATTCACGCTCCCTGTACCCTTGTCTTCAGATACTGTAACTGAACTAGTTTGTACTAGTTTGAGCATTTTATAGTACAGCTATTCTATTTGTGGCTCTGATGATAGATTTCAAGGATAATTTACCTGAGCAGCATCAATGAACTGTGGGGAAGAGGGGGGGGGGGTGGGGGTGGGGAATGTTTCTGTTGTGTAGATTCACCTAGACTCTACAGTTACAGATGAAGAAGCTTACCGTGATTACTACGGAATTTTCCCTTCCAGGTTGAAAGATGTAATGGATATGTTTCTAAAGAAGCTCTGTTTTTATGATTTAAGCGGCTTTCAAGGCCATTCACATCACGTGCAGCTTTTCTGTGAGGATGTCGTTCCCATATCCTGAAAAATGACCCGTTAGGCTTCCCAATCCCGAAGATTAAATCCTATTGTTTTGTTTGAGAATTTTCCGGCAAAATGGTGAATTCCCATCTGCGAGAGAGCTACCGTAACCATGAGCAACATCACTGGCAAGCTTAAAAAGAGGGGAATCACTTATTTCTTTTCTAGAACATAGTTACTGCTTGAGTTATCAGTAAAATTGCACTGGCGGCTGAAGCATCATACAAAGGACGCTGCAAAAGTTGTACATCTTGCAGCAAGTTGTCGACAACTGACACAAAAACCCTCCCACTATATCCGTCACACAAAGACATTCCACAGAGACCGCTGCTTTGACGACGACGCTACCGTACCTCTTCCGCGCCCTGGATCTGCTGTCGTCATACACGTGTTTTGTGTGACTGTGTTGGAATGCAGTAGAGCATCGGCCCGCGGTGTCACATGACATCGCGCGGGCTTGACCCTGAGGCCATGGGTCGTCCGCGGCCGCCGCGGCGTCGACGACGGGGGCGAACAGTTGCAGAGCAGCGCCGAATGGCTGCTGAGCGCACATTCCACGCATTCCACGGACTCGACAACTGTCTCCACGTTAGGGCCGATTGATCATCATGTGCTCAACGAGAACGCGATTGACTCGCCCGGGGGAAATGGGGATGGGCCAGCAACGTATGAGGGAAAAAACAGTGGAGTGGCAGAGATTTTTTACGGATTTTTCAAAGGACAAATTCAACAACTCTAGCAGAATGGTCAGATTTAACCTTTGCGGCTTATTTTTTTCCACTTTATTTTGACGTCTTCCCCGTCAACACTAACCTAGGGGCCGAGTGCATAACTTAGAATACCCGGAATAAATGCGTCAACACCTCTCTCTCTAAATTTACCCATCATTACCAGGGCCATCGACACATTCACCCTGGGTAATTTCAATGAAGCATCTACGCCTAGATCAGGGAGCGGAAACATCATTGAGATTACCCATGGTAAACGCGTTGACGTACTTCTTTTAAATTTTACTTTGCGTCCATCGTATGTTTTACCCTACACGCCCTTATCCATAACCAGTTGCTATCCATGGGTAATCATATCCATTGGCACGAGATCTCTAATCGTTCCAGTGATGCATTGATGTCCAGGGCCTAGATGCATCACTGCGGTTACCCATCATAAGCGTGTTGACGCCCATGGTAACTATGAGTGAATCAAGGGAAGTCAGCGCGTTACCCTGGGTAATCTCAATAATGCGTGCGACCCCAGAGCAAATTCCATTACCGCTCGGTAAATTTGATTCTTTTGTGGATATCCCTGAGCAAAGTAAATTTAAGAGGACAAATTTGGTGGTGTTGGGCCATCCAGGACCTGAGCTCGCATTTTATGGATAAATTGGCTTTATGCACTCAGCTGCCTTGGACTACTGAGCACCATCTCTATGAGTCACCAGCCATTCGTGGTTTTCCGGATGTTTCATCTCCTCTCATCATGGTTAACTGTGGCAGTTCGACGAGCATTCACGGCGTCGTTAACAATAGAGCTGAAAAACCGCTACTATGACGGGATACTTACTAGCGAAATATGTTTTTAGTAGAATTTCGAGGAGAACAATGGATCTCTCACGACTAGAACTCCTTTGTCTCGGCTTTATTGTTGACGACGCCGTGAAGCTCCAATTTGCTCTGCCTAAAGGAATCCTTGGGAACTCTGGGCAGCACTTACTGCTGGCCTCAAGGAGTTTTAAAATCGAATCCAGAAGTTCATCGAGCCACATAGGTTAATTAAGCACCTACAGGAGAGTCGGAAGCTCTACGGACTGCGTGGTCGGAATTTTATTACGAATACGCTCTTCAACGATTCAGGGAGGCCTAAAAAGGGATAGCATCTTAGTGCTGAGGCTGCACTTTTCACTGTGTTCCGGGCGAGTTATCCTGAAGCTCTGTGTATTTGGGGGCTGTGAGATGCTGTGAAGTCACCGGCATTTAGATGTTTTTCGAGGGAATTTTCTCAGAAAACTCCTATTTTCAGCAAAGGGTCAGTCGAATTGAATGATGTTCGAATATCCGAATGCATCCACGTGGTACATAGTTTCGGAGCTGTAGCAGTGTTTTGTGAGCTTCCAAGAATGAGAAAGTAAAAGAAAAAGTTCCTTTCAGTTCTTCTACCCGCCCCCATGTTAGTGGTTGTATTTGAAAATTCAAATAATTATTCGAAACTTATTCGATCCGGTTAACACTTCAATTTTCATTCCTTCACTGCTTTTTCCTGGAAATTCCATGCCTTTGCCGGGAAACTTCCTCCTTTTTTCGCTTGCTAGCAGTTCTATCACCAGGTATTGAGCCATCATGACGTCAAACATGGCAATAACGAAATTTTGGTCGGAATTTATGGTTGTTCAACAGAGGTGAAGGCAATGAACGACACTTCAGCGAATTGAAAGGTTTTTTCCACTTGGAATGGATGGTAGGGATCAGTGGGAGGGAAAGCGCATGCGGGTGCATGAGCCCGAACATGATTGGGTTCAAGTGAAACTTTTGCGTCCAGACAGCTTTTTCAAGGCATTTTTCGCCCTCAGAGAGTGAAAATTTCAATTCCAGGACCTCTGCTGCTGGTGCTCACCTCGTCATTCCCATCGTCAGCCCGTTTGTTCCTCTCACATTCACAAGATGAGATGGACGCTTTTTATCCGCCACTACCGCATGATACACGTCTAGCACATGCTGTTTCGAAGAGCGATGAAAATCCTGAGACGAATCAGGTGCTGATCACATGGAAGGCCGTCGATCGAGTGAGGTTCGTTGTTTTGGAGCCGTTCCAGACGAGTGCCTTCTCAATAATTGAAGAAGTGGCTGTTTTTCTGCGCTCATTAGCTTTTTTTGTTGCTTGAGCCTTTGCTGAGTTTGGTGTGGGCGAGGAGGGGGAGGGGGGAGGGACGAAAGACTAGAAGAGATTCTCCACCACGTCCACTCCGTGGTGTTGAAACATCGTCTAGGTCAGGGTTCTTTAAAAAAGGAATATTTCCGGCCTTGAAGATGTGCGTAAGTTGGTGCATCGGTGCAAGAGTGAAGTGCACCTTAGAAGAGAAGAACTAAGGAATATGAGAACCATGTTGAATATCGAGATAGGACTCTATTTGTTGGATAAAATTAAGTTTAAGCTATTCACTTACTGTTTTGATTTTTCAAATAAAATATAGTAGTTCTTGGGCGTTTCATTTTTACCGCTCATTAAGTCTTATAGGACACATGCATCAATAGTGGCCTATTTTGAAGTCTTAATCTCAGCCTAAGGTATCAAATAGCATAGGAACTTGAAAAAATCGTAATATCCTTTCTTTTCGGAAGATACGTCTTGCAGAAGGGAATTTTATTGCAATGAGAACGATTTTTCCACTTCTTGGCTTTATTTTGAGACAGTTTTCTCGTTTAAGTTTCAGTAACGTAATCCAGAATAAAGCTCAGAATACAGCATTTGAGGAACTATTTAGATATCTATTTGTTTATCTATTTATTTACTACCTCCATTTGCTAACCTCAGAGATCATGACCGTCGAGGAAAAAAACTAGAAAACGAAGAAACATTTTAAGAAAATCCCTCTTTAAGAAAACGAATAGAAAAATCAGAATAGAGGCCTAGGTTCACGAGCAATTTATTACTGCAAAGTTAGCTTATACGAAATCTTAGTTGAGAATAAAGGAGTCAACAAGCTCTTTCAGCACCATTTCGCAAGAGATCTTATCAATTTTCATACATTATACCTGTAGGCCATGTTTTTCTCTTTTTCCTCCATGTTCTAGCCTTGTTTCCATGCTAACAGTCCCAGTAGATAACATAGAACTGGACGAGACGCAAAATGAGAGTTTGGAATGGAGATCATCTCACTTCTATCATTTTAATTTCTCTTTGTTGTTATTGTTGTTTTCCTACATTGCCGTATCAATGTGCATACTTCTGAGAGTGAGAGGATCTCAAACACCTGATATTAGAGCAGTCTTATTATTTCTTATGAAAACGATTTCTAACATCTTGTTCACCTAGCAAATAGTGCATGAATTTCTTGAAGGCACCCTTTAAGGACCTTGAAGGAATCTTTTCACATCTCTAAAAGTTGACTGTAGTGTATGACTACATCCCTTCTGCTATGTAAGGTTCATAAATAACGTATTCACTATACATTTTCACTGATGATCTTTTGCAAGCGACAGAATCAGAAAAACCTTACGTATGTTTTTATAACACAGGTATCTTGAGATATATAAATACAAAGTGGATAAATAGATTTAAAAAAACATAAATACAAAGTAGATAAATAAATTTTAAAAAAAGATTGAGTAAATATAGTACGGGTATTTGCCTTAAAGTCATCTGTTTCAGGACAGCAGAAGCGAATCGCTACCGTTTCTGCGCCATCGTATCCCGTAAAGTCCCCGATTGGGCCGTTTGCGGTGAACTCAACGAAGGTCTCGAGTCCATCCACTGCGTTCCACAGACCAATAACTCGATGATTATCCAGAAGCTACGGTAGGTTTCTGCTTACCATTCGTTCTTGGACAACACTATTTACAAGGTTTAGATCTGGGAAGCGTTACTTCATCACGGTATTTGTCCGTGACTCCTTGCACGGAAGCACATCATCGTATGAAACGCTGGAGGTGAACCTTCGCCGAGCACCGGAGAAGAATCACACGGAGACGAGGAAGGATGAGGTAGTGGCTCGTTGTTCTGATTTTGTGCTGTCACGTACAGTCACCTGTGTGGACGTTTAAGATTTTTCAGGAGAAGTCTCTTCATGACGCTGTTCTCGAGGCTGGCACACTGCCAGCCAAGAAAGGATCCACTGTCGACTATCAGTTCATGGTGTCAACAAATGCGACGCAAAGCAGCAAGGTGAGTCGATGACGGCTTTGAGACTGTTTTTTATTGCGAAATTATATTTATATGCAAGGGGCGTGGTTCATCCAAGTTGGGGACATACGTGGATTTTCAGCGGTAACTCACCAAAATCTTGAATAAACGATATCAATGGATAATTTATGGATCTAATGGAATGAGTAAATGGTGTAGAACATAGCGAAATGACTATTCAAAGGTAGTGTGGCACGTTTCACTAGGGAATATAAATGGAGAGATATGCTATATGTAGGGAAAGAAAGAAAACAAGAAAATGTGCCGTATAGGTGAAGAAGGCGGGCAGTAGTCACAAGCACTAAACTATTGCTTGCTTTGAAACATACTATGACATATGTAGTTTGAAAATATAGACTTAGAAATTAGTGCTGTGTGAAATCAGCATGGAAATTCTGGAGGATGATTGAGATTATTAAGACCAGATCAGTTGAGCGAATTTCAAGGAACCGTTCTCATCCTCTAAGCCAAAATCAGCAACTCCCTTAGTTCTGCATCGGAGATACGCTCGAAATTCTGGAATAAAGAGAACAAGGAAAGAGGCAGGAAAATAAGCGGAATTTGTCTGGGATTTGAGCAGAAACCAGCTAAATTACTTGATATATTTGAAAACAAGCTGTTTCTTTAACAGTGCACCATTTACGCAAACTCCCATTAAAATCTTCCCGGAAATCGAGTCAACGTCATGAAATCACCGTCTGCGCACGAGTTTCTGGAATTTACCCATGGTTCAAGCGGAAATTTTAGGAACTGTCGGCCACAGAACCAACTGACTTTTTAGAAAAATAGGATTTACGCGAATTTCACCCTATATTTCCCCAAAGCGGCAGAATTTTGCACTACTTGTGTAAACTGTTATATACTGGATATCCTTAAGGGTTTTCCTGGCAAGCGCCACGGTGAAATTACCAGTAAAGCCACATATTTGTGCTATCATTATCCGCTTCAATTCATACTCAGAAAAAATCTCATTGAGCATTTTCCAGACGAAACACATAGTCCACCTGTCACAATGGAATTTTTACTGCCTTTGTTCTGCGCTGAGATGAATGTTATTTTCGACCACAGCAGCAACATGTTTATGCGAGATCACCTGGGATACTGTAGCCGCCTGACGCGGCTGTGCTGCGTTTGCGTGACAAGACCTGTTCAATGGTCTGGCTGGTTACCGTACCCCGAAGATGTTTCGATCTACTCTCTAGAGGATAGGGGCTATGCCAGGTAATTGACCTGGAAGTCGACGACACCGGATCAGTCCCTTTTCCGTAGTAGCCATTTTGGCGTGCATGGTGTAATTACGTACAAAACACTTTGCAAGACGCAGTTTTTCACTGATTACTGAGTGCAGGCTATTATCGTTCGATACGTCGGGACGATGTCTTTCCTCTTATTACACCATTGCGGAAATAGTTTGAAAAGCGATAGCTCACAGTACTTTTTGCAGAGCGACGACATTTGCGGATTCCGAAAATACGTGCCGCAGATTCCGCGGCTGAAAATAGCGCCGCGCTTACGTCAATGCCGCGGCAGCTGTCGCCGCGCCGACTGTAAGGCCTGCGGCTTTGAGAAAACGAAATGTCATAGGGCGCAGAAATATTTGTGCTCTGCTCGAAAGAACACGTGCGACAAAAACGTTTCCGGTTGTTGGCTGGAGTTTTTTGAGGGAATTTACATCGTGTCGTACGAAACAAAAACGACGAAAAACACTAGTTGAAGGGAATTTTACATCGTTCTGAAAGCACCCAGAAGCGGCTGCTCAAAGAGTGTGGTTTTACTCAGAGGTTTTCCTTCTTTCATGGCTAGAAACTCAGAAACGAAGAGAAGTTCACAAAAATTTCTTCTTTGTCATGGGGTTTCGCGTTCAATAGACTAGGTAACCCATCACATCACCTATACCTGATTTATGCTAGCCTTAGATAAATGAGAATGAGTAGGAAGACAAGACAGCGAAGAAAGGTTACTCCAAAAGTCAAAGGTTATTTTATTTACTTTTATTATTGTTATTTTTTCGTTTTTGGAGCGTGAAGCAGACTTGGAGCCGGATACATTGTTGGAATGATGGTTTACCTCATACCTATGGGTAAGATTACCCGTGGGTAGCAGTTAGGTATTGGCAACGTCATGCATGCATAGCTAACCGTATTGAAAGGCAACTTTTGAAGGGTGAATTTGGGTACTTTAGCACATTTACCATAGGTAATCTCAATAATCCAACCGGTCCCAGGGTTTGATCTGGATTCAGATGCATCATTGAAAGGTTGAGTAACCTTATACCTATGGATACAATCACCCATGGGTAGTAACCGGGTGTAGACAAAGTCACGGGTCGGTGAACATATTGATGGATGCCGTGTAAATGGTAAATTTGCGTATGTTAACATATCTATACTAGGATTAATCCCAGTGATGAATCCGGACTCAAAGTTGTGGTCTGCTAAGCACCCTAACATTAGAAGAAGAGGGTCAAACGAACCACCCGTTATAGAAATTCATTTTTTGTGTTCGATTTTTCTTCCGATGTAATGCCCTTCTGGGCCCAAATGCATCCTTGGAAAGGTTGGTAACCCGTGGGTAGCATGTGAGTATATATAGACAACGTTAGGTACGAGTGAATATGTTGGTGGATGCAACGTAAAGGGTAAATTTGAGAACACTGACCTGACCATATTTAACCTCAACAATGCGTCAAGACTCAGAGAGAGAATGCCCTCTCTCTCTTTATACCTATGGAAGGATAGAAGAATTGGTTAAATAGGAACCTTACATCGTGTGCTCAGTAGGTTCTGCCCCTCGTCTAGGTTATGTGGCTGATGATACGAGGGTTTGGATATCGGATTATTAGAGATTAGTAGAATTCATGGTAACATTCAGAACTCATGGCTCATCCTCTACATACACATTGTTTCAGGTCCTGCTCATAGTCCATGCCTGCGATGGCTATGTTCGTATGTCTGTGTACAGAAATGGGAAGCTACTCAAACGAAGCGAGCCGTTTTCGGGATTCAGAAGGTTTGTTGTGAAAAACAGCCATCACAGGCCACTAGGGCATCATCTTACTATTGTGCTACTTCGTCCATTGTGAGAAGCTCATGGCTCCTGTGCCCATATTTATGATTCCTCCCGGGATGGTGATGATCTTTTCACCCATCCAAAGCGAACGCGTTTTCCTAGCAAACTATGATTTGCCTTTCCCTTTTCACCAATATTTGTCATCCTTGACTGAGATTAGTTGCTGCTACAAACTGAACTTACCTTTATCCGAAAAACTCGCCCAGTTCGGAGGGCGGGTAACTCTTAACCTTCCTGGGAACCTTCATAAAAAAGGGTACTGAACCTATTGGTACTTGATGGCGTCCAATGGGACACGAGCATAATGTGCGATGTATTCAGAAAAGGGTTACGTCGATTCACAATTGCCGTGTTCCCTCATCAAACCTTCGTTTACTTAGTTTTACTTCATTTTGAAGTGATTTTTGAAGTTGCTGCCAAGGATCAATCATTCTTGCAAAAACATACCTCTTTTGTTTGGGGGACTTATGGATAAATAGGGAGATTGGACGTCTCTGGGCAGAATCGTAGGTCCTGTTGCAGAATGCACTTCATTCCCAGTAAGAGGACTCTGCGTAAAAAATCCACATATGTGAACTTGCTTCACCATCATCGAAGCCTATTCGTCATGAATTAAGCCCCTGCTTTGCAGATTTCTAATCGTCAACGTCCATTCTGGTCAGCTCCGATTTCAAATTACTAACGACGACTCCAGATCGAAGAGCGTCCATCTATGGGCTAGCACTCAAGCGGAAAAATCACCATATCCAAAATTGCCTGAGGATACGAGGTAAGCATCCCATTAAATTCGAGAGTCATTGCCCATAATCATGTTTTTTTTGGAAAAATTCCCGTATGTATGGTTCTGAGAAGAGAGGCGTCATTTTTGGGGAGAGGGGTGTAATCCCCGGGTAATAATTCTCTCAGCACATCGCAACTCATCCACATTAACAATAGAAGCACTTGCCGAACTTGCCTAGACGCGTTGGACAAGTGCACTTCGTAGAGATACGTGGGGATAGGGTCCCTGGGGATGGACGGGTTTGGATCGAGTGTCGGGGATCCGCGCTAAGCACTCGGTTTCACGTGCTCCACCATTAATATATGTAGTTTAGATGGACACAGAGCAGTGTGGATTTCTCGTTCCGAGACCCAAATGCGGAAGTGGGTGGTTCAGCTGTCAGCGCTTGTTCTCTAGGCGAAGACGTCACTACCATTGAGGAAACACCCCGGGCTAAACATGTGCCGGCGCCTGCAGCTATTATGATTGATGGCATAATTATGTGCGAGCAGACAAGGGACCGAAGCAAGGCCGCGCTTATTTGCGGGCCTAAGGGTGTAAACAGGGGACGACCGGCTGAGGATAGACTGAAATCTATGTCGAAGAAGGAAATTGTCCAGAATTTCCTGGAATTCGACTAGGAATTGCTCTTTTGGGTGTTGCTGTCCTTTTCTAGCATTTTGACCACAGCTTTTAACAAGATGAAGGTTCAGCGGCTTCCCTGCTTCCTGTTCACCTTCAATGCAAGTGAATAAATAAACAAGTAAATCAATAAAGCAACGACTCCTCTCTTCTACATCGTGGTCCCTATTCAGCTCCACAAATAGCTCTCGGTCAATGAAAAAGACGTGTAATCGCAACATTACCACCATGACTACAAGTTATTTTTTCAGTGTAAAAGTGGTACGTCGCTCGTGCTCCACAGCAACATTACAATGGTTGCGGTCAGCTGACGAACATGCCGAATATTGCATCTACATGCGTCGCGAGAATGCCAACTATCTGGAGGAGCTTGTCAGCCGGGTGAGATTGTTCTTCCAGAGATTCCATTAGAGTCTAAAAATTTCGCACAGAATTTCCAAGAAACAGTGACCCGTTGAAACTTTGGGAATGGGGCATTTTTATTGCTTTCTCTCGGCAGAAGTCGTCTGTCTTTGCGTATCAAACCAGAAAAGAATCCTAGCTGATTATAAGCAATAAAAATTTGTCGCCGGGATAACTCGTCCCCACACCATGGATCGGCACTTTGACGCTCAAGCGTCGTACAGGAATTATGCCAGTAACAGCTGGAATTAAATCTGTCTTTTTGCCATTCAATAGACTTCATTTCGCTTCCTCAGTCATCTATTTTTACGACCATCCCACAAAAGCAGCAATGAGAACCGGTGTTCAAAGAACCATTGCACCTTCACGTGTGTCAACTTTGCAGAACACTTGATCCTTACTAAAAATCATTAACCAAACCAGGTTTATACATTGATTCGAACACACAATCGGTCGGAAGGGATCTTCTCGTCGCCCTCTCCGGTTCGTCGGGTGAAACTTACCCTACAAAAAATGTAAAGAGAAAAATTGATCTCCAAATTTGCCGTTCAAGTGACACACCACCCGAGAGATATCCTTAATTGATCTAAGCTAGGCTAAGATCTGGGATCTCACTACTTGTCCACAATCCCTTCAGAAAAATTGGATATTTTTACCCTTGCAAGTGAACATGGGGTATTAAAATATAGTACGTATTTTTTTTGCTAAGAAATTCTCTCAACTATGGATCAGCTGGACGCTAGGTACTTCTCATGGTCAGATTTATACGCGAGGTATGCACCAGATAGAATTGAGCTAGCAGCAGATCTCAGTGATCTGTGCAAATTGGATATGTTCACCAGTATTTATCTATCGAGCCGATGATGGCTATGTATGGAGAAGTTATCGCCACATCTTCCAAAATCCAGCGAAGCTCTTTTTTCGAAAATGAACCATTCGACTTGATTTATGAGTGGTCGTTGAAGAAATTCCGCAGAAAAAAAGAAGGCAAAACACTGATTTTTTTGCCTTGTCATTTGAATCATGTAAATGTTTTGTATGCTAGCTACAAACTTTTCTATGATTTCATATGGGTTTCCCTGTTTCTCATAAAATAAGACTACTTACGGAAATTCAATTCTCCTTCTAACCAATGATGGAGTCTTAGCAGGCACAATAATATAGGTAAACAATGACAAACTGAATTGTGAATGATCTACTTCAAACATGTCATCTATCTACCGCCCCTCCAGTTACCTCACTTAATCGATATATCGATTTCCAGGCGAGCAACCTCTGCGAAGGCGGTCTCGAATCGTCCGAGCTGGTCGGCTGCTACTCGCATCGTGGACCAACAGTGGAGGCAATGCTTCGAGACGATTCCATTGGCCTGATCGAAACCACCGTAGTTGGCTTGGAGCCAGCAAGAACGTATCGATTCGATCTGCTAGCCACGCCTCTTCAACGCGCACAGGCGCAATCGTTACCGTATCGAACGGTGTGGGTTCGAACGGCTAACTCGTGCTAGAACACTACGAAGCATACTGTATCGCATGATGTATATAGTTATCGATATGTGCAATAGTGTGCAGCGATGGGCTGGGTCGGCGATGCTGCGAGTAGTCGCGCAGACAGTACATAGTTGGTTTCAAGTGCGTTGCTAGCCCCGCCCATAGCGCGCGCTTCGCTGTATGGCTGGATGTACAGCGCGTTGCAATTCTCTTAATTTAATAATTACGTACTTGTGTCTGACTCTGTGGTTACTAGTAATCTGTGTAGGTAACAATACCGTATTGTGTGTGTGCGTGTGGTCCCTATCCCCGGTGACTTTCACCCACCAGCCCGATCTCCTCGTCTTTCATTCCCTCATGTGAACACTGGACGTTATCTCTCCATGAAAATTATATATTACGTATTACGTCGATACAGGTATTTTGTAAGCCATGTCGTTAGCAGTGGACGTAGATTTGCGTGGGTGTATTTCCTGAAAGAAAAGTTTGTGCCATTTTTGGTAGAACGCAAATAAATTTTTTTTATTATTTGACAAGTGTACTATACAAGTGAATTTAATATAAATACACAAAAACATAGTTTCTTACAGTAATCTACACAAAGGAGATTCATTACAACATGGACCCAAGGCACAAAGTACACCGAAAACACTGGAAAATTAATTCTGCTGTTTATCACACACTACACACAACAAAATCTACAGTAATCAACAAACAACAAAAGCAGAACTAAGCACTTTTTTGAATTTTTTCTTTTTTTAACCATACTGTAGCATTAAATGGTCGCAGCACGTGCCCTGTTTCTCTAACGGCGATAAAAACCCTGCTTCTCTGTTCTCTGCCAAGTGATGCGACCATTGAAGCTTACAACGTCTGTAAAACCCTTATTCAAAATATCCAGAACAGCGAATCACGTGATTTTTGTGGCACTATACCTGCAGAGAATTAGAGCAAACTCTGCGTCTCTGCCCGCAAATGATTAGGAAGCGAATCTTAGGATTATCATTTGCACATCACATAGTTCTCCATGGAATGGTTGTCATCGCGGAGAAAGGGTGAACCGGCGCGACGGCTGGCAAAATGCCAGGAGCTATAGCGGCCATTTTCAGATTCTGCTGATACTGTAACGCTAACAGATGCTGTGCCATGAAATTGAATCCCGCCGCTGTTGGCCTCATTTGTGGAGAGACAACTGGTGGAACTCGTATGGACGAAGGCAACGTTGACAGCGAAAGAGGAGTTGACGCAGTTGGCGCGTGGAAACTGCGCGGCTCTTGCGGTGTGGGCGGAGTTGGCGATGTTGTGCGCCTTCGTTTCGTGGTAGTTGGACCATCGGATGAGGACTCTGCGCTGGACGGTGACGGGACAGTGGATGTCGGGGTGGAGTCACAGTCCTTCGGTTGAGATGACGTGGTTTCGGTGGCGGTGGTTGCTGAGGCAGTTGCCGAATGCGGCGAATGATGATCTGAAAATATCGCTGTAGATGTGGAGCTGGGATGTCTGACCATATTTATTAGAAATGTTGGGAATAACTCAGGAACTAAGTCATTATCTTTGAACAAGTCATCGGGTACGATGAGCCATCTGTATAGTCCTGTTAGCTATCTGGAATCTTGCTTCATTTCCTCAGGAAGATTGTTGAACAACTTTTCTTATCACGTATCGAGATGCAGGCCTTAAAGGCAGCGTCCTACCTCAAAATCATTTCTGACATTTCAATGTGAAATAAATCTCCAGGAGCTGTTGATCACAACGGTATACGTGATTCTATGGAAGATTGGTTGGAAACCCCATTTCCGAGCCCCAATTTTTATGGAGACTTTGGGCGGAGCTAGGTAACTTTCTGAATAATTTACTCCAGGAGACGTACCTTCTGGAGAAATTCGTTCTACTCGCGAGAGTTACTCATCCATTCCCTAACAGAATAGAAACCGCGCTCCGTGTGCGGCAAATAAGGGAGTACGTAGTGCGGAAACCCTGCAATCCAGCATCGGCTCCGGAACCAAGGCGGAATTGCAGGGTTTCCGGACTGTTTCTCCTAAAGTCCTCTGCTTGTGTCCTTCACCCCGATAGTACCTCCGTCCAATTTCGAGATTCTAGGGCAAAACTTTAGGAGAAATCTGGAAGCAGTTAGAATATCTAACCGAATAGGGTAGCCTCCAGCTTCTCAGTTTTTTTTTCAATTTTTTTTCAAAACACCATGCCTGTTCGAAAATTCTCCAGTTTCAAGCAAAGGAAAAATCCACAACTCTATCCATTACCAGTGAGTATCCCCAATGTCCACCGAAGTTAGAGCGTTCAAGCATGAAGGCAGCGTCTCACCTCAAAACAGATTTTGGGATTTTAGAATCAGAAGAATCTACAGACTGCTTACAAAAGTGCACATATCCCTTTGCAAAAGTGCTAAGAACCTTTTCTAAGAACTTCTTTTTGGAGAGTTTCATGTGCTGACTGCGACAGCTACCACAATTCCCAGCTCGTTAGACCCCAGTGATCGATATCATCGCTGCCACGCATGGCGCAACTCCGCAACTCGTGTTAGCTGTCGCAAAGGGCAGCTCTATCTCTCCACTGAACACTTCATTTAAGAGGGAGCTTTCAGGAGTTTTGAAAGAAAATATCTATACAACTGCAATCAGCGTTGCCTCCTGAGGATTTTTCTGATTTCATAATTTTGAAATCTAGTGAGACAAACCATTTACTTCTGAAAGTATCTATTTTTTCATGACTAATCATGTAAACTACACACACCTGATTTGTATGATGTACTCATGTAAATTTTATAATTGCCAGACCAATAATGTTACAGTTGGGTATCTCCATCCCTTCGTGGTTAGAACTTTTCCTTTTCGCCCGAATTTCCGTTTTACCCTGCACCGTGGCTTTAAATCGCCTCAAATCCATTCACCTAACCCCTCTTTCATAGCCACACAGAGATTGAAAAAAAATCAAAACCCTATCCAGCCTATTCACAAGAAACCCATGAAGTTTCTCCGGAACGGCAGCGTACGTGCCGTCGCAGTGGTCTATTGCCGACTGGCGCCAGGTAAACAGCACTCGCCGAGAAAGCGCGACGACCGCGGCCGGCCGGCCACACACTTCTCTTGAATTGACTACGGAACGAGGTTGAAAAATACTCGCATACACAAAGATGAGTAATCGAACGGTAGCGAGGTGAATGATCGTTGCCTGGGCCCGGCACGCCCGTCCGTGTAAATATTGCCGAGTTTTTTGTTTTATTCTTTGAAACGTTTCAGGTGACGATGCGTCAAATGACAAATATTGGACGTGCTTTTTTGTTGCGGTGGTGTTAAATTTCCAAGAAAAAATTGGACGCTGCAGGAGAGTTGGTTCTCCTCGGAATTTTTGCAAAATCCAGGAAATGAGAAAAACTGTGGGGAAAAAACCCACCTCGAAGTGCTCGCAACTTTTTCAGGTAGTCGACGGTCATTTCAAGGATGTCTGCCTTCTCCCATTTGGCGTGACCAGCAGACTGAAAACTAGGGGTTTAGGGCAACGATGCTATAGTACTTTTTTATATTCTTCTGAAAAGGTAGGGGAGGTAAAAATAATAAAAAATAATAAGTTATAAATAATACAAATAGGTCGAGTAACATTTCAGGTGACAAAACATGAGCAAACAAAACTTGTAGTTGACTTCAAAAGGTGGTGTAAACATCCAATTACTGTGGTTTTTAAAATTCAGAAAAAAAAGCTGCCGATGGGAAGGACACCATTTTGTCTTGGACCCGTTCGTGGAACCCGGAAATTTCTCCAGTTGGCCACACGATTCCCGATCCGCCTTGACTAATTTTTTGTTGACTCATGGTACTGGAAGGTCAGGAGGTAATCGTAAGAACATTTTTAGACTGAAACTCCAGAGGTCTCAGAAAATTCACAGAAGGAGATCAGAAGTCTAACCATAACACCGTTCATAGAATAGCTAATGCTTGATCAAGGGCTTCACAAAATTTCCGATTTCGTTAATTCGTTGATGGAATATTTTATCGAGCAAAGCATTTGAATGGGCTATTATGTACAAGCAGCCCTACTTCATACCGCTAAGGCTACACGGCTGAATTCCTAGCAAAACAGTTATAGACCTCTGAGGAATCCTAGACCCACCTGTAGTCTGCAGAAACATGTTTGTGAACCACAAATGACACTGCAACCAACAACTGTGACCACCTTGAGCTCAGCCAGTTAGGATGTCACGAACTCGTTCTCAGTGAAAACAAGGCTTGCGGGTTACCTTCAACATCAGCCTCAATCCAATCCATAGACGTTCTCAGATTTTTCAAGGAACCTCACATATTGTTTTATACCATGTTAAAGCAAATTTCGCGCGAAAATAAATGGTGTGGAAAGGTTTTGGGTCAATTACAATCTTTTGTTTGAGGAAGAGGAGCAGGCAACATGAACACCTATTAGTTTAACCTATCTTTCTCTCGCTTTTATGTAGCAATTATGTTTTTTTCCAAGGGCTGTTGCGCAGCCTGTATGAAGCTCTAATGGAATTAGTTTGAATTTTTTGGACTATGTGAGAAATCAAAAGAAATAAAAGCAAACATATGTAACTGCATACAAAGTTGTTTGCATTGTCTAGTAAATCGCAGTAATTTCATTAGTTCTACCGGAATGGGTTGAGGAAGAGTGGGTTCTGGATGAAGAAACCGAAGCAAGGCCCGCACAGCGTAATGTAGGTAAATCATTTATGTGGAAGGCGATTTACATAATTTTCAATTTAATGAGAGTGTCAAAATCATGCATTAACGACCGTGCACCCTTCACCTTGATTGTCTTGGTTAATATCTATTATAGTATTCAAAAACCAAGAACGCAAGAACCGATTCCCTGATCTACGGTAGGAACTTCTTTACAGATTCGCCTTCTCCCAGCCTTGGAGACGCTTCTGATCCATCATTGCACTATCAACACAATGTCGTTTTTTGGCAGCTCCCAAGCATCGACGTTTGACCCCAAAAAAGGCGTCGATGCGTTTTGCGCACGTGCGCGCCACTCGCCCGGGTGGTCGGAGACGTCGGCGCTTTCGAAGCGGAATAATTGATGCGATTTAATTTTAATTTGGCGTACGACGCGAATCCCTTCAAGGCGCGCACGAATTATTTAGAAACATCGGTCGAACTGGATTCTACGCCAGCGCCGTACGGGCTGGCGCAGGTCGAAACGTCGTCTTACGTTGTGATGGCTAAATTCGCAGTTTAGCAATGAAACAAAGACGAAAAACAGCTTCCGCCTTTTGTTTTCTTTTTATGTTTGGTACGAGTTTTGCAGGGCTTTCTAATTCCTTGGGAATGCAGCGACCTCATCAAACAAAGGTGGTGCTCTTCACAGCTCTTCACAACTACGCCTACAATTATTTATTGAAACGGAGACCATACGATTGCATCCAAGAGATGGAAAAATTGCTGAACACTAGTTCATAGTCCCCTCTTGGGTTGCTGTTTGGTTATTGTTACCTAATAAATAAACAACTATGTAAGCATTGATAAAGACGGATTATTGAAAGGGCTAGAAGAAAGGTACACGGGAAATAACCCCTGGAAAGCTTTAGCAAGTCGGTTTCTGAAAAGTGATCCACATTTTTCATGTACCTTCTTTACAGCTCTTAATCTAGTGTTATTGCTATCGATAGATAATAAATCGCCGGGAACTAAAGACAATCAAGGCGCTGTAGACGAATAAATAAATATTCTGTGCTTAAATATACACTCTACAGCATGGGATAAGAGTACAGCAACCAGGAGCAGGGAAGACATAAAAAATTCGATCCATCGGCAGGAAACCGGACCCTGGAATATGGGCATTTAGTGAAATCGCAAACAGTAACGCGGAAGGTTGGGGTAAAATCGGTCCTCTATCTTTTCAAGTGCTTTCCCGAAGATTCTAAATTTCTAGGAATGTACCTCTCTCTCTCCGGCACCGCAAAAAGCTACTGGCCATATTGGTTGAGGCCTGTGCAAATGCTTGGCCAATCGACAATTCCAAGAGTTCCTTAAATTTACTATTTCTTAAGCCCTGAACAAGAAGTAGCCCGAATGCTGGAGCAGTTTCCTAGTAGGGCGTCGAGAAACAATCTCTCAAATATATTTGACTCCAAGGTGAAGTACTAGTATGCCCCTATAAGAGCAACTCGTGTTACGGTACCTTTGGCTCATTCTGTAAGCGCCATGATGGTATTTGCCTGGTATATTCAATGAATAAATGAATCAACATCCATCCATGTGTAAACATGAAATATTCGTTATAAGAATTCTAATGTAATTAGAAACACGTGAATCTCTATTTCTGGGTAAAATATGTACAACGCACTATTTATGAATACGAACTCACCGCGTGTTTGTCACAGATAAGAATCTCCTTTAATTCACTGAGGCAATGATTAATTCGAGCCCGTCGTTTCTTCTCCATCATTGGCTTGTTTGTCTGCAACAGATTTACGGTCATTTTCAACAACTGATAGGCCTTCAAATATAAAAATCCAAGAAATCCTAGTTATCCCAAAAAAAGTCACCCAGTACCTTTCCAAAACAAGCATATATTTCTGAAGTGTTCATCTTGAGCAAGATTGCTCTACTGAAGAATCATTTTGAATTTTCATGGAAAATATTATGCAAGAATCCACTGAGAATTTGCTCAGAAAGAAAGGGCCTAAAGTGTTGAGCTCACCTTTTTCATGTGTCCTCTCTCATCACTTGAGAAGCTCTCAATGTCGGAGTACATCCTGAAAAGTACGTCTAAAGAAAGTTCGAGGACTTCAAAAACAAAAAAAAATACGCAGCGTGGCACAAAGTGGAAAGTGACATAGTGGTGGAATTAATGTCTGATTTAATTCAATTATTCATTCATATAATAGATAAGAACAGAGGTGCGCAGAAGCACTCGAAGGAATTTGAGCAGGATGGCCTGCATGAGAACGAAAATACTAAGAATATAAAGGTAATTTATAATGAGCAAACAAACAAACGGAAGTGGAAGTGAAAATGTGTAGATTAGGTAATGCAGGGTGAAAGAATCTGAGATACGACATGCCAAACCTTTCTTGCTTATTCTCAGTCTGCGTAGGTACAATGTGGGAACGAGTGGGATGAGAAAAAAATAACTGCAGGATGCGAGAACAACTAGGCAGTGGGGCTAAAATACATCACATTTATAAACATTTGAAGCAGACGCATGACCTCTTCCAAGGATTTTACTCCAGTGTTTGACACTGCAAAGATGGCAAAATCATCACTATTCAACATTTGGTTCGTAAGTTTGGAAGATGGTCTTCCATCGAAGCGCTCTCCTCTCCGGTAGTAAGGTACCTGTTTCCCGATTCACCACTGGAAGGATTGGTTGTCTCATACCCATGACCGTAGCTACCCACATGCATCAGTTGGGTATAGGCAACTTTAGGTATGGCTAAACCTCTTGGTGGATGCTGGGTGAGGGATAAACTCGGGTACACTGACACGTTTAAACCGGTGATCTCAATGAATGCACAAGGCCCTCCTCGAGTCTCCTATATTTGGGACCATTGGTGTTCTTATTTCTCTAGCTTTGACGATTTATGTGCAATCCATAAATTAGGCAACCCCACTCAGAGTTTTCTTCAATGAATTACGTACATTTACAAAGAAAAGGAATGAGCTAACAAGTTAGAAATGTTAAGAGAAACTCTGTCGGAAGGAAGGTGACATGATATCAGTAGAATCTCCCCTAAACTGTGATTTGCCACTAAAATTCTCTTCTTGGTTTCATTGGAAGTAGATTGTTTTTGGCCATATTGTGCAGCTACAAACCAAAGCAGCGTAGGAGGTTTGAAAAGCCTTTACATCCTTCTTTTCAGACGAGGGAAAGAAAACATGAAGTAAGTGCTTCAGGGGAGAAATTAACGTGAAAAATGAAAACTACTGCTCTTTCGAAGGTAGCCCTGTGTAAAAATGCTTTCGCCGCAAATTCCAGAGAAAAAACAGGCAATAGCGCTTCCTCACATGAACAAAAGCTTCGGTCTTCCACTAATCCTGGAATCCAGTCCATCTCATCGCTAAAGACCTCGCAGGAACGTGGTGTGCGCGCGTGCGACATCGTGTCGAGCGTTGAAAACGAATTGTACGAGCTTTGGTCAGCGCTAATCCAATGACGCGATGATCCTGTCGTTGATTGTCTCGCACAAATGCATGGCTGGCGTTCGGATGGCGAGACGAGAGAGGAATTGATGAGAAGATCATGAGATAGTGCGAGTTCCTCCTGATTTCCCTCCCTGGATTTGATCCACCACAAAAACACAGTGAAGAATCTTTCCTAGAAAGGATCACAGGCCTGGACAGAAGCTAGCCATCCAGGTAACTAGTCTGATTACGGTATTGTACTGCAACATATAGTCTACCGTAGTCAAGTGCTAGTTTCACAGGCGTTGGCTCGGCCTGCCTGGCACCTGTCGCCCACTCGTCCGTCGCCGTCGTCGACTTCGGTCCGTACACGGGGCGACGGAGCGATTCCTTATCGCACGGTGCAGTAATCGTTCATGCTGCCGCCTCGCCATTCAAAACAAAACGCCACCACCACGGGTACCGTAATGGTGGTAGATGAACTCGCTGGCCGGTCGTACACCGACGCCGCCGCTCAGAGCAAAAATCGACGACGAGCGGCAGAGGTGGAGGTATTGTGTTCCTTAGAGCAGTCATTGTAGACTGTCCTCAATTCTCTGCTTTAAGATCCCAACCTTGTGAGAGGGTTTATGCCGCCCTGGTTAACCAACAATGGAATACCCTTCTACAAGACATCTCTTTGCCGGGTGATCCTACTTCAGCTTAGTCATTTACAGCTACGGACCAAATAAATGCATAGTTATCATCTCACTGCGATGAAACGTTCCCAGACTTATGGCAATCCTGAGAAAACGTTCCAAAAAGGTTTACGAATCATTGTTATTTCCTGCATATTTTCACAAAATATGATAAAATCTCCAAATCAGGTTCACTGGCCACTTCGGTACAATAATTTTTACTTTTTAATGGGTAGGAACCGAAGAAAAATGGAAGAAAAAGATATACGAGCCATTGCAGAATTTGTACGGGGACAGTGAAGATGCAAAGGGTTAATGTAAACCAAACGTACGTTACCATGGAACAATAAGCTGAGAAAGATGGAGAGAAAAAGACCAAGGCAGCACCATCTACGGATCACGTAGGAAAATCGGCTCTATGCCTGTTTTTCTTCACGTTTCATGTCCTGATAATGAAATTGTACGTTCTTTCCGCTAACTCTGTCCTCCTTATGTTTTGGGTTCTTCTATAATTTATTCAGTTTAAAGGAAAAGAAAAAACTGCCTTTGATGCTTTAAAATTGCCTTTTAAGCTAGAAAGGGATAAGTGATGTTCGGTGAAGAAAGACGATCCACGATCCACTTTGCAAAAAATTAAGGAGATTGCAACCAAAGAACTGTAGATCGATTAATTTATTTGTTTATGGGATGTGGGCTAGGTTGTTGCCTAAGAAGAAATATTCCCAGTCCAGAAAGCTGACAGCTGCACATCTACGTACCTGAACCAACAACACACGAAACATTAAGAAACAGAGAAAAAAGAGCACAAGGATGACAGGGATCCCACAAAAAAATGATATGTATTATCCCTCTCGCAACTCTGGTAACTAGGAGCTCTATTATAGCTACTCAGTACAGTGTAATTCAATAATAATCAACTATAATTTTCTGTACCAAAGAAATGGAAGGAAAGAATCGTTTTTCAAGGAGAAATAGCTGAAATCGCAACCACTGCCTTTACTATCAAGATTACTCGCAATCTATAATTTTGAATTAATAACTTTTGATTAATTAATTAATATAATTAAGAATCAATAAAATTGTAAATTTGATAATCTACAATTCATATTATCAAGATCAAGGTTACTCGTAACTTCATGTAGGGTTTTGCATGTTCTCAACCCATACCGAAGCTCTTGTTCCCTCTTGAGAGTGTTTGCGATATTTTAGCAAAGGTACACAAGGAAATTTCTCAGTGCATGCGAAAACTGGCGAGTTCGATAGTCGAAATGCAACTGCACCGGAAATTATGAAGTATCCCAGAGGAGGAGTAAAATGAAGGTAGAATTGTAGAACTCTATAATATCTATTACCTACGTAATTTAACTTACCCGAAGTAAGTAAAACAACGAGAAAATGATAAAATACCCGCGATAAGTGGCTGCAGTGGGAATGAAGAGCACTTGAATCTATCAAAATTCGACTGAATTCGCGGGATTCCAACAATTCAGACAAAATGTCGGAAGAACCGCAGCAGAATAGGCCTGTGTGGGGAACGAATCGGAAGGACCGCAGCAGCTATTCGGGAGAAATGCAGCAGGAAACCGGAAGGACCGCAGGTCACCTGTCGGTTCCTCCGGTTGCCTGCTGCATTTCTTCCAAAAAATTGTCTGAGAACCTCTTCAACGTGCTTTCGAACGGATTCGATTTGTCTGTAAAGTATTAATCAATCCACTTATTTTTCATTTACGAACTTTATATTTATGGCAGACTTGTTCAGAGTCAAAATATCCACAAAAAAAAAAACCAAATAGAGCAGCAAAAAGACTTCATTCTGTCAATGACAGGTAGATGAATGTTTAATAACTAAATTGCATCTTAATTACCAAGGATTTTCTCCAGAACACTGCACAATAACAATGCAAACTTCATATAATGTCTCAATATAACCAAAAACTGTCTAGTAAGGCAAACGAGTTCATTGTTATCTGCTAAGCGATGAGAAAGAACGATTTACATAAATTCCTGTAGAAAAAAAAACAAAAGGTTTCTTGCATCGTCGACGAGCTTATGGTAAAACAAAATCGTTAGAAAAGATAAAGAAAAGTCCCAAAAAATCAGAAAAAGTGTAGTGGCAACTATGTATATCCTCGAAAGTAGATAACAATAGTCCTGGAAATTCGAACCATCGATGGAGCATAATGTAACCCCTCACAGCAAGTAAAAATGTCATGTGGAACAGGAAAATATTTATAATCCTTGCGAAAATTCGAGAATAGTGAATTCAGGAATAATGAAACTAAGGACTCAAATAAGGAAAAGGCCTGGATACTCAGTAAATCTCTTTGGAAGAGTCATGTAAAGCTACCGTCATGGCTAGATAACGTGCAGAGAAAGAATAAAACGACACAAAATGATACAAAAACGTGTGGAGGAAGAGCTTCGAAGGCAAGAAACAAGGACCAGAAGGGCCTGGAAAAAGATTACGCGGCGTAAAAAGTGAAGAAAGAAACGATGGAAAGTATGCATAGGAATGGCCTTGCTCGACCTCTTACCTCGGTCGAGGTTTTCTGAGGATTTTCCATGTAACGTTCACGCCCAGCAGTACGTAAATAGACCAGGCACAGTGTGTTGTGTACCACTTAAGTGCCCACTAGAGTGAAAAGTAGGGGAAAACGAGTAGATGATTTATGAAAAACTAAGCCATCGGCTGAGTGTGCGTGCCTGCCACTTCCGGTGCAACTCGCGCTGCAAATAGCCTCAGCGACGATGTCAAGGATGCACTTATTCCCACGCCCACTCAGCCTCAGCATCCATGTGTGTAGCAGTTAGGGGATTAGCATTGATGTATGCTGATCAACTTAACGTCGCCCCCTAGTCGGTCGCCGGCGGCGGCGGCACACTTATGACGCTGACGTTGAGGCCGTAGGTTAACGAAGCGAAGCCTTCCGGTGGCATACGCGAGCGGCCGCAGCAGCTCGCCGAGTAAATATTGGCACTAACCGTCCGCCGCCACCGCCAGCCCGCCATCCTGACGACCACGGCCGGGTCACAAGCCCGTCTGAGTGGAAAAATAGCATCGCAAACAACGCCCGCAGCTCGGCGGTCCACAGTCAACTGTTTCGGAGTTGGCCGGACGGCTGCCGGTTGAATGGTTCGCATCTTGCTGGAGAGGGAAGGTTAGGGGCACACACTATTTTCATAATTTTTTAATGGTTATAACAACAATAATTGGTGGTTTTGGTAATTGAATGGTTCCTTTAATGTTAGGGGCTCCTGATATAAGTTTTCCGAAGCGTGGTTCAAGGTTATAAGGAGCCATTACTACAGGGACAAAGCAGGAAATCACCAGTTATGAGGGCAAGGTGAATTTTAATGACACAAAAATTCAAGGAACAAGTATTTTGAGTGAAAAGTAATGACCCCGAAAAAATTATAGGTGGTGAGGAGAGTCTTCAGAAGTCTGTCTCACTAAGCCTTCATGTTTCTTGCATTTTGTTTTTTTTTTGTTGCTTTATTTCCTCAATGCTTTTCCATCATTAAGTTACTAGCCAGGTTATAAAATCCATATTTCGGCGCAAATCAGAGCCGAGCCAAGCCTGGCCCACTGGGTTATGTGCCGCAACGGATTTCAAAGTAGGGTTACAGGAATTGTGGCGTACTGTCTTCATACATTCGGCAAACAGACAGATAAAAGGATAACTAGGCGAGCGAATAGCGTGAGTGCTATCACTCATCCATGGTATCCAGAGAATCAGGATTTTAGCTCTGTACTTAATGGATGGTGTTGCAAGGCCAAATTTTGCCTCGGATCCACTCTGCCAGGGAATGCTTACTGAGCCACCTAATAAAATTGGACAGTTTTACCTCCTTAAGCAGTTATTTCCTGGGCCTTTAGGACCAGTCTAAACTAAATATCTATCTATCACCAAATCAGCTCAAGGCCGCAAGGATTTGTTCGAATTTACACCAATTCCTGTAGCTAGGAGCGCATTCCACACGTCATTACCTAGCAGAATAAATCTATAATCTATGTATGACCATTATGGATGGATGCTAATCCAAAATCCGAAATAAAATTGGGCAGTTTTACCTCTGTAAGCAGCTATTTCCTGGGTCTTTAGTACCAGTAGCATAAAAAATGGGAACATTACTGAGGTATACATACTTACTTTAGGGTACAAATAATACAGAACATAAGCGATAACAGTATACAACATGAAAGCGTTGGAAGTAAAGATGAGGAAGAATTTTATTTATTCAATTGTTCACGTCTGCTCAGTGGCAAGTGGGCCGATGAAAGAAAATCGAATGAAAAAATGAGCCCCACCATCAATGTTGCCTTATTTCCTTTTGAAAAAAGGCTAGACGAAAAACATTCCCTGATACGGTGGCTTCTCATGAGAGGTCACATGGCCGCAATTTCGTAGTTCTAAGAGAGGGACAAGATCTGGATGAAGCACTCCTCTCCTTTATTATCTCCAACAAAATAATGAAGATTTTTCTATCCTACAGGAAAAGTTGTAAGAAACGATTTAAAAATTGGAAAACGTTCACAGTGAAATCATCTGGTTTGCGTAATTATGGCAAAGTTGGGCGTGACAGGGAAACGCACATTGTTCAAAGAAAATTCTGCTGCTGACTAGATATGAGTTGTTAGGAATAGGCTCAAGGAGTTGACCCAGAAATGTTCTGAAAGCCCAGAATTCATCTAAGACACTGAAGGCAATTCTAAGGACTGTCTTAACGTCAGCCCAAAACCCAAGGAGCTCTCAAAAACCTGACATGAATCTTTCCTACCATTTCTACTGGTTAAAGCAAAGACACAGCAACGGTCGCACTAGGTGGTAGCAAGTGAAGGAGTGTGGTGTATCACACGCGCGCCCGTCGTGTGCCCGACGGGTGCGACCGGGCGCAGCACCGCCCGTTCGTCCACGGCGGGATTACGGTAGCGTGTGCGCTCGCACGCGACACACGACGTCGTACAGTAGCCCGCGCCGGCCGCACACTCGCACATACTAGAGATTCATCTAGATATAGCGATAATTCGCGGAGAGATTTCGTAGAATCGCCTACGGGGTCGTCGGGGGCTATGGATCTTCTCGCTGAGCGAACATCTCAGAGATGCGGAAAGAGGATGGGTTGAGAAACGGGGGAGAGCTGGGAAAATTGGACAGAAATGGGATCCTGGAACGAACAGAGATCTAGGACAGGCCTGTAGATCTGGGATTTCAATTGCTTCCCTGTGATCCACACCAAGATATGTCCTTCATTTCATTTTCTTAATGATACTCCTCGTTATGGTGTACCTTAGGTACTGTAAAGTAATGGTAAAGCTCCTCAGATATTGGCTGCAGTATTCAAACCTATGTCAAAGTTTAGAAACTGGGCTATCAAGCCTCATATGGAAAAAAAAATCTCGGAATTGATCGCAATTCGGTATTCTTGAGAGCTTAGAGGACCTTGCAGGGAAAGCAGCATACTCGGAAGGCTTAGGACTTTCAACTACTTCCCATCTTTATCTGTTTATATACTCGTTAGATCGGTAAAAATGTTGCTTGACAGTACAGTAGCTCGTATATTCACGGTCAGCATATAGGCTTGAAACAAAGAGGTCCGTTTAAGAGTAATTAAAGATAGATTTACATCTTTATCAGATTTATTTTTTCATGGGACTCGAATGGATTCGTGCTTAAAAAGCAGTGGTCATATTACTCCTCTGTACTTTCTAACGATAGTTACTGCAAAAATTCTTTTCCCCTAAAGCCCTTTCTGGATGTATCTTCAGAAGAAACCTTAGAAAGACGGAATACAGCAGTTCCATCTCAAAAAAAAGCCACCATCTCACAAATGCACGAACGGGAAAATTCCAAAACATTTTTCTCGTGAAGTAGTGGACCACTTAACATACCAAGATGTTGCTCTTCAGTGTGGCATTCTCGAAAAGTGCTAAAAAAATTGAAGGTTCCAGCAAAATGATGAATATGCCATTGTGGTTCCAGCTTATCTTGACAAGAAATCTTAAGATTAATGGACTAGGAAGTTCGCGACAGTGGTCGAAAATAAGCGATTTATCTTACCACTTGGACGTTTTTTCCCACTCAGGTAAGAGCTAGCATTTGTCACGTGGAGTGTGTAAAACGTCTGGACCGGCACGCAATAGTAAAAACATGGGTAATCCCACATTGATGGGTTCTGTTACCTATGACCCTCAGCTGGATAGAGTCAAACTTCGATGCGTAGGTTTACCCAGCATGTGTACTCCTAGCAATAGGTTATGACTGAGAAGCGATGTGCGGGAATCTGTGGGCGCCACAATGAACGTAGGTCATCTCAAATATTACCAGATCACTAGTGAAATTCGTAGTTATGAAAACAATCCAAAACGATGTGTGCACGACGTACATAAACCAGTGATAGATGACGACATTTCATTTTGGGTAAGATTTACCAGCTGCTCAATGCTAGGTATATCGCATCTATCGCTTCGCCGCGTCACGTAAGAGTAAACATTTTGATGGGTATCAGGTAACGGATAGAGGTGGAGGCGTTAATACATTCAACCTCGAGGCAAACTCAGTTATGCATTCTGCTCCTGGAGGTGGTTCTTCTCTCAAATTCGAAAACTCGCTTCTGAACAGGTCAAAATTCCGGATTTTTGGGAAGGATAAAGGAACACAGTCCTTGACGACTGAAAAGGAGGAAAATAGGACTTTCTATTCTTTGGACACTCGAATTTTTGTACCAGGATCTGAAGAAATAACTCACTTATTTAATTTCGGGCAATCTTTAGGCTTCAGCATGACAAGTACTTATAGTATCTACAGTCCTTTCAGAAACGACGGTAGTTGAGTATTTGTGCCTGTGATCTGCAGTTCTCTCCTGTCTCCCGGAATACTGCACTATTTCTTGAGTTATCTCTTTCTCTAATATCTGCCCAACTACGTCCCAGCAGAAGCGCACTATATCACTAGTGCTAGTGGATGTAGGGAGGTGGTGAGGGATTGCCAAATTTTTCCAGATTCGCTTCATAAGGTGGAAACCTTCTTGTTTCAATCTTATTCGCAATTAGTTGTCCATTATTACATCTTACCTGACGTTGTAACCCTTTCTTACCCGGCTAAATACCTTATACTACTCCCGCGCTGTGTTTGAGCACCAGCGCGTGTAACGATTTCTCCACTGGCACGGATCGCTCGATCTGTCCAGTGAAGCGATTAGCCGTACGCGTCGTACCTCTATAGCGACCTGTCACTGAGTATTAGAGCATCCAGCGATAGAATTCCGCGATAGCGACGCCATCATCAAACGACGCACCGCTCGGCTCGTCGCAGAACTTTCGCACGCCGTCACCGTACGCTAATCCTCTTTCTGAAACAATCGGCCAGTCCACAGGCGCGTGAGTTTACAGCCTTGGGGAAGCGGCGGGCAACACAAAGGATTCTCCATGAGTTCAAGGAAAATTGTAGACAAACCAACATTGAGCAGTAGTTCCCATGTTCGACTGTCTTTGAACCTCGGCATTATGATAGATTATGCTTTGTGTATTTGTGAGGTGCACAGCCTGGATCTGGATGCATGACTGAGGCGGTGTTTGTCCGGATATTTTCATGAATTGTTTTGACTCCTTCAGGCTCCGACGAAGGCGAGGAAGCCGAAACGTCAGCCAATAAAGTGAAATTATAACAACCTCGTGTGCGGCTCACAAATACACAAAGCATAATCTGTCATTGAGGAGTAGGTTTATGATCTCAGGATTTATTTATTAATTTATTTGTTATTTATCGGCACAATATGGAAGAAGAACAAAGTGGAAAGTCAAGGGAAGAAAGAAATCCGATAATAATTAGGATGACACGATGAAATCACATGAACCAGACCTTATTGCTTGTACCTGCACTGTTAACTCTCGTTGGTTTTAGTTAGATTTTTTAGTTCAACGTTTATTTTCTTTTCTACTAACATTCTTCACTGAACTGATTGAAATTAGAGGCGAAGACTTGACATTGTTTCCTTTGGTGCATATCATCATGCAGTAAATAGATAAGTAAATAAAGATAACCGAGAGAAGAGCAGATTTAAAACAACTGGCTGGCATATACGCATACTATACATACGTATGTATGTGCGGGGGAGGGGAAGATATGCGCATGGTAGCAGAACCAATCTGTTTTCCAGATTTAACTGATTCTTCATTTATATATGAGAGAATAATCAGTTAAATCTGGATAAATATCTAGAGTTTCTCGAGTATTAGTGTATTTATGATTTCATTGCTATTTGTGTCATCATTTTACTAGTTCCTGTGTTCATCCTTTTTTTTTCTTCTGAAGGTTAAGTTATTGGAGGACCCTTTTACTACCGTAATGCTGATGAAATACCAGTGGTTGTGGTTCTGCTCGGCACGATTTCCTCCTACAATTCCACAACTACCGTAAAAACATGGATTTAGGTGGAGAGATGCAAAGATAGTGTGGTAAGATCCTAGGCACACAAGTCAAGCTCCGGTTCGCTGCATTTGTCCTTCGTGTATCACGGGACTCTTGAGAATTTTAATAGTAACGCCAGCCATTCTGTTGGCTCACCAATGGTACTATATATTTCGTGTTAGCTCGCTTTTTTTGATACCTAGGTGACCTCAAACAAACATTTTGCTCAGATCTAGGCTTTGCAGAGGCATAACCAGGCGAATAACCACGTTAGCAAATCAACGTTGGTTTGCATGGTCGGCGATAAGTGGGGCAGAGTCAAACAAGCTCATGTCAAATTCAGGACCTGAGCATAGGAAATCTGTCTTCTTTTCTTTGATACCATCGCGGCCAAGTAATCCTACTAACAAAAATTAATAAAACAGAATAATATTAAACAAAATTTGATTCACTATCTAAATAATACGTCTTAAATACAGGGTGCGCCAAAATTACCTGCGCGTTAATTTTTTCTGTTTCAAATTGGGACGATTGAGCGAACCCGTGAGCTATTTTGTGAGTATGTTTGTTCAAGCCATTTCTACCGTAAACAGCAGCTGTTTTCGGAATTGGCCTCTTTTCGCGTCTGCACAGGCTTGGGACAACTTCCTACATACAGGATAAAAAATCTTGCTCCATTCGCAGTGGACCTCTGTCCCGTTCCTCATAACTTTTCCTATAATGGATTTCAGCCGGATCCGAATTTTCATAGGTGGTAGTTCAGGGCTAAGTCTCTACTATTAGAACCATGTAATTAATTGGACCATCACTTGCTTGCCACGGCCTGAACAGACATTTTAACTGATGTGCCGATTTTGCTGATTTTCCCGGCCTAAAGCGTGTAATCCAGGAGCGGAATTAGTACTGGTGAGTGTTTTGGAATCTATGCTGGCCAACAAATCTGACAGCAAAATTTGGTCCTTGGGAAGTGATTGACTGCCAATTTACAGGGAGACATTAGTTCAAATGCGAGCTGATAATGAATTTTCCTAATTTTTGCCCAAATATGTTGCCATCGTTACTCCCTCTGCTGGCAATCTCACGGACTCCTATTCAAATATGATAGAGAGTGGAGTGTGTTCTATTGAGTAAAAGGAATTAGACTTGTTGATTCGTCCTGAAAAAATCTAGAAAAATCTTGCGAAATAAAACCCGCGACCAACGGGGTGCGAAATCAGTAGATTTCTTCATGTCTGTAAAGGAACAGAAATAAGTTATTTAGAAAACATGCTATTGTTTACAGTAGGAATAGCTAGTTTACACAAAATTGTGAAATAGCTCGCGAATTGGTTTAACCGTTCCTGTTTGGGACCGAAAAATGTTCGCGCAGGTAATTTTGGCGCACCCTGTACTAAAACACTTGAAGTAACCAAACCCAAAATCAGCCTAGTCCGTGGTTTTACCATCATCGAATATCTAATTGTGTGAAAACCGTACAAATAGTCAAATTTCTGGGCCAGTAGGGTTGATTTGATTCAGAGTGTTTGAACAATTTGCTAGTTACAGGGTCATTTACAAGCCCAAAGCAGCCCGCGGTGAAGAGACCAGGAATGCGATTTATCAAAAAGCTATATTGTAGGTTATGAAGATTTTTTAGAGGTTCTGCTAATAATATCACTTTTGTGCCTTTCAATTACGGCGACTATCATTAGCTTGCCTTGGTGAACTATTCGTAAATTCCACACCACAGTGACAGCGTCACTGTGGAGTGGAATTTACGAATAGTTTCGGGAATTTGAACCTTTCTTTCAGATCGCAGACGAGACTTTTTGTCGTATAGATTATCCTTCCATTGTGGAAAAATAGAAATAATCTCTTCCGTGACGTCCACATTGCCGGGCCGCTTGATAACCGCTCTTTGGTGAAAAACACTGGCAGGAAGTGAGACGTCATCAACAGGGCATCCTACGTAATAGAAGAGTCCGAAAGTGATGGATTGGGATCCACGCAGGCGTGGGTGTTCGTTCATTTTATGCCTTTCCAACCCGAAGTACAAGAACCCTGTACCGGAAACTGCAGAAAGAACTGGATCGTCCGATGGTACGCAGCGTAAAAACCCCTTCCACGGCGAACCCTAGCTACGGGGGGGGGGGGGCGAATAACTGCCTGCCTGTCACACAGAGCCAGTTGACGTTCGCACACACGCACACACGCGGCGCAGTACATAGCGATACCGACACGAAGTTATACACAGTTTCTGTCACGACAAATTACTTCACACCGCTGGCGGAGCGTTAGATGTCTGGGATCGTATTATTGCAGGCGAATCGCCGACGACCACCGCGCGCCGCGGTCAGTCGAGAAAAACCGCGCCGCGCCAAATTTGACGTCTAATTGCCAAGTGCAATGCTGGCAGCTTGCTCGTTTTTCCCGCGTTCTCGCAGGTAATCTGTCTTATTGCGTCGAATTGTCTACCGGTTAGGGCGTGGATCGTTTGGAGTGATGCGCTGTGATGCGGTGTGCCTAGGAATTTTCGAGAATTCTCGATGGAAGAAACTGAGACGGGATCGAGCTGTAGGTAGTTGGAAGTATTTATTCAAAAAATGGCCTTGAAGTTCTTTACTGGTGTAAGCAAATAGGTAAAGGTTTGAAGCGACTTCAGAATTAGCACGGACAGTAAGGTAGCCAAAAGAAAGAGAGAAAACAGACGGCCACAATGCCAGCACAATACCTCGACCCTATTCCGGGGGTTTGATCCTACATATTCGAATAGAGCTTCGAATACTCATTTAGAATAGACTCATTCTTTTGGCTGGAGTCAGAACATGTAGGGAAAGACACTGAATACTGAGGAAAAATCGAGAAATCCATTTTTTGAATATGCCGAGCAATCCGCGGAGAGTCAAGAGTCTCGTGAATCGCGTGCAATGCCAAAGCCTAAAGTTTCCTGAACAAAGAAGAACGTGGAAGTCCTAGATTTACTTTATGTTTCGCACATTCTTTTTTCGTACATGGAGGGTGAAGAAAGGGAAAATCTTGTAAGCCACTAAAGGTGGAATTTCACTGTCACCAAACCTTGATGTTTATACTTCTCTTACATGTTATGCCTATTTTTTGCTTCTATTCCTCGTTATGCGTTTGTTTTTAATCTCTTCAGCTGTCACATATGCAAAGAAGCTGAAGCATGAATCACTGATTGAAAGAGTCATGAAATTCATAAATATGTGGATAATTACGGTCCCTGGGATCCTGAAACTTACCTCTGGAAATTAATGGAAGCAATGAGCTTCCTCCAAGTAAATATCTCACTCTCTTTTGCTAATCCCCTTCTGTCATGCATCTGCTCATCTGCATGGTTACCATTAACTGCGAACTACATGGTCACTGACATGGTATGGTTGGATCAAAAATGATTATCTAGCTCACATTGGGCGAAGAGTTTTACATACGGCACAGAAGCCAGACCGGATAAAAAGTAGAGAAAATTCTGATTATCACAAATTCTTTTTTAGGTAAACAACCGGGTTCTGGTGGCTCTATTCCCAAAAAATCATGTTTTTAAATTAAGAGGTCAGGGTCGAGCATAATGCGACACCTCATCATTGGGAGTCAATGGGAGATGTGAAGAACAGGAGCGGAAGGAGGACGGGGGGGGGGGGGTGGATGTGGTCGTGGAGGGCTAAAGATTTGTATGCAAAAGGTGAGGGTCCTATTTTTGCCGGCTGAGGGTGTGAAAGGGTCACAAATGGCGAGGGTAAATGTACATAGTTCGGGGGACGTTTGTGATTTTGCGGGGATGGGGGGGATGTGGAGGAGAAGAATCGTACAAGAGTAAATTCTTCGTCATCAACATTTTGACCTTAAATTATGAAGCTTGCGAATGAATTTATAGCATTCCTCGAAAGTGTTTGATAAATGCAGTTATAGTAGCAGTTATGCCCACATATGTACGTGTTTCTATTAAAATAGCTTCCTTTGAATAAATTTCACAATTTATAGCTGTACTCTCAAGGGAACAAGATTGAATGTTTGAACATCCCATCATACTCACTAAATAGACACGTTATTAGCGGAATACATTCGTTAAATCGGAAAAATGGCGAAGTCTTTAGAGCTGTCAAATAGTGTTATTTTTGATTTGAGCCGCAGGTAACAGAAAATTGAGGTGAACGTGGGAAATAATTGGAAGCAGTTGCTGCGCAGTAGCAGCTCAGACGGATATCCGCTCTTAGCAGGAATTGTTCAGAAAAAAGCGAAAAATGGCATGAAAAAAAGAGCAAAGGAGAGGAAGCATCAAGACTATGAACTACCTATAACAATTTTCTGGAAAAACGCCCATTCTCCCCTTTAAAAAACGCGGGAAAATTTTGAAAGGGGAGGAAAATCTCCTATTCTAACTTCAAATATTAAAGCTGCAAGTGACAGCTCTCTTGTGCAAATATTTGCAGGGTGACAGATCATGCAGTCGCAACGGTCACTATAGGGAATCGCTAGAGCCATTAATAACCATATACCGCGCATCTCACACGGATACAGGGCGAATCCGTGAGCGGAGACGACGTAGTGGCGCGTCGCCGGCGCGGGCGCGGCGAAGGTGGCCGTCGTGCGCGTGGCCCGCGTCGATTCATCAAATCGTTCGTCGTTCGGCTCATTCCTTCTCCATCACCACCACCCACACGCATACAACACACCCAGGGAAGACAGCACCCGTGCAGAAAAGGCTCGCAACTGGTTGTTGTGTGGTTTTGCGGCACATCCTGCAAAGGCACGAAAAGACCGCGCGAAGGCATGACGAGCAGCTGGCGCTAGCCAGTCGTCGGCGTCCTGGTTGGACAAGAAGCTCTACAGTGTCGCTGTCCAAGAACTAGCGATCGCATGCCATTTTAAAACAAATAAACCCAATATTTTTCTGAGGAACAGATATATTTTTGAGGAAAAATGTTTCTATAGTGGAAAAACCACAGGAGCAAGCTTTTTGGGATCCTACTATATCAAAAGATAAGGTTGCTAAGCCCCGAAAACGGGTCTGATAGTGCGCGTCGACTTATTTGGTTGTCGATACGCAGGGTCCCGAAGGGAATTTCGAAAATGGATCGATTTCGTAGTTTGGTCTAAGTTTTTTATTTTATTTTTCTGGTCAGATAAACAAGAAAACCGCAAATAAATATCCTACAAAAGCTAAAATGAAGACAAAGGGAAATTGCTGGAAAAAAAAACGAAGGATCAAAACAATCCACAGCAATTTTGCAGACAAATTTTTTCCAGTGAGTCCATAGAACACTTATATTTCACCGTTAATGTAATGATGTATGATGTGTTAGAGAGCAGACCTAAGAAAATAATTCCTGTACACGGGTGATGTATTAAATCGTAGATTGAAATGACACCATGATTCACGACTTAGATCCCGAAACCTAGATTCAAAACTTGGAAAAAATTGACCCTGGTCAGTCTCACTGAGTGGAAATATCGGAGATGTCCAATTTATTGCACATAGAACCTTCGGAATTATCATTTATTACTCATGGAAAATCAGAAAGAAGTTTTTAGAAGCTCACGATTTAGATCCGGAGAATTACGACACCAATGTGGCATACGTAATATAGATATGAGCATAACGTATATTAGAGCGTCAAATTCCGCAGACCCCTGATGGTTACCCATAAAATGGGTGGAGATAATGTTGTGACACATAAAGGCTGCATGCCACAAATTATCCAGAGCCCCCATTCAGCGTGGGAAATATTTTCCTAGGCTCGTGTAGCGCAATTTCACTATGCATACGGTCATTCGCCTCACACTCCTGGCCAACCAAGCTATTCATCTCCCCGCAGTAAGAAGGCACAATGGGAGCATGGGAGGGTGAAGTGCTGACTTGGGGCATCATCTGCTACAACTCACTGTTTATACTTCTGCTTGAATGCGAGACGCATCGGGGTTAATTAACGCAATGCACTTTCTTCTCTATTTAGCAGCTTTATGTTGCTGACCCAATGCTTCCCCATAGCTCGGTGACCATCATAATCATCACCTAGTTATTGGTGAACTTCTGGACGATACCTTATCTACCTCTGCTAATCTTGCTGACAAATTTCACTCAGAGCTTACTCAAGATGAGTCATCTCATCACCTGATAATGATGGAAACTGCACACAAATAGGGTAAGATGACAGGCAAGATATGTATATATGGAGTTGAGCGGTATTCACTTCTTATCCAGAACTACAGTAAACAGTTTTCAGACGAAAAAAAAAACAGAAGTCCCGTCCCCAGTTATTTGAGTTATTTTCAGTGGACAGTGTTAGATAGGCCTAGCTTTTCTCAAGAGGGCTCTTAGCCTTCCTGCTAATTTTCCATCAAAGCCTGAAGGACTGAGAAAGACGTTGTAGGGATACATGCTACCAGCAGTGCCGGACGCAGGAGTGGTTAGCCGGGGGGGGGGGAGTGGCAACTCCGCCACTTTGCGGCCCCAGATGAAAAAAATGAAACTATTAAAAAACAGCCCTAATAACAAGTAACTGACAATAAATACCTAAATAACAACAATTATAGAACCAGACCATTAGGAATATACTAATGCAAGATTTTTATTTGTTTCATATAGGAATTTCGAAATTTTTGCGACCCATTCTCGGGTGGTGGGAAGGGGCGCGACTCCTTCCCCCTCGCCCCCTGCCTCCGCTATTGCCTCCCAGGGATTTGTTGACCAGCTCCCGAGTCCGAATGAACTTAGAAGTCCCCAGTCTCTGCTGACCATATGCATTCGGATGCTGTGAATGAGAGGGCGTATTTGCTTACACTCACTGGATTTCTTCTTCGCTTACTTTAGAGGTGTTTTCAGGTAAAAACTTAATTATTTCTATTCTTATTTCATTTGAATTTATCTGCTGCTGATTTGGAAGAAGGTTTCATTCATCAAGAGTGTTCATGAGACATTCTCACCCACAGTGATGGTGGAAGGGGGGGGGGGCGGGGAGTTGTTGTACGAGGTTTGCTGGATCACTTCTCCGCAGTACTGACATGTTTTCCGCCATGCCAGGTCTTGAATGCTAGAGCTGGCATGGCGGAAAACACACTGCTTCTCCACATATCTCCATTTCTGAACACGAATATGCCACGGAGCCTTGCGGGATAGCAGAAAAAAAACTTATCGGAAACCTTCAGTGAATGATTCAGCCTGCAATTTCGAAGCAGAACAGCTATAAAAGCAGTTTTAAACTACGTTATGAGTAGGATACGGAATCGCGTTGTGTTCTCCAAAAAGATTGTGAGATGTTTGTTCAAAATCCACCCAGGATCGGTGTGTATAAGAGCAAAGAACGGGAGTGTTCCCCAAGTCGTTTGGATGAGAAGACGGTGCTTCATGTTTCGAACGGCATAATTCGCCTAAATATAATCTACTGATGAAAATATGTGGCTATTTTACAGCATTTTTGATCGAGTTCTCATGACAATCATTCATTGTCCGTTGTTCTGTATTTCTGTGAAAAAAAATGTTTCAAAAGCGTAGTTAGTAGAATTTGGCTACCACTCGTAGCATGGAGTACTTGTGTTCATATAGTTTCAGTAATCCGTTTCCCAGGAAGTCCTGAGCAAGAGCACTTCATCTACTTTCTGAATTATATAGGGAGTATAACCCTTCCTAAGAAATTGGTGAATCTTGCAGGAAAAAATTTCACGCCGGCCCGCTTTTTTCAAAAATCTGATTTGAGGCCAATTGTTCCAAAACAATCGCCTTCCTCAAAACTCTGTTCAGAACGCAAAATATATTGGATCTTTCTCTATTTAATGGTGAACAGAGCTGGATAAAGTCATCGGTTTTTGGCGTAGAAATAAGTGGACAAACGCCTAATACAATAAGTTACGGGACCCATGCATGAAACTACATATACTGGATGACATCGAGATTGATTTCCCAATCTACGTACTTCTGAGTGAGTTTGGAGGCGAAGCAGCTGGAATCTTATCTTTTCCGTTTTCTTGCTCAGAATGGCTCAATTTGTACAGCTATGAGGAACAATGGGCTTCATGGTTAGGGTGATTTCTTATATAGTAACACCGTTGTTTCGAAGAAAAACCTGCTCTGCATTGGTCAGTACGTTCTTGAAATGTATTCACAATGATCTGCGCGGAGGGTGAATGAACTAAGTCAGCGCTTCACTATTCAGACACTCCGGTGCCAGTTCACCGACTCTGAAGGGATGGAAGGCATGACTGGACCTGCTCCATAACATAGCATCGTATCAACGTAAAAAACACACATTATAAGCCTAAACAGCACTCCATCCCAGATACATCCGTATTTTAGATGAGTAGCCATTCAAATCACCTTCTCTGAGATATTTCAACGAAATGCAGGCACCGCCGCCGAATTACTTGCATTCCAAAAGGTGTTAAGATTGGAACAAAAAGGCACGTACGTACTGAAGAAATGTTTGATGCTTATTCAGAATGACATTGTGTATGGTGGCGGAAAATTATTAGCTATGACAGCTAGACGACAACAACAGAACAGAAAAAAAGGGTGATAAGAAAAAAGAGAGAAGAGATGGAAAGATGCTGCTCACCACGAGCTGGGCAATTCAAGTTTTCAGGTAGGTGCTCAGTAATTCCCCCCCCCCCCCAGAGCTGTGGTGTTTCCAGATCTACAAAAATTGAGAATTATCTACGAGGGAAAGTGACATGCTATTAAATGATAATCAAATGACATGTGCCCACATTTTTAGTCTGCTCCTGAAACGGAGCCACGGGTGGTCATAGGTGTAACCCCAAGAATGCCTTAACCCCTGGTGTATTTCCTAAATAGTGATATCGGCTACACTTTAAGTCATTGACCAAATGAAAAGCAGATAAATTTTACTGATTTGGTATTCAGAAGCTCATCTGAATAACAGAGTGTTCCCAGAAAGAGAAGCTCTTCAGCCTGTCCCGACGAAAGCCTCCAGTGCTGTAGGGCGCTCCCATTTCTGAGCATTTCAGTTCTCGATCCATTCGATATCGGGTATTTGAATATTGAATATATCTCATATATTACTCAATCAACATGCTGCTGAACATGCACATCTGTTGCGTGTGTCTACGGACTCTTACCACACGCAAGCGTAGCACTACACCGTCTTGCCCGCTTGAACTTGGGAAGTAATAGGTAAGCGCGGTTCTAAAAATGCCCTATGTAAGTTTAGTATCTTGCTTCTCATGTTATGCCAGAGCTAAAGTGCCCTTCCTGGGAAAAGACGGGGAAAAGTGGCCTTCAGTACACTGCTTTACAGGGGCCTGACGCGCGTAAGGGGTGAATTTCCTATGAGATGCGGCGCGCAAGCCAATTTGTTGGCCATGGGTCAGAAAAGAGACAGTGGAGCATGCTCACGTGCAAAGCCATGATTTTGATAAGCCAGAAGAGCAACGAGGCGGCGATGGTGTGAGTCCGCAAGAAAAGGCCATTCTGCAGAAGACAAAAAAAAATCAAGGGAACCGAAAATCTAGTAAATAGGTCTCCCATAAGCACCAAAGTCCGGTGCTGGTCCGTTTACGTCCAATAAGGAAAGTTGCTCTTTGAACTTCGGATCCTTACAGCAGTGGCTTTCTAAGAAATAGGAAGCATAGGCGAGGGTATAGACTTTTTCAATGAAGGACAAAAAATACCAAAAAACCTCCCAGAACCATCGAGCGAGTCAATGATCCGTGCAGAAAAGAAAAATCTGAGCTGAACAGTATTAACAGCATTATCTTCTCAGAATGAGGCTACCGTCTTTGCACATAGGAAAGCTCCTGGGACCGTAAATCCGGAGCGCCATTATAGCCAAATGAGCGTCGTACGCCGACCGATTGCTAAGATATATCCGTCAAAAAATAAGAGGTATTTCGCGCCGCGGCGCGTCAACATGTTGCCATTTGCTCTTAATGAGCGCATATATCCTGCGTAATCGTTTCGTGGTGTTAGCGTCCGCGGTCATTTTCGTGCCACATAAAACAATTCGCCGAACGTCGCGTCTCCGTCGCGCTGCCACTATTTCGCCGCAAAACGACCTGCACAATTTGTCGAGGCGTAGTAGATGGATGACACTGATTGCGATCGTCCTTCCAGCTATCCTCGCCCGCCAGCAGCAGCGACAGCGGCGACGTGCGCGCGGCAAAAACGTCGCCAACGCGCGATACGGTATAAAGTGTGCGCGCGGGCGGCGAAATAGCGCTGGCATGGAGGAGACGCAAGCAGTCTCGTGCGACGCCCAATCGCTCATCGTGCGTGCGCTACGTAGCGACGCGCACACACTCGGTGGTGTGTGCGCGGATAATGGATTACCGTAGTCGAATGTCAGGCAGCTGGGTGGTCTCGTCACGATATGTGACGACACAATGACTGAAGACACTCTGTGAACACGCTGATGAATGGCTGGTCTTGTGTCGAAAGGTACGGGACATTCCACCTTCTTCCTATGGAGGGCTGGGCATCTGGGGGGGGGGGGGGGACAGACAGAGGATTAGGGCGGAGACTGACCTGTGTACTCCTTATTGATATATGTGGTTACCCAGACAAACTTTCGGAACTTCCGCGGAGGGATTGATTTACTATTTGATAGCGATTGGTTTACTATTGATTTACTATTTACTATTTACTAGCGATTGATTTACTATTGGAGCCGGACTTTCGGAACTTCCGCGGAAATACGACGTCACTCGTCGATTTTTTCGGATGTTCCGAATAAGCTCCGCGGAAGTTCGGAAGTTTGTCTGGGTAACTATGGATGGTATGTCGTCACTATGGCTGTAGTCTTTCTAAGAAGGACATAAATCGTTCTCTGAACAGGTCTGAGCTTTGCGAGCTGATTTCTGCTCTTTGTGGATCATTGAGGAGCTCAGGAAGATAACTAAACGGATTTATATATCCAAGGATTTCTTCGTGCAAGGATTTCCAGAATAAGAAAACTAATCAACTAATTGACACCTTTTGACATGATGAAAAGAGCGATGGTCAATTTGGCTTCATAGAGTGAAAATCACTACTATCACATTAGCAAAAGCAAAATCCTGAACAAGACTTCACTTTTTAGAACGCAAACAGATTTGATCTCAGGATTAATTATACTAAAAGATCTCCAACACACGCCATAGCTAGCAGCCGAAGCATATCTGAATCTGGCTAGTTTCAATTAGGCTTAATTGGTTCCAATTTTCGTGTTGTAACGTAAGCTTCCGCGGCTTTGAGATTTCCGACAAAAATGCTTCATTGAAATTTGAACAACAATAATAATAATAATAATTTGAACAAAAACAAATATCAATCAGAATAAGAACAGCAAAAATCAGTGATCCTTTATCATTTTCGAGAGCGAAGGTAAACTTCACTGCTTTAGAATTCGATGGTGTACGAGGGAAAGTGCAGCATTGGGTAGTGATGGAGGCCACTGAACTTGGCACATTGGTTCTGACAAAAAGTTTTCAGGTATATAAATGGACCTGGATGCATCACTAAGATTACAGCGCGTGTTAGCCATAGGTAAGGTTGTGTGGTGTTAAAAGGTTTACCTTGGGTAGTCAACGCACGCGGCCCCTGGTCTATAAAATGCGCCATAAAGTTTATCTTTGAGTTCTCTACTTCAGGAAAAAGTTTTGTGAACAGCTCTAGGGTTTTAGCTGCAGGGTGGAAAGATGGTCCACGGAGCGCCTCAATCTTGCTTCACTTGTACACTTATTGTATGCAAATAGTTGATGCTGCTAGTAATTTTGTGATTGGGGTCAGCTCCGTTTAACCACTGTGCGGAAAATTCGAACAGTCATTAGTTCAAGGCACCGAACATTAAAATGCCTGATGCTCCTAATATTGAGATAAAATTGTATTGTGCATAATTTCCCAATATAAATAAATAAATGACTAGTCAATGGTGGAAGACAAATAAATAATGAGTAGTCAATGGTGGAAGATGAGAAATCCTGCTTATTCGGTGGAGGCGTTGTAAACAGAATCGAATCGAGTTTAACGTCTATTGCTTTGCAAATCTTCACCTTCTTTTAATATTGTTCTTCTAATGGAAAGTAGATACATACGTATTTTCAGAATGTATCAGAAAAATGTATCAATGGGTGTGGGTGCAGAACTAGTGGGTAGCTTGAGGTACAATCGTAGTTGTATTTGTCTTGTTAGACGTGAACTAAATGTATAGATGTGACTTGAACTAAATGTATAGATGTGAGGTAGAACTGTTAATTCTTACCATCTTCCGCAGCGAATGTGTTCGTGGTTGGCAGGTGTAGGCATGGGCTTGTTTAGGTTTAGTTTCGCTTTCCCTCAGTAGAAATTTTGTGCTTTTCGGAACAGTGCTTCAGTGGGAGCAATCACGGACCTTCATTTCGGAAATTTCGCTGTAATTATTGGTTTTGAGCGGCTTAGAACACACATTCAACGAAGAAACGGTTGAAAACTTGCGAGAAATCCACGAAAACAGGTGCTGTCTCTTATGCGCTTGACTGCACGCACCTTGACATGACATCTATAGGTCCCGTCACGCTAGCATCAGGCGCTTATGTGCGAGCGACGAGGTGCGTTCTCTACTAATTAGTTACGAGGTGAGCGACTCACTTCAAAAGTGAAAATTACGTAAGGTAATGTTTCAAAATTGCTGGCAAGCCGCCGGCCTTTCTGCGTCTCTACCCGCGCCCGCCAAGGTAACTCGTACAAATCCCACCCCCTGTGTCGCTTTGGAATCGTTCCCCGTGGTTGGGCTTCAACTCGTCCTTGTTTGAAGGTTCTTCCCCAACCTGATTCAAATTCCGGCGAAAATATTCAACTATTCGTAGAATAGGCATAAGTCTCAGGTGTGAACAGGACCCAGTAACCGTTTCAATTGAGATCTGGGCAATTAGGAGGCTTTGGTGAATACCACAGATCCTAGAATACATTTTTGGTCCAAATCTGGGGCAAAATTGTGCGTCGGAGGGTCGGAGAGATTATTGTGGTACAAGGTTCTAACATCTCAGCTTAGTTTACCTTAGTCGAAAAACAACTTTACTCGACAGAGAAGTTCGTATTATCGTTTTTGTTGCGATCATTTTACTAGTTACCATTGTTTACCAGCATAAATACTCGACTACATGAGCAGCTGATTGTCTTCACGCAATTTCAAGTGGCCAATAGGGTTGCAATAGTCTTGGGGAATGCTCTCATCCTTTCGTTTGTCGAAGTAAGAAGCTGAGGATAGTTTTAATACAATGTCACCTCCAATCTCGATAATCTTTGAGAACTTTATTATTCGTTTATTTATTATTCGTTCGGATGCCACAAAGTTCGAAGTTCACTTCGCTTTGAGGTTAGGCCCTCCCATTTTGGACGTTTTTGAACCATTCTCTATGAATATTCAACTCATAGTCAGAAAACTCTCCTTTGTAAGAAAGAAATTCAACAACCACAGAAAATTGATCACCAACTCTTTTTTTCATCCACTTTGTATATTTTAGATGCAACAGAAAACTGCTATCTCTCGAGAGGATCTAATCGCCTACGTCATCTATATTTACGACGCTGTCTCGTTCACCGTTACTGACAAATCGTTCGTTTTCGCGATGAAAAATAGAAAACGTCCGTGATTTATGATACGTTGCACCACGAACGACGTCGTGACACGTGCACCCTTCAGAAAATGAGATGACATCACAGCGGGAGGGATCCGCACTTACTCCTAAGGGCACTCCTAGGCCTTCGTTGGTTTGAAGGAGGGGTGGGCATGACAGAGGAGGAATCGGGAGATCTGGAGTTCATTTATGCCGTAATTTAAAAACAAAACATTCGTGCAGTACCTCTCCCCCTGCAACGTTTCTGGAGTTCTTTCCTTGTTCTCCGTCACATCTGTTCCCTAATTTCTTACCTTTCATAGAAAAATGTGATAACGCTGAGGTATGCGACCATACGAGTAGTATCTCCAGTGGGATAAAGTGATGGATGATAGGCGCTACGCTGCGCGAAGAATGATAGACTCGCGTCGCGCGCGTTCCGCCGACGTTTCGCATGCATCGACAGTTTTCGGATTGTAATGTCGGAAGGGCACCGTATTGTAATGAATGGGATGGCAAGGATTCCTGCGTCAATGCATGTACATTCTTGGACAAATGAGCTGAATTTCGATGCGGAGTTCGGGAGCTTGGGAAGTTCAAGAACTCCGTCATCAGGTAACTTCCGCATGCACAAACGACAACAATCACTAACTTGTGAGGGCTGAGTAGATGGAAGATACATAGACCAGTAGTTCTTTAGTGGTTCAAACAACCGCTCAAAACTTCGCACAGACCTGAAGCTGAGGCTGTGTATCACTATCGTATCTGAATATGGTGGGCACAATATTCACTATAATTGCAAAACGGAAGAAGGTGAGCTCCATCTTCTTCAACTATCCGAATATTCAAATTTTGTTTATATTGAACACCTGCCAGCGTCCGCCTTTCTCAAAGCCTTCACGAATCGCGTTGCCTTCAGAAAGCTTATAATGTGAAAATAATGGTTAGAATCGTTGAAACTGTAGCTCAAGTTTTTAGGAAATCCTAAAATAGTCGTATGAAGTGCCATTCTTGTCCTAATCATGTCCACATTCTCAAAATGGATCTATGTGGCAGTGGTATGACTTTCGTTGAAGATGGCGGATTAACGGGCCCGACTTTCAGGAAAAGTACCTGTGGATATAATTGGGAGAGACTCGATGCAGCGAGCCTCCCATAATTGTATCCTTAGGTGATTTTCCTGGTTGATCTCCAAACAGTGTTAGAGTTTCAAATTCTAAGCACACTGCCAGATAGGTTGGACCATCTTGATTCCGAATATTGCTCCATTTCGAAAACGGCTGAGATTGAAGCGAGAAACGACAAAAAAAAAGGGAAGTCGCAGACATCGCGCAGTTTCATCAAGCGACATCGTTGGTACTGAAGGTAAACAGGGAAAGGCGGAAAGCCTCCCACTCCTGCTTTCCACAGACTACATGTCGGAAAAATTATTGTAAGAAGTCGGAATCAGTACAAGCACAAGTTTTTCAGCAAATTCCGGGCTTGCTCACTTCACGCACATTTCACATTAACTTCCCATAACATGAACCAAGGATTGGTGTGAGTGTGCGTGAAGAGAAACGTGCGTGATGAGCACTAAAAACTTGTCTTGGTTTGTTTTCTGACAATTTTTATTCCTTTAAACACTGTTTTTCACATCGAAAGGACGTGAGTTCCACTTAGATGAAGCTATCCACAGATTTCTGGCATCGTGAACGAATTTCCGAGGTAATCGAAGTCCGCAACGTTCAGTGGTAGGCAAGAGTTGAGGGGTTCCTTTATAGCCATCTTTGTTCGTGAAGCGAGAACCCATCTCAAAATGTCCTTCCCCTGTAATTCTGGTACCGGACAAGCTACTAAGCAAGAACTCAACTTTCTCGATGATGATTTCGGGATGCTATGGTCGTTCCAGTACCGCGTTTGGTATTTGTTGATAGTGGAATGTGTTGTACCAGTTCACCGACAGTTCTGATTTACGGCCCACTCTCGCCAACTGCGCGTTTGGCTGGATCCTCAAACAAAGATTTTAGTGGTGTGTACTGAAGGCAGCGGTAGTGGAGCAACAATCGCCCAGTGTGACACCCAGAGAAAGAATGACAATTTTTATACGATAATAACTATCCAGACAGCCAGTTAGACCACCGGGTCGTCGGAGAGTACAAAGTTGAAGATGTATTATATTTTGGAAATCATAGCAACACTTAATCGATAATTTAGGAAGAGGCTTTAATATCTCGCAGGCGACTAATGGTAAGGAGGAGGGATGTGACCACCAATTAACGGCGAGTAGGTAACTCTAACTAACCTTTCTAACGTTTTGTTTTCAGTTGTGTAAGCTAGTAAATTGGCACTCCAGTTTCGGAGAAGGTCCCCCTTCTCTGATTCCACTCCACCACTTGTGGCAAATGGTGTGAAGTTTGCGTGACTCTGACCACTTTCATAGGAGGAGTCAGATGATGAATGAGTTCAACGTCATGAAAATCTCAGAGTTCTGCAGCAAAAATCAGATTCCTACCATGGACGTGAAGAACGCGCTCGGATTGGGTATATTTCTCCTGCACATTTCATGGGAGACCTTAGTTTCTCAATTTGATTCGCACACATCCTCTTAGTGTTGAGCAAATCACCTTATTGGGATAACCAGGGCAAATAATAAACTTTGATGCCTTTTCTGATTGTGCCCTTGCTGCTTATTTTCATGTTAGCATCATTCAGTCATTCATTCATTTTTTCACTGCATTGCATTCTCTGAGACAGACGTTAAAGTTATGGTCATCAGTTTGTGTCACTTGTGATCAGCTTCGAAGCTACCTAATTGAATTATTATATTAGTCAAAAAATAACTTGACTGTACACGTCACTTCCCTCTTCGCAATGAGAAAAATAGGAGAGGGGGGGGGGGGTGGCACTAACTTTCCACATCCCATATATGCCAGCAAAATCGGTAAACGGGAAATGTATGCATGCATATGAGCTTCTTTTATTGAGTGACTCTACGGTAAATGAAATAACTCGACGAGGAATCGCCAATGAGCTTATAAATTAAAATATTACTTTCCTAGTGATATGATATTATATTTCCTACAGTAATGACCTTACTCGTTTTTACTCAGAAGAGACGATAGTAATTATCACGTACGTGGTTAAGAGATTATGCGATCTAGTGCAATGTACTCTGATAACTGTGCAGCACGAACGCAGACCAAACGGCGTAATGGTTCGGTTAGAAACCCTAGCAGCAACGGTTGCCAGTTGCTGCCATTCTCCCCCCCTTGATTGCTGCCGTCCCTCAGCAATTGCTGCTAAAGGGCCGACAGATTGAGCAGCAATCGAGGGGAGGATGGCAGCAACTGGCAACCGTTGTTGCTAGGGTTTCTACCCGAACCATTACGCCGTTTGGTCTGTGTTCTGGTTAGCCATTTCTTTCTTTGTTATTGTAAAGCTATTTCTTGGTCCTTAACTATCCTTTCTTGCATTAGTACGCACCATAATTTTTTTACTTGTTACTTCACAAGAAATGCGCTGATTTAGTCACTTGTACGGTTGATCTTCGCCAGTGACGCGTTTTCGAATTTTTTCATTGCTCAGAGTTTGTTTTGGAATTCGTTGGTGTTTCTGCCATATCTTGACTGGTCAGGCTATCTTTTCCAATGTTTGGTTTCTTCCATAAGCTTCAATAACCTCGCAAAACATGGCCAAAAACCTCTTTGCCCGCAAAACAGCTGACAAAAAAGGTAGCGGTGTTGACTTTTTTGGATCGGTCCACAGCGAACTGATCGCACAGCTCGGCCCAACCTGCTCGAAACCGATGAACTGAGGAGTTCTAGAAAACAGGGATTTCGAAGGTTTCGACTGTTTTCAGCATTATAACAGTGTTAAGAGCACCCGATTACCCCGAATTGTACCGAAATCTCGAGGTCGAAAATTTCCGTGGGTGCTGCCTTTAAAGGTTTTGCAGTATATCGGGGTTTTTAGGGACGATGAACTCATTGACAACGATGACATGGCGTGAAACACGCGAAAAACACAGAAAATGATGGTGGTATTTCATGTGTGTCTACAGCGCGGACGAGTGTTCCGTGATGGTTCCCGTCACGGAACCCTGCAAATGGAACGATTTTCATAAACCAAGCCCCCTCTGAACCACATGCGCGCACCCTGTCAACGACGTAAGTTGGCGCGCCGGAACCCTAATGTCCAGAGCGGCAGATGTGTCCACGGCAGTATCTACGCAGGTAGTCGGCCATTCAAGGTGGTCAACGTGCTGTTGCGAATGTCTAGCGGCCGGCTACATGTCATGCGGCTCATTTCAAGAGTGAGAATTTCCGTGAGTGCAACCTTTAAGTGGAGATATGATAATGGAATGACAACAAGCGTGAGGTATATAAAAAGTGCGCATCGCAGTTAATATATCGTTTAAACTGTACATTTCTTTCTTGTATTTCTCATTGTTTATTATTTCTTCGAATCCAGTTTCATAGTGCATCTATACCTCAAGGTGCATTCATTATGCGAGATGCATTTTTATTGTATTCGTCAGCTGATGTTTATTTCACTAAAGAATGAAGATTTAATTACCCAATATTGAGGCAAATTCGCAAATATACCGCGTGGCAAGGAAAAACATCATTAGCCCTGGTTTAGTAATACCCTGTCTGTGAATTTCATTGGAGTTTCAAGCACATCATTTCTCTCAGTTCAGTTATTCTCCGAAATTCTACGTCGATCTCGCGGTATTTTTCATATTCCATCTCCATTTTTTCACACATTTCTCTTTTTAACTCTTTGTACACCTAATTATCACACTATCAGAGCGATCATGCACGCGACTCAACAAAGCAGTTAAGCGGAGCACAGTCGCTACATCGGTAGCTCTATCAGATCAGGATCTCTGTTCCCAGGCATTCGCCTATTCGTCGCTGCATGCATGAGCGAACTCCTTTCGAGCCGCCCTAATCGCCAATGATCGAAAGGCCTTTTGATCGTCTTGAGATTTTTGGCTGATATTGCGTCCACCACGTAGCAGAGATCTTGTCATTGTGTTTTTTCAAGGGACGGCATTGACAGATTTGCTTTGCGGGGAAAATTCGATGCACTCAACCAGACACTGTGGAGTGATGCACGGGGGACAGTCATTTTTTTCTGTTTGTGACGTTATGTACACAGTTAAACATTCTCACAGTAGTTACAGAAGTAGACGCAGCACTGCCTATGAATATTACCCTTATCTATTTATTCGTTCACTTACTTACGAGAGGATTCAATTCAAACTAAGCAATGTGTTTGTGTTCCTGGTCATATTAAGTTGACCTAACATATTCATTTCGTTCATCGGGTAGAACCACAATTAGAAAAATAGCTGGAACTTCGAGAAACTCTCTCGAGGCAGGGAAGACTCCACATCTGACATTTTGGAAACTTGTCGTGCAACAGTCTCATTTGTTTGAATCCACTATCGTGTTGGAAGGATCTGGAGAGAGGAAGGGAAAGAATACCACAGAGACATAGGGGCATTCTTCTCTACCATACTACATATTTCTGTACTATAAGTATGTACTAGTAAGATCACGCATTATCAAATTGTTCAGTGTTAGTGCCTTAAATTTCACTGCTTTTACTCTGATTTTTTTCAGCAATATTTTTATTTTCATATTTCTTTATTTATCTATTTATTTATTTTTTTAAGATACAATGCTCAATAAGATAACACAAAACAAATCATAGATTATTTCATACAATGTTTGATTTGAGAAAGAATGAGAGGCTTCCAATTTCTCTTTCTGGTTGAGGAATTCTTCCATGTTCATACGTGTTCCTTGAATGATGAAAGTTCAATGGCTTCGCAGTTAGGTATAACTGACTGACCTTTTTTGCATTAGAGCTCTCATTTCCCCAGTAATTGTGAAATTATTCAACGAGGACTGGTCCTATGTTAAAATCAGCTCAACCTCAAAAATAATCGATTTTGAATTTTCTTGTTGCATATGCAGCATCTACGTATGAAATTTGGTAGAGGTGGTCATCAAAACATCCTCTGTGACAGATCCTGAAATATTCTTTTAGCTTGTTGCAGCAGATGTTATAAAAGTGATAGACACTAGTCAGTTAGAAAAAGGGGAAGAAAACTTGTAGAGAAACCTCTAGAAAAATTGAAAACGAATCTGTTTCCGTAGAAGAGCGGATGCACACCAATGAACGTGTTGAGAATTTTATTAATGGAAATGGAAGTTGAATAATCTATGGTTCCACATGCCTTTTGGCAATGTACAACCTATCGAAGAATACGAACTTGTCGTTCCTAACTACATGATCAGCACAAGAAATCAATTTTTTTTGAAAAAAAATCTATTCTTCCACGTACCATAGTATTAAAAATAGTAAGTGAAACGTTGTAACACCTCCTATAGGGACATGAGAATATTTTCGAATATCTTCTCAAAATTTGCTGCTGGATCGGAAGCATCGTTGAAATTACCCACGGTAATTGCGCTAATATGCCCAAATTTACCCTTTGCGTGACACCGATACCCATCACCATGTTTGCCCCCACGCGACGGTGTCCATTCCCATTTCCTACATTTGCCAGTGGCGGACGCAGAAAGTGGGCGGGAGGGGGGGGGGGGGGAAAGTGGGATCTCCGCCGCTTTGGGGACCCAGATAGGTAGGAAATAAAATTAATAAAAATTCAATTACAATAATAAACAATAGATGAAAATCACATTAAGAATAATAATAAAATAAAACAATTAAAAATAAACTAACGCAAGGTTTTTTTGTGTTGTAAAGTAATTTCGAAAGCTTGGCGACCCATTCTTGAGGGGGGGGGAGGCGCCCAACATCTAACCAAACCATTAGTATGTAGCGATGGCAGTGGCGGACGCAAGGAGGGGGAAAGCGGGGGAGGGGCGCCCCCCCCCCGAGAATGGGTCGGCAAATTTTTGAAATTACTTTACAATACATATGAAAATCTTGTATTAGTTTATTTTTATTAGTTTATTTTTACTACTATTTTTAATATAATTTTTATTAATTATTTATTACTATAATTAGGTTTTTATTAATTATATTTTCCGTCTGGATCCCCAAAACGGCGGAGACCCCACTTTTTTTCCCACGCCCTCCCCTCCCGCCCACTTTTTGCGTCCGCCACTGACCCATGGGTATTACATAGATTACCCATCCTTATAAGAATGTATCCGGGCGCTAACCTTCACGCGACCTTTGATATTCCACATATTTCTAGGCTGCATATATACAGACAGAAATCATCCTGCTATGCATTCATGAACAAGCTATGGTGTGTACCAACTTTAGGAAGATGTCTTTCTACATATCACGTGGGAATTCACAAGAAACACTATTTCAAGGGAAAACACCCAATGCTCCTGATAATGCAGGTGCCAATTTGATTGGATGGACCATTACTTCGCTGGTCATTTTGAGAGCGTTTCAATAATTTATTCCGGTTCATTTCAAGAGATATACTTTTGTTTAAATTTCAGAAATTAGAACAACGCAGTTCCTACACTAACAAAAGCCGCACGTTTTTCTACAGTGTGCCTCGGCATGGATTCGATGGGCGGGGTCCTTGCATTGATTGTGAAGCCATGTCTTACAAGATTCCTCTCCAAGAGCATCGACACATTCCTGTGATAAGCAAAGTCATAGGCCGGTGCTCAAGTGCTGCAAATCTTTGAATAATTTGTATTTTTACGACCAAATAAAAAACATTGGTTTAATTATCCACACAGAATCCTACTAGAAGACTCGATTTTTCAACAGAGGGAAAGCGCCACGTACTTTTTTTCTTACCACTCCATTTCTAACTTTTCTCGATTTCACCTATTTGAATCGAACTCCTGAATCTGAATGCATCAAATGCTTCAGCCGACCCTATTCATAATAATTAGCGATGATGTTCAAATTGTGAATGATTAACTTCGAACTGCAAAAAGAGAAAGGCACCTGCCGTAGAAATGTGCTGTATTGGTTTCAAAAGCCGTTTGATTTTCGCAGCAAGGGCGAAAACGTACTATGGCCACTCCTCCAACACATCGTTCAAAAACGTCCTCGGAGCGGCATTTGTGTCTTAGACTCTATTATCTTTAAGAATTACCAGTCTTTTCAGTCAATTGGATTGAATTTAAGCTGCTAGGGGTTGAGGATAAAGGTTCGCACAGGCTATTGAGCTAATTTTAAGCAACGCGCCTGGTGATTCCAAAACAATTGCGAACCTTGTAATTCATTTCTTACAATCGTCTTGACGTTAGTTCCTGGCTGGGATTCATGAAACGTTAACCCCTCAAAAAAAAACGAAGGTTAGAGTTTAATTCTATAGACTGTACACACATATGCATGGACAGACTAAAGACGCAATAGTATGGTAGTATGGTTACTGCTGAGATGGCAGTTTTCCACATGATAAATTGCCTATCATTATCAAGAAAATGCTCAATATACCTGTTTATTTCAAGTTCTCTACCAAAACACATTTATGTGTCCTGCCCGTCTTCTCTCAAGCAAATTATCTTACGGAAAACCGTAGCGGAATGTGATGATGACGGGCTGATTTTCGTGACAAAATCCGACTTCCAACATTTTGTCTCTGCTATATAAAGCTTTGAGAGGCTTTGAGACTTTGCTTTTAAAATCTATAGAGAACATATCTACCGACTATCCCAATAGTGAGCTGCTTCCCTCATTTGGTCAGCATTGCTTTCTAGTTAACATGCAACAGTTGCAACAGTGGCTAAAGAACTTGGGACCAACCTGAGGAGGAAGGGCAGAGATAGGCCTAGAAAGTTGCGACCAAGCAGGGTGGGTTATCTCAATTTTGGGCAAAAGAACATTTGATTGTTTTAGGGCAACACATGTTTGAGAGATTCACACCGTGTCGAATCAATGTATGATATACGAAGTGTTACTCACTGCGGCATTCACCAGTCCATATTCTGCAACGGCAGTAAGGACGAGTAGAATATAGAGAGAATACAGGAACATTTTCTGCGAAACCGTCGGCGAACGGCCCATTTATATGAGCGCAGTGTAAACCACAGAATCCTTTTTATTTCATTTGGTTTTCTTGCGTAGCAGCGGAATGACAGCGAGGAACATCATCTCTGGAACATCTGTTCTCACAACTCGGGAATGTTCTTTGAATCTGCTGGCCAACTTCTTGTCGAATGTACATAAAAAGTGTGGCATGCCCTCCGTTTGAGGAGCGATGTCGTTCCAGTTTTGCTTTGCTCAGCTACTGCATATATTACTCTTTTTTGATGCGTAATATATGTAGTAAACGAGCAGAACACATAGCCTCAAAAGTTAGAGCATTCAAATTATGTGCAATGCATTTTTCAATGTGACTTTGTACAAATATTTCTCACTTATCACACTGTTTCACAAATATAAGAATACTTATCCTCCATTATTAATGGAGATTTACGTAGCGTTAAAAAAAAAACTCATAGATCCCCCGTACTTCGTGAAGATCTGCCAGCTCAGTAATGCGAATTAGCAACCCCATATGGCCTCGCGAAGCGATCGCTCGATCTAAACGGGCACCGTACCAGCGATTGCGCCGAAGGCGGCTGTGATCTGCATTCGATCACATCCGCCTTGTCGGTTGTCAGTAGTTGCGGCCTCCGAGCGCCTTTCTACGAGCGCCTTGTCCTCTTTCTTTTAATCATTTTTCTCTTGAATCTTTGTTTCTATGACATTTTTGCCTCGTTATTTCTACAACATGATAATCATGGTTCTCACAATCATAGTTCATCCTTGCTTCACTACATGCTACTTCATCCGCTCCTTTACAGTACATTTAGTACATTGTAGTACATTTAACTAAGCACAGCTCCACCTTTAATCCTTCTTGAATTGATCGTCTAATGATATTCTTCTGATTGGATCTTAATCGCTCATCGAAATAGCAGTGCATAGAGATAATATTATAATTAACAAACTCTTCCTGGTTTTATGTTAACTCTTACGAATGGTTTCTCCGATTGCTCTTTTCATGTGAAACTTGAGCTCATCTCAAACTATGAATAGAAGTCAAAATTTAAGTTGCTTCTGTCAAAATTCTCTCTAGCCATCACCCACCCAATATTGAGGCATACCAGCTATTGATTTATAAACATGATTCTCTGCTTACATCTTCTTCCTCAGCGTTTTTCTCGTTTTGTAGCGGGGCCCGTTTTGCTGATCCTTTGACGACATATTACCCTGTCGTACGCCTGATCGGGATGGATCCTAGCCAGCATGAGGTCAGCGTGCAGAGTGTCGAACCATCGTTGTTTAGGTCGTCCTTTTGTTCGCTTTCTTGGCACGTCTACATCGGAACCAATCCTACAGGCTTTATCGTCATTGGCACGGAGAACGTGACCAAACCATCGCAGACGCGCCTAACGGAGCTTGTCGGTTATCGCAGCTACCTCAAATCGCTGACGTATGTCCAGGTTGCATATGCGATCTAGTTGCGTAATGCCACCCATCCACCGCAGAATCCTCATCTTCATGACGCTGATTCGGCGTTCCATTTCCTTGGTGACAGGCCAACATTCGGCACCATAGAGGACAACTGGGTATAGGAGGACAACCGGGTATAGGAGGACAACCGGTAGATCTTCGACTTGAGGCGGCCTGGAATGTCCTTGTCGCACAGCACATCAGTCAGTGAGCGCCACTTCAGCCACGCAGCGTCCGATGATCTCATGAGCGAGACTACCGTCTGATGAAACCATAGAACCGAGGTATTTGAACGTAGTGGCTCGCGGGAGATCCGTCCCATTGATTTTGATATTGCCGGATTCATGTTCATCAAGGGATGGATAGTTAGATAACGGTCTTCAAAATGTTGAGGCGAAGGCCAAACTGTGCCAGCCGGTCAATCCACGCTTGCATCTGCCATTCAAATTCATCCTTATCTTCGGATGCTAAAATTACGTCGTCGGCATAGAGCACCGTCCAAGGCACTGGCCTCTTAAGCTCCTTTTTAAAGTTAATTTTTCCAAGTTTGAGGCTTTCTCTTCCTGTGGGCGAGCATGGCAAAGTGGGGAGAGGGCGATTCGCGATTGATCGTTGAAGAGCGTGCGGATGCTAAAGATGTTAACAACTGGCACTAGCATGAGAAGAACGAGACCCGTTGGTCAAAGGCACGCATCACCGATCTCCTTGAAGGTCCCACAATTGAGGACGGTGCAATATGTGTGAAACTGGTGACGATTAGGTCGATTGAGGGTAAAGCTACAGCAAACAATCACAAAGCAAAACTGATCTTCTTATATGAATGAAACATCAAAATCGAGTTCTTGGGACGTGTATCCTGTTCTGTCCTCGAGTACAGGGGGATATTAGAAATTCTAAATATTAGTGTACGCCAGTGAAATCGATGTTAGCGTTAGAATCGGTACCAAGGGGCCTCATGATGCAGCGATCCGCCAGCTATTGAATAAGGCTGGAACCCCTGCTTAATGTCCTTTTCACATGTTTGCTTGCTTTTGCATATAAAGCACTTGTTTGAGTAGACAAGGTTCGATCTTTGAGCAAGTTACGTTACTCATGCCAAGATAATTTACGCGAAACGGTAACTTGATTATAATTTCATGTGCTATGCAAAAATTTTATTCTGATTGGCAGCTCATTCGAAGAGATATCCATTGTTTATGCTATAGAAAAAACCATCAATAGCCAAAGCCACAAATATTTCTGCAATGTGCTTCGGCATGGACTGGTTGCAAGGGGTCCTTGTGTTGATTGTGAATCCATGTCGACACGACCCCGTTCAAAGGGTATCGACGCAGTCCTAAAATAAATCAATAGAAATTATTTGCTGTTGTGTTTTTGGGCAGGTGCATATATAGAGAACAGGGCAGAGACGACCTGGCAAGCCGCGGCGAGGAAGGATGAGTTATTTCGGAGAGGAGGGGAGGGGTAAAAGAGCGTTTGATTGTTTTAGAGTAGCACTCGTTCGAGAGATTCGCATTGGGCTAAGTCAGTGCTCCTCCTAACCGACTTTCTATTCGAATCTGAAGGCAGATATTCTTTTATGCAGTGATGAAAATTTGTACAGTCTGAATAAAATATAAAACTTGTTACTCACTGCAGCAGCGTTTATCACTCCATATTCTGCAACGGCAGTGAGGACGAGAAGGATGTAGCCAAGGTACAGAAGCATTTTCTGCGGAATCATCGACGATCGCCCCATTTATGCAGGCGCTTTGTGACCATGACATCGTTTTTAATGTCATTGAGTTTCTTGGGCGGGGAAAATGGGTAAAAGCACAAACACATCCAGATTTCGTCTCATCTTCAGGAAGAGTTCTTTGAATCTGTTGCGAATATCAGCGTCGAATAGACGCAAGTGTAACAGTGTGACACAACCATCACTCAAGAATCTTTGCCGTTCCAGTTCAAGGCATTTTGAAGAATAATCTGCTCCAGATCTTTAATGTGTGAATTGTATCCACATATTCATTTTAACGCTTAACAACCGTGTTCCAGATGTTCCACACAAGGCTTACGCCAGCCCAATATGGCATCATCACCACCATCCGTGCAAAGTAGATAGCATAGGTGCGCGCGTGTTTGTGTAGCACTCTGACAGGTCTATCCAGCAGTACACAAGACATAATTTGCCTGTACCGTAGTTCCTGCAATAATATTGCAAACCTTAAAGGCAGCTCAAATCTTTCGTGTTTGAGATTTCACTTGATCACTGGGTTTTGAGGGACCTATAATTCAAATCTGACACTGGAATTGCACAAAAAATTCGAGAAATCCTTGAAATGAGGATGCTACCTTCCACGTGTCTTTTCGCGCTCCACGACACCCGGGAGTCTCGCCACGCAGGCGCAGTCAAACGTGCTTTCGAATGTGATGGGCCACTGTTGGCTGACGTGTCGTCGCTTCGAAATCACGTACACTGGAGCTGGGTTCGCGATTACTATCCGGATTTCCTTGCAGTCATGATTCTTTGTGTTCACTCAACATTCATGATGCGAGGCAGTGTGCGTCGCTACCAGCACTTCAACTCGGACTCAAGAATTTCGACGGGTGCTGCCTTTGAAGACAGCACGAGTCGAGGTCCTCAACTCGGAGCTGAGGTGCGAGCCATAAAGTAGGCGCCGCGCACATCACAAATCTGAAACGAACACACACGGTAACTACTTACCTGCAGAAAACGGCGAACTGCCGTCGCGTGCACGCCCAGTCAGTTAGTGCTTCGGAAGTCCCGACGCGCCAGCTTACGAAATTGAACGCATGCGGTCGGGCGCGTCTCCCTGTCTCCGTGCTGGGACCCATCTGCGCATGCAGGGCGCCGCCGGAATACTCGTCCGCGCACGGAAGGCAGCATCGCGTTTCTCGACTTTCTCGGGTGTTTCGCGCGATTTCATCGCCGTATATGAGCAAAACACCCCTAAAAACTCCCAAATCCGGCGCAATCACAAACACGATGATTTCGACTGGTGCTGCCTTTAAAGGCAGCACCCGCTCAAATCTTCATGTCTGAGATTTCGCTTGATTATGGAGTTTTCATGGCCAAAGAATTCATACCCTGCGCTGAAATACCGAGAACCTCGCGAGAAATCGCGAAATCGGGATGTCCTCTTCCGTGCTTCTTGTTGCGCTCCACTAACACTCGTGAGTCCCGCAACACAGGCGCGATCACACCCACTTATGAAAGTGACGGGCCTTTGTTCATTGGTGTTGCGAAAGCACGAGCAGCGGGGCTTGGTTCACAATTGCGATTTAAATTTCTTCACAGGTGGGTCATGATTCTTTGTGTTCGTTAGACATCTATGGCGCGCTGCCAGTGTGCCAACACTAGGACTTTAACTCGGACTCAAGAATTTTGAGTAATGCTGCTTTTAAGAAAGAAACTGCAAACCCGAGAAGGACTGTGATTGATTGCAGAAAAGTTCCGTTAGATTGTCAGCGAAGAATTAAAACGCTGACTAAAACGTTGACTGATTTGTGAATTTTTCCATTCTGCTGGAACCTTGAAGACATACTGCAATCACGTCCATCTATCAACTGCTGCCGCAAATCGGAGAGAAAGAGATCGAAAATGAAGAAATTGGCGAAGTGCGAGTGCTGCAGTTCTGGCACCGTGTTCAATGCCTAGCAGGGGTAAGGATGGCCGCCAAAGTATGCAGACATCGAGTCAATCGGAATAGCTCGAGATTTCACTCTTTTTTGATCAATCGATGCCATGAAAACATAGGCCTCTTTGGGTTGTCCTGATATTCGTTCTTTGTACTGACCAGAAATTGGACCTAGCCAAGCAGTGACTGCTCAAAATTCGAGTCGACTGAGTGGAGCCAGAGTCAGTGGAGCCTACGTTAAACAAAGTTGACCTTTGTGGCTATCGATATTGGCCATCATGTCGCTTCTCACCACCTCAGATGGAGCTTCTTTTGTTCTTCAGACGTACACAGATGATAAAACGCCCAGTAGAATTGTATACAGCTCGAATTTTTGCGCATGTCACATTTATATTTAGTGAGCATCGATGTTGTTGAGGAATTCGGGGACTTGTCGCATATTTCTAGTCGAAAGGGTAGACGGATTGCGCGTGCGGTTTCATAGCGTTGCGGCCGCAGAGTCGCGGCTGAACCTACTAGACCCTCTCAAATAGAGCATGCTCTCTCCTCGTCCTTCGTTGAGGTCTTTCCGCGATTCTGCAGCTACGAGTCCGTCTACCTTTTCAGGAAGGACTATATATAGCAATGCTACTGCTCCACAAGTGTCGCTGCCTTGCGCTGTCGTGATGTGTTTTCTATAGTCTTTTTCCGTGTTTTCTATAGTCCTTGTTGCCTTTGTGCCACTACGGCAGCGCAAAGCAGCGATTTCAGGGCGTAGTGTGGACTTCAAAGCGCACTACTGTATCAACCGAAACCCTCAATTTAGTTTCATCACCTACACAGAAGCCAGTGTATAGTCTGTCTCAAAACACTTGGCAGGTGGGAGGAATTGGCCCCTTTACTTGGAGTATGTTCTCAAAGCATCCTTTGTCGGGTCTCACAGTGTTTCTGCATAATTCTCGAGGAGCCCTATTTGAATATTTTTGGAAGGCAAGACTTTACAGCTTTTTTTCTACTACGATCAGTTTTCGTTCTGAAATCCTCTACTAGATACAGCTGGATACTTCGACTTAAAGAGTTAGAGGAAAACTCTTCATCCGATGGAGGAATTTTGATATAAATCCGACAAAGAACTGCATGTATCTCTCGAGGTCTACAGAACATCTCATTATCAGTCAGAGCTGGTTACGTTCTTTGGCTGTGTTCTGCCCAACTTTTATATCACATCTCTTCTGAGGCATGACTCCACCTCAAAAATAGCGTCTGGGCATGGCATCTTTCGCTGTGACTTTCTATGAATATTTCTTACATTTCACACTTTTCGCATTTCTACGATTGCTTCCAAAAAAACTTTACTGGTGGGAATGTTAACAAATGTGAAACCCAATCCCAATTACATAGGTCCTCCATGCTCTGTGACGCTTTATCTACTTAGCAGTGCGATGTGGCGTTGCTATGTGCATGGTGAGCTCTTTTTGAAACTCGTGTTCAACCCATTGACAGCTTCAAAATTTGAAATTAGCTGGGTACGTTCTCAGTGATATCTTGCCAATATTTACTCTAACCAATATCCTTCACCCATAGATTACCCATACTCTGATGTTCATTGACGATACATTTGGCGAGGTTTGTTTGGCACCCTCGAAAACGAGCTTGCCATCTAGCTAGGCAAACAAAGCCCGCCAAATGTATTGCCAAACAAGAAGTCCCGTAAAATATATCGCCATGCAAACCCCGTCAAATGTATCGCCACGCAAACCTCGCCAAATGTACCGTCAAACAAAAGGGTTATCAACCGCGCAAAAATTCGATATCATCAGGAATCGTACCATGATATCACTCTTAGGAGTCCACTGCCTTACCAGCTGAGCCATCCGGATCGACACCGCCGATGGTTGAGTCTCCAGCTAAGAATGAAATGAACGCCTTATCAGAACACCCGTAAAATGTGTCGTCACGCAAACCTTGCCATTTGTATCGTCAAACAAACCTCGTCAAATGTATCGTCAGCAGATTCTCTTGCCAAATGTATCGCCAAACACCCGTAAAATGTATCGTCAACAGATTCTCTTGCCAAATGTATCGTCAAACAGGCTCTTCACTCATTCTCCCGTAAATCATATTGCCAAACAAAATTTTATCCCGTAAATCATATCGTCAAACACATTCTCTTGCCAAATGTATCGTCAATGAACATCAGAGTACATCGTCGCACTGGAGTTATGACGCAGCCATGTGTTTATGAACCGTGGTTGCTTGTTCGCGTACTCATTTTGTGAGAACTAAGTACTTTTAACACGTTTATTTTTTTCCATACAAAGTATTGATTGGAAAGAAAACTTCTGGTTCTTATGTAATCAAACTAAACATGCCATTGCAATTTGTCGAAACTGCTACTTTATTTTCATTTTCATGTCGAGTACAGAACTCTTGCTGTCAGTTTGATGAGATACTCTTTTGTTTCCTAGATGTGAAAATAGTACACTTTCACTGCCACCGGAGATGTTCTTCTGGAATTTTCCTTAGTGTGCTTTCGGAGCACGTGCAAAGGGGCTGTGTCCATGATTTCAATTTGGATTTCTTAGTCATGATTCTCTGTGTTCGTTTAACATTTAAGATGTGCTGACAGTGTGAGCCACCACTGGCGGTTTGGCTCAGAATCCCGAGCCGTCTTCAAAGTTCTGATAACGACATCGTATAAACTCTGCATAGGATTTAGGCCACGACAACAGGGAAAGTAGGTCATCGACGGTGTATGACGTCAATTGTGCTCGTCGAAGAGTTGAAATGCACAGTTTTGTTTTCCGGAATACACAGCTTTATCGAATTTGCCACTCGGAATGGATATCATAAGGCTTTTGAGGCTGTCTTTCGATTCATCGTATCAATTCTGCACTTGAAAATTCTTACTTTAGTTAGCAGTTTTTGCTAATGGTTCCTGGGCCATCATTATTGGGGTCATCAACTTGCAAAATGCCATTGAACGCCTTTTGTCAGAGTTTGCTGGTCGAAAATCAACACAATATCAATGTTCTTTAATGTTGAGGTTTTCTAAACTATGTTTCGCATAATTCAGAGCAAAGTATGAGACCTCTGTGCCCTCACAGCAGGTTATCCTGCTCCATCCGCACCCCCAGCAAGTATTCCTGCTCCACCCGCGACTAATTGCTGGAAGTCTGCATCGGGTAAAACGGCGGGTTCACCGGCGCTTCCAACTAACTGCTGGAAGTCTGCATCGGGTAAAACGGCGGGTTCACCGGCGCTTCCAACTACCAAATGTCTGAGATATTATGGGTAGGAGACCGAAACCTGATAATCGTGGAAGTTTCCAGCCTTGACTGCTCGCCTGTTAAGGTGATGGCGAGAAACGAGGCTGAAAGTAAGGATATACTAGTTTGAACACTTTTCTTTTGTTTCCATCATAAAACAGTTGTTTCGCCGGTTACTTTCCTGTTGTCGCTGTTTGTTTGTTTTTATTGTATACACTCTTTGTGGCACTTCTCTTTCCCTATTGTTGCTGTTACTATGAATAAACTTCTCATTCTTAGAGATTGTTGTTGAATAAACAGTAACAATGGACCCTTCATTAGTAAGGGAGAGATGAAATAAAGGGCCATGGGGAAGACCTCGGCAGGACACAGTTATTTCTACCCGGAAACAGCCGGATACACAACAGAATTTCAAAAGATCCTGATTCAAAAGATCCTTTCAAAAGATTATATAAGATTCAAAAGAAAAAGATTCAAAATAATTCAAAAGATCCTTTCAGAAGATTATACAAGTCTTGGTAGTGCAACAAAATTTTCTAGAGCGCAGGCTGGGGGGACCAGCAAGTGATCGCATGCTTGGATCTATTCAATTGCGAAACACTGGATGAAAACCATTTCGAGACGATTGGGGCATGCCGGATAGGGGGTCCACTCGATTTCCTCGCTTGGGATATGCTCTTTGAGCACCATTCATTAAAGTCCCATTGGGAATTGCGAAACACTGGATGAAAACCATCTCGAGACGATTGGGGCATGCCGGATAGGGGGTTTCGTGGGATGAGGTTCACTCGATTTCCTCGTTTGGGATATGCTCTTTGAGCACCATTAAAGTCCCATGGGGATTATGCAGTGTCAGGATCCGTTCTTGCCTTTAAGAAGGGCGGTACAATTATATATACAGGATGAACGAATGAACAGCGCTTCATCATAAGCTGTTGTAACGTTTTCTGAAATCAGTTGTGCAATTGATTAAACTTTCTGAATATTTGCTAACTTCCTTCCATTACTCTCGAGATTTACGAAGAGTGTTGATGACAGACCGTTTACGGACATCTAATACCCAACGTCAATGTTGGGCCCTGGCCAACCGCGGCGGGCGCGCGCAGTGGGCCTTCCTAGGATTTTCCACATGGCAACAACGTTGAAAGACACTCTGTTTGCTCAAATGAACGGTTTCATGTCCTGACAGAGTCTCAAAAGAGTTCTATGAATATCCTGAAAGTGTGAAGGACTCTTAATCCTATACCTATCAATTTGCTGAAGGACCGCTAGGCCTCCAGCAGGCAAGCCAGCGATGCAGCAGAGAGTCCACAGACGATCTCAACCAGAACTCTGTCTTCTGCAGGTTTTCTGGTTCAATCGATCTTGGCGGGCCTTCTAGAAGTTTCACGCATGTCGGAATAGACTTTTGTGATCAAATATTTTGTAATCGTCACTTATTTGCTTGATGATTGTATGAGGAAGGCGCCGCCGCGCAACAAGTCGGGTATTAGATGTCCCGCAACCATGAGAGACAGATATGCTGGGGCCCCTAGTTCAGAAAACGTCAGGATAGGTGTCTACCGATCGAGAAAGGATATGGGCGCACGGGTAGAGAATGGGTCCGCATGGGGCCCATTAGTGGGAAAGCGCCGGCCCATTAGTGGGGGAAAGCCAAGATGCACGCTTGCCGACGGAGTAGGGGCACGCTACGCGCACATTCGTGACTCAGTCGACCACCTCTTTTTGCTCCCTGTATACTGAAGCAGCAGCTCATCAGTTGGACTGTCTCAGTTACGTGATGCTTGAATAATTTGAGGTGATTATTTGCACGCATTAGTTACAGTGTATTTTCACAAGTACTGAAGCTATATGAAAGATGTTCCTGTGCAGAGTTGGGAGCGGCTGTTCATAACGGGTCCACAGGCATATAAGAAATTTGACAAAAAAGAGAAGGTAGTATCACTGCATCGGAAATTTGCTTTACATGTCTATGTTTATGTTTATTACATGGATTACTCATGTGAGAGAAATTGACATAGCTTCAATACAATATAAAACAGAATGTTTTACATGTAGGTGTGTGATTGCGAATTTGCGAGCAAAGCTAGAATCGAGGGAAGACTCCAAACACGACGTTGGAGAGGTGGCCAGACCCGTGCAACATACGCAATTTATGGGAAGGATTTTGCATTTGAGCTCAGCTAACGATTAGTTTTGCCTATATGCTAATTTTCTGAACATGTCACATGTGTAAAGCTTTTGCAGAAATCTCAAGTGGCTGCCCCACACCACCTTCAAGCGTCCGGAAGGGGCGCTAGTAAAACAATATATGTTTTGGTGGAAATGTGAACAGGTGGAATTTTGATAATTTGATGGTGATCTATCTAATAACAAATACGAATGAAGCATTTCTGAGCGAGAGACAGCTCTGGAAACGATTTTCTTGAGAGCTTGCATCTGCTTTGCAACTGCAGTACAAAATTTGGCAATTTCGCGATGGAGAGATATTTTAAAAGATATTCTGTTCCAGAATATTTGCGGGAAAGGCACATTGCGAGCACTTATACTTTATTGTCTTCTACACTGCTGATAGCTGTGCATGCTAGCTAGGATTACACAATGATATTTAGACAAGTAATTACTCTGCTTGTCTTCTCTTGGACTTATTAAAGATTTGATAGATTTGATACCCGGAAGCGTTTATGATGAAGGATGTTTTTTCATGTGTACAAGGAAACAAGAGAGCATTATCTTATAGGTAACATAAGCCACATGTTTTTGCACAATGTGCCTTGTTGTGCTTTTTAAGCATCTCGTTCTTGCATAGAGTGTTAAGCCACATCTGACAAGTATGTTCCGGAAGGTAATCCTTGCAGTACTGTAATAAAAAACAATAAAATTTCTGTAGCACTGTAGTAAACAATCTAAAATTCTTATTGTGGTGTGCATAAATTCGGCATAGGAATATTACATTGTGGAGCTAAAGACACAGAGGTTGGTCTGCAGATCGCTACCACCACTGCCATCTAGCTTGTCTACTAATTGTGGGATAGTACCCAATTGGACATCAGGGAGAGCTCCACTTCCTCAAACCTATAGTATTACTTAAGCTATAACTTGTAGTGCGGGTCTTGTTGCGCTCTCACACAGGTTGACATTGAAAGATAACTCACTGGATCATCTCTGGCATCTACCAACCCATATTCTGCAACAGCAGTGAGAAGGAGAAGAAGGTAGCAGCAGTACAGAAGCATTCTCTACAGACGCGTCGACGAACGGCCCATTTATACGAGTATTTTTTAGAATCTGATCGATTTTCGTGAATGCAGTGTAATCCTTAAAATGATATCATTCGGTTTGTTGATTGTGAGAAGAACCTCAGATTTGCATCAATTGCTATGTTCACAATGGCACCGAAATTTGAATGTGGGGAATATATTATATTGAATATGGGAATTTTTTCCATCCTTGGACGTTCGTCGAATCTGTCAGAACTGCCCCTCTTATCGAACAGGGAAAGTCCGTGCGAGTGTCACCATGTGGATGAGCATCATTACAGAATTGATATGGATAGATGTGCTTACATTTCAATGTCCTATAGAGTTCGCTTCAAGTCCTAGATATTGATGAACAGCGGTGATTCCTTAAACCATCCACTCTGGGAACGCGTGGACCCTTTAACCACAGATTAAAAGAATAGTTTGTTATAGTTGTCTGCTCATCCATAGGGAAGGTGCTAAATGAGGTTGCAAAGATGTATCCTGATCTGTCGGCTGATTTATTCTGATCCTCGCAAAAATTTCACTCATTGTTGAAGTCCAACTTACCATTGGGTTGTGTTTATACTTTAGCATAAGGCGCAGCGGTGGCCACAACATGCGTGTTGTGACAGCTAGCGATGTTCGGAAGGTCGTAAGCTGGAATAGTTGGAGGAACAAGAAAACCAGAGCAAATCTCAACCTACTAAAACGACGATATCGTGTCATCATGTCTGCTAGTGGATCCTGTCTATAAACTACAAACGGAAGTCGACGGTGGCCCGCGACGTCGCGTCGCGAGGATGAACGCCAACCACAACAACGCTACCATTGCCTGCGCATGCGTTCACTAGGGTTCAGCTGCTTCTGAACGGTTTGCTTATACAAGACATTCGCATTGCAACGAAGTATAAATACAGCTTCATACCACAGTACCTAAGTCGCAGTGACAAAAACGCAGAACCATCCTTGTTGGTTGAAGCATCCTTGTTGGTTGAAGGTGCAGACCAACGTTTTGACTAGGATGGCGGCGTTCAGAACCAGCACTCACGTTCTTCGAACGCGTAATGGAGAAGGCCAACTCCTCCTACTTGAATCTGCTCAACAGCTATGTCAACCATCCGTACTTTATAGAGGGGATGAATATGTCGTCCTCCGGGTTCTCACTTTCAAAGTCCAAAATGCTACCAAGTCAATGAGGAGTTGCGGAGCACCTGACCCCGACAAGAACAACCCGACTCCTACAAGAACAACTCGAACGTTCCTTCTAACAAAGCATCAGCGACTTTTGGACCGAATAGCATTATTAGATAGTTAACGGCTAGAGTGTTGCTTTGAAAGAGGAGTTCAGATCAGATGTTCTGGTAAGAACCTCTAGGAAAGCGATAAGGCTTGTCTACGCTGCCGCTGAGGGAAAGCTGTTCTACCAGACCTCGTTAATGGAATATGACCTTCAGACCAATGCAAACTATTTTTTCGAAGCAAATTGCTTGTGGTGTTACCGGGAAATCATCCGAAATGCAGAAGAGTGATAATGTGGTGTTTGTGAATTTTTCGGTACTTCATGGCTTCTGACTGTACTGGACATAAATTATAAGAATAGCGCAGATGAGCAAGGTTTGCTGTACATGGTGCAGCAAAAGTCTTTGGACAAAAGTAATCGTTCGCAAAAACAAGAAGGAAAAAAGTTGAAGATACTGATAGTTGCTATATGTTTACGATTCGCTCGCTTACACAAATTCCAATTTTGATTGAAAGGATTCTTTCTTTGCAAGTGGCACAAGCTTGGAGAACCGGAGGTGAGCCAATGAAGCTGGCGCGCACACAGTGGAAGTTTTCACAATTTCACAATTCGTCTCGGCTTTCTCCGATATAGTCCCGAATAGAGTTCAGATTTCTTTGGAGCCATGAAAAGGTCCTCGCGTCTAGATTCTAGAAAACACATGGAAGTTTTCCAACGTAGCTGTAGGACCGCAGTAGGTGACTGTTTATCCCGATCTTCGCAATTGAGAAGAAGATCAATTCAGGCAATAATTTCGTCATCCCTCGGTTTCTAAATTAGCATACGGTTGATCGTAAGGAACAGCAGAATAAGTTCCTAGCAGAATAAGTTCCTAGCAAAAAAACGAGTATGAAGTTGCCAAGTATTTGCTATATTCTTTAAATGATCCCTGACACTGATTCAATGACTATTTGGCAACTTGCTTGTTTCGGACAGCATAAACAGTGTGTAAAAATGAGAATATGAGAAAACGCAAATCAAGTCGAAAAAAGAGATGATGAAGTTACGTACATCTTTGAGAAAAATCCTCGTGCTTTGATGTCGATTCGGGAGCAAAGCTTAGTTCCTCACTTGTTTTTGTTGTAAAGTAGAGTCCACAAGCGTACCTGAATTCACTAAAGTGAACCCGTCCCTTCTCTGTAAAATGAGAACCGGTTGAGACCAAGTGTTAGTCGAAGCGTCGAATCCATGTTTTCCAGAACTGCATCGCGTGACTGTAACATCGGACAATGCTAATCCTTCTGAAAACGTTGCATAATGTTGCGCTTCTATTTTCGTTTTGTTTTCAGTGATTCGTTTATTGCGCTTCAGAAAGGAGGTACAAAAACGAATAGGCACAACAACAAAAGACCGGCGAGTAGCAGACCTGGTCATGTTTTTCTACCTCTTCTTCACATTGGTAGGTGTTTTCTTACTGTGAAAGAAATCGCTTGAAATGTTAGTACATTTAGATTTGGGCTGACAATGCTATTTCCACACGTGAGCCCACTTCTGCAGAGAGTAAGTTTTCCTCTTTGTTTAGAGAAATTTCATGTCATTCATAAGAAAAAAGCTAAGCTATTGGCCGCAGTTCGGTTACACGGCAAAGTTATTACGCTTTTAAATGAAAAACATTTTTGAAAATTGATCACAATGTGCTTTTTTGGCTCAGTCGTGGTTGGCATTTGAAAGGAGTTTGCCTTGACTTTGATCCAATATAGTATCTACTGAAATTTTTACGCACAAAAGCCAATTTCAAAATCGAAATTATCCATTCATGTTAGGTAATGGATAAATTTGGGTACTTCGAACGGTAAACGTTCGAGGTATCTCAATTTATCCTTTCCCTGAACATCCACCAACATAATTACTTATGTGCGACGTTGCCTTTACAGCTACCCATGGGCACGAGATTACTTTTTGTTCTAATGTTGCATCCATGACCAGATTTTCAATCTCTCACGTAACCATGGCTACAATTACCCACAGATAGCAGCTGGGTGCAGACAGGGCCGTGTACATTACATATACCAGTGGGGGACGCAGAAAGTGGGCGTGAGGGGGGGGGGCGTAGGAAAAAACTGGAGTCTGCGCCGCTTTGGGGACTCAGATGGAAAATAGAATTAATAAAATATTAGTTATGATAATAAATAATAAATAGAAATTATATTAAAAATAATAATAGAAATAAACAATAAAAAATAAACTAATACAAGATTTTTATTTGTATTGCAAAGTAATTTCGAAAATTTGGCGACCCATTCTCGAGGGGGGGGACGCCCCCACCATGCGTCCGCCACTGATGTATTGTATTGACGGATGCCATATAAAGGGTAAACTTGATGTGTTAACACCTTGATCACGGGTAGTCTCAGTGATGCATCCGGGCCCTCCGTGGTGGGTGTACGTGGTGGGTGTATCATGCTTTTTGCATGTTTCCAAGATCAGTTTGTTGCTCAGCGAACTCCTTGTCCTAGGTAACCCAGAGACATTGAATTCTGGGTTTCCAGGATTCCAGACTTCTGAGATACTGGGTTTATTGAAACCTCAGATATTGAATTCTCGGTTTCATTCTAGGCATCACAACCACCGAAGGCTTCCACAAGCCTGCGGTGCCTGTGATCCCTATTCCAGAAAAAAAGACTTGAAATTATCCTCCGTTTGTATGTTTTTGTTTGTGTGCATATGTGTGTATATGTATGTGCGTTCGAATATTATAAACTTACATTTATACCTCGTTCTCAGTTGTTTGCCAGCACGTATATGCTCTGATCAACGGTAACTAAAACACACGCACTAACATTGTACATTCGCGCGGAGAATCTCACAAAGTAAATGACTGGATCAGAGGAAAGCGTTTCAGGCGACCCAGCGTGTGCAAATGTGAGTTGCGCAGAGTGCAAGAAGTACTCAGACGAATGCGTTTGCGTAATGGTAAAACCACAATGGTGTGTTGACGGGGACCCATGTGAAGACATGTTCCCCAGATGCATTCCACGAGGTTTGTTTCTTCAGCATACTGGAAAAGCACCCGTTTTTAGCACACATCTCATGCTTCAGAACAATCCTGTAAATCGTCATATTGTTCATCCGGGAAATGCGAACTTCACGATGTCAGCTGTGTGATGGCACCATGGTAGGTAAAGCTTGCATTGCTATGAAGAACAGCGTTGCGGAAGCAAAAACCTCCGAAAATCTAGGAGGATTAGAGAGCATTAGGGAGCTTTGAGCAAAGTCCTTTCTAGCGAAATAAAAGTGGGTCTTTCCAGGAGTAGCCGGCGTTCTCGAAATTTTCCTGCTTTCGCCAGTCTTACGACTTTTCCTCCCCGGACAAACTTCCGTTACTTCCTCGGGTGAACCGACGGAAGTTCCGAACAAACTCTGCAGAACTTCCGAAATCGAACAAGAGTGACATCATTCGCGCACTGTAGTCAACCTTACCTAATAAGGTAAAGCTGACCAACATGGAAGGATGAACACCTCCACACTCCCGATAACAAAGATGCAGGATCGTGAATCCCACAAAGGGAATTCCATCAATGCGCAGTAGTTGCACCACAAATACTTTCGCTCCCTGAAGATAAGCCTCAGGCAGGTTTGCCCTCCGACTCCGCTACGTATCTGCGTCAGTTCCAACTTCAATGATAACATGGAAAAATTAATCTTTGGGAAAAATCTGTCAAATTTTTGCTTTTATGGGAATAATCCCAGCGGTACATTTATCTGACACGAGCTTTACACGATATTCGACATTACGGATGTCATCATTAGGGCATTCCGAAGTAAATTTCGAAAAAGAAAGAGCGGAAAATTTTTCACACATATTTTATTTTTATTTTTTTATTACATATTTTACCAGGGCTTTTTATATGGCTAGACGAAATCAAGTAAGAACATATCACTATAAAAATTGCACGAAAAAATGCCACTTGATATGTTATTTCTTGGATCATTCTATATGTGTCGAAGTTCCGAAAAGTGTCAAGCTGCGCGGAAGTTCAGAAGCCAATTTTTCTCTGCGTCTCCATTCGGAACTTTCGCGGAACTTCCGAAAAATCGACGAATGATGTCATATTTCCGCGGAAGTTCCGAAAATCGGCAAGCTCCATGAAAGTTCCGAAAGTTTGTCTGGGTCAGCTTAATCCTCATCGTCTGCCAATATTCCGTGACAATGCCCCTTGAGCTTGTCCGAGACTTGCTTATTCGGATAAATAACGTTAAACTCCTAACAGCTGGCCGATAAAGCAGTGCGATCCAGTATCTTGCCCGACGAACGAGGAGTGGAAAGACTGCGCAGCCTTCTGCGAGCCCAGTTGTACTTCGCCAGCCCCAGTGGGTCCTCACATGATTTTACATGACTACCTGTGTTTGGAATCGTCCTCATTACAGTTGTGTCCTGATATATGTAAGCCGGGACGCTGTCAATGCAAGAAAGAGTTCTTCCGGCGTGCTTACACGTGTGTGCCGTCGTCTGGTTGCAAAGGCATTCCTCTTCAAGGTCCAGGGGGATAGATTTGCCTAGTTTTGTCGACTATTGAATGGTATCCTCAATAAACTTTAGCATCGCAGGGATGAAATATCAGGATCGAGTGAGTTTCGCAAGTAATAACATTGCAACTACCCCATCTTGATTATTTATTCATCACATTGAGCATTCTATGAAATAGAGCCTTCGTCAAATTTCGTACAGGCTCACATATATGGATTTTTATAGAAATCCGGCAAAAATACTAGATAGTGCACTCCCAGCACAATAGTCATAGCGACTGTGTAGAACTATAGGCGGTTCGAAAAAGAGTCAGTATCCGTGTATTCACAGACTGAAGGTAGGCTGTGCACTATAAAGCGTACTTGAAATTGATTGAAAACAACCGCATCTCAGTCCATGGTCGTGCTAAACGTACAGACTACGAGTTGAATGGACTGTAATTGGAAGATATACGTATTTTCTGCAATAACGCACCATGTTTTTCGATCATTCCCTCTCCGAATTCAACGGCTAGCCGGTGAATTTTCGTGCTCTCAGTATTGAATTTTTTTGTTCACTTAGCACAACAGATTTCTGGTGTCCACTCTTTTGCCAACTTGGCTGCTCGGCGGTATACTTCAGTGGCGTGACTCTTCGGACAGGTCGTCGTCCAAAAAGTGGATTGATCATCAATCATTCACAGTGAACTCCAAACGGACGCGTGCAAGGGGCGGGACTGCGGCGCGGCTCTCTCGGGCAGATACACAGATGCTCTGCATGCTGGCTCTGGTTGTCTGCTTCTCTGCCAGAAGCAGAAGAAGTCCGTAGTTCCCTGTATTTCTATGGTCGAAAGCGTCAAATACGGTCTATAGCTTGCACATGATAGAGTGTACGGCATAATTCACTGATTATGTATAAGAACTTGTTCTTGGCCTAACAGTATCCCCCAGACTTGGCCAGTTCAAAATTAATCAAAATGAACTGGTGATATAAGAGCTAAGGATAATAGAGAAGATACGTATCGACCTCACATCGCCTTGAATCTTCTCGAAACGGAGCTCATCTCTTCTCTTCAGTTGTTTTTCTCGACCATATGACCAAAATGAACTGGCGATGTGAGTGATAGTGATAGTGGAAACGAATACTATCAATCGCACGCCACTTGAATTATCATCCCTCTTACGTCTGGCATCTCCTCATTCGTGTTATCCTCATTCGTGAAAAAAAGGATCCACTGTGATTGCAAGCAGAAAGCATGCACTTCACTGTGGATTTTTCTCCGAGTTGTGCTACTAACAGGCATTCAGGTGATCATAGAAAAATTTCCGACGCTTGCATTATTCTCGAAATTCAATAAAATTAAATTTTTGACAAATTTGACGGTTTGTTTCTGTCTCTGGTTCCCGCTGGTACGGAATGCGCGGATAGTTTTCATAGCGAAATGTTGAGGAGAAGAGTGCTCAATTCGAATCACTAGTTCATTTCCCTCCACCGCACAAACAAAACTATTATACCTAGTTTGAGAAAACCGACAAATTTGGAATTTTATTTTTTAATCTGATTCCGACTGACTCTGTGCTCGTGATGAGCACTAGGAAGGAAGCTCCCATAGATCCCCACCACATCCTCGAACCTGGCTTTGATTGTTCGTCCTTGGGTTGAGATATGTAGGAAATTCTGTGGTCGAGAATCGTGGGTGTGCTAAATAACTATGTGGCCGCCACTGTGTGTCGTCGAGTGTCTGCTAGCATCATGTTGCCCATTTCTTGGGCAATGTGGGCCACCCCTTCCCGAAAACATGTGATAACACAACAACTCATCTCTACATGGCTCCCACGTATGAAAGGTATGCGTAATATATTTTCTGCCTTGGAACTTTGTCCCCGTTTCTGCCAAGATTTTCTATTGAAGTTTCTCTCCAAACTTAGTCCTTAAGAGAATAAATGTCAGGGCTTCCAATTACGTTCTGTATTACAATAAAATGATGCGTAGGAAAGTACTACATAACGAATGAAGGAGTAGAAGAGCAAAACGAATGGAATATAAAATCCTTTCAGTATAGTGAAGTGTTGATGCACATGTAGTTCCTTCTAGGGAACTCTTGCAAGGCACAAAAAAAAAACAGGCAGAAGTGGTTTGACTCTTGCTCGATTGGCTTACAGGAATATTTAATGTATTTTTGTAGCTGATAGTAAACTAGCAGTTCCGCAGATAACAATGGACGAGCAGGAAACATTGTCTGGCCCTAACTCTCTCACTACTTTCTGCCCCACAATTAAAATTCATATTTACTATTATGTGTTGTATATAAAGAGACAGGTCTGTGTATTAGAAAACCAGACAACCGAAAATGCATCTCTCTTACGCGGTCCTATTTTTGGTGAGTATAATTTCAGGGGACTATCCCACCAATGTTTACTTTCCATCATGATTATTTTAGGCTTTTATTCCTACTTGCATGTCAGCGAATGACTCTTCTGTTGCTGCAGGTTTGTGGAGATATCCACAAGGCACATATTACCCTTGGTAATGTGCATATTTTTCCTCCAGGACCTTCCAGCTGCTCTTGCATGACGTGCAACAAGGGAGAAGTGTGCGAAATGGCGTACAGGATCGGCTGTGTCTCTGGGCAATCTCCGTGCGAACAATTTCCCGCTTGTGTCCCAGCTAGTACGTGAAGCAACCCATGGACTTAGATTAACGTCTATTTTATTCAACTTAGTAGGGTCTCCCTGGTTGATCTCCTCAAGAACTTTTCTCTAGAACAATCTTGTGCGGCTACAAAGTGCGAGGGTGATCAGAAATGCTTCTTGCGGGAGGTCTTCTGCATCACTACACCGTGGTAAGCAAACTTTTTTTGAACATTATGAGATTAGACCTATGCCTTTCAATTATAATATTTTTGTGAAATGTGAAAATATATCCATGTAAATTAAAGTAGACAGAAAAGGTAGGATATCGCTCTTTATCGAGCAGAAGCAGCTACTTTAAGTTACCCTCAACCATTCTGCGAAAAGCAATGCCCGGAAAACGAGGAATGGCGAGACTGTCCGAGCAACTGCGAACCGTCGTGCACGAATCAAAGCCCGGTCAGTAGCAGAACGGATGTTTGCGTAGGGAATCAATGACTGGACGAGATCCTAGAAATTCCACTTCTAAAACGTTCAGATTTGTAACCTTGCCTGTGTTCTAAAACCGCAATGTCAGTGCAAATTTGGCTTCTACAGAGGTCCTGGTGGGAAATGTGTTCCAGTAGAGCAGTGTAAAGGAGTGGGTCTGCTGAGTTTTTCATGATGGGAGCTTCAGGACGGAACAAAGGATGAGCATTCTATTCTCAAAACACGAGAAGTGACTCGAACTCGAAGATTTTGGAAATTGCCGAGGGCAGCAATGTCTATTATTGGCTACCCTCCTTCAGGGGGTACGAAAAAAAAAGAAAATCAACCGATCTAAAATTTAGCAGTTCATTGGTGCCATGAGTGGTGCTCCATACTAGAAACATTTTCATAACGGCCTGCTAATGGCTAGTTTGAAAAGTTGTGTAGTTTGAAGGAATGTAAGACATCCTGATGATCGTGCTGTAAAAGCGGAAAATTTCAGTAAATTATCATCACATTGATCGAGCATTATATGTACATACATACACGTGACCGAATCGAATATAGGATGAGATTTTCGAATATTCGAATACTCGAATAATTCATTCCTTCGATTTTTCAAAGAATGAGCATATTCGAACTATTCATACATTCGGTATCTAGAAAAAACGATTAATTAGAACTATTCATTCATTCGAGTCATTCGAAACGAAGGTTATTCGAATATTCAACCTTCTGAAGAGTGGTGAAATCGAAATATGCATCAATTCGGCCTTGAAAAACTTGGAATTCGAGTGATGATGTGTATTACAAAAAGGCCCAAGACCGAATATTCTATCCGAAATATTCATTCATTCGGTTTTTGAAAAAAAAAATGAAATATTCGAGCTGTTCATTCATTCGGGTAACCAAGGATTTGCTCATTCTGAAAATGCTTTATTTGAATTATTCAAATGTGCGAATATTTTAAAGAGCCCGTTATTCAAACTATTCAGAATTTGATTGACTGAAATTCCACGTTTAATTCGAAATCCAAATTCGAATTATTCAAAATATCGGATATTTAAAAAATCGTCTAATATCCCAGTGTATCTGGAACGCCCTCCCAGAACCTTGTCGATATGGTTTGAATGAGACTTATTAATTGATGCATTTTGTGACAGTTGACCACAATTGTTAGAAGAACCAACGTGCGAAAACACCAGTTGTGACGAATGCAAGAAGTACAGCAAGGATTGCGTTTGCGAAATGGTTAAACCACAAAGTTGCGTTGACGGAAAACTGTGCAAATTGTTTCCCAGATGCATTCCAAGGGGTTCGTTTAGTCTTCAAGGCTCTGCAGTCATCCACAACCACTCCATATTCATTTCAGAGAGATCTTGTTCAGTGTCACCCTGTCCACCAGGCAAGAAATGCGAACTGCGCGAAGTTGTCTGTGTCACTGCTGCTTGGTGAGATAAAAGGCTAACAAATTTTGAAATTCGGATTTGTGCAGTGTAGATGTGCACAACATCCATCTCCTCTACGCCATGGGTCCTTCTGAGTAATCTTAAATTCCTGGTTCTTCCTTACTGAAAAGGGTAGGGGTGTCCTCGTAGAGGTCATCTCAGTTACATTCGTACTTCCCATGGCTTTCTATGTCCTCTCCCTTTTTTCGTAGTCTTTTCCGTGTTCTAAAATTATACCAATCCACCCAGTTTGTTGCGAAAATACGGAAAAACTCTTAGAATAAGATTTCGGTGGGCTATTAGCCACCCTAATAGTATTACAGTTGGCCTGTGAGGGAGTGCAACCCGTCCAACTGTCCGCCGAATGAGGAATGGAGGGATTGCGCCGCATTTTGTGAACCTAGTTGTTCATCTCCAGCTTCGGTTTGTTTGTCTCCTTTCAATAATAGATCCTCAAATTTAATAAATGGTTTCGGCCATACATTTCCAGCTGTGTCCCGATGTCTGCAAGCCAGGACGATGTCAGTGCAAGAACACCTTCTACAGACACAATGGTATGTGCGTGCCTTACGTACCAGGATGTAATGGTGTCGGCATAGTCGGCCCTGGAGGATAAAAGCTCCTTTTTGATTACTGTCGCCGAATATCCGTGTCTGCCATTAGATAAAAGTTCCAGAGAATGACCAGTAGAGGGAACATTATGCTTGGCTCTGTGGTTTTTGTTCTGCTGTCAGGCCGTAGTAGGTAAAATCAAAAAATGAGAACGCATAGAAGTAATAAACATAGAGAGGTGGTGGAAACTGCGTACACAAGATGCAGCTCCTCACAGGACTCGCGCCCTCAAAGTTCCTACAAAAAAAGAATGATATTGGTGACCTAGAAACGAAGTAGACGAACCGTGCGTAGAGGAGAAGGAAAATCAGCATTTTAGATCTATTAAACAAAGCAGCGCACAAGGTATTTGCGAAAATCTCCTACTCCCTACCCTGCATCCGCCGATGGTGTAGACTAGAACGACTCTCTGCTAGATGCTCTTTGAAAATAACCAACGCGTCTAACCCCAGATTCTCATGTTTCTTCTGAAGCTACCTTCTCTTTCATCGCTGAACTGTCCTATCGTCCTCGCTACGAGTGGCGCACTTCTTCCCATCAGTGCTCTAATTTCCCCACATTCTTTACTAACCGATTCTCGAAGAAGAAGCATCTTGGAGGGGTTTTCGGGTATTCCATTTCATTTTTGGGTATGGTGATGGACTCATAGCGGCTATATCGAGCCTGAGAGCTGTATTACGGTCTTCAACGTTAAGGGTGAAATGCTCATTGAGGATCAGAAACTCGATGGTAACTACAAATTTGAGGGCTTGATCGACTTTCGACTTCAAAAATTCCAGATGATCTCAGATGTCAAGCTTGTCTGACACTTTGAGGAGCTCAACTTCCCAGAAATTACAAAGTTATCCTTTGAGAACCTCAAACTTCTGAAACTCACAATTTTTCGTAAGCTGACCAAGGCTGTATAGCTGCAGGATGACTACCCATGGTAAATGTGTGAGCGTACCCAAATCTACCCTTTACCTAGCATCCATCAGCAGGTTTACCCAGAAATAGCGTTGTCTATACCCAAGCCGGTAGTTATACCTATGGACATGAAGCTACCCATCAGTCTTTTGACCGTATGATGTATGAGATACGTATATTCGATATTCGTATATTCGATTTCGAATTAGTCAAAAATTGGAAAGTTGCGAAAAGGAGAGCCCCATAGCTTTGAAGCATAAAAAAGAATGGCAGTGAAGCCCTCGATTTTGGGACTTTCCTTTTTTTGGGTGTGCTCCTAGACCATTTTATGAATTGAATGAATTTATTCGGTTTCTATTCAAGAAACACTATACATTTTCTTTCATTTTCATTGCCATGAAGTGGAAATCGATATGAATGATTAAACAATTCCAAGGCGTTAATGCCGAGAAATCTCAAATGGTTCCCTGGAGTATTTGTTTTCAAAAACGCTGGTACCTGTGCACACGTGGTTTACACTCGTCGAGGCCTGTTGTGCTTCTTTAGGTAATGGGTTATATAAAAAGTATCCTTGTACAAACAGTTGCCTTACTGTCATCCTGGAATTTCATGGGCTTTTAAACACGAGCATGTACACATACTAAGATGAATCATGCTGTAAAGTCTGTGGGTTCCTTCCAGAATGACATCAGGAAACCTGCAGGAAAGGCAGGTGAAGCGCAAACACTTCGTCACCGATAAAGGATTTATTATAGAAAACAAATAAAGCAAGATCACAACAGGCATTGGACCGGATGAGCTGGAACGCATGATAAAATAAACAGATCAACAACATTCCATAAGATAAACAATAATCGTTGGTGGGTAACAGTGAAAAATTGCATGATGAATCGTCTGCCATAACTGAGACGCCTAGAGGCCTTCGAGGCAACGTTAGCTCATTTAGGTGTTGGAGACTTTGATTAGTATGCGTCTCCATGCATGAGGAAATGCACCCATGCAAGAATGGCCAGGGCAGATGTCTGAGAAAGAGAGGTGCTAGGGGTGAGGTTGCTTCTGGACTGAGCCAAAGAGTTGTAGCAATTAGCAGCAAGCAATAGCGCCGAAATGTCAATTACAATTTCAATGGACACCAATTTCAAGCGAGCTTATCAAATTTTCGATCTCACGGGGAACGGGGAGGAGAATATCCTGGTTAAGGAATCTCTTTCCTGAACTTCTTCCCGTTCAAGTGAAGTGGTTAGGGGATTGGATCAAAAAAGACATGACAGTGCATCTCGTCCATCCAGCACATTTTATTATGCCTAGAAGCAAGGCGTTGTGGGTTCCGAGCACAGGGCTGCTTGTGTGGGCGTGTTCAACCAGACAACAGCCAATGGCAAGGGATCGAGACCGCCTACGTTCCCCGAGCATTACCCATAGATTAAACGGTGTGATCTACCTAAGAGGGGCCGACGGTCTGGCTCTGCCATTGGTCAATTGCATCAATTGGCCAGTCACGAAGCTGGGCAGAGCTGTACTGCTGGTCTAAGTACAGCGCTCCACACAACCCAGGTCAAAGCTTACCAGTTGGACAGGATGTTGGGCCAAAGTAGCTCTATGCAGAAATTTGAAATGAAGCGCTTGTTATTGTAGGTATTCTGGAACGCTGAAAGCAGGTAAAATGGACCTTATGCGTTAATTCTTTAAGTCATTGCGTCAACAACGCTCAGTCCTGCTCTGCATTCGTCTTCGAAGTCTACTAAAGTATACCGTAATTGTGGATAGGTGTGTTTTTATCTTTGCAGTTTTTAAAAGCTAGCTTGTATGCAGATCCTAGACTTATCAAATGTTGGTTTGGTTGGTCAGGATCAAATAAGGGTATAATTTGGCCCAGTGGAAGTAATCCTGGGCTGATTTGAAACTGCTCTGGGCATTCCAGGCATGGATGTCTCCATAAAACAATATGTATAGTGAATAGATGTTAAGTATACTAACAATTCTGTAACATAAAGCACCAGCTGACTAGAATCACTTGTAGTAACTTCGTATAGCGGTCTCGTTGATCTTCACCTTCTGCTCGACACCATAGCGGAAGATACACGTGCCCTTCGTTTCGTACTTCACGATCTAAACGAGAAATTCCAAGACTCCGCCACATATTCCTCCCCCACACCCTATAATCACCCGCTCACAGTCCCGTCGCCGGCCGCCGCGCCGCGTAGGGTCATGTCAACTACCCCCTTCTGTACGCATAAAGGCGCAATTCACAATTGCCAACAAAGGAGTGACGCGGATCGAGGCACTTATGAGCGCGCTGAGGCACTCGGACTAGTTTTCCCCTAGTGGCGACGGGTCTCAGGCCCGCGTGCCGGCCGCGTCCGCTGCTCAACATCTGGGTACCACGGGCGGCGCGGCTCATCAAAAACGTGTGCGTAGCGTAATAAATGACGAAATCGGGACCAATTGATGTGAAACGGTGATGAGCCCGACATCATAAAACGGCGACGACGGCAGATGCATCACCGGATAAGATTTACTCGGGCCACAATGACGATGAGGCGGTGATCATCGCCTGAGAGAGCTGAGATTCACAGGAATTGCCCATGTGGGATTGAGACAAAAGTCAGGAAGTGTTGTTGAGATTCTCACCCTCGCCTCTCACCCCTTAATCTATTTACCAAATACCTGACGTCTATATCCAGCTGCCGCCCGTGGAAGAGGGGGGAGGGGTAATCATACCCACTGGTATGAGATCACTCATCCCTTAAATGATGCAACCGGGCCCAAGGCTCACCGCCTTCAACAGCTATGATTCGAGGAAATTCCTCCTGTGGATCTGAGAGAGAATCCAATAGTATTTTCTTTAGGAGGGAGGATGAATTTTCGGAATTCCTTTTGTGGTAGTGAGTCATAATACAGTGACTACCACCTTGGAGGGCCATGGATAGAGGGTGCCTTACGCTGGAGTTCATTGCCATAAGGGTAATTTTGGACTGTTACAAAATCTTACACTTCTGGAATTTTCGAATCCCGGTAACCACACCCACCCAAACCACTCAGGTACGGCAACCTCCTCCCAGTACCACAGAATTCACACGTCACTCTGTCGTCGCACTAATCGCTGCGATAATCCGCCTATTTTACCATAACCAGTCTAGCTGACGCCGCTCGCTGCTTACCGTAATTTAAAGGACCCGAAAATGTCTCGCCGAAACCCAAAACTCACATTTCCTTCGATCGTAAATCCTTTCGCCGCGTAATTGGGCATGCCACGGATGATGTCGGCGATGTTGCCTTCGATCACAGTGACGAGGCTATTGTTCAGCTTTAAATTGGTCACTAAAAAGTCGACGATGTCGTTAAGTACGGTAATTTCTGCATCAAGCAATCATTTGAATTACTGTGCAATTAGAATGAGTGCCACGAAAATGTGGGCATTATTCAAGAAACTTTTTCCCCATTCGAAATGACCCTATTCCATTTTTGGACGAGTCTTCTCCCTCGCTCAGTGACAGCGCCAATTTTCGCTACTGTAATGGCTCACGCGATGTCGCGCTGTGACATTGAAATTTACATAGAAAATCGAGTGGCCGAACGCGTATTAAGTCAAGTAGCAGTGAAGAGTCTTCAGCGAGGGCTTCTTTGTTGTGATTGGTGGGAATTGGCCAGTTCTATGGAATTAGTTATGACGTAAGTTAGGCTAATAAGAGCGTGCAGGGCAGATATATAAAAGGTTTCCAATGAAATAAACTGCGTCTATAATTATTCAATGCAGTTCGAAGCCATGAATTTACAGATCACTGCAAACGTTACGTTTCAGAGCAATTCTGAGGGAAAATCCTCTCTCAGACGCATCTTCCCTCATTTATTTATGACAAAGGAAAAACTTGGCAAATTCCTTATTCTCTCCCAACCACTAATTTCTTAGCGAGTTCTCAAAATATTCCAGAAAGTTTCCAATTCCTCTTTTATCATGACCTAACGACATATTTTCTCGGATGTTAGGGACAGAATACTGAATAGAATAAAGTGACAAAATACTTAAATAATGAATAGAATGTGGAAAAATCAAATGAATAAAATGAAGCGTAATACAGTGATCTCTATATCAATGATAGAATCTAAAAACTTTGACATATAAAACACTTACCGGTAACTAGAACTTTGCCGCTCATTCGATTTTCGATCCTGAAATCTCGTCTACATTGCTCCTCAAGGATCACTAGCTCGGCTACAGTCTCACACGAAGGTGGAACTCGTACACAGCTGTCCACACCCCAGCATAGTTCTTCCTCATTGGTGTTTTCTCCTGGAATGCATGTTTTTTCAAGAAAGAAGTATACGATCTTGAAGAGCAACAGAAGAGAGACAGTTGCCTGTGAATTTTGCTCATTTTCATTGTTTATATTCTGTTTCTGCAGTATTTTTTTTGTTTTATTTCTTGGTGAGCTGTATCATTCCTACACCTACTATGAGTTCCTTAGTAATATAAATTGGATTATTAGCTATGAAGGTTCCACTTAAACACATTGGCGACACGGAACAGTACTATGACTCGTTCAACAGCTGTAAGTTCAAGATGGGTGAGTCACCGGTGGCTCGCTGAGCCAAAATAGACGTTCTTCTCATCGTCAAGCTGAGTGGAACAGCGATTCGAGCAGGGCCCGTCTTCGTCATAGAGGTCGTTCTCATCTTTGCACTAGCAGTACATTCCCCCCTCCCCCCCCCCCCCTCGCGCCCTGACTTCTAGAAATCGGACCTCGGCTCCTTTAAAACTGATTCGAGATGGACCCGAAGATGTCTGATATAGCCTTCATCAATGTTGTACGATCCTTTGTTTCTTTTTAAACAAATTGCCGAAGTGGTCGAATTCTTACAGGCTGCGCAGAAAAACCATGCAATTTTGTGGAATCACCCCCCACCTAGATTCCATTGGATTCCTCTTGCATTTTGATCTGTTTACCTTTATCAATACGTGGTAAAGGAGCAGTAAATTTACACGTGGATTGAAGTACTCCGTGATTCTGCCATATTTCTCCTTTTTTTCCCTTGTGCAAGTTAAATGAATAACCTTGATGAATAAATAATATCAGTGTAGATGGACTCCATAAATATGTACAGGTTCCCTGTAGTACGAGAAATTCGTTCCAGTCTGTGCTGACACTGTCGCAGCACAATGGCTTCTATTTGCTCAGCTATGGTAACATTCGCTGGTATTCAGAAAATATCGGCTATGCAAAGAACACTCACCAATGTGATTTAATTGCACCTCCTGGTGAAATCCAGCGTTTGCCTCAACGACTTCACAAGGTGTCTTCAGCTTTAGGGCAACTTCCATTCCACGACATACTCCTTTCTCAATGATTACCGTGGATGTGCTCCTGAAAAAAAATGCTTGCATCAGCACTGTTTTCAACAAAAGCCTCTACTTTTTCGCAAAGGGGGGGGGGGCTTTGATGGTATGCTGTTGATGACAAAAATAGCTTACTAAGAAGTTTAGTGAGGTAATTTAGAGAAAAAACCTGCGTGTGAGGAATGACCTGTGCAGGTAAATTTAAATCTCTCAACACAATTTCTCTCACTAGGAAATTTCTTCGAAAATTCCATCCACAAGCTAGCGATTCTGGCACAGTACATACTTCAAGACATGAATGCGCCACTGAGATTACCCAGGGTAACCGTGTTGGCGTTAGTGTCAGCTTTGAGTATACCTATTAGGTGTTAACACGCTGACCGTGGGTAATCTCACCCCTGCATGCGGCCTCAGAAATAAACGCTCGCTTTACGTCAGAAAAGCTATTCTTATTCTTGGAAAATAAAAAAGTGCAGGGATTGGTTAGAAGATAATAATTCCCTCATTACCCATAACATTTTGTCGGATTTTTGAGAGAACAAGAGGAAAACACAGTGTAACAACATCTTGCTTCCAACAACAAATAATAAACTTTTAAATGGGGTCATAAATCTGCTTAATGGGAAGATGCACTTGTTGTGCTAATGGATCTCACATTTCACGAGCAGAAGCAGGTGGTGAAGGAGTTTAAGGTTGTAATTGTTCACATTGTGAATTATTTGATGTGGCAAGGGTAGGTCTTAGCCTCTCTTCTGAGTACCATTACAGGAACGTTTTAGGGAACATTTTCGAGAGTTCGGAATCTTACCTCGTACATCGCTCCGTCTTGAAAGAATACTCTTGCTCTCTTTGAGTCGTGTTAGTGAAGGTCGTTTTGAACAGTACTTTCTCCTCTTTTGGCTGAAAGAGAATAGATCAAAGAAAATAAATCGAACCTACCTACATAGGAAATAAATGAAAAATAAGAGAAAAAATGAAATTGAAAGAAAAATGAAGAATACGTCTACATATCAAATATGTAGTACGCTTAGACAGGAAATAAATAAAGAAAAGTAATTCTAGAAATCGTGACGATGAGGATAATAGTATACGATAATTTAATGGTATATAAAAAATCACGCTTCTTGTATGCTGCGTCACTGCGAAGTCGAGCTTTAGCCCTAATGGTATTCTGGAAGAAAAAAATCAACATTTTCCAGCGACTCACCGCCGAGACATTGCCTTTGGCTCCTTGGTACCCGTATTCAGGCTCCATCGACTCTTGGAATAACTTTGTCCAGTTAATGTTGTACTGAAATAAGGAGTTGTGAGAAACACAATAGAAATCCAGTGTTTTCAATTTCAAATACTTTCCTCCCTTCAATTATTTTCTTCCCTGTACATATATACGTACATAGTTCTCACTGAAGCAACTACGAGAACCATCAGCTATGCACATAATAAAGAAAGTGAAAGCGAACTAATATGTCGTCGAAGATACGTTATGAATGAGATTCCCTGGTGCGGAGAAGAATGCATAACTTACATGGACACTGGCAAGCTCGTAGTCAGTGCTCGAACCAATTTAACAAAAGGAAGGAAGGAAATTGAAGGTGAGACGAGTGAAAAATAAAGAAATCAGTGGGAAGCACGAAATAAGAATGGTTATGCAACCACATTGCTGTTTGTAGAAACTCCTCTTTTTGCCCATTGATTTCTCGGGCCTATGTCATGCACCATAGGAATTACCCAAGGTAAACGTGTTAGCACCACAAAAATTACCTCATCTTTGACAAGGCAGCTACATGTTTACCCTGGATAATCTCAATGATGCATCCAGTCTCTTATGCTTGTTTGTGGAGAATTTTCAAAAAGCAAGTGCTAGTGCTGCTAAAGTATATTATTCTTCTGAAAACCAAGACACTACAAAATAAAATTAAAAACTTTTCTGGGCATGCACAAGAGGATCAATATGCTGAATCTCACTTTTTCCCCTCTTTAAAATCACCCGCTATCAGAGAAGGTTCGTGGAATTCTCACAAATCCAGGATGTCCGAAGCAAATCCAGATCAAAAACTCAGGAGGTTTCTCAGATCTTAGGACTGTACTGCACGTGCTCACTATAGTTTCTCACAGATACCAAAACATTCATGACTAATTTTCAGAATATTAGTGCGAAAATCATTTATATCCTACGAGGATGTGATCAAACGTTGTTGTCAACTGGACTCAATTAATTTTTTCAGCTGATTATGACATATGCGATCTTATAACTATTAATAGATATGAAACATGAATTTTCTGACCCTCCACAGGTGACGCCGATCATTCTGAAAGTGATTTGATTTTCCGTAGTTCTCAACATCTACATATAGCGACAAAGCTGCTCATCCAGTGGAACAACGCGCTAAAATCAGGGCAATTCTATGGTTAATACAGTGGGGGTTAATACTTTATGGGTAAACCAAACAGGTTCCACGATTCACAAGATCTCTAGAAAGTTTCATATGCCTTCCACCACTATGAGAATCCAGAATTTCCTGAAAAATTTCATAGGCCCTCAAAATTGTATCGGCATTCGTTGGATCTTCTCTAGAGCTGTGTGAAGCCATTGAATCGCTCGATGGAAAGGAAGCGCGCCATTGTGAAAATTGTATGGCAACGCAGTTGCGGCGCGGTTTTCACACGCAACGGGGAGTTCAAACGGGGGGAGAAGATACGGTAGTTGTTTCGTCCTTGAAATTTCCTCATTCTCTCATTTACATGAAAATGAGGGGGTGACTAACAGGTTGTAATCCCAAAAATCCTTGGTTCTGGATAGAATTGCTCCCAAGAAACGTCCAAGCCGTTTCTGGATCGAATCCCAGCAGACCGATTTGATTACCTCAGAGCGACCAATTTCCGACGCTCTTTCTCAAATGTTTACGCAAGCCATTGCGCTAATTGGAATCGCATGCGCTCCACAGCGAATCTACTCGTTGCACAATACGCGAGCAGCGATAGATATACGGCAGATAACAAGCTCCCCGGGGGATCGTCCAGCCGGTCACTTCATACATTGATTCATCGCTGCTCATCTGCCCGACAGAAGTGAGAATTTAGCGCTGGCTACGTGCCAATCCGCTTCGGAAGGCCGCATAGTTGCAGTGTAAACGACGGCTGCCAACATCTGGTGCGTTCAAAAACAATGACGAAGCGGGCTGGTGGAGAAAAACGCCTGAGCACAGGTGGCTGCTGACAAAAAGCCGAGGAATCGCTGCGAAAAGTGGGCCCACAAAGAGCTTTTGTGGAGAAACATATTCCGCTCAGGACCTCGACTTCTCGAGATGTACGTCAATCCCTGTGCCGATAAATTTGCCGTCGAGTATGTGCGTACATAGAGATATAATAGATTGCTAGGCGTCGAACAGCCGGTAATGCGTTTTATTTCCGGGCATCGGGGCCTAACAAGATCAGCGCGTAATGAAGGGATATTCCTTGCAATTATAAGAGGGAAATCGTGCGGTGCATTGAATGAGGAGGTGGAGAAGAAAGAGAGAGAAAGAGGAGAGGAATATGAAATGAGGAAAATGAGTGATGAAAAAAAGTGAGTGGAGAACTCGTTCACTGTTATAACGTTTTGGAATCTTCTGTAAAATTGGCAGAAATTCAAACTAAAAAAGGAACAAATGTATCAGTAAAGAATAAAATAAAGTAATAAAGATAAAGATAGAAGATATAAAAATGAGATTCCCAATAAAGACAGTAAGGGAAGATTTTCGATGCTCATGTGATTTTGCTAATTTTCTCAATGAAAACTTCCTGTGGCTGGATTCGAGAATATTTGCGGAAAGATTCTGACCTCTCATCTTATCCAAAATGGACGAGTTTGCCCAGAAAAGGGTGATCTGATCTTGTGATTCCTTCCCTTTATAGCGCTGATTGACAAGAGTACGCACATAGCTCAGGCGAGGTAACTTTATTTCTGCCAGGAAAACTCGTCCATTTTGGAATAGTAGGTAGGTCGCGTGAATATTTCCTCAACGTTCATTACTTCAGCCACGGGATACTACAAGAAAATCTGAGTATTTGGGAGCCACGAGAACACACATTCTCTCAATTCTGCTACAAAAATGTCGCCACAATACAGAAAAAGTATAAAATAAATAGAAAAGAAAGAGAAAGAAATATGAAAAAAATACAAAAATAGAGTTGTAAATAGAAGAGGTAAACAAGGTGGTTTAAATTTAATTATTATGTAAGAAATATTTATTGTGTGAAGGATTGAGCATAGAAGGATATGAAACGAGTGGTAGAAACGAACTAATTGAAACTATACTTCAACCCAGTTTTTTTCCTCTTAATATCAATCTGTAGAAAATTTGAAGAAGGGAAAGTGGGAGGTGAAACAGCGGATATACAGTAGACTAGTGACTCACAAGTCCAAGTATTACGTAATCCAAGGGAGAAATTCAAAGCTGAAACTCACGCAAAGATATTTCTTCTTGATTTTCGCCTCTGCCTTCGACTTGGTGGTATCAAATATTAACCTAGCCCAGTTTAAAACGATCTCTTCCAAGTCGACCAAATTAGCCATGGCATCCTGAAATTGTTTAAAAACTTATCGACTTAAGAATATGGTAGAAAATTGGAAGATCATGCTTTAATAAATTTTCTAAGCAGTGAAAAATCGTTCTGGAGCAATTAAAGGATTAGGATCAAATTTTAAGCTAAATTTAAGAAATTCGAGATTAAAATTTTCCTGTCTCTGAGCTCCTTAGCTTGACTCTTCCATATTTATAGGAAACCAAAATTGATGCAAACTTTTGAGGAAAGAAAACACGTACCTTGTTTGAGGTGTTCACGAATGATTGAGGTTCATTGTGTCGTGGTTTGGAAGGACTCAGCATCTTGTCGTTCTCGTATGGAGCCGATGGTAGCTGAGGATGTAGGCAGCCTGGAAAATGGAACTATCTCTGAAGGGACAAGAAAAATTTTCGTGGAAAATTGGGTAAATCAGAGGTCCAGCGTTGCAGTTGCTGCTAACATAGGTGGTAATAACTTTTTAAAGGATGAATGGTAATCTGAGCACAGCGAAGGTCAATTTCACATGTGGTTTGTTTCCCTTTACGGGTAAATTGAGAAACGAAACGAAACTATACTTGTGATTTCTTCCACTATTTAGCTTCCATATTTCTTGCTTTATTTACTATATAGTTATGATCTATCTATAACCTATATTTGGTAGACAGTGCAGCGTACTATACTTCGAGATGAAGGTAACGTTGAGGAAACGAGCTATTTGTGGGCGGTTTTCTGGAAATTCCAATGGAAAAGCCGAAAGCACGTGTCTACCGAACTCTGAACGAGGAGTAATACCTGGAAAAAATTCAAGGGAAAAGGAGAAAAGGAGAAAATTTTCTCCATCTAATGAAGCTTGAAAATGTGGGAGTCCCTGCAAGGGAAATAGAAAAGTGACAGACATTATTTCATTTGCTATAAATCATAATATTTCCGATTTGTGGACAATATCCAGGCGGCGGGGCAAGGGTTATACATAAAAACCGGTACGAAAAAATTATGGTCCTTGTTGAGAAGACCGTCAACCGATAGGGATCATCAGTGTCAAGATAAAGTAAGTATCCACAGAAATGACGAGTCCGTGTAGGAATCCATACTCGCCTAGAGCCAAACAAGGAATCCCTAGCAATTTTATGATTAAGAGACCCTTCTGGCCTATTGCCAGAGAACAATGGGCCAGGAAACCCCAGCAGCCCAACCCGCCGCAAAGAAACCGCCCGAGACTCCCCAACATTCCAGTTCATTCCATGAGGAAAGTCGCACTAGTGAGGAAATCCCCAGCGCAAACACCCTCCGCAGCCGGGTTTCTCCCGAATTTCACCTGCAAATGCGCAACAAAAAAACCAGGACATCATGAGAAATGAGAAATTCCACTGGCTGAGAAATGTACTACTACGGTGGATCGATGGAGACATTTAGACGACGATGACATTCTGGAGCGAATCAATGGACAGCGTTGGCTGGCGTCGGCTACCGTAGTTGCGGCGTATCGATTCACTGCGGCTTGAGAGGGAGAGAGAAGTTGCACGATGGATTCTTTGGCTGACTCCTGATCATTGGGGAGGTTCCAAGGTGTTCCAATGGGGCTTTTTGCTGCTACGATGTAGTTACTGTAGATTACTGTAGCAGGTTGTCAAGTGATTGAGGAGGGGGGGAGAGAAATGGAAGATTTTAGGGACCACATTAGATAACTTTTCGCTTTCACTTTCTTTTTAAAGAATAGCTAAGAAAATGATTTTCTGTTCTGGTCCACTAGAAATGTCCACAAAGGGGTAAAAAATGGTCATCAGTGCAGTAAAATCCAAATAATTTGTTTCAGCAAATTATGAACCGACTAAAACATTCAAATAATCGAGGATGGGGTAGCCCTCCAACTCTCCTAACCTTTCCTTCAGAATCCCGTTCCTCTCTCCTGCATGAATATTTAAAATTTCTGTCCATTCGAAAATTTCGAGTTTCGAGTTTGAATAAATTTAGTAGGCTATTCGATCCTAGCTATAGTCGCTAGTATACAAAGGCTTGATACCAACAACAACAATGAGCTTAACTGGTTTCAAAGAAGTAAGTAAGTAGAAAATACGCAAGAAAACCACAAAGACGAAGGTTGAGAATAAAAATTGCCTGATCAAAAATAATGTGAGACTTGAAGGTTTAAGATTCATCAATAGTCAGGAATAGTTCTCAGTAAATGAAGTGAACTTTCTTCTAAACAATATTATTGCAGCCGCACTTTCCCTAATCCCAATTCTCTAATCAAGGAAAGGGACAAAATGGGCATACAAACATTTTACATGTGGTTTTATGCAAAAGAAGGGCTCTAAGGGCTTTTTTTCACTCTCAAAATTAACTTTACCTACTACTTTTGAAATTTGATCGGCATTTTCTCATTTCTCGAGAATTGGGAAGTGATCAACTGCATAGAAAACAACTCCAAATTGTAGCAAGACATCAAAAGAATGGTAAAAGATATTCAAAATTACGGGAGACAATTAATAAAACGAATAATAAAGTGGGTGAAATAATTAAACGACAGAAAGGGAAAACAAATTAATCCATTTGTGCCAACCACAACTTGTGACTCGAACCTCCAAGGTTCCGTAAGTTTCATAAAAATATGTAGAACAAGTCCACTAAGTTCTAATAAACATAAAAGCCCTCAGCAGATAAAAGTTTTAGACCAGTATTGGAATAAACTACTATCCACTACATAGGATTTATAAACTCGTAGCCTCTAGGGTAAATCCATAGCCAAGCTTGTGCACCTCAATAAAGTGAGCAAAACCCATCCCATTCGACTTTGGCTCAGAGTTTTCTTTTTTTCCGAAATTCCTTGAACGTTCTAGATTTTTATGATGCTCAGCTATATCATTTCCGTTAAAGGTATCGTTCAACTGGGGAGCGATGGCTGAACTCATACACAATGGCGAAACCTCTGCAAACACGCCTGAGCATTCAGAATGGGTGGAATGTTATTGATTCAGCTTGGGTAAATCCTACAACCACAGGACCCAGAAAAAAAGAAGCCTCATGTGGCTCAGGAAATTTCTCCCAAATTAGCAGCCGTTAACCAAGTCGCAAATTTCTGGAACAGCTCCCTAAGGAGCCTGAGCTAAGAGCCTGAGCCCCAAACAAAGCAGCAACATTTTCCAGAATTGTTCGATTTGCTTTGCCTGCCGCATGTCGGTCGATATTCTAATCGGATCCGTAAACTAACCGCAGAACATGTGCTGTAGAGAAGTGCTGCTTGCTGTTGAATGGAAATGCGCGCGCTGCGAAACACGGTGAAAGGCGATTACGCCACGAGCATCACAGCCGCCGCCGGCTCCGCCCACATTTCGAGGCGGCTCCAGCCGGCCGGCCAATCGTGGACGTCGGAATGCCGGCACATCGATCGCCTGAGGTGATTCATCGTCGTCGACCTTTTCTGGAGCACTGGACGATGTATAGGGATGAGTACGTCCTAGAGGAGCTTCTCCAGCGAGTTGTGAGTCAGAAGCTGTGAGTGTACAAGGTAGAATCCTGGAAGTACCGCGATGTTTTAGTCTTCAATCACTGAGAAGTGGAAAATAGACCGGTTTCTGGAGAATTTCTCTTCAAAATTTTATCTCTCAGCTCTACAATAGCTTCTTAACTTCTTCCCTTCTTCTGTTAAGCTGCACATATACAGAAATTTCGCCACAGATTTTTTTGCTGAGGTATTTTAATGCTGAGATCACTATGAATTCAAAATATAATGCATACTTACTACCCATGTTTTTATTGGTTGTTCAGTTTTCTTTTCGTGCACGAACCTTATACGAATACTAAACATAGAAGTACATAGGTTTCTTCCTGCACTCATCAGTTAGGTAGAGGAAAGAACACAACTATGTAGTAGGATCAGGACCGAATATCACTTTTCGAATAAGTCGAAGACTTTCACGTTTGAAAGAGAGAAAGAGAGCAGTGCAGCTCTTATTGTTAGAGGACAGACAGGAAGGTAAGCGTGGCGACTTCTTACATCATATATGAGCTAATATAGCTAGCTCGAAGTGAGAAACTCTTTAGTTTTTATTCGGTCCAAAATTTGCATTACACATGAAGACCTGAAGTTTTTTGAAAGTCAGGACTTCACTACATAGACTTCCATGCACGAGCTCCTCTAACTATGTACTTATTTATGGGTTGATTAAAATTCTTACCATCTCCATCATTCGTGGTGCAGTTCTTCTCCCGTTCCGTCAAGATTTATAGATGTTTTCTGTAATGTATGCAAATACCTCCCGTGAAAATTTCTGGAAATTTCCTGAAATGTATTGGAATGTTATTCTATCAAAGCTTTTGGAGGCTTTTTGTAGACGAAGACGGCTGGGAATGTAAGCAAAATGTTTCGTCTTTGGTGGAGATAATCGAACGTTGACTTTTCACGAAATTTTGGAGCTATTCATTCTCCAGGGTTTCCACGATTGAATTTCCTAGGAAAAAAACCGTGTAGACTTGCCCAAAGAGACTGCCAAACAATTAATTTCTATTTTCGAAGATAAATAGAGATTGGAAAAATTAGTGCAGATGCTAAGCATATCCTAGAAAATCAAGCCATATTTGACTTTAGCATTTTTCAACCATCAAAGTCAACTTCGAAGTCATTTGTTGTTTTTTTCTTCAAATTACTTTTGTTTGATTTCAAAAATATTTTTTTTCACTCTCAAATTGTTTTCACTACGAAAATATCATTTCCGGGACATTACTGCAAGAATGAGATGCTGCGGTTAGTGACGATGTTCGTTAAGCTACCTAGATGGTTTGTTAATCCCAACTTATTCAGAGTGAATGGAATCGGCGAAAAAAAAAACTTGCATTATTCTCCTTACCAACACCTCCGCAAAACTGCCCGAGTGAGAGTGACTCAGCTAAGATATACATACACTTCTTTGTCAGAAGTACAACTCGCGGAAGTTGCGATCTTACTGGGAAACATTCACGAATCCCATTACAGTTTTCAGCTCATCAGCAAGGTTAGAGTTTAAAACTCGCACCTCATTAGCCAGCAAGAACGAAGTATCAGCAACCCCTGCGAAACCATGACTAACCAAACAACTGGTATTGTGAGAAGAATTTGCTTTGAAGATTACTAACTAGGAGCAATCTATCATTATACAGTTTTTCTGCCAATTAGAGTTGTCCTACCCCCACAAATCCTTTCCTCAAATTTGTATGAATAGAACACTTCAACAAATGATTCACCGCCATCTGCCCCCTTACGCTGGCAAAAATGCAGATTTGCCAAACTGGTTGCGAGAAGTTGCGTGGAGTTTTTCTGGAGACGCTACCTTTTTAGTAGCATCTCACAATAAGCCGTCCTTTTCCGTGGTTCTTTGACTGGTTCGTAGACGGAGGCGCCTTTCCGCTTCATAGCTTTCAGAGAATTCTCCGTGGCGCTTCGGTAGCGGTTCACTGAATAGATCATTATCGACATGCACCATACGGCAGGAGCGGCTGCGTAACTGTTATCGCCTGGACAAACTAGGGGAAAATGAAAAAAATTAACTGAGTGAGCAAATAGGTTAAACTACAGCGTTGTTCGTTTTAAACCAAAACGTCAACCTTAGAAGGTACACCTCTATGCTTATGGGGGATATCCCATCTATGTAGATTGGCTTCTATGTGGGGAATTTCCACAACAGAATGAGGAAATTCTCGAATGCTCCTCTATAAACAATGGTTTGTGGAGTGACATTTCGATCCGAGGTTTGATTCAATTGGGCCAAAAATTTTTGGAGATTGGATATTAGAAAAATCGAATAGTTGAGAGAGCGCACCGGCCAATTTCATATTTCTTATAGACAGCTGTACTGCTCTCGCTTTTGAATTTATGACTTACTTGAAGGTGATTACTCAAACTTCAACATATTTAATAGGTTCTCCGGTCCCAACCAAGGTGACCTTCCCGAATTTTGCTCAGGAGAGCAGACTTCTCGTAAGAAATTACTAGTTCTCCTGTTCGTTCCTACCAGATTCCTTCTCCTTTTAATAAGACGTGGGACATGAATGAATTTGACTAAATTTAGAAGGACATTGGTTATAATTTTTTAAACTATTGTATTAGTTATATTTTCAGTATTTTTGTGGTGATTGAATTTTCATATATTATTTAAGAGTATGAAAACAGGTAATGTATTACTTATATTGCATTTTACTAGAATGAGGTGTACAAGAACGACTCCATCGATCCGGCTTTCTTGCACGCGCCAAATTTCATAACCGATTGAAAAGGAGTGCGATGGTATTCATGGAATTTGCGGCGGCGCAGACAGTCAGAGTGACAAGGGGCGGTTGGCGCGGCGCGTGCGAGCGGATCCGGACAACTGGTGTGTCCAATATGTGATCCACGGAAGTCATAGCAGTGGCTTTCATGAACGTTTCCAAAGAGTAGCGACCTAACCACCACCTCACGGATCTTTTAGAGTAGGCAAGTCCCACAGGCAAAAATTATTATGCACCGTTCAAGCAACTCACCTCAGTGAGCGATAAGATGTAGTAACGGAGATAGCAAGATTTGTCACCTTCCGCCCGCTTGTGACGAGTTGTACAGAAATACAAGGGACTTGTTATGTTGGTTCACAACTAAGCAACTGCCCCAAAAAATAGCTAGGCAGATGTTTTGGTTCAAAAAAAAATGGGATCAAAAGCCGAAATATGCCAAGGAATATCTTATAATTTAGTGCTTTGAGCCATTCTTATTCTCGTTTCCTCACTTCTCTCCATGCTTCCGCTCTATCGCTGGCTTCCCAGGCTTCCACAGCCCGCTATTGAAACATCGCTAATGGATACCTTTCAGTCTGCGAACGGGCTTCGATCCATTTGTTATTACAGAGGTAGCATGCCTAATTGTGCGCGTAACACTATATGCTTTACGCCAGGTGCGCCAAATTGATTGTTGCAATTGCGGTCGGCGAGAGGTCCTTTGTGAGGTTGCGAGGGCCATTGGACTGGATGAAGAGGGAGAGCGGGTCCTGAAAAGCTTAGCGGGTCATTCGACAGGTGAAAAAGTTCTATAGAAGCTATTTTCAATCGATTAGTCTACATGAAATTCGAAACTAGAAGTCACAGTGTAAGGAACTTGGCCGACGAATGAAAAAAACGGACGAACTGCGTCCTAATAACTGAGGAGGCGAAAATGTGAGGTGTGCAGCCAGGGTAGCACTTTAACCGGACAGACGAATGATTTGATGGATTGATGAGGATCGCCGAGTGTGCCCGGATATTTATTCCCAGCAATCTTTGACGGATTACCTGGGGGTCACACAAAAAACCATGAAGAGTGGCTGAGAAACTTATCCTGAGTCACTCGTCTAGGAGTCGTATTTGAGGGACGAGGATGGAATAGTGGAACCGATCAGAAGAAAAGGAAAGGAGCGTGCGTTGTGCTTAAATTCTTATAACCATTTGTGACTAACATTTAATCGTTAAGATGATCGTCGTGGGAAAATGTTATGCTAAAATGCGAGCAGATGACAATGGAACATGTCATCGATAATGCAGTGGGTGCGATAATTTTTCTCAAAAGCGATTGAAGGAAGGCGAGCAGAACGTTTGTTCACCCATACAATATTGTTGCAAAAGATCTCACTAACATTAGATTAGCAAGACTTCCAAAAAAATTTTCAAAAAGTCTCCGGATCATCATGCTGTGTGTTGCTTTTAACAATGGTTCCAATGTGTTGTCGTTCAGATGCGCCATTTTCCAGCTCGATTTAGTCCTGGGCCGTGTGCATTAAATGATCCGGCCTAAGGTGCATCACCCTCAATTTTAGGACAATATTCATAGAATGCACATGGACCACTACGCTTGACCGAACCCTACAATGAAATAATAAACTACTTCAATGAATTGGAGTCCTAATCTAATAACTAATCATAGCGTTGCTGGGCCTGTCCCTGTGAAACTAGGAACAGGGCTAAATTAATCCTCTGTGCTTCCGGAGTAGAGTAGGATTCTTTTGAGCTGTTAGCCAAGATGGTTGTCGATCTTTATTAATCCTCTGTGCTGTAGTGTGTCAAGGGCTGCGTGGTGCTTCTTGCTATGGCCTATTTGTTTGATTATTTGTTTAACGTTGATAATATCACCTGCTATCTTCACATGCCATCTACGGTTACTGAGTTTTTGCTCAACTATCCATCGGTAACCTCCATTTCCTCTGACTCGGTCAAATAATGCTGCTTGATCTAGCTAATCTCAAGAACAAGGGTTACTCAAATTCGAGGTGATACCACAACAAATACTAGATTTCGTGCAAGATTAAGGCGCAAAGATAATTCTTGGAGCCGAAGAAAGGTGATCCGAGACATGAATTGAAATATATGTGCATTTCTTTAAAAAATGTAGTGAGCTCCGTGAATGCCGGAGTTCATGTGGTAGCGTACAGTGGAGTGTGGGAACAAAATTTTACGGAAATTTGCTCATTAGTTTACTTTCACTAGTTTAATTGTTAGTGTACTTTTGTTAGTGTATGCACTGTATCAGCAGAGCTTAGCTGAATTACTCTTATCTTGTATTACTAATCCTATTCATTGGTTTCCATCGCTTTTATCTTTTCAGCCAACGTTCAATCCAAATACACGGCTTCAATCTGCATAATATCAATGAACCCCTGCTTACTAACTCCACCGCGAATCCACCAAAATTCCCTAGAAAGTCTTTCGTTCCTTAGAAGCGTAGATAAATTGGTGCAGCTGACTTCAAAAGCAGTTCGCCGCCTGCTAACACTGAGAGGACCACAACGATTCATCAAGTGGGCATATCGCGTCGAACCAACTTTGACTGTTGTACCAGTAAGGGCATAGGTTTAATCGAGCACGTTTAGGACATATGTATTTATTCTTGTGGTATCTAGTGGTGTCCACTACATAGATCTATTACTGCTGTATCCTCCCTGCCACGGAGTCCATAAGTCGTCTCAATAGAGTGTAGAGTTGTTTATACACTTGGGATTGAATGAAATCAAATTACATGAATATTTGATCACTAATTCAGAATTTTACCTAGAAAATTTGGATTCCCCAAAGGATGGATGTAACCCCTCTTTTCTAGAAGCCCAATTTTCGACTTATTCAAGATGGAAGTTTGGGTATAAAATACATATATACAACTACTTATTCAGTTCTAAGTGTGGTTCCTTCCCTTACTTTAGTTTATTTTTCAAACTCAGGGCTTTCCTCCGTCACTAACCAAGTCTCCACTCAATCCGTTGAAAGAAATCAAGTAGTTTTATTCAGAGACTAAAATGAAGTGGTATGAATTGGAAATGTCCTTAACAGCAGTCGCCGATTGCTTACGAGCAACAGGTGAGCATGTTCACGTGGAGAAAAACGTAACAATATGCACCAGTTACATATAAGAGGTCGACGGAGTACCTCAAAGATCCAAGCACCGCTTCAGAGAAGCCGTTGGCTCAGAAAAGGTAAAAAGGATCTGCCGCTAGTGGAGCTGTAGTCTCGCAAGACGATAACAGCTGAAACGTGTTTAGAAGAAATGGCGATCAGAAGAAATACAATGCTCCTCTTAACAAGCAGTCCTTAACAGCAGTCGCCGATTGCTTACGAGCAACAGGTGAGCATGTTCACGTGGAGAAAAACGTAACAATATGCACCAGTTACATATAAGAGGCTCAAATAAGCGCGAAAGCTCGACCCATTGGCTCAATGACTACTAGCGACAGCTCAAGACGGTTTCATTCAATGTGATTGTCGTGATTGTCGTGATTCCTTTGAAATTCATTTTGAAGAAAAAACTTCGAATAAAAATTTGCGAAGTCTTCCGAGTGATGTATACATCATGCCCGCGGCAAAATACAAGGAGAAGTCCTTATTCCAACAAAAAAAGGTGAGCAAGGAGGAGTATTGAGAGATCCATATTTATCCAGGAACTTCAACACAAACAATTCAGTCACTTCAGAGGACAAAAGTTATTGTGTAAAGCGAAGACGTCTATCGAGGATCATGTTGCCGTCATCAAATTTCACAGTGATGTCATCATGACTTACACACTAATTCTATCTAATTTTAAGAACTAGAAAATGACTAACAGGTGAAGAAAAAGAAAGAGCCAACAATCGAATGCTGTTTTTAACCGATCGTTGTTCGGTTCCTTTATTTGATAATTAGGGCAACGTTGTTCCCCTTCTGAAGTACTTGCGGGGAGGAGCGAGGCGTTTGAACGCACCAATCGTGAAACAGAAGCTACGCCTTGTTTTCTCCAACTCGAAAAAATGTACTGCAGCACTGCAGCGTGAACAGCTTAGCGCGTCGAGCTCAACGCCGGCGACTATCTCCTCACACTTTGCCACTCTCCTCTCAACTGCTGTTCAAGGTTCTTTCCTATCAGCAGCGATTGAGAAATTAAGCATGGGTAGGAGGAGGCTTTGAAATCGACGTAGGACGCTGTTCAAGCTGCGCAGAAATTCCTTGGGAATTCATGGAGAGATGCACTTCTCATGCACTTCTCCATGGTCTAGGTGCAACATCCAGTTTCCCCTAGTTTACCCTTGGAAACCCCTGAGTAGCCCAACCCAAAAATAGCCCACGGTGAACCTACGTTCGCTCACGGTTGGCATTCCCAATTTCAACAACGAACGGCTCATGTGGTACGAAAGTTCAGAGAAGAGACTCAAAAGTTAGGCCGCCCACCGATAATATGTGAGCCTATGGTTTGAGTGATCATCAATGCGTCACTGGTATTCTGAGTAAATTCAAGTGTTATACTACTCATGTTCTGTCACACTTGTAGTTGTATAGGTTAGCACGGTTTAGGTTGAATTCTTCTTAGTAGAAAAAATCTCGTAAGCAAAATTTGGCCAAATTGGGCAGACTGCTATACAGCCTCCGATTAAGGAGCAGCAAAAATTCTACCCCGTGGTTAAAGGTAAATTTAATTATTTTGTTTGATCAATTTGTCATGCTTTCGTAGGCTCGCCATGAGAAAAAAAAACAATGGGAACTAAAGCTGAAAACAACTTTGAAAGTCTATTCTACACATAATCCCAGTTGTCTCTATCGACTCCTTACTTTGCGATATATTAAGGTTGGTCTAGAGATACGTTGTAGCAAGAGCTAAGAACTCGCTGAAGATTCTTTGTTAGTTCAATAAATTTTCCAAGGATAATCCATTAAATTAGTGTTTCGGATCATAAAATTTCCTCACAGCACCATTTTTCTCGTAGCGTTAACTGCCGTCGGCTCTTCGTTAAATCATGCATTTGATCGCGCATGTGTTCAACGATGAAGGCAGTGTGTGACTTTGAGAGACGCAGACAGCGGAGTTACGAATTGGCGAAAACCGCAACATGTCATGCGTTGATTCGAAATGAATTGATCAGCTGCGGGTTTGAGAGGAGACCCCATGTGCAGGGCTAGGATTCATGAACGCGTCATCAAGCGTAACCAGTAAACCAACTTTTACTTCCTAAGTCTATACGATGAGCAAGCACAGTAACCATCGTTAGCTTGTTTCGTTGTCGGTTCATGAATTCCAGCCCAAATGAGCAGATGGGGAGTGTGGAAGTTTCTGGTCTTCCACGAAAAGATGAGTAAAAATAACAAGAAATAAACTGTTTATTTACCTATTCAGTCAATTTGACTCTAACCCTCGATGTGTCGCCTTTCCGATAACTTTTATTAAATGCTAGTGTTTTTCATGAGAATCAGTAAGTCATAAATGATTAGTTGATATGAGATAAAGCAAATAAAAGGGATGTGGTTGTTTTCGCTTCGTATTATACTTCTCGAACGTAAAGGTAGGTACGAGGTTCTCTCTTCTCTGAAAATGGGTCATGAAATTTTCCAAAAATGCTTCGTGAAACAGGCAAACTCTTTGTATAACTCATTTTTTAATTCCTTGTTTTATTAACAATTTTCTTTCTAGTTTCTACGCGGTAACTTTAAAACTAACCAAATTGTCGATTTTCTGGCCATGTTCTCTCTTTCACTGCCTTTCAGCCCCTCTGCGCCTAATTTCTCCTTTTGCTACTGGATGGGAAGAGAATTTCACACAATCCGGTGAAATGTTATGCAGAAGAGGATGGGAAATGATTTCTCCACATGCTGATCACAATTATCAACATTATTTCACGTGAGATTGTCACTCTCTCATCGATACCATCATATTCTTCTCATTTTTTACAGAAGCTTTATCGTTGTTCTGGAAAACATAGCTTTTGTGGCTGTCCGGTACTCGTAGTAGAATAATTTATTTGTAGATGAACCAAATCAGTAGAACAGGCGAATGAATACGAGTGAGCCGTACGAATACGATGATACGAGCGGTTTGAGAAGTTCCTGGAATGACAATAAAAACAAAGCAAATATAATGCACTCTGTATTTTATTTAATAGCTCAATCTTCTCGAAGCTCTACACACATGCTGCGGTCTGTTTTTAATTTTTCCTTCTCTATCGAAATTGAATTTCTCTGGAGTACTCAGAATAACGAGGGAAAGCCACGATCAGCTCGTCTCTTGATCGGAACCCTGTCCTTAACGGGAAGATGTCACGATTCTAAGACAGGCACAGGTACGAGGGAGCCAATGCAGAAATATCACTGAATGAGGTGGAGTTTTGGATATCATTATTACAAGTTCTTTGATGAGCCATAACACGTGCTTCAGCGGTCACGCTGACATGGTTACAACAGCTAAAGCATCTAACAATTTCGGCTAATATTCAACTTCGATGGATTTTCCACCATTCCGTTGGAACCCCCAAAAACAAACGCCGTTACCATTCCATCTCAGTGAACGGTACTTCCTTCTACAGCATCCATTCTCCGTGCCTAACCTACTGTTTTCGTTGCATCTTCTCTAAATAAAGTGTAACGCTTAATCTGTTCTTCAACATGCATCACAGTTTCGATTTGAAATCCAATTCAACCATTCAAGATAATATTTTTGATTTTCATGCTGATTGCGTTTTTTTCTGGATGAACCAAATGCGGCACTCATTTTTGAAAACATTTTTTTAAAATTAGTTCGTCGGGTAAATTAAAAAAACCAATCACTAATGCTAGATGCGCTAGGCTCCCTTATTTACCACGCATATGTATTCTATCTGTCAAATCTTTGTCAACGATTTTATTCACTTTTTCTGGTGTGGTCACCTTTTCTTCACATTTTGCACATGGTTTATTGTTTGCTCGCGTCCAGCTACGCTTGTTTTTCAGAACTAAGAAACTATGGGTGAAAAATGAAGATGATGATCCTCCAAAATTAGCATCCAAGTGATGTTTGGTTAACTTGCAGTCTTCTCTTCCAGTTAAGAAAAATCAGTGACCACTTAAATTCAGCACTTCTCTGTAACTGAGCGCACTCGTAGTTGCTGGACTGGCCCCTTTGTCAAAAGTAGAGACTTTGTCAGATCGGTTTGAAATTCACAGTCAATTCATGTGAAGGACTCTTAAGCTGCATTGGAATTTTTCAAAAAGAACAACTCCTTGGTGGTGATTCCGGAAACTATTCAAACGGCCCTCGTACATACAGTGACAATGGTGGGGTTTATACACTGTACGAATACTACCGATGGAGAATGTACTAAAAGGACAACTTTGCAGCTTCAACGTGCCATTGCACGACCGACTATCGAAATCGTAATGAAGCTGCAAGGAACTGTTGACTGATGCCGAGGGCCGCAAACTTCGTGCCGAATTTAATAATGATCGCCGGTTGGGTTTGTCCTTCTATTACCTCGAAACTAATAACGGCATTGCCCGATGGGATAGCATTGTGCGGATCTCGCTTGCTCTCAGTATTGCACCTGCACCCCTTACCAAATATAAGCCCCTCTTGACATTAATCCTCACTGGATCAAGCTCATGGACATGGCCAGATCAGTTACATGAGCCACTGGCCGACTACGGTCCTCTCCTTTCCCTTCTTCACTTCTTTCTTTATTTTACCTGAATGCTTCTTTTTCTCATCTTCATCCGAACGACGCTCTCTTTACGATGTTGTTTCCTTTTCTTTTGTTTGGAATTCTTCCCTGAATATTTTCTCAGTATATGCTCTCCTTTCCGGGTTTACTCCCAAGTAATCTATCGCCATTTTATTGCGATGCCTGAGAAAAAAGCGCATCTCTTGTTTTAAAAAAAATTTTCCAGAGTATAATTTTCCTACACTTTTTATTTGCAAATGGAACCTCTCGACCTTCTCGTATACGTCAACCGTAATTGCTCTGGCCATAAGGTACCCGAACCAAATAACGACATCGATGAATGGCACCGCCTCCAGGCTCGCGAACTGACAATAATGCCAAATGACGTCAGGATAGTAAAGAACCACCTTCATCTTCTCCGCCTTACGACGCTGCTAGAACAGCTCTCGAGAACGCAAGCTCTCTCGGCACGCATACGTACGGAGCCGAGCTCAAACATCGTGATCTGCCCTTAATTGATTTTTCCACCAACAATTCTAGGACGCCGACAATTGCCCTCGAACAGGTCTGGGTGGGGATTCCTCGCGTCTCTCCCGCTATTATTCATCCGACAGCATAACCGTCCACGAAACTATCACACGAAAGCGATTCGTCCGAGGATGCCCCACCGCCAAGTAGCCGCCGAAACGTGTCAGCCCCATCCACCAGTCGCCAAAACCACTACGACAGCGATGACGATTATTATTACGATAACTACAATCGCCGTGTCAAGGAGGAAAGACCGTACACCATCACCGACGTCAACCTTCCTAATATTACCTTCCAGAACTGACGCCGCGAGAGAACTGTCCATATCAACCGCACAAAACCATGCCACGAAGATGGCACCAGCCAACACTAATTCACCATCACGACAAGAAGACCACCACGCCAAGAAAAAAAATTAAAAAAAAAAGAAAAAAAGAGAACAAAAAAACGACAACACCAGACCAACATTTTTTTATTTTCATGCAACAACAACAAAACCACCTGCCCCAGAACTATCTACTCCGAAGTCGATTCGATCTTCACATTACTCCCGTGGAAATGGATGCTGACACCCGAAACACCGTCACCATCATTGCTACTGCCACAACCCCACATATGGCGACAACATATGAAAGAAGAAGTTTCACCATGTACCTATAAATTTGCAATTCGTGGCTTGTTTTATGTTTTGGTCGATTGTACGGTTATTTCCTCTACATTCTCTTCCTAATGTAAGCTGTGGTTTGACTGTCTTCAATCTTCTGCTTTTTTTTCCAGATGTGCATATCTTTCTATGCACTTTGTATTTCATTTAATATTTACCTCAAAAACTAACACCAGTAGTCCAAATTTGTGATGTTACATACATGTTTATTATTATTATTAACTAGTTGTGTGTGCTGCTATCAACCCTCGAAGCGAAATGTAACTATCATTGTTATCTTTTTAACTACTGATTGCAATTTCGAAAGCAATATTCTTCCCGTAGTACTAGCACTACTACATATCATAGCTTGTCAATGTATGTAACAATTAAACCCGTATAGTTAGATGATAAAGGTCTTTTCAATACTTGTACCTCAGCCACAATGCAGGGAATACACAGAACAAGACGACATCCTGGTATCGAAATACAATCGATTATAATGAGTACAGGGCGATCGGCGATTCCTGGGTCAGCCAGCGGCGGACCATCAGCATGCCATCGGCGGCCCATTGCAGGACGAGCGGCAGGGCGCTCGCCCTGCAACGGTCCGCGGATCTCCCGCACCGAGTGTCTGAGTCCATTAGGACTTGTTTCTTGACATATTATGCCTTCGAAAAATTACGTCAACATCTCAGACACTGGGCCGGAAATTCCGCAGCAGAAAACCGGAATTTCCGCAGGTAACCATTCGGTTTTTCTGCTGTTCTGCTGCGGAATTTCCGGTATCCACCTGCGGATATTCCGGAATTCTGCTGCGGAAATTCCGAACAAGAGTATTTCACCGCGGAATTTCCGAAACGATGGTCGGTCACAGCCACACCCCACACACACAACACACACCACACACACCACACACACACACCACACACACACACACACCACACACACACACACCACACACACGCACCACACACACACCACACACACACACACCACACACACACACCACACACACACACCACACACACACCACACACACCACACACACACACACCACACACACCACACACACACACACACACCACACACACACCAGACACACACCACACACCCCACACACCCCACACACACACCACACACACACCACACACACCACACACCACACACACGCACACACACACACACTCTCTCTCTCCCTCTCTCTCTCTCTCTCTCTCTCTCTCTCTCTCTCTCTCTCTCCCTCTCTCTCAGTACTTATAGTGAACGGCAATGGCGGTGGCCCATCTGCGGCCTCGAGAAGGACGCAGCGCAACCGCGCCGCGGGCCCCGCAACCTATGTTTTCTGCTGCTGTTATGCTACTTCTAGCAGCTTTTCTACCTGATTTTAAGGATTTTCGACAAAATCGGGAAGAAAAGGACCTAGAAATAGCATTTCGTCGGCTTACGACACCGATACCGGCCGCGCGGCGCGGTCGCACTGCGTCTTTCTCGAGGCCGCAGATGGGCCACCGCCATTGCCGTCCACTGTAGAACGATTCACACAAATTCAGCGGGAGGGAGAAAACCATTGAGTAACTCTAAATGGTACTGAAATTCACTCATCAAAGCCGAAATTAGGTGAGGGGCGACCGAATTACCGAATTAGACGGTCACAATCCAGATAATGAGTGCACAAGCTGAGTTCGAGATCCTATCAATGGATTTTGTATTCGTTACATGAAGACTGTGGAATATGGGAAATTTGAAGTTGTGAGAAGATGTGGCAGATGAGGAGCAACAAAGATGATGTGAATAGGTAATGATGAAGGTTCGCAGCAAATTCGCCCAGCCAATCAATCAATGTGCCGTTTCATTAGATGACGTGTCCTGCTGCGGAATTTCCGAAGCTCGGGGCAGTAAGTTTCTGCTGCGGTTCACCTGCGTTTCTGCTGCGGAAATTCCGAAGCGCTTTTCTTCTCTGCATCTCTCTGCCCGTGAATCCCTTTCTGCTGCTGTTCTTCCAGAAAGCATCTCTTTCTGCTGCGGAATTTCCGAAAGGCCCTATTCTGCTGCGGAATTTCCGGCAGTTTGTCTGAGATGTTTTCTGGACACAGTCAGCCGTTCGAAAACGATGAGTACCGAAACAACATTGCCACCAGGTCCTCGGAATTGATACTCGCGTAAAGGTGAAGGCATGCTTGGCGACGGCGATGTTGTCGCGAGTTGTTGGCACGATGCTAGCGACGAGATCTACCGTTCGATGACCGTTCTTCACGACAAATTGCACCGTTTTGTGGGGTCTTCACTTCTATCTAGCCATTGATAATCAGGGTGTCGCGATCACCGAGCATGGCATGGGAGCGATGTGTCCGCGGGTGCCATCGCATGGGATATCTGCCACATTTTCACGAAAGGCGCGGTACAGCCAAGAATGGAGTGAGCGAAAACGGCGGATTTTTAACAGATTGTGATCACTCTGTGGCGCCACGGTCGCCAAGCATGCCTTCACCTTAAAGGCAGCACTCACGGAAATTTTCACTTCTGAAATGAGTCGCTTACCAGGAAGCCGGCAGCTGGACAGTCGCAACAATAAGTTGAATACCTTGAAAGGCCGCCTACCTGCGAAGATACTGCTGTGGACACATCTGCCGCTCTGGACATTAGGGTTCCGTCGCGGCAACTAACGCCTTTGACAGGGTGTGTGCATGTGGTTCAGCGGGGGCGTGTCTATGAAATTCGTATCATTTGCAGGGTTCCGTGCCGGGATCCATCACGGAACACTCGTCCGCGCCGTGGACACACATGGAATACCGCCATCTTTTTCTGTGTTTTTCGCGTGTTTCACGCTATGTCATCGTTGTCAATGAGTTCATCGTCCCTAAAAACCCCGATATACCGCGAAATCTTCAACACAAAAATTTCCGTGAGTGCTGCCTTTAATGGAGGATAGTGCAGTCGCACGCGGTTATCGCGCTCTGCACAAGAAATCCTGCTCCAAACGTGAGCGGCACTTCAATTTTCGAAATTCTTCGAGGCTCCGTTGAAATGTAAGTGCATAAATACTTCTTGAAGCTTTTCTGTTTGTTCGACAGTTTTTTATCATCTGCATACGAGGTAGTAGTGGACCAATATTAAGTTGGTAACATTGTTACATTGCTACATTGCTTTGGCTAGCTCTGTGAAGTTATTTGGATTTAATCCTAAATTCACCTAATTTTCGTGTTTCTAGACAAACTCGAAGTCTGATGTCATGAATGTCACCATTGATAGCGAGGATGGAGGTTCTCATCGATATCGGAAGAATATGGTCTACAAGAGTCTTCGGAGGTCATCAAGTCAAATAATGACGAATATAAAAAAGGTATTTGCACTTATTCGAAGGTTCGCTTAGATAGTATGTTATAATTTCCTTGTTTTCATTAATTCCTCGAAAGTTTTGGTGACTGCTCAGAACCCCAAAAACAAGTTTCTGATCGCATCCGAAACTTGCTTTTCCAAAAGCTTGTTGACAAGTTGTTTTCACACTTCCTTGCCGACAAGTTGTTCGCCCGAAAAGCTTGTCGACAACTTGTTTTCACTGCTTCGTTGTTGAAAACAAGTTGTCGACAAGCTTTTCGGGAGAACAACTTGTCGGCAAGGAAGTGTGAAAACAACTTGTCAACAAGCTTTTGGAAAAGCAAGTTTCGGATGCGATCAGAAACTTGTTTTTGGGGTTCTGAGTGTGGTAGAGTTGTGCCCTAAAAACGAATATCATATCCACGTATACAAGAGCTTCGCTACTGGAAGTACGGCAGCGCTCGCATTTCTGGCATGATCATGCAAGGTTATATTGATAATCACGATAATACGTCTATCTTTTTGACAAGGACTGTACCTGAGTGCTACCCCCCTCTATCCAACTCCCTTTTCCCCGAGAATTACGCAAAAATTGGTACGTCCATGTCCATGTTCAGCTCCTCAAATAATCCTGTTATGCAGAATTCCGGCGGAGAATTCCGGCGACTTCCTCACTGAAGTTTTCGAGCACCCCGATGTATAGTAGTGCCGAATTTAGTATTTGGTGTTTTAAAACGGTTTTCTCAATACTGACACTTCGCATTAGTTCTAGGCATGTTGGTAGTCACCACGTCGTTTTTTTTTAGAAACTTTCCGACGCTGAAAACTCAGTTCGTTACCGACGAGCGCTTCGACCGCTGAATGAGTCTCGTTCTCCATCACCAGTTCATGGTCAAATGCGCGTGGTGGCACCTGCTCATGCCATTCAACGGAAGGTGAGTTTTTAGAGACGGTTTTACATGCACGATTACTTTTCAAATGTTGCTTTATTGATGCATCTTATTTCTTCTGTGCGAATATGGAGTGATTTTTCATTAGCTTATGAAGTTTGAAAAGGTTCGCTGCAAGTATAACCTGTTTCACAGGAAAGATAATAGGATGGACGCCAAAAGAAAAAAAAAACGCAAAAATGTGCGCAGAAATTGGGCGCGTGACGGGGAAGCAGATAGTGTCCACAGAATGCTCAGCCATTGTCGCATTTAAAACTGACTGCATTCTTGACCTTTATTATACAGCAGGAAAATTTCAAAAAATTGTAGGAATGGATCTGCTTTTCTAGAAATTTTTCCTAAACCCAAAATGGGCTTCTTATTCCATCTGAAACCTCAATATTAACCCTTTATTACACGGGTAATGTGTGTACTACATGTTTGCGCGAATAATTCAGTACCATCTCAAAAGTGATGCCGTTTGTATGCTTCTATACCCTTGTTCTTGATTTTTGTCTTTCATTTGGGGAATTCAAATTTTCGTGTTACAGAACGTCTATTCTACTCCAAAAGCGTCTTCCAAGGTGCTGGCTGGCTACGAGTTCGACCACGATAGCAACATACTGCGAACCCCCAACCAGTCCGCAACTCCAGTTTTTCATCCAAAGAAGGCTGGCATAGGGTTTGTTAATTTGTTCTTCCTTTTTTGCTTGACGGTCTCATTGCTTCCAGAAACTGAGCAGTCCGTCTTATTTAGAGGCAACTTATATAATTTTAGTGCTCGCTTGCGTGAAATGGCCCTTCGTAGACCATTGAAGAAGTCACCCCGTAGTGGTAGCTCCCCTAGCGAAAGCCGGTTATCCAAACAGTTGGCTCGCGCGAAGATACGGGAAATTCAATCACCAAAGTGAGTCAGTGAATTTTCTGTCGATTCGATTGATATTTAGTTTAAATTCAGTGTAATTTGGATTTAGAGCTCTTCTGCTTAGCCCTGCTCTTCGCGACTCTAATCCTGGTCTGAAACGGATGAATTCTTCTGCTAAAAAGAAAGGATTGCACCGGCTGAAGTTCTGAGTTCTCTAATTTCGCTTGCTTCTTTCGAATTACTTTTTCAAACTATAGCTTATCAGCCCTTGTTTTGGTCTCACTGCACCAGCATGTCGTTTGCTTGTTATTTTTTGTACAGTTTTATTGTATCGTATATCAAGTGATACGTATGTACTCACTGTTCAAAACATCCACTTATAATCGCCTATTTCATCCAGCACATTATTCTTTTTGTTAATTTGTTAAGACGGAACGGTTATATTGATCTTCACTTTGAAAGTTCTCACTGGATGGTTTTGCATCTCATTTGGTCTGTTACAATATGTTGCTTCTGAAATCAATGAAAATTTGTATTCACTAGTTTTCCTTCTCTGCTGCCATGCACATCAGGTTGTGAAATCATTCCCCGGTCGTTTTTGGTGATTAGATATACTACGGTGAAGTTTTCAATGAAGAAGTATGCGTGTTTTCTTCTGAAGATAAATCGGATTATATTCTGTGTAGGTTCCAAAACATTGTATGTAGAACTATTTTTGTGTCCTGAATTTTAGATGGAGGATCGAAATATCTTTCTGAAGAGGCCGACCGCTAATGATACAGAGGAGGATATTCTTGCCATGCAGGCTGAATGGGAGGCCAAGAAAGCTCGACAAAGCAAGGTAAATGTGGCTAAAGCTATTCAGAAATAGAGTTAGTTAGCTAGTTTTGGCTTTCTGTTGTATATTTCTGTGCCCATACCCAGTTTCTATTGAGATCTTAGTCCATAAAAGTTTCCGGGGAGTTCTTAGTCCTTCTGAGCGAAGAAAATAAGTCGCAAAGTGAACCTTTGCGACATAGGCGCTGAGAGTGAGGATGCTCATGTTTACCTGCTATAGGAACGCGAGAACTTCTCTCCATCAACGAGCTTACTGTCCATTTATCAGTAATTTTGAATGTTTTCATATGAAATTTGTCCAGTAACTACTACTGTCTTCACTCTAGGTTAGCCTTGACCGAGTTTTCAGTCCTCGCTTCCTTCCGGCTCCCAGTTTTTCATGAGTAGAAGTTTTACTCTTCCGGGTTAGTAGGAAGGTTGCTAACGGGAAGCAACAAGGGTATGGTGAGACAACATCCCTTTCCGTTCCCGCATTGCCATGAATGCATTCACAGAGCGGCCCCACTGTGTAGTGCATTTTATATGGTGTCACATCCATAAAACTTTGTGAACAATCTTTTTGAGCGCTTCTTGCGGGCAAATCTCTGCATACTTCTCTCATTTTTGTTTTTTGAGGTAAAAATTGACTTACAGCGAGGTGAAGTTCCATTAGATTAATCCGGGGCGAACTTGTAGTTACTCTTGCGTTGGACTCCATTTCATTGATAATTTTCATGCTTACCTCATAAAGTCAAGGCCAACATTTTATCACTTTTGGATCCCTTGTGAATCTCTGTTACCTAACTAGAGTCGGGGCTACAATTGCGTGAGGTATTGACACACGGGTTCATCGCAGCCAACTATTGCCAGCTATCGTTCTTCCTGGCATACATCCGCAAAGTTTCATTCGTTTACTCTGTGATGTCATGAATGTCAGATGAGCAGTTCCTGCCTTTGCCTGATGAATTTCTCTGCTCTCACAAGACGCGGTGTTTTTTCAGCCAAGTGTACAAATCCATCGAGTAAAAGGGAAATCAGCGACATCACTCACTTCTGAAGAAGCTCAACCGAAACCACGAATCGTTAAAGCCATACCATCCCGTAATTTCGAACAAGGAGGTAGTGCAGTATCTGTTTTACTCTGTATTCTTATTTTATTTAAAACCACGTTGTAGGTCGATTCTTCATTGACCTCGATAAAATCACCGAAGAGTGGTCCAATCAAGTCCTGTTCGATGTTGAGGTAATGTTTACTGCTGTATGCAGTAGCAGTAATGGAAATCAACATCCTTGCTAAGGAGCGAAACGCTGATTGGTTGGAGTCGGATCGTAGTGATGAACTTGCTCGTCAGGGATTTGAAAAGTTACAGTATTCAGTGGATGATGGTTTTCCTGAAGTTCTCGATCTCAGCGCTTATTACAAGTAAGCAGCGAGAGATTCATAGCTACTATGAATAAATTAATTGTTTCAAACTGCAGGAAGGACGCTGAAGTGAAAAGAAATGCTGGAGGGAGGAGCTTTTTTGCTGCGGAGTTTGATCGACTCCATGGAAGAATAGGTGAGCCAGCTCAAGTTAACAGATTTCTTTCACATTAATATAGTTATATTCGTCACAAAGCGTTTTGTGCTTTCAGAAGAGGCCATTCCTTCAGTCGAAGATGAGCAGCCAAGCATTGATACGGAAGATAATTTTGCGGTGGAGAATGACAAGTGCGTTTTATGTGGAACATAGACCAATTACATCTGTGAATCTTGTATTGGTTCACTGTATTACATTGGCTGTTTTAAGATATCTGGCGAGTCTGGACCAGGAGAAGATAAACGAACTCAGGCAGGAAATAGCCGAGAAAATTAGTAAGTTTTTTTTTATAAGACCACATCAATCTTTGGAAAACATAAAATTTCTAGCATTTTCTTCCTTTGCATTTGAAAGCAGTTTCAATTGGTAAAACTCCATGTTGAATTCCGAGTGCTATATGTCATGGTGAATCAACGCATGCGAGATAGCATTTAGTTTCGAGACGATCGCTGAAACATTGAACAAGCTCCTGTCTTTTCTTATCATTTATCTTATTAATATTCGTATTTTTATTTGTTCTTCTGCATTTTATCCATGGAATGTCCATTTTCTAAACCAAGTTATCAATGAACCATGGATCAGTGTTTCAGATCCAGCCACAATTGCTTTCTTGAAAAATCGCCACAACAAGAAAGAAAACACGAAGGAAGCGGCCAAACCTACGGGTGGGATACTTTGCTTACAATTAGATTTTCATTTCTTTCGTCCTACCATACATTCCCTGAAAGAAAAGGGTTTTGTTGCAGTTTCAAAGTTCAAGGCGTCACGAAAAGCAGCTCCCACACCTACTACAACTAAAGAGGCTGAAGAGATGGCGCCACCGGCACCACCTCCACCTCCTCCGATTGTGCAGGACATGCTGGATCAGCTCGAGGTTCTGGACGAGTTTTCTGATCGCGCTGATGAGGAGAAATACAATCGACTGGCAACTGTGAGTTACCTTAACTATGTCCACAATTACCCAGTAATTCTAATTTATTTATTCTAATGTCGTTCTTGTTCCAATGTTGCTTTCCATATAAACATGCCCGGAACAGAGGAGAAAAGTTCTTGTAAACCGAAAACTGACACCCTTGACGGCTTTCCACATGCATGTCCGAAAATTCCAGTGCTTTGAAAGAAACAACCTTCCCTCAAACAAATATCTGTTCAATAGTCACCCACTTACCATTCAACAATTTTCGATAACTTTTCGAAGTACCTGCCATTTGTAGGATGCTGTACAACTGGACTTTGCTACAAAGTGTTTACGAAGTGTCGCTCCCCGTCAGCAGAAAAATGCTGTGAAGTTGTTCGACAATTGTAAAAATGCACCGAGCGGGTTAGTTGACTTACCTATTTGTTTTCCTTTCGTTCCTTTTTTTCGTTTGCTTTTTTTTTTGTTTTTTTTTTCGTTCCTAGCGTGGATCTGTGCAAGATTTTGGCAACACTTTGTTGTGCAACGTTAATTGTTTAGAAGTAAGGATCCCATTCTCGAGATTGCCCGTTCTCGTATAGATGACATAAAGGAGCTCTATCTTGAGCAAATGTGAGGTTTTTTGCAAGCTTGAACGTTCTTCCAAACTTCTCTTTGACGCATATATAGCGGAAAAGCTTTGCTCCTATTTCATTTTTCGATTGTCCTCCACTTGTCCGATTTTCAGAAAATCGGGCGATGAAACCTACTTCCAATTCGCAGCTGGAGTGAATCCTTTAGTTGATGGATCGTGGACACTGGTTCCTGTACGCCGAGTACTGGATGCCGTACATAAGAGAGAAGGGTTAGCTGAGCGTTTCAGTTTCTTTTATCACTATGGTTGTCTATTTCATCTTCTTTTCTTCAGCGAAGTTTGCCAAGATGATGTGGACATTGTCCGCCTTGCTTTATTGTGGACATTGCTCTTGCACGACGAAAGGTTAACTGCATTCATGGCGTTTGCAGATGCTAACGATATTTATGTCAGATTAGCGGAGGTCTTGCTTGTTGGTAAGTTCTTGAAGTTTAAAGCGTAATCACACTCGTTTACAGTGAAGTTGAAGAGATGCACTGCTTTTGGAAGTAAAAAAAAAAAACTAAATTTCGACCCGATCTTCCTTCCTTAGTGTGGAGATCCGTGAAATGTTTTAATTCATCACACCCTTTCCATCTAAGAGCAGGAACAAGGAACATTTCTCTGCGTTCTGCCTTTTTCTGCCTTCTCCTATTTCAAAATAGTTTCCTCTGATGTAGTGCCGCAGGCGATAATTTTCATTATGCTACACTGTCCACTGTAATTTTGTTGTTACATCAGTTCTACCTCTGTCTTTCTCAATAGTTTCTACCAGAACAGGTCGTGATGTGCTAGCTGATGACATTATTGCTGCTTGCTACTCTCGCCTACTAACCGGATACGTTTTAAAGGTAATTTTTCGATGAAGGCGTCAGTTCTATTGAAGCTCACTAGCTTTAGGCGGCGGCAGATGGTCGACTGTGCCTACGGATGGATAGCAGGGTAGCCGGATTGGATGCGTTTATGCCCTTGTAAGTAGAGAAATCCTACATTAAAATAACTAGTGATAAGGTAACTGTGAAGATGGAAATTGTAGTGTTTGTGCACCTTTGTTAGTCTACCTAACGTCATTATTTGAAATCGATTGATGTATTTCCAGCTACGAAGATTTACTGGTGCATTTCGAAGAGTATTCATTGGGCGACGTTAGCTTTGCCAGGACTTTGCTCATCGGTGCATACCTCAATTCAGCTGTGGGTGACAGGTAAAATTTGTTTCCATGAGTTTTCCTCCCCATTTCCTTTAGTTGTTACCAGTCTGCTCGTCCGGCTGACACCATACTTCCGCACTAGTGATATTGCTCGCTTCTCTCGCAAGAATCTCTCTCGCATCCAAGCTTATCCAAAACAATTGGACACTTTGGAATTCTCCTGAGCCATCGAAAGTATAATTCCGGCTTGAAGCCATCTCTTACGTCGGTTGAAGCTCTTATTGAACACACTACGGATTCCTCCTAATCCTTTACCGTTTTGCACTTGGGTGGGGAATCGACGTTGTAATTAATAGGGTACGAAGAACCCATAGACATTTTCTGAAATGCTTTTCTCACAGATTTTCCTTTCACATAGCGATTTGATCATTGCTCAGCACCTTCTTCACTGCTTGGTGCTAGCACAACCTTTATCCGGCAGTGGATTCGTCGGGCAACGTATTTACCTCTACTGGGTACCCGTACGACCATAACCCATCAGCGGAACCGCCAGCCAACAACTCTCCGACTATTGGGCGCCGGCGTACCCTTTACGCATCAGTGATCCCGTCGACCAACATCTTTTCCACTATCTCACAATCAGTATCTTCTCAGCTCCTTGGCTCAAACATTCCTTTACCTCCTGTATCTCTCTAATCCCAATTCTTAGCCTGCCGTGTTTTACGTTCAAACCAACGCTGAATATTCCTACGATTAGCTGTTACGGCAGCGCAGGATAGCGACTTCAACACACCTCAGGGTCGCGGTGCTGTGGGCGCTCAAGTCGCTCAATCGTCGGCTCCGTCAGCGTTCATTATACATACATGTTCGGCTCCGTCAGCGTTCATTGTACCTACCTGTATCCTTCTTATTGTTTCTTGTAAAGTCGTTCAGATTTGAAAGTAACAACTGTATCATAAGGTGACCTGCATTTCTCTGTTATTGACCGTCTTTGGCTTTATAGCCATTGAGGCGAGAGTCTGTGAACCTGATGAATTTTAATATTTGAAGCGGTCCAAAAAATTTTAGGTGTCATGCTCCTTCTAATCGCAGAACGAACCGTTGGGCCCTCGCATGCTTTGTGAGAAAATATGTACGTAGAAAGCACATCTCCTTGTCGAGAAATGCAGCCTATTCCCAGCCTTCGGCATCCGCAGCAATAATGGCTAGAATTACTATACCTGCATCGTTCCTCAGCTGGGGATCTGTTCTCGGGTATTTCAACTCATCATTGTTTGATCTTCGCACTTTGTTTTGTTATTGTTCACTACTCGCCTGACTAGCACTATGTATCTACAGAACAAATATTGTATACTGTGAACCTTTGGCTTGCCAGGTGCGACACTGCAATTCTCCAACTTGTCTACAAAGTCCTCCCGAGAGAAAAAAACTTTTTTTGCGATGGTTTCACGATAGTACGTTAGGAAAATCCAAATTCTTCATTAAAAAATCGCATTCTTTATCAAGTTTTTCGGGTAGACATGTTCGAATAATGATTTCAGTATATAGTAAGGATGTGCACTGTAGCTTAGGAAATGCGTTAGTTATTGGCCATGCAGTGATCTCATTCAATCTGATGTCTCTGCCTTCCTTGTCGCTGACCTCCTTTTCATCTAAATTTTCATCCAAATTAGACGGAAATTTATGTTACCGTAGTATTTTTTAGCGAGAAAAATCAACGTGGAACTTACTGAATTCGTTCCTTTTTTTCTTCTTGACGGTATCACTGTAAACACAATTGAAGTAGGTTTTTTTCTGTAGTATGATTACGAAGGTTTTGAAAAGGAAGGGCTGCATTCGATTACAAATTTATACTCACCAGTATTTCCTTTTGAATCGGATTTTCTAGGCCCCTGAAATGATTTTTTTAAAAATAGTTTTCCTTTTCAGTTCAAAATGAAGTGTTTCAAGATAATTGTGCCACTCTTCTCACCTTGCTTCCACGTAATCTTCGTCTTAGTTCAGTATTATTCCTGAATATTCGCTTTATTTAGGATTTCGGATCAGTTACCTTCCTCATTTCTTACTATTCAAGAAACTTTTCTGCTAGGAATGTCAGTGCACTAGTGTGATTTGGGTGAGCGCTGTCTTACTTGAAATGGAATCGATTGGAGAGGCCAATCTAGGTCAGAAACAACCGCTCTTGCATGCATTAGTTCTTAGATTTTCAACGCTGGACGCGGGAACCATTAAATTACCCTGTCTGCGCCTTTTCTGTCTCCAGTAGAGCAGGGGAGGATGCGAGGGCGAAACCGGGATCGGATGCCAGTTTTTCCAAAATTATTTCGAAAATGTGTGAAAATTTAATAATAACATGTTTTAACTCCTCATTGTAATTCTTTCTTTGTGTGCTTATTTTTGATGACTTAAATATGAAATCGATTTTTAAGTCCTTCCTCTTCGAAATTATGGCTGCCTGGCCCCAAGAGTTGGTTAAGACCTCATCTTTTTTTTTCTGAAAATGTCCCGATTCCACTTTGAAAAAATGGCCAAATATTACGTCGTATGAAAAGTCTGCTCGATTTTTCGTACATATTTGAGCAAACATTTTTTTAAATTTATTATTGGGAATCCATTTCAATCAAGTACATATTGACCATTATTGTCTTTGACCCCTGCTATTTCGCGACAACTTGCGTGTCGGTCTTGCTCCACCAGTTGCAAAATTTCATCGACTTTTTCAGTTACTGGCTGGCCAGAGCGAGGTACATCTTTAACTTACAAATTACCGAAATGGAATCTAGCAAACCATTCCTGGATCCTTCGTTCACTAGCAGCATTTTCGCCGTACACTCCACAAATTTTTTAGCATGTTCTTGCAGCGGTCTCGCCTTTTTATGGTTCTTCAGATATTTCACTCATCTTCGAATTAATATAACTTTTTTACACGAGCAACGAATTAGTGAACTATCTTGGCAAACATGTGAGCTATAGTGTTACCATTTTAAGCATACTTTTTTTTTCGAGGCGATCGGGTGAGTGTTGCTCGAGATAAAATATCCGAATCGGATTGTGGCGAAGGATCGTGGAGAATTTTTATGCGACCTAATAGTTCTGCTATCTAGAAGTCATGGGAAATTTCATGTATTCTTGTGAGTTTTGCCGAGAATAACTCGTGAATACCTCTTGCTTCTCTCCCGTCGTAGATAACCGACGATACCAAGCATAGGAGGCCTTTTATCAGGATCTGCTTTCCAACACGCCTTCATCAGATGTCTCCACGTTGTCGGGACACTTCCATCGATGGCTGGTCTGAATTCCGGATCAAAGATCTGGAAAGGGTCCTTGTTGTAACGGGACGTAGATGATTTTTTGTGTGAATATCTTGTTGCTCAGATTTGCTTGGTTTTAAATTTTGAGACATCTCAAAAATGTTTTTTTAACTTTTCTGTGCCTCGAAACATTCCCTGTAATTTACTTCATTGGCGTTTTACTTACTTTCTGACGTATGATCTTGTTTTCGATACCGGGATATGGTATCTTAGCGTTATGGAATATCTCCCATATTGTGATTCCATAAGCATAGACGTCGGCTTTGGCAGTGTATTGACGCGTTGTGAATATTTCTGGAGCTTGCCTGAATTAACGAAATAATCACAACACTCTGCAGAGGGAAATGGAACGAAGAGAAGCGGGAAGGTGGGGTCTGGCTGGGTAATGTCATTGATTGTGGGACAGGTCTGCTACTAGGTCATCGGAAGCGTATCTCTGCAAACGTCTTGTTCATGTTCAGCCATGCTCAGGGTCTGGCCAGAGCTGTTGAACTGCCCAGGGACCATCATACACAACAGAAGGTGTGCCGTATGCTTTGCGACTGTGATTGTACCGTTCAATGTGGTCCAGGGATGAGCGAGTACGATGTAACCGAACATTCAAAAATGCCTGGATAACGGATAGCGGATTATTAATAACTAAAGGACATTTTATACTGGATGCGTGCAACTGACGCGCGTGCGTCTGTGTGATGAAGAATAGGGCCCAGTCGCATTACAGTCGCGACGGCCGCGCCTTCCTTGCATGCATGGTGCGTTGACCGGTATTCATGGGAAATCCTTCGCAGATGGATGCGCGCGTCTGACGTGACGTGCGACTGACGCATGCAACTAGTGTAGATCCCTCTTAGGGGTTCATCGTACAACACATCACCCAGCAAGGCAACCCAAAAAACCTGAACAGGGATTTTTTTATTCTGACCAAGATCAAACGGTCGGAATTACATGGTGTCTCCTTGCTTTAAGAATTTAACCCATTGACGACCGTGTGGCTCACTGGTGAGCCGCGCTTTTTTGGTCGCGTGGGACCGCGCGGCTCACCGGTGAGCCGCGCCCTTCTTTTCAAGTAATGGACGTTATTTTCGAAGTATTTTGCAGCATTTCCATATGAAATGGGTACAATACTTCCTGAAAATGAAAATCTCAAACAACTCTGGTTAAAGAAAGAGTTCTACTTTCTTGCTACAAATATCATGAAAAGGATGGAGTTTTGAAATCGAGTGAGATTGCTTTACATTTCTGCCGTAGTGGATTGGAACACATTTCTTATATAGAAACACGTTCGCTACATTCTGCACTTCCTTACTCGTCAGGTTAGAGCCATACAAACGTGTATACTCTCTGAACACTCCCTTATAGCACTCAGAACACCTTGTACAAAGTTCTTTCGGCTTGAAGGCAGTGTTTCACCTCATGCTGGGTATCGAGATATCCACAATTTCAGGTGCAGCTCGTGGCGCTGATTCCATTGATGTGCTTGATGTCAGAAAACACCCTCAAAAACCCCTACTGTGAAGGCAAAATTAGATACAGAGTTGGACGAGTTTCCTTGCTAGGAAGACCGCGAAAGCGGAGCTGAGAAGCTGAGATTCCACATTAAAATGAACTTCTCAGCAGCAACTATTACCAAACAAACAAACATTTCTGTGTTGAAAAACCATGCCGCACCCTCAGCAAGGTCTTGCTGCGGAATGAACTCTCCCGTCCACTGGCCGAGAATTTCAAAATTCTCGGCCAAAGAAATCCGTAACTTATGGAGTTTTCGACGTTTCTACGAAATTTAAAGTACATCTTTGTGCTCAGCGACTCGCGTATGTTCGACTGAGATGAGAATCTCCAATGCGGCTCATGAGCTGAGACACTGCCTTTAATGGAATCCAGAAGCGCTTAGATTCTCTCCATTTCTGGTCCGCTGATACCAGTAACCTTTTAAAACTAGATTTCAAGTTATTTTTGCGAAAAGATCGGTTTTGATCCTAATTATCTTATCATAACAGTGTGGAACTCCGCGGGTGCCGCACTCTTCATAGGGGCGTTGCTCCCACGCGCCAGACACGCAGAAATGCGCGCGGTCGTCAATGGGTTGAACCACTGGTAAAACATGGTGGAAAATGCACTAGGCTCGCATCACAGTTGTTTTTTTTTCTTGTTAACAACGACTAAAAGCAATCGATTTCTGCCTTTAGCCGGCATGATTTTGGCACACTTCATCAGCAACGTTATCCGCTGCTAAGAGCCCGGATAACGTTGCTGATGAAGTGGTGGCTAAAACTCATGGATAACCGCTGAACGCATAATCCTACACAATTCGCTCATCTCTGTCCACTCACATTCAGAATGAAACACTCGCACCTGCTCAGTAGGACTCACCATCGGACAGGTGTCTTTTCGTCTTTCTGTACTTCATAGACATCACCCTGCTTAGACAAGCCGAAGTCGGATAGCTTCACTAATTGTTTTTGCACGTCTATCAAACAGTTTCGACAGGCAACGTCCCTGAACTTATATTGAGGCCTGCAGACATCTCACACATCAGTATGGTATGCAATTTCTCGCTACAGAACGTCAGCGCGGTTAATTTACCTATGCAAACATTTTTTGTTGTGTAAATATAGAAGTGCGTAGGCCACATCCGATGCATATGTGGATTTCACTTCATTAGAGAGCTGAAAAGTCCCGGTGTATCTTGGAAATCACAGCCACAAATGCGATGCTAACCTCTTGGTTTTTCTTCAAGTAGCTATTTAACGCCCCACCATGAATAAGCTCCATTACGATCATTGCGCTGTCGTTGCCGCTATAAACTACTCCGAAGAACGCGACGATGTTCCTGCGAACGATTTGCTTGTCTTGTTACTAATAACTTTGTATCTGTCACTACTCACCTATGTTTATACTGCCGCATTAATCTTGCTTCCTTATGCATTTGTTCTACCTTCTCTTTGTTATGTTCACTCAGCTTTATCTATGTAATGAATATGCTACATAATTATCAAACAGTTTACCAGCAGTACCATCTTTCCCGAACAACGCTTTCAACGCTTACCACTTTAATTGCGACGTCAATTGTTGGCTTCTGAGGATCCTCGCATAGTTTCCCCGAGTAGACTTCGCCAAATTCTCCTTTACCGATTTGTTGTTTCAGTGTCAGTTTGTTCTTTGTTAGTTCCCATTTTTGTTTTGGAATAGGCCGTAGTATCTTTACATCTTTTCCTATGCTTGTACCGCTTTCCATATGGAATCTAATTTTTCTTCAATTAATCCACTCTCTTGTTAAGCTTCGGAAATAGTTTTTGTTTTTGTCAGTGAAACTCACCTTACTAAGTCAATTATATTTGTATTTCGGAAAACTCCATCCAACGTGAATAATCTTCTTTCTTCGGAGGCTCGAAAGTGTACAGTATGATTACTTATGTCATCCCATTTGACGGTAACACATGCCTCAATAGGAGTTAAGTTAGGAAAAGTGCTTACGATAGCAATCAAGCAGTAGCACCGGCTACCCGGGAGAATTTCCACAACTGGGCGGACCATCTAAGTAACCCAATTGTTGGTATAATCTTCTACCGGATTAAGGACAATTAATACTTTGGTGATGCGTTAAATGCAAGCATTCATTTGCAAAGGGCTTTCCATGAGGACCGTAAACGCGTGCGTCTGAGCTGCATCAGCGATGCGACTCGCCCTATCCTTTACTATATGCGCAAGCGTGAAATGCACGCCTCTAGTATAACATTTGGCAAGAGAATGTGTTTGGCAATACATTTTACGAGATAAAATTTTGCCTGGCAATATGACTTACGGGAGAATGAGTGAACAACGTGTTTGGTAATGCAAAAGGCAAGAAAATCTGTTGGCGATACATTTGCCGAGGTTTGGTTGGCGATACAGATGGCAAGGTTTGCATGGCGATACATTTTACAGGTGTTCTGATAAGGCGTTCATTCTATTCTTAGTTGGAGACTTAACCATTGACGGTCTCGATACGGATGGCTCAGCTAGTAAGGCAGCGGACATGATTGGTATCATGGTACGATTCCTGATGATGTCAAAATGTTTGCGCGGTTGATAACTCTTTTGTTTGATGAAACAATTGGCAAGATTCGTGTGACAATACAATTGGCATGTTTTGCGTGGCAAAACAGTTCGTTTCATAAGTATAGACGCACCCCAGAAAACACTGGTACACAGTTACACGTAACTTTTTGGAGAAAACCACGAGTGTCAATCGAATGAGCGTGCCCAAAAACCATTGTTTCCGTCGTTTCACCCGAAGTTATGAAAAAAAAATAGGTAGATCCAGCAGTTCCCCTTCATAGGGACCGTTTCATAAGTATAGACGCACTTTCAGAAACTGATGATTTCACAGCGAAAACTTCCTTGCACTAGCAGATTTGTAGCTGATAGGTCCCCGCAATTCCCACGCAACTCAGAAAACATGGGTTGGCATAGATTTACCCATCCCTTCCAGCAAATGGCTATGGAAACGGCTCTTAGTACAGGCCATAGCATTTTTCAGGTTTGTTGTGGTGGAAGATGTTTGGTTCCGGCCATGAATGTCATCTGGTAGGATGCGGTAGGATGTTTGATGTCGGTAGTATTAGAAGGCAGACACCACCGTTAAATAGTGCTTCTCAAAATGCTTATTTGGTGAGCGACTGGTATAGGTCACGCCGGTTTTTCGATGGAAAGTGAGGTTTCTGTGTGCTGCAAGAAAATGTAAGAATTGATCACTAAAGGTGCTCTTGTGATTTGAGGAATTCGACTATGTAGAAATGGAGATAATATCGAGGATGTCGTTAAGAGGGAAAACATCTCCAACTTTGGCAGCGCCTACCTCCAAAGGTGCTCGTTTTGGGAGAGTCTGGCTCTCCTTGTATCTCACCCCAGCGGCGTGCATTCGTTATAATACAGTCCAAATAAAGCTTTCCTCATCCTGTAAACTCATTTAAACATAGCACGGGCTTCCAGAAGATCCAAAACAACCAACTCGTTTTTTCGACTGGCGACCACCACGTTCCTTCCGGGAAAACAAAACTATGAAGCTTTTTGGAACGAGATAACCACAGGTATGAGATGAAGTCAACAATGTGCAATGGTGATGCAGCGAATAAATGCCTTTTTAACCCATGCACTGCATAACGGAACCAACGCAACGGCTCAGACACCATTAATGCACATCATGTGCTTTGAGTTCAGGCAGGGATGTGACGCCGTCTTTCATGCGATGTCTTCTTTTGCATACCAAAATTCTTATATTTGCAGCTGGACCCGAAGAACCTCCCCCCTATCCCGAGATCCTGCGATTTCACCAGCCTACAGCATGTAAATCCTATAGCTGCCCCAGCCTCGCTCCCGTTGTGATCCAAGTTGAAATGCAGATTTACGTGGCAGACGCTCACTAGTTCTTATCAAAATATTGAGTCCAGTTTTCCCCCTGAAGATAAGATTTATTTGTATTTTCTCATAGACTGCGTCTATACTTATGAAACGGCACATTTAATGATGATGTGCCAAATCTATCCCGTATTTTCCATAATCACTAGTGAAACAAGGCAATCTTAGGTTTTCTGGCATGCCGAATCGATTGACATTTGTAAATTTTCTCATGAACCTGTGATGAACTGGCTACCGGCATTTTCTATAGGGTGCGTCTATACTTATGAAACGAACTGTACATTTTACGAGTTTGGTTTGACAACACATTTACATTTACAACACATATTTTACAGGACTTCATTTTAAGCAATACATTTGACAGGCTTCGTTTGCCTAGGTAGTTGGCAAGCTCGTCTACTAGGTTGCCGAAGAAACCTTGCCAAATGTATCGCCAATGAACATCAGAGTACAATCGAGGGCTTCTTGGAGACGGCAGAGTCACCCGAGGGACAATGTTCATGCATCGAAACAATTGATATTTGCGAAGTTCTAGAATGGAGTAATCATTCCGATCGTATTCCCTTGGGCGTCCGGCCATCCCAACAGAACTTTCCACAAATTCCTTCTTAAAGGACGAATAACGAAGAACAATACGTATTATTTGTTATCCGACCGGATCGAACTCCGATTCGAGAAATGTCGAATCGGAGAAAAGAAATTTTAGAAAAACGGCGAACGGCGCAGAAGAATATTATCAAATGTAGCTTTAGAGTATCCCCAGGCTTCGCCAGTTTAAAGTGAATAAAAATAAACCAGCGATATAAAAGATAGGGATCGTGGAGATGATACGTGTAGCTGTAGTTACATCGTAGTCCGATCCGGTCGGATAACGGAAGATACAGGCGGTTCAGAAGTGAGTCGGTATTAGTGCATTTTTACGTAAAGAGATTAGAGAGGTCTTTGACAAGTCGTGCATGTTCAACCTTGTTAGTCGCAGTGATTTTTAACTGCCTAGCATGTTAGAAAGGATCCCGGAAATGATGTGGGAGTATGTGGAGCACATGCCTCCGATAGGTGGCATACCGACTCCCCAATAGTCTGCACTTATCGATCATCGAATACCGAGGATCAATACGTGTTTTGCAATATAAATGCAGCTCATCGATTGCCACGTTACATCGCTATGGATCCCCGCCAAACAGAGCTCATCGGTACTCTTAAAGATGTGCCCAGAATGAACTGGCGATGTGAGTGATAGCGACGCTGGAAACTATGCTTATCGATCGCCACACCACATCTGTTATCATTTATCTCACGTATGAAGTCTTCTCATTCACTTTATCCATGTGGCGATCGTCTGCAATAGTGGCGATCGCGGCGGCAGCCGGCTGTAGTGGCGATCGCCACGATTGCTGGCGAAGTCTGGGGATACTCTTGTTACACCGCTCCGTACAATGTTTCTGAGCCGGAGCTTTCATTCATACGAGACTTCTCGGGGATGAGATCCGGATAACTTTTCTACATGCAATCTTTCTCCGCTCTGACATTTCAGTAAATGCTAATACCGTCGAGAATGATGTTACGGTACGATGGTAGGATCGTCGCAGGTAGCTAATGTTTTAGCACATACCCTCAGGTCTAGCTCGGTAGATATTCTTGCGAGCATTTCCGCCTTTTCCTTTTTCTGACCCTGATTTAAACTTTTGCACACAGCTCTCACCATTGGAGGTTTATCATCCTCGGGATCTAATGCTCTTATAAGAAAATCTCCTTTCTGTTTCAATAGTCCAGCAATATCTTCTAGTGGAAGGAAACCATGATACCACTCATGTTTCTCAAGGTCCTGAAATTTGAATCATGGATAGAAACAGAATTCAAGCTAGAATTCTGTAAAACGCTTACAGCAAGGATACGTTCTACTTGTTCATCCACAATCCCGACCTTTTTTCGCAAAGAATCTTTATTCTAAATATCTCGTTTCTAATTCGATTGTTCTGAATACCTTAATTGCTCACCATTAACCCCTTTCCAAGTTTTTTCACATAGTCCGCACGAAGCTCCCGTGCTATTTCTGCACTTTCTGCTGCGGGACTTGGTGCTCTCTAAAACTGCAGGGCAGCAAATTTGTTACAGGATTAAAGTAATTGATTAGGTACTACAGGTGAGTCCGCCACTGCGGGTGAAGTTGCAGCCGGTAAAGCATCTTGCATCATCTTGCTTCTTCCTGTGGTGTTGAGTTGCTGAATAGAACTTACTCTATTGTTCATCTTTATTTTTATACTAGCAAATCAGCTGTGATAAGAATATATTTTCGTCCATATGGGGCATTCATAGGTCAATTTTCCCTAAGGCGTAGGGCATACTACACAGCGACGCTGTCGCTGCGACCGTTCACCACCACAAGTTTTCTCACAGTGGCTCCTACGCCAGCACGGTATTCCATGCAGACTGTGTGATAAAACATGAGAACTCGTGACGCTTTGTTCTCATCATTTCTATTCATTTTCTTCACTGCGACGGTGTCGCTGTGAAGTATGCCATTTCATTTCATTTTCATTTCATTTATTGCATGAGCAGGCTCATGTGAAACAAAAATCAACGAACAAAGAACCTTGAGAAATGATAAAATTCCCGTATGGTACCAGCAACTATGCTAACAAAAAGGAATAAAACAGATACCATCTAAGAAACGTCGATAAACTGTAATATAATAATAGTGCTGGAAAAAGTATGCCATGGGCCTAAAGCTGCATTTGTGCATCGGAATCCGATCCGGTCGGGTAACGAAAGATACTTATTGATCCTCGTCGGAATCGGTGGATCGAGGATCAATATGTAGCTTTCGTTATCCGACCGGACTGGACTCCGATGCACTATTACTGCAGTTTAAGGTGCTGCATCAGACGAACGCGTCCATTTGCGAAGGATTTTCCATGAAGATCGGTCAGACGACATGTACATTCTCAATGAAAAGAACATGCGGTTGCCGCAAGGCAGTAAACGCGTGCGTTTGAGCTGCCTCAGCGATGCGGCTGCCCCTATCAGTCATCATAAAATGGCAATTTATACTGGATGCGTGCGACTGACGCGCATGCGTCTATACCATGAAGAATAGGGCCCAGTCGCATCGCAGTCGCAGCTTAGGCGCACGCGTTTACGTCCTCGCGGCCGCCGCGCGTTCTTTTCATTGAGGATATGCATGCCGTGTTGACCGGTCTTCATGGAAAATCCCTTTCAACTAGATGCGTGCGACTGATGCGCGACTGACGCACGCAGCTAGTATAAATTGCCTTATAGACGCACACGCTTCAAACGCATGCATATATGACGCTGCCAACTAATTTGTCTTAGTAAAAATGCAAAGTAGAGTGGCCACTATCGGAACCGTTCGGGGTATGGCAGAGTGAAAAAGGAATGATGGCATAGCTCGAATCCGTTCGGATTGTGGCCACTGATTGTCTACTTTGCATTTTTACTAGGACAAATTAGTTAGCAGCGTCATATGTAGTATAAATTGCCCTAATATCGCCTTCTCAATCGATCCTAGTGGGCTATCCGTGCCCGTTTAGCGGTCGGCTCTACGTATTTCTCACGTTTCACACGTATGTGCGTCAAAACCAGTGTCACTCTGGTCGCAGCCGCTGGAACCGCTATGCTTTTCGAGGAGTATAACAGCAGAGATAGCTTCTCCCCTTTATAAAGTATGGCACGTTACAGAAAAAAGGCACATTGTACATTGAGAAGGATTGGTCGTCAAATCGTTAAAGTTCCGGGCAACGAAATAACAATCTTGATTATTCTTAATTTATTGTATTTCCTTCTTCTCAAGCATTTAAAAGCGTTCTATAAACATATTGTGAATGGGAAGTAGGCTCTTGCGAGAGAAGTTATAGTGTGTTTCACCGCGGAACATAGTTATGAAGATATTAGAGGACGAGAGAGCGCGAGAAATAGTGTCGTATTCGCGGAGGCAGTCGAGAAGTGTAGAACTTGGACACAAATACTCAACTATCGTCGCTTTTGAAAAGGACTATAGAAGAGACTTCGAAGTCCGAGCTTAGCTGGATAGTTGGATCGATTTCTTAAAATATGTGTTACAACACTGGTTAAATGCAATCATAAAGTTAACTGCGGAATTCCGCACAGTTGGATGTTTCCGGAAAGAAAAAAACTTCAGTTTGGAATGTCGCTTCGCTCTTTGGTGCCCCAAGAAGAACACGGCTAGGCAGATTACAATCAACTTGGATGATGCTGTGAGTATATTTCTCCTGTGCGGGGAAGTTTTTTTTATCTGCTTCGGGAGCACGTTCTTTATCATAGCCACTTCAATAGTTTCTCCAATCCTCATATGTTTTGCGAGAAATCTAATATGTATGTTTTTTCCTCAATTTTTCATTTATTCCAGGCTGATATCCTGCCGCATATACGACGACTTTCCGCAGAGCAAGCTTCGGCTGTGGAGGAACAACATTATGTTCAGTATACGTCACTGCTGGGTGCATATGCAGGATCTATTCGAGATGAGAAGGTAAGCTTCAGTATCAGGCAGAGTTCTTGCACCAGAAAAACCACCGCTTTAGGTAACGCGTGATCGTAATCCACTAATGTTTACAATAGCAGCTGAAGAGCTGGGATGCTTCATAAAGCGGCACACGGGACAGGTACAGTTGTGATATAGAGACCACTATTTCGAGCACTTCCACAAAGCAGAAAGAGCCTGGATCTAACTTTGCAAGGACTTGGCATGTTCCAGCTTGGAGCAAAGGTGGCGCTATACTACACTCGGCAATAGCATCGATTTCGATACCTATCGATTTTTGGGTTGAGAGCTGCGCGCGTCGCTGCTGCTCGTGCCACCGATAATCGATACATATTAAAATCAGTGTTACTCGAGCGACTCCGGCGAAACCTGTGATCCTCCACGTGGAGTATGGTCGCAACCAGTGACAGACGCAAGGGGACGGGGAGATGGGCGAAAGTAGGTAGCCGAAATTTCGAATTTACTTTTTAAAATAAATAAGTACCTTGTATTAGTTTATTTTAATAATTTAATTTAATTTTAATTGTTTATTTTCTTAAAAATATTTCCTGTTAGTTGCTCAATATTCAAATTAATATTTTTATTAGTTTTATTTTCCATCTGGATCCTCAGAACGGCGGAGATCCCATTTTTCTTCTACGCTCCCCCCCCCCCCCCCGTTCTTCTGCCCACTTTCTGCGTCCGGCACTGGTAGCAACCTATGGGATATCAATTTAAAAGCTGTACCTACATGCATACCCTGGTCATAACCAGTGTGCATTTATTCTTGAATCAGAGGGAGGATTTCATTTTTATTTAGGATACGACAGCGGACAAGGCCAAATTGAAGGAGTTCGATGTATTAGTAGAAATAATTCGGAACACTGTCAAGGGTAAAATTAACCTGTGAATGCGTGGTTTCTTTTACTTTTTAGTCATATATTATTCTGTGGCTCCTTGCTTGTTATGTTGTTATGTTATTGTTATGTGCTCAGTGAGATTTTTGAATTCATTAACAGTTCTCAGGAATTTGTACATGAGCATCAGTACACGTCGATAAATATATAGAATTCTACTGGATCTTCTATATAGCTTCAGTTTGATTTGAGTTTTCCTGATGGAGTGCCTTCACTGCGAATTATTCGGACAAACATTGACGTTATTTTCCAGACAAGAAGTAATACAACGAAAAAAGCGAAGAGAAGCAGTAGTACGCAGTCGATGCAGTAGTACTCTATCACTCCGATCTCGTTTCCGGAGAGGTTCAGGAACTGAAACTGGGCGATGTACTTCGTCGACTACTATTTTTCATCTAGTATCCTATTAGCAAAAGCACGAAGAAAAGAATATCAAAAACAAAAAATGCTTTCTGCATGGTTGGTCACTAACTTTATGCAGGCCTTTGTTAGCTGCTGCGAATTCGATCCACTGCACAAATTTCTCACGTCCCATTTCTGGCTTACTTTTCATCATCCGGGAAATGTTTTTAGCATTTTCCATGTATCTGAAAAATTTTAACTTTCTTAAAGCGTATTGACCGGAAAATCGACGAATGTGCCTCCACGACAGTTTCGCGTCTATGGGCTTATGCGGCATCTTAGCTGAAAGTACTGGAAGGTTGAAGGATAAGGCATTTGGAGGGGAGGACAGAAAGGATGGCAAAACGAGATGAAGATGAACAGGACTACCACTCCAGAAATTCTTTTACAAGTACATATTCACCCCATGTGTGTTCGGAACTAAGTGCTTAGGGTATTTCGGAACTAAATCTCCACCTTGATATTTTCAAGGATTGGAACTCGGGTGGTTACTGGGTCAGGAGAAACTCATCCTCTTGGGGGCGTGTGCCTCTCCGGCGACAATTAGAGTAAACCCACGACTTGACGTAATCCGGTAACCTTTCTGCTCTCAAATTCTTGGTAGAAATGAGGCATGTGAATTTTCGTGGCTCAGAAATCACTTATGGATCAAAAAATATTGTACTTCGCTTAGTTGGTTAGTGGGAGTTTGAGTGAATAGCCTTCATGCACGACTAACCTTGGATCATATAGGATCTTCTCCAGTGCACGCTTCATACTTCCGGTGGTGAGCTGCTCCGGCTTCACAATAACGGTTGTGCCTCGGTAAGCAGCTGCAATTTATGTGTTTGAGCTGAGCTCTCCTATGCATACATCCTTTGGTTTAAGGGTCATCACATCGGTAATCGAGAATTTCTCTGAGTTGTACTAACTGGTTCAATGGCCCAGAGTACCCTAGATTCTGGAGAGTGCTGTTCAAGAAGTGACGCACCCGTTGTCGTGTTGTTGGCGCACAACACCCAACATCAAGGTGCAACAGAAATAATTCGGATTTTTTTCATTTTTTCCCTAATCTATTGTGCAAGTTTCACTATTCCCAGTAATATATTGGTTTTCATTAATTCCTCATTTCACGATCCGTTTTTTTTTTGAAATTTTTCAAATGTTCAGTTTTGGAATGTTCACATGCATCAACTGTGAGAGAGTTTTGGTTGCCCCTGTCTGTACTTTGCAGAAAACTGAGATCTCATGCAGAAAAATGACAAAAAACTGCAATGAGGGTTTTAAAAAATGTTTTGTTGTTTCTAAGAAGGTTCCGTAACACTTCTGAAATGTTCTGCTACTCGCCTCCTTTAGTATTCCTTGTAATTTTTGCGATTTATGTACCACGACAAATGCAGGTCAGTTTAGTTGGGTACGTGCTTACCGTTGTGAGCATTGTGAGTTTGATCTGCAAACAGTGGAATGGCAACGATCGGTACTCCGGCTGTGGATGCTTCCAGGAACGAATTCAGGCCCATGTGTGAGATGAATCCAACCACTCGTGGATCATCTGAATTGCAATTAGGTGTGTTTCACTTAGTAGTGCTGCTGTTCAACGCTTTCTCACTCAGAAGGTCGCTTTGCGGTAGCCACTCCATCAGCTTCACGTTGAAGGCGTTTGTGAACATGTCTCCTTCATCTCCTTGTATTTTATAATTCCAGAAGAACGTCACATCCGGAAATTGAACAAATGCCTTCACTAGAGCCTTGCGTATGTGCAGAGGAATGTTTTCTGTTGGCACCTGGAAAAGATGGGTCCAGAAATTTTACCTTCCAGATTTCCCACAGAACATACCTGAGTCCCAAATGAGAATATCACATTTTTCGTGGAGTTGGACAGCAGACCTTCCAAATGCTGAAATGAGAATTATGCTCTTTGCAGTCTTGATATGGCCCTTAAATAGATTTGGAACTCTCACTCACATCTGGAAGAGGTTTTGGCTTCTGTAATGCAATGCCACCGATGTATTTGACCTTATGTGAGAGTGGGCGTGGTTTCTCTATGATCTCATTGGCGTTCACGAACACTAGGTCGGAGTTGCGTAGAAGTTCTCCAGCGGATGGGAACCCTTTCCCGAAGAATTCACGGATCAGGCTGTTCTGAATTATAGATTCAGGAAGGGAAAGGGAATTCGAGATGAAGTAAAGCTGTTTTCATAACTCTTGAGGCATTTTGGATCCACTTCAAGAATCCCAACGTGAGCTACAAGGAGGAGTGGTCCACCAATGAACTCCTACTGTATTTTAGTCTGTGTAATGTCAAAGTCGAGATATGGTTTGTGGAAGAATTCCTCATAGAACTTTTTGTTTCTTTCTAAATACTGCAATTAAAACCGCTCTCTCTATTTTCTGTGAGAATTTACATATAGTTACCAGCGATTCTATGAAAAATGGGAAGGCAGAAGGCAAAAAAATTATTTTTTTTTTCAGAAATTTCCCTTTTATCTCGTTTGCTTTTCTCTCACACTAGAGCAGCCACAATACATTCACCTTTTTCCGTTTTCTTGCATAAGTAAGCAGTACCTACTCCAAGTTCCTCAAATTCCGGCCTTTCAACGAATGTGTATCTCGAAGATTTTAGAAGGCGCACTGTCCTTTCGAACAAGCCGGGACGAGGACTACCTGAGGACTTGTCGAAGTTTCCTAAATCAGTCTCTGATGACTGTTAGATATCGATGATAGCTGAGATCCTTACCTGTCACACAACTGGGAAGACTCGGTAATCCAAGCGAGAACGCTTGATGTGCAAACAGATTGGTAGCGGTGAACGAGGCTACTGTTTCGATGCCGGTCTGGTGGAATAAGATGTAACCGCAGAAGTCGTAGTCCGATGTTAATCCAACGTCGTATTTCTTTCTGCTCAGGAAACGCGCCGGTTCGCCGGATGCTAAGCCATCTGAAAGCGGAATCAGTATGTAGTAGGTGTGGAGTAAAGGTTCTGGTTGCTTGAGGGAAACATTTACGTCTACAGAGCTGCGTTGCAATCCGCACGTACTCCAGGAACATGTAAGGTTTATGCGTATGAACGTCAAACGGAGCTTTCAAGTGATCCACGTCCATCCACGGACTTGCGCCAGGAAATGAAAAGGCAAACACCTCCTTCGCTTTGTGTGTCCCATTTGACGTGATGAGCGTATTTTGTCGAGCCAGAAGGAGGTCCTGAATAATTGAAGAGCTTACTGCAAACATTCAAGTACACTAGATTTTGCACGCATTGCGGTAATTTATTTGACTCTATTTTACCTAACTCAGATAACTGGATAAGGCAAACGCAGCACAACCTGGCAAGCCACACCCCCCAAGAAATGGAAGGCAGACATTGCTGCAAGAGGAAGAACTGCTGCATTCCGTCTGGCAAGAGCAGCAACCCCGTGTTTTGGCTGCTTTTTTGCCCGATGAACTATGGTGCAGTTCAACGTGCATTCTGCCTGCTCCTTGCCACGTGGCGACACCCCCCCCCCCTGGGAGGTGTATATAAGCCACTGGTTGAGCATCAAAGTTTAGTTGTGTCTCCGCTCCGGCGGAGACAAGGGGAGCCCAGCGAGCCTCGTCAGGCTGGCTGAGGCCCGGGTAAAACCGTAGCCCAGTGCAATAATTATTATTTTTGGATGAGCTTGAGTAAGCATTCACTTACCCAAGTCTGCAGTACGAACACAGCCCTATGCCCAGATTGAGCTGCGATCCTAGGTTTGAGATATGCATACCAGTTCATCGCCCCCGAAACACAGCCTTCTAGGGGCGAACGCAGCTCGTGGGACGTGAAAATAAGCTTTCACCTCGCGGTGTAACTGCTGTTAAAACGTGTTCGGCCTGCGTTCGCCGTCCCGGAATCTCTGAGAAGGGAGTTCTAAAGCTAGGACCGAGTAATGCATTAGGTAGCTATCGATTTATTCGATTTCGAATAAGTCTATAGCTCTTATGTTTGGGAAATGGAGCAATGCATTCCTTCACTAATGATAAGGAAGTATTTAGGCTCATCTGCTTTTCGAACATTTGAATTTTTCGGATCTAGTGCTGGGCGAATAATTAAGAAAATTGAGCTGTTCGATTTTCGTTCGTTCCGTATGGATTACTCCCCCATAGCTCATGCACGTACACCGTCTTTCATCCTCCGGTTCCCCCTTTTTAAATTCTTGGGTGAAACCGCTGCCATTATTGAAAATATACCTTTAAAAACTTGCGCACAGAAACACAGAACTTGGGTACTGGCACATAATGTTGCTGTGTTTGGCGCCATGGTATGCCATGGTATCTTTCTGGGGATTGCTGAAACCTCTAATTAGTATTTTCCCTGCCTGATGAGGATGCCCATCAGGCATGTGCGGAAGTAAAATTTTAAAACCTCGTAAAACGGAAAACGGAGGGCCAAAAATGGGCGGAGAACGGAAAGCGTAAAACGAAACGGAAAACTCCGCACACCCCTGATGCCCACGCATGTTGGACAGCTTGGCTGCCTACTAACTGGATTTCGTGAGAAAAAAAGACTTACCACTTCATGACCCTTCTCCACCAAGATGTTTATCAGTGCCGATACGAAGTCTACATGGCTTTTGCTAACAAGGGAGAGATACACCACGATACTCAAAGGTTGTACGAGGTTGATAATCACGGAGATGGCGAAAAAACAACGCATTCCTGTAAGTAATGTGAGCTGAGTGCTAGTATGATTATTTCGCAGAATGGAGCCTTTTGTGGGGTTACGGTTTTTCTACGACTGGCACTGTGAATGGGGTTTCTCTCTGAATTTTAGCAATCTCTGCGCAACAGTTTGCTTGACTTGCTGATTATAATAAATGAGGGATTAATCATACGGTTGGCAACCGTTCTTCAATAGTCCGCTCATGGTCAATATCTCTTTGCAAATTCGTAAGATGCAGAAGTGATGATGAAAACACTGGGAATAATTGAAAATTAGGAAAAAAAGCTAAAAAAACAGTGCAGTAAGTATAATGTGAAATATTGAAGCTTTTCTCTAGAGCGTCTACAAAATAGACAGTTCATAGTCAAACAGTTTTCTCCATAATATTCTACAGAAATGAAGTGCAAGGCAAAATTGCGGTCAAATTCGCGTTTTGCTTGCGAAAGATCCATTTAGCTAAAAGTTTGGGGGAGTTCTCTGGTGGAAAAATTCCAGTAGCTTACGGGTACTTTCGAACAGATTTCGCTTATTTTTCGCCGAAATATTCTCCAATTTCGCCTACATAGATCTCCTGAAAATAAGCGAAATCCACCGGAATTTACCCGAATTCCGCCCGAAAAATAAGCGAACTCTGCTGGAAAATACGCGGAAATTCCTGCTACATCAACTGATGCGAAGTCACGGTTTGGGTCCTAGCCGCGGTCGGCGGGCACGCAGCAAAAATGCTGAACTCCGAAGAGCATCTCCGAGTGCAGGTGGTTCTTGCGTACGATTCTATAACGACGTTACTTGACAGTTGACGTGCCCCGTTGCTTTCGCTGGAGAATATCTCTCTGTTAGCATGGTATGATTTTATGCATCATATAAATTTGCAAACTTTTTAGTACATAGTTATGATGAGTGAAGTTTTTGGAATTTTTTTAGGCATAACCCATTTCTGAAGGTGGAAAAGCAACGGTAATAATTAGTGAAAAACGAATTTATCGGGAAAATAAACGAAAAATACACGAAATCTACTGCAATTTACAAGAAGTACAGTTTCCAGTAGATTTCGCTTATTTTACATGTAAATTCCAATGGAATCTACTGGAGGCGAGAAAAATTGCAAAATTTCAGTGGATTACGCTTATTTCACGTGTATTTGTTTCGGAAATAAATTTCCGAAACGAATACACGTAAAATAAGCGAAATCTGCTGGAATTTTTCCACCTGAGTTGTTCTGTAGGAATGTGGATAAAAGTGCAACGAGCATCAGAAGGATTACCGGTACGTCATACAGGTAGCAAGGTGTTAGGGAGAGATCGCTGTAAGATTTCAAGGACGTCCAGCTCGTTTGATAAAAGGGGTGAAAGAGTGATTTTCTCCTAATTTATTTGAAATCGAAGTAAGTCTATAGCATGGCTCAAATAATTAATTGAATATAATTCCGTAGAATGAGCCGCGCCGAATTCTGCAACTCTTACCTTCCTTCACATCGTTACCTCAAGCAAAATATCATTCAATGACGCCCTAGAGAACTGACAGTAGGTGATTTGTGAGGTGAAGATGAATGAACTAAGATACTCCCAGACCATAGCAGGCTAGAGATAACGTTACGAAGTGGTGGAAACGTTGCGGAAATCGGCCTGGCTTTCCCTACATGAATACTCAAATTTAAGCTTTCAGTTTGGAATAAGTAAGAATTCTTATTTTGAATCAGAAAAGAAAGTAAAATTTCGGAAGAAAAATCGGAAGGGGTGCAAGGCCTTCTCTCTTGCAAAGATTAGTTAAAATAATTGAATTATTCTGTTGTTATAATTGGGCGTGCATAAGTATACCCAAGATGTTGAATTTACCATGGAATACAATTCGAGTTCATGACGAACGACAAAACATTTCTCCTGCGACCAGGCCTAGGACTAAAAAGTACAAGAAGCTTTGTAAAGTGAACAGATGAAGGTGTTGGAAATCGCTGTTCAGAACACGAAGATTTTACAAACATAGGCTTTGGTCTTCTGGAAGACTATTCACGTGAAAACTGCACTCAATATTGGAATTTTATCAAATAAATTTGTTCCAAACAATTATGATGGATGACTGTAGAAGATGTGATATTAGAAGTACAGTTGGACCTGGGTATGGTCATTGAACATCGCTGGAAACGTCAAAGGAAGATTGATGATAAGAATCTGGATGTGGTGTATGGAACCCAGGGAGTTTTGTGGATTTCAACGACAGCAGCGATGATTGGGAAAATTCGCTTGACAAAAAATTGCTCACTAGCTTCTGCAGTTGTATTTTGTTTACTCTGTTATCCCATAAAAATGTTTTATTCATCTAACATACGCTAGAAAAAAAACTGTGTTCGATAATATGAATAACTGATCAAAATTTGGTCAAATGAAAGAGTAAAAAATAGTCAAAGAGTAGGAAGGGCAAGAACGAACAAAGGAGAGGGCTACTAAATATTTCAAGTTTATGCCTATTGTGAGTCATGACTGAAATCTACTGCCTAACGATCATTTCCAACACAAAAAAAACCACAGTAGCATGGTAAGAAAAACCATAACAGCATGATCATTACTATCGTAATGTTTGTTTTTGAAGCTGGGTCAACAGATAAGACCGGCAATGAGCCACCGGGGTAACGGCAAGGAAGTTTCTGTTCGCGGGTAGTAGGGCTATTCCAGTTCCGCTTATATACAGCCCTAAAATCATTGTTGATACGAGCTGCAACTGTACATGTCCTAATTACTCGCGCTGCTCTCCTCGACTACTGTACTCCGTCCACCACTCTCGTCACCATGTTTGTACAGTGTATAGCACATCATAGATCACTTTGATTGCAGAAACTCGATGAACCTTTCAAATATTCCTTCTTTGGACGTTATAAATAAATGTGTGCTAAGGCCTATGAGCCCAGTGATACAATTAAGGATATGAGTTGAAGGAAAATGCTTTGAGCAATTCGTTAAGAAAAACAGCATGGATTCTGCCGAATGTTGGAGGAAAATATATCATTGGCATATCAAGATTTTGAGAAAACATCAAGGAGTAATGAGTTATGCATCCCAGCCAAAAGAGCGGAAATTTCGAAAATCTCGTCTAGATATCATTCTAATGCAAAACCAATCGGTCATATCGCAACTTTTCGTTATGTTTTCTTCGGCACTATACGACTGCCTCTGGCGCAGAAATCTCAGCAAAGGCTCAGCCCAAACTTTGCTCCAAGGAAGAGGAGGGGTATTCGATCAGCTGGTCCCCAAGAGCACATTCATTTTACACCTTTACACTGTGTGTTCATTTTTGTAGTGCCAAGGTGTGGTGCAAAAAGCGGATTCGACATCACACAAAATCTCTTGAAACTTTTCGAGGGGCAGTGGCGGAAGCAGAGGAGGTGGCTGGGGGGTAGGGGGGGGGGGCGAGAATGGATGGCCTAATTTTTAAAATTATTTTACAATACAAATGGAAATCTTGCATCACCATATTTTTGATTGTTCATCTTTGTTATTATTTTTAAAACAATTTTTATTATTTATTATTATTATTAATAGTAGAAGAGAAGAGATAATGCGTGAACAGATTAATAATTACCTCCCTTCTACCCAGTTTCTCAGCATCGAGCAGCATGGGTTGTCCCTAAAGGAAACCAACTACCACAGCCCCTATGAAAACCATCCCACTTTGGCAGCAGATACGTCACCGTCTGTTACATTGATTACTCAAAAGCTTTCGATTCAATACCACTGAACCTTTTGTACATGAAACTCAACGCATATGGAATTACTGTGTGCTCCCAGCTTTCTTGCAGTCCAACTATTCTCTCTCTTTCTCGTTCAGAAATCCTGACACACTCTATGTACAAGCTTTTCGATGCATTTGTCAGACTAATACTAAAGTATTGCACGTCGCTTAAGGCTCCACTGAAACAGCAGAGCATTGGTGCGTGCGGGAGGTGCAAAAGAAATACACTCGGCTCATTTTTGCTAAAAATGAATTGTTCCGAATTGCATTACAAGGAACTACTTTCGCGCTTCAAAAGCAGCTTGCATCAACTACGACGTTGCGTAGAAGTTGACATTAGCATCGACACTCCAGTCACTTTCTCAGAGTTCAGTGGAAGAACGAGAGTTCATGGATTCAGATTCATCCTACCCAAGGCTCATTCTCAACAATTTTGTAGTTTTTTCATGGTGAGTGCTGTCAGAACGTGGGATCAACTACCTGCATGTATCGCTCAGTCTTTATAGGTATCGACTTTCAGTGCAAAACTGAGCAAATATCATAAAGACAGGGGGTCATTCTGAGTTCCTTTGTTCGTTTGCTACCACTTCTAGTTACAGTTGCGGACCTAATGAATTCATATCCGGAGTCGTTATGCCTGTGTGGCTTACAGTGTTGGTGGGCCGCTGCCTTTCGACATCAATGGACCCAGTCCCTTCCCGTATACTCTCTTTTTTCATTATCGGAGTTCTGTTCCCTATTCTATCTTTCGTAGCATTGTTGATTTTTTTGCCGATAGCAATAAACATGAACATAAACTTCTCGCCAAAAACTATGGCAATGTTACGGTAGAACACGGATATACATCCTTAGACGAAGTTTTGGAGATCTTTTCGCTGAAGGGGTTCTAGGCCGCTAGACAAATAGAGGCTTGTAGCTTCTCCAATCTTCTATAATATTATACCGAAAAAATATGAGAATTTTTTTTGGCGGGATATGTGGCATGTATCTGAAGGAGAACTACATGGCTTCTTTACTAAGATTTGAAATGTCTGAAGATCTTAAAATTTAGGACTGGCGAAAATTTTGAAGGTGACCTGTTGCAATCGTGGAATTTTCCACTGGCAAGGGAGCAAGGGCAGGCCAGAAGAGTCGATGGATCATTATGGATCATTTGACGGTCACAATTTCGGCTCAGTTACCCACGTTTAGTGTCATTTTAAGTAATCGACTGTTGCATGGATTAAGCCAAGTCACACCGCGAAGATTCTCTCAATTCTTCATATGACCTGCCGTTGTGCTCCGTACAGTTTCATCATCTTTGATAACACCGATAACGGAAATTCTGGAATTTTGTTCAGTCTTCTTATAAAATCTACATGTAATCGAGAATGAAATTAGGGGATGTTTGATAAGCTGTAACTCAAAACAATTCGCCGGAAATTGCTCTCGAAGATACTATCGAATAATTCAAAACGGGAGTTTGGCAACGCGTTCATAAGTTGCTCTAGTTTCGTTCCGAGTCGCAACATTCGAGCACATAAAACGTATATTTCACTGCATATACATCAGAACAATCTAAACTCATCACAGGGCATCCGCGGATAATAGAGATTCCACCACTAGATATATTGCATTTTGACAAAGTAAGCAAGGAATATTTTCTAAATCAGTACGAACAGCATCATAAGTACAATGAAAATCAATTAATCGATTGTTATCCAGATAGTATTATTACACGAATAACTTCTCGTTCTTCCTTTTGAACCGTGTTCTCCTGTGATTGTTCCGCATATGCTGCACGAGATCGGCGGTTAGTCGGAAGGCGGCACCGCAAATAGCGCAGCAATTCTCATTGGCGATGGGTACTCCAAGTGCAGACTGCACTAAGGGGTTCACCGCCGCACTTTGGCTCGAGGCCGACGCTGTGGAGGACGGTAGCAGAGAGCCTAAAAGAGTTTCTTGGAATCTTGTCTGTGGATTGTGGGATCAAAAAGTACATTCTAGATGGGTGTGAAATCTTACCCATTGCTTGTGGAGGAGGGAGCATAGCGGTGACGGCGGTTTGTCTCGAAGACATTGCTGGCATAGTTGGGAGCGGAAACGGTGGCATAAATCCACGTCGCATCGCTTCTTCAACGACTCGTTGCTGTTGAACTCGCGCCAAGTGGAAATAATTCTGGAAATAAAGTTGTCCTGATAACGGATATGGATACGGTGATTAAACCACGACTTATCGTCTTTTTTTTGTTACTGCTAACTGCTGCAAAGTCAGAAATTAATGATTCCTCCAAAAAACACTGTTTTGAATGGTACTACTTCCGTCAGGAGTGCGTCTTGGCGTTTCTCCCATCATGTAATCACACCCTTCACACACGCATATTTCCCTATTCCACTCGCATTGGGGTGGTGGTCAAGACGTACGCCGCAACGCGACCGCGCCGCACGAGTATGCTTCTCAAGTTCAGGGTATTTCCTTCAAATTTGGCGCACTAAATGACATTGCTGTCCACCTTCTCACAGTTTGTTGGTTCCGATAACATGCATCTGTCCCAATCAAGCTTTAAAAAGTTGTCCATATCCATGCAGAACTGCTCATACCCTCGAAGACTGCAGCCGGAACACGCACATGAATCGACCAATCACAGACCACCAGCGTACCTCTTGTCACGCAGCCCTCGCATTGAGGAATGTGATATTAATGTATTGGTAATGATAACCATCGGGACATGGTAATCTCATTGAATTCAGGAATGATTCGGAAATGAAGGATTCGCAACAACTCAATTAATAGTAGCGGGAGTTACCACAGTACAAGCACCACAATAGCTGCGATTTTTGCAACCGAGAAAAATCCATCCGTGTACAGGTAGATGGCGCTCTTGTCATGCCATACAAGTTGCTCAACAGGAATCTGCAAGTCGAGCACACTTCTATAATGATGATGTGTTCAGAAATGTGATAAATATGTAGTAATGTGACCTTAATGGGAGTGTGTCACGTCGTTTCATGTGTTGTAGGTAATAACAGACTATGTAGACCTCCTCATCGCACTGATTCCAATGGTGTACTACAAAACGCATAAAAATGACGAAAACTCCGTATACGGAGGGTCCAAAGGTACATAGAATTCACGGACCACTTGGGTGAACCGGTCCGCGCGTGTGCTGGATGTTTGCCACGGCTGCAGCGTTGGATAACACGCCTTGACGTGTACGATCGAAAATATCAACGACTTCACGCATCAACTTGGCTCGACAAACTGTTCCAAATCTGGTTTCGAAAAACATATGAAAAACGGGTTTAAAGACAGTTTTATACCATTTTCCGCACACCGTTAGATTCAGCGCATCGAGGAGATTCAGAATCCGCTAAGAACTCAAACACGAAAACGTGGTGGTGCACAGCTTTTAACTCATTGGAAGTGATTACCAGGGTATTCCCAACAATTTTAGGGGGGGGGGTAGTCGTTGTATGGTAGTTGTATGCCTTCTTTTTCATCCTAGCATTTTCCATCGTGGTTTACTCACATGATAGTCACAACTGATTTGAGAATTAATGGTCATGCAAAATTAAAAGTTGCAGTTGCTACCACTTGTGACTTAGAACCCTAACTTTCGGAAAAAAATGGGTATTAAAGCTGGATGGCACTTCTCACTTAGATTCCTACGAAGCAGTACTGGAGCATACTTTATGTAATAAAACAGTTTGGTAGATCCGTATTAGTTTACCTCTAACTGTTTGTTTCCAGTAATTTTTGTCAATCAACTAAAGTTTAATTTTATATTCCTAGCAATGTTATTTCCTAATAAGGCTCGATAACGTGTCGGAGAAGTTTTTTTTTTCTAGGTGCCCTCCCTGGCTGGGCATTTCCACACTTTCCACAGCTAGAAAGGCAAATGGAATACTTCTTTCCAATTATCTACAACAAATAAGGAAAGTTAGCGGAGGTTCCCCATTGAATTCTAAAAATTCACCTGTATTAATAAAGGCAGGGCTGGATTGGTCGACTTGGAGAAGTCGACCGGTGCGTTCGAGGACTGCGGTTCGGAGGTGAGTTTATCCTTCACGGTATCGTTGTCTACAGCTGGATTCCATACTCGAGGTTTTTTCGCCACTGTGTCTTCCATGGATCCTGAAATTTTCCTGTGAGGATTCACAATTATAGCTGAATAAGTTGTGGTAGCTGATCAGGACGGTATTGCAGACGATACAATGGAAAGTGTTAAAAAGGCTTCGGAAAGTCTTACTGGTCATGAGTAAAAGTTTTTAAAAATGAGCTGAAAAAAAAGACTTGAAGATGTTAGAATAAAAAAACAAGAGTTTCATCCTGAAATTAGGAAGCGGCGCCCCCCCCCCTTCCACCCGCTCCAGCAATGCCATCCCCGTCGCCCCGCGGACGGACGGCGCGTACGGAGCCCCGCTGTGCGTTGATGTGACACTAAGCGTGAGTGTTGCTGATCGTTTACATACGAAATGAGCGCCTAGCGCCAGGCGACAATATTCACAGGTACTCCGGCATACATTATCGCCCTCACGAAGGTATTTACACGCCCAGATTGGTGTACGGTAGCCCACGAACCGCTATCAATATGCAGTTGAGCCAAATCGGTCGGAAAATTCCACAATAACATCATGAATACCGTAGTCATCGCGCTTCTGTTGATGAGTGCTAATTTATGCTGATATGCGCCGGAGGAAAGAAGGAAACATACAATAAACGTTATTAGTGGAGCGGAGGGGTTGCTGCTTGTTGGTACCGTAATCTTTACATCTGGCTAACTGAACAACGCAAATTTCATATGGCTGTGTGTAATTATATCATAGGAGTTTTGAAGCACGAAGATTAAGAAATGCTGTGAAATGAAACGTAAAACTATCGGGAAAATATCATAAAATTTCAAAAAATTCCTTTGATACAAGAGGAATTCTAAGAGAAAACATGCTGTCGGCGAACATTCCCTGCCCCCTAATCCTCAAGGATTGCTAGATCAAGTTTTCCAGAAGAAGAAGAAAAAAGAATGGGGAAAGAATGGAAGGAAGAACCTTCTTTAAGAAGTACTTTCAAAAGAATAAAGAAATGAAGTACTCGACTAGGTCTATAAAATCGTGGATTTATTATTTTACCGAGTGAGAAATTAGGATAGATGTTCGAATTTTTTCGAGGAAGATTCGAACATTCGAGAATTTAGAAATGAAAGGCGACAGTCCTTATCTTTTCTTATGCATTTTCCTTTTTTCGATTATTTGGAATTTGACCTACGAATGTTTACTCGAATTGTTGCTCTAATATGAACGGTTCTTGCAGTTCAGCCTGGAATGCACTGTTAATTTTCAAGTCGTAATGCCAAAAATTGCGGCCGATTTGAAAGGGCGTATTGAAGGAATGAATGAATGAATGAATGGATGAATGAATGAATGAATGAATGAATGAATGAATGAATGAATGAATGAATGAATAAAAGAATGAATGAATGAATGAATGAATGGATGAATGAATGAATGAATGAATGAATGAATGAATGAATGAATGAATGAATGAATGAATGACCGAATGACTGAATAAATGACTTAATTAACTCATTACTGGATTAACTCATATTTCTCTAATCCTGACAAAAGTAAAAAAATCATTTTTAAATGAAGAATATGTACATAAAAAGGAAAGAAAACAATTAGATACGGCAAGAATTTATGGTGAACTACTATAAATTGTGTGGTTCAGCGACCTATAAATACTGTAACCCAATAACTCCCCCATAGCAATCAACAATTGTTTATAGCGGCCAAATAACCTGTCGCGGGCTCGCCTAAACCATCCGGCCGACCGTATTCCATATCTGCTTGCGCAATCTTGTCACACCTTCCTGTAGAGATTACTGTATAATCATCACTAAGTAAAGTTAATGAGCGGTGCAGGTGTTATTCCTAAAGGGGGTCAAGTTGCTTGAAGAGCACAATGTGCATCCACGCTTATGGAGGTGAAGCCGAGACGGGCACTGAAATTTCCACGAGCTGTTGAAGGTGCTTTTTTGGCATGACAAGCAGCCGCAGCCGGAAACGTATGCACATCTTAACTGTTCTACCCTTCACTGGTTTTTTAAAAAGTTTTCTCTAGATGTGTGCGTGCGGACATGTGACAACCAAACATCTGACATCCCAATGGAATGTCTTTCGCCAAAATGAAACAGCGAGAAATGAAGGAGAACTCGAGAAGAACCCTGCAACGGGAGGAGTGGCGCAGAAATGCAACATGTTACAAGAATTGGTGGAAGTTCAGAAGAAAAGAACAAAAGGTTGAAAGAAAAGTGAAAATAGCTGCATAAATCAAAAGGACTCTAAGCTTTTTAGAACAGTTGTCGTCTTCATAATTTCACAATGTGCTTCTACAACTAGTGACGTACATAGTTGTCGAGACGTCATTACAGTATTGTTCACTCATTATCACTCATTATCCATTTATTCGCACATTTGGACTTAAAACATTGTATTTCTTGTACCATTACTGCTGAATATCCAACTATTCCAGGCTCGGAATTCGTAGAAGGAAATGAACGAATATCTTTCATATTCTCCGGCTATAGGCACTTCTGACAGTCATTTCTTGAATTCTGTCTATCCCATCATCGCATGCCATTGAGCCTGACTTGAATTGATTGACAGCTTGTATCTATGTCATTTTTTTAGTTCTATAAAACAGCTGTGCACTTTTCAACAAGTCTTGCAAAGAAGAAAGACGGAGGAAGAACATAGCCAACGAAAATCTCTTCGTATCTTCCACAACGACGTGAAATTGGATTTTTTTAAAATTATTCAGAGCAATTTCTGGAAATCAAAGGGTTTTATCAAAGGATCAAGGATTCAGCTGGACTGAAGCAAAAAAAATAATTCAAAAAAAATAACAGCAAAAGCAATTAAATATGTAAATATTAGCAAGAGATTCAGCAGGAACAGGCTTCAAGTTGGAGGATGGGAAAAGTGCAATAATTCTTTTGAAAAGAATAGTTTCAACAGTTACCGTAGGTGATTGTAGACCAGGAAAAAAAAACCTGCAATGCAACAGTTACTATGAAATCAACTCCAGAATTCTATGTTTTGGTCTCTATTTAAACCCGCCGGTTCACTGTGGGTTTGGCTCATGTCCAACATTGTAGAGTAAATGTTCATGCACCGGGTAAGCGTGAGCCCTGCATGGCAACACTGAGCGGGTATAAAGATTATTGGGACCAAAGGTATATAAATTTTACATAGGAGGCATCAGAGGAAAATTCCCATGAAGAAGATAACCCTATGCAACTCAACGCTGTTCTTTCTTCTCTAATTCTCTCATAAAACGATAGGAAGCAACTGTAATCTTCAGAGGAGGTGTTGAAGGAGAGACAGCGTAGACGGTAGCGAAAATCGCAGAGTATGAATTTTATCGGAAAATGGAAAAATGGGAACACAAAATTGCTCTGTTTTCTAGTTTGTCCAGTGCAAGAGTGAAGAAAAATTACTGAGGTCAAGGCAGTAAATAGTAGAAATGAAATTATTGTTTAAATCGGAATGCTCGACTTTCGATGAACCTCAGCATCTTGATGTATTGTCTGTATGTTCTTGGTAAGATGCACACGAGGTTGATAATTGATTTATTGTCTGACGTTTTGGCAAATCGCCTTCTTCAGAGCCTGAAATGGACGATACGAAATGCAACCTATCCGGTTCAACTAAGTTTGAAAAATTCAACGGTCAATTTCCGATCACTGGCTAACCCGCGTGGCCAAAAACTAAACTGTAAATGAAGAATTAACACAAATTTGTTTGAAGAGTATAGTATGAATGTAAAGAGTGAATGATTTATTTTCTTTTGGTGCTTGCTATGCAGATGCATCATTCTGCTCTGTGAAGAAACATGCACTGAAGAGAATTCTTTGCTGAGAGACGAGAATTGCTTCGAAACTACGACAGGATCGAGGGAACGGAGACGGAGTGACTAATCTGGAGGAGATCCAGAGGAATTCGCAGAATGGTGGGATAAACGCGTACGAACCGCCCATTCATCGTGTGATTGGCAATATAGTCAAAAAGAAATGAAAACGAATCAGCACGGACGGGAACAAGGAAGACGCGCAAAAGAACACCGTTGACGACTACAGTGCTGATGGATCCGGCAGAGCACACGGTCGAGACATTCCGCGGTTTTTTCCTCGTGGCGATGAATGCAACGACGACTAGGCGGCATCGTTCGGCGCACGACCGACCGTCAAGTGTTATGAGATGTGTGAGCTGGACGACAACGGGGCGAAGATTGTATCACCCTTGTGTGTTTGATTAAATTCGACGCCTATAAAGGAGCCGCCAGCGCTCTGCCACCAGTCCGCGCACACGTCAAAGGAGCAGCCGACCTCCCTGGAGGCGTTGCGGGCTGCTTGCGTATGCTCTGCAGCATGGTTGGGTAAATAGTTAAATGCTGAGAGTTACTGGGTCATAATGGTAAGCATATCCATAACAAGCTCATAATTAGCGGAATGTCACGGTATAGTAGAGCTAAAGATAAGAGGAAGAGTTATTCAATGCTCAAGTACAAGTTGCACCTAAAATTAATCAAAAGGAAAAAGTAAAATCGCTATGATGAGATTTCAGGAGCAGATTCTCAGATTCGAATGAGCCAAAGAGACCAAATTCCTGTAAAGTAACGGATAAACGTCACCGAATGGAGCCATAAGGCAGTCGGATGCGAACCGACTGCTATTGGTTCGACGTTGACAAATTGCCCCAGCGTCGGATATACGATAGGGCGGGTGAACTGAAAAGAGGCGCACGTCATAAAGGCATTGAGTTACCGAGAGTGCCCTAATGAACTTTAATGGGCAATAAACAAAGGAGTATCAATCCACAGTATTGTAACAGGATATGTCGGGGTTCATAAGAGAAAGTTTGGAGTAAAGTCAAGAAATTAAATGGAAACAAATAAAGTGAAGGGCAAGGCTCGAAATTTCTGGAGTTGACTCCTTCAATTTCTGAAGTTTTTCGGAAGGGAACATCCTTTATTATGACGCAATCTACCAATACTAGTGTAGAATGGTGTTATTATTTCCTTGCCATTTCTTGACTCGCACCATCGATTTTCACAAACCTTATTCAAGCTAGTAGATCCTCATTTTAACTAGTAACTAGGGTGAAAACCTTTCCTTCGCGGCACATTCTATCATACTAAGTTCGGAAACTGCATATCATCCTAAACTAAAGGTTTTTTTGGATGGAACTCAAAATTCGTTCACGCTAGTAAAAACTTCTACCACAGATTTATTTGTAGCGCACTAGCCCAAATTAATAGAATTGGGGGGGGGGGTGGTGTGCCGTCAGAATATCCCTGTATAGAGAGGGAACATCTCAGAAGCATCTGCCAATTCGAATCCGCCATTTCAAGCCGTTTGTCGGAAGAATTCAGTGAGTTGTCAATCCAAGCTGCCCTCTTGCCACCAACAACATGTCGGAATGAAACTCGCCATATCCTCGAACCTTTGACGAGCTGCCTTGAGAACATGAATCCTATGGAAGTGCGGATAGGGATTTTCTTAAGCTGCAATCACGAGGGATGCAGAGGAACATTCCAACAGAGCCCCTTGAACGGTTCTTACACTGGATTTCTCTTGGTCAGTGTCGATTAGCATGTAAGCGCTGATTGAATAGGATTGGTAGGCGAGAACCAGGCGCAAAATGTCCTCGGACAGGCCTGTTGAGGAGACAAGGCAGATGGGTTCGCTATTGAGCCACACTGCGGGAGGCTCAAGGTGATGACCGGCCTCGACGCCTTCGAATGTGGTTCAACAAGTCGAAAACAAGTGGAGCATCTGGAAAAGAGATGGAAATAGCAAAATAAAAATATTAGAACAATTAACGTGGTAAAAATGGTATTGACGACAAGAGTTTGAATCTGGAGTGTCATAACGGAGAGGTAAGGAAGGTACGTCGTTTCCGAGTAACATCTTTAACCCTATAAACTACACTGGGATCCGAACCACCTTCCTTTCTGGTATAACCGTTCACTTCCCCGTTTGGATATGTAAAGGCTGCAAATACACCACCTCTACCTCAAAGGTTTACCGAAATAACGGCACGCACAACGGGACACAAACCGTCTGTCGGTTAGCATCTCTGCAATGACGCGAGTTAATGAGGCGTTGATAAGTGTCCCACAACCTACGGAGGGCCAGCTGCCAACAAATGAGGACCATAGACTGTCGGACAGATCAGCACACCAACAGAGGCATTAAAAGGGCCAAATTGATGACATCGTTGCACAGTTTTAAGAATGTTGTTTGGTTTATTTACAGTTTAATTTTTCACATATTGCCTGTTGAGGTACCTATAAGTGAGTGAACAAAACCGAAGCAGAAAACGAAGATACTGCCAATTTCAACGATTCTGCGTACAATGCTGCTCAATTACTCTTGCATCACGCATTACCGTCCCTCTGTTCTGCCGCGTCGCAGCACCAACGCGATGCGGTAGACCAGCTGGGTGACGTGGTTATCGGGTGTTGCCGGTGTTGGCGTTCTGCTTATGTTTTCACCCTAGCAACCCCGAATGAGGACGAAAACTTACAGAAAACTACAGAAACCATTGCCCGAGGACTACATGCTCCAGCTGGTTTGCCGCGCCGCATACGCCGTGCAGTGCAGCAGACCAAATGGGCGGTATTCTGTGATGCGAGAGTGGTTTATCGGCACTGTCTACCTTATTCCGAGCTGAAAGAAAAGGGTACCGTTAGTTCAGCACATGCCCAACATGACAACGAATATGGATGATCAGGTGTAGAGTAAAAAATTGGTCGTTTACTACATTCCACACATGGAATGAGTATAACTTTTGGTATAAATCATGTACACAGTTGGAATGGGAGAGCATATAGAGATCCACGGATAACAGGCGGTGGTGTAGCAATGTAAAAACAAGTAGAAAAGATTGAATAATTTGAGTAGAAGTTGGATGGGTGAGTGGCACAGTCAAAGGAAAATCGAAGACAATTCTTCTTACACCCTTTATTTCACTTTTTACTCCTTTTTGCTCCCTCAGTGTTTTCGGCGTGAAATGACTTACCAAGCCTTCTGCAAACCAACATTTTCGAGAAATTCTGCAAACCAACATTTTCGAGAAATTCTAAGGACATTCAGGTAGCAGGCACACTGGGGATGTGGACAGGATGTGGACACGAATGCAACAATATAAGTCCAAGTATTGGTATAATAATTAGTCTAATTTTCCTTGTTCCACTCTTATTCAATATTTATTAGTTTTCTTTCAACCAGGACTTCAAACTTAGGAGAGTCCTGTTCGTAGTCAAAGGTGAATCAAAGTAACATTTCTGAGAAATTCCAAAGATATTCAGCTAGGAAGCACTGGAATGTGTGGGATTTTTTGAAGTGAAATAAAGAGGAAGTCGAGTCCGTTGACTCCTCGCATGATGCGGGACGTCTTGCACCGAATCGAACAAGACATATGTAAGGCAGGAATTGTCTGTGCATGCTCGCATCGCAGCATGAATACGCGTCTTAAGTGGATAAGCACAGATGGCGCGACCCTTCAGCTAATCGCCACCTTGCTCCAATTATGTCACCAGTATTTTGTGCCCGATGATCACAGGTTGTGTCGATTTGCATAGTGTTGTCGGGCGCGGACAAATATGTCATGACCTCATCGGTTCGGCTTCATTTATACGCAGCATACACTCGGGTAGACGTTGAAGGTTATCCATCCGGGTAACATTGGTTAAAATGAAAGTTTGTGGTGAGCGAACTTGCTTGTGGATCAACAGCTTCTTGATTGCAACTTTAATATATGTCTAATAGTGTGGAAATAAATAGAATCTCTAGACAATTTCAATACAAGCTACGTATTATGCTCGGGACCAGAAGATCACAAAATAGAACAAAATGCACTAGGATAAAACGAAAACACAGGGATACAAAGCAAAAGACTGCTAACAAATCCGAAATCCTTCAGGAGAAAACCTAAATGAGGATCTCTAGTGTTGTACTTTGAGAGAGATGCTCAAAATTCAAAAAATGCGAACTAAACAGCTCGGACAGCATCTAGTAATGTATCTGAATCATCGTCAATGTACAGGGAAATAGTGGACGTCTGGGTATCAACGGTTTGCCGGCTGAGGCGACTTTTTGTATCCGTGGAATCGATGGAAGATCCAGAAGAGTAGGAGGAGGCGGTCCTGGAAAAAGCCATGTTATTTAAAAATCAAAAACATAATGAGTTAGTTGTAGGAGAACCGACGCTATAATATGAACCTTTGAATGTTTTCTTATCAGAAATCTGCTATTTATTTATTTATTCTACTCAGTGGACGTAAGAAAGGCCACGCAACAACGTCGTCTACAACATTTTCAATAACAATTTCAACTGGTGCGAAATTTCAGAGCCTAGAACTGAAAAGACGAACAATTCTGAAGGTATTGTACTACATAGTTGCAATTGTAATGGCTATGATGCAAAGTGAATGTCATAAAATGAAGACTTTGACCGTTTGTCGGAATGTTACACTGTGACGATGGCTTGTTATCGAGATTTTGGGCCATGAATCTGGATAACCACGGGAAATTGGCCAGCTTCCTATCCATTTCAAGAATGTTTTGTCGACCCCCTCCCCTGTTCTTTCTCGTTCGACGCTTGCTACCTATCAGTTTGCCAGCGATGACGACATCCGTAATGCGTGATAAGCAACGACAAAACTGTCCATGTCGACAAAACATGCAAGTAGAGGAGATGAATAGATGTTTTTTCTTCAGTAGGCATTCCTCGCTTATCATTGCTTGTCATTGTTTCTGCATGGGATCATGAAAAAATGCAGAAATGCAAGACTTTAGTACTAGCAATGATAAAAGTAATGAATTTTCTATGAACCGATTCTGACTATGGGTCTTTGACCCGGGTGCGCCAAGGAAGCTACACTTCCGGTCTAGTTCATGCCCTGAAACCGGTTAGTGTAAAAACTTAGGAGCTTAAGATTGCTGTGCTTTCACTTCCTTAACTTATGTGCATCAATTCTTTCATCAAACTCAGTTAATCAGTTCTTTGTTGTCTGCTTTTCAATCATCGGTGTAGCACCACCCTATTCATATGGAGAGTCGACTAAGAAAAAGGATTGCCTGTGACACCTGAAACAAGGTGCTTGCCCAAAAAAACACACAATAGGCGCTTAAAAAGTATTAAAAAATTGGAAACAACTGCTGCTGCTGTTTGCAGATTCATAGTTATTTGGGGTACTAACTGTTTCCAAACTGAATTATTTACTCCTTATTCTACGGAATGAGTCAGTCTTGACTGTACGGCTTAAAACTGGGGCCGCATCGCATCGCCCGTGCGGCGCGGGAGACCACCTGAGCGCCGTGGTTCGCGGAAGTCAGAGGGCTCGCTGCCAGTTGACTACACAGACACAAAGGATCTAGCAGCGAGAGGAACAAGAAAAGCAGCAGATCTAATCACGCTCGGGAACTGTAATTCTTAGCTGGTCTGCCGCGCCGCGTAGGTGGTGCGGAGCGACCTCGTTTTTTGGTGTACAGTAAGGATTATCGCCCCTCTATTGCAAGAAACAGTTTTTTGTACTGTAAAATCTGTTGATACTACTACTGTGGTGAACTAGGTTTCTACAGAACTCAAAAAAAGGTTATCGCCGTGCCTTGAGGAATTTTCCTCAATGAAATCCAATTGGACACATCCATTGTAGTACACAGCCTTCTTAAGGACGAAAATAATATCGTGTAGGTGGAAAAATTGGAAAATAAAGAAAAAAGAGCGTTTTTTCCCTCTAGCTTGGACTTCATAAACCTCAATTGACCCTAGCTACCCCTCTAATCTCCACATGTTTTCCATCTTCTGCTCAAAATTCAAAACCAAATATGTTTGATTTATGGCTCTCCTCCCGGTAAACACCCAATCAGCCGATGGTTCTCATGTTTTGTTGCGGTCGTAGGCAAACAAATGGCTTGGCATGCAGCCAAAATTTAAATGACTCATAAGCATAGCTTTTAGAACGAGCACATAATAGTTAAGGGCTTTTAAGCAAGGGATTTATGGGCTTGTTTGGTGTTTCTGCCCTGGATGACGAATGCCACGTGACTTCAAAGTATGGGATCATTTCCGGCGGTCGTAAAGTGCACGACAATGCGATAACTGAACAATGCCTTATTGGCTTAGACAAGCTTATTACAGGTGGAACTGCTTTCGGTATTCGTTTCAGGACCTGCATGCTCTTCAGAGAAGAAAAGGCCCACCTGTAGTTGACGAATGTGATTCCAACGAAGGCAGTTAGCGCCAGAAGGGCTCCACCCACCAGAAGAATATTCTTTCGCCGTTGGTCGAGTTTGAAAGAAAACACTGAAATAAGAAGCTTATAAAGCAAAGGATACTGTAGCTGAATTACTAGCACTGTGACTGGCTGGCTGATCGTTGACCAATCATAACTCTGCCAGCACTTATGACATCATCAGCAACCCACTTTCTGCTTTCCTGGGCTTTCGCAGTAGTGCACTGTCAGCCGATGGTAGGCACGTCAGACCACAGCAAGAGAAGCGTTCCGGACACGAGAAGTATATCGTGGAGATCTGGGCAGATTCTTAGGGTTAGAGCGCGCTTTCAGTTGAGGGAGGTCAAACTGGTGGATTGGAAACTCACATGCTTCCCGTCAATTTTGGCTCTGCGGAACAACAAGTCGTGATAGGACAAGTCGTACGAGCACTTCGGCGTGGACGAGTTGTCAGTGATTTCCAGGGAATAGGTGACATCATTGTAGGAATAGGTGGTGGTGTTGGAGAGGTTTCCACCTTGGCTAAGCTCGATGAAACCCTGCAAACACACTTTCTCTTGTTTTTCCTTCATTTTTCTTTTACTTCCTCTTTTTTTATATTGATTTTGGATAATTTCTATCTAACTCAGAGATCACAGTTCCAAAGGAGTTCTGTCTGGAAGTTTTTCAATACTTCGTTAACACTCAGAACGTAGAAAAATACTTGGCAACTAGCCAAAAAAATCTCCTGTCCATGCATAAACCAGGCCAAGAGAACTAAGAATAGGTCCCAATCTTGGCCAAGCTCCATTAAACGTCATAAAAAGCCTTCCGCATCAACTTCTTTCGTAGTCCTACACTGTACAGTGCCCATAGATGGGTTAATATCGGCATTTTTATTACTTTAGTGCTGTAATAAAAGAGAACACCAGATGCTTACGCTGCGTCAAGATGATAAGGCACATTTCTCTGATGTGTCTGTGTTATGTACAATCCTAAAAGGCCTAGGAAAAAAAATTTCGCTGCTATACCTTCTGGATTTTGTCCGATTCGCTGTAGCAACACTTCAGTCCACAAGCCCGTTGACCAACAGCACACTGGTGACTGATTTTCGTCAGTGCGTACGTCTTATCTGGAAAATCCGGCCGCCAAGTGTCCAGCTGATCTTCGCCCACCACAAACAGAGGCACTGCATGGAGTAGCAGTGAATCATCAAAGTAAAACGTCATCTCTGGTGGGAGCCGATTATCGTTGAGGAAGTAGCGTGTGCCATCGACCTGCAAAGAGAAATGCAATGGAGAGGAGAAATAAAAATCGGAAGAAAAGGAAAAAAAAGGTAGTAAGAAGGAAAAAGTAAAGACGTTATCTATCCTTCTTGAAAACTAGAATATCGCGCCTTGCCACACAAAATGGGGCGGGGCTACTGTCGTGCGATTGGTTCATTCGAGCATGTAGCACCTTTAACTTCGGTTACGCCTCGGCTGAGGAGATAAAAGCTGAGTTCACGAAACTATTGAAGGCCATACCGGAGGAAGACTTCCCTTACCATTCCAAGGATTGGAAGAAGTATTGGCATAAGTGCATTTTATTGGAATGGGAGTACAATGATGACGTCGGAGTCTACTACTTGTAGGAGTTAATGAAGATCATTCGTTTCATATACAACTATATTTTGATCACAGTGGTGTATAAACATAAACACAAACGACTTCTGAAAACGCCTGCTGACGGCCTCGACCATAAAAGTCTCTCATAGCCAACTTATTGCCAAACAGTCTCATACGCAGATTTCCGATATCTAAATTTGGCTCACATCCAACCTACAGTATCCATAGGGTAAGTGCAGTGATTAAGTGGTAGTAAACACGGCCTTGTGGTGGGGTACTGTGAGCAAAGTACAGCGAAACCTGTGGTTTTCCACGTGATATTTGTAAAGATAACAAGAAGTGCAAATAGTGACTTGTTAGTCGTCTCATCCACTAGTGGAGGTGATAACCGGCACAAAAAGCCTTGCAACTGTCAGGGAATGCAGGTCTACAATTTTTTTCGAGGGATTGCGGATGGTTTGCGAAATTTGCACGGATTTAAGTTTTTCTTTCAGACCTTGTAGATTAGTCGCCATAATTTCCGGAAGAGAAGAGGCCTAAGCGGGACTACCGAAACAGTGAAAACCTTTCAAAATATTGAGATGCATAGTATTGGGGATAGGGGGAAAAGAATGAAAGTACTTGAAGGGAAGGTGGTAAAGAGGTGAAAATTGGTGAAAATGTTGTTTTGAAGTAGAAAAACATAGGCTAAGAAGGAACATGTAAAACGGAGAAAATCCCAGAGAATCCTGTTATTATGAAAGGAACCCAAGGTTTTACAAGGTGGTAAATATTCCTAGATGTTCTTTCTTAACTTTCTGCTTGCAATGTTAGTAATGCTAGAGGTAGGTGCTCCTCGACAAAGGCCAGAAATTTTCAGATAGGAAGGAACTGGTAAAAGTCACCGTTTAAAGCATTACTTTTCATTTTCAAGCATTGTCATCAAAGCAAAGAACTACTCTAGTTTTCAATGGACCACGATCTTAAAAAAAAGTCCCAAAAGTCTGCAACTGAAGACTTGCCTACCTCTAAGCCCTGATTCTTAACGATGAGGTTATTCATCCACTCCACACCATTATCGTCCTTCCTCACAACAGGAATCGCGTACTTCTCCACCAGCTTTCTAACAATATCCACAGACTCCTTGATGGGAAAGTGCCCAGCACATGAGAGCTCTGAAGCCCAGGAACAGGTGAGCAGCGACAAGAGCAGGAGAATCACCATGAATAACTCCGAATTAGTGCATATTTGCAAAGCCGACAGACTAGCCGGCGTCGATTTATGAGGTTAAGTCCTTGGCGGTATGTGGGAGCAGTACGAGTACGCCGGAGACGCCGTGTCTGACACTTCAGTCGATGCCGTTGTTGTTATCAGTTGTGGGCTGATAAGGGCGAAAAAAGCACTTAGTGATAATCACTGGCAAGTGCTGCTCGTTGCCAGGGGATTATCCTTGTCTTGATTTTGGGATGCCGACTAAAAAAACCAAAACCATAGCAGGGAAACTTGTATAACTATCATTGCTCTTTTTGCACCTCTGGCGGAATATATGGACATCTTTGAGAGGGTTCTGATCTTCCCGCTTACCGAGAGTGGAGGAATTTCTCGAGCGGAAAACCTGTGATTTGTGTTATTGTGTCCAGCATAGTTTGGAATCGCTAAGAAAGATTTCCTTGGAGGATATGTACCCAATTTGCCAGGAAAACTCGTCCTCCTCAGAAAAGAGAGTGAATCATGGTGTCTCGCTCGAAAACTTTCATAAATCTTGCCCTCGGAAAAACTTGAGGAAGTGATGGTGCACAAATCCTTTTTCGAAAGGTCCGATGACTTCCACATGGTTTCTTGGAGGCAACTCATTCAAAACACCCCCCCCCCCCTCCACTCGCCTGGTTTCAAGTAGGGTTTCCATTCAACACAAAAAAAGTTTTTCCTTTCCCAGCAGTGCAGCTTTTCGCGTTGAGCGTTGGTTTTCCTAGAAAAACAGGTTCAAAGAGCATCTTGCCTGGACAGATATTATTTTTAGTAGATTCCATCACTACGGACCTGCTCGCATGCATCGCCTCACCTGTTTGGACAGATTTGAACAGGACCACCCTCGAACTTGAGCACAGTGTACAAATTTGTGGAAAATACTTCAAGAATAGTTGAAATTTTGTGTTATTTCATTTTCTGATCCTTATTCCCTTCTTTCAAATAGTTGTTCTCATTTATTTTCTTTGAATTTTATCCGTTAAAGGCAGCACCCGTCGAAACCTTTGTGTTTGTGATTTCGCCGGATTTTGGGGTTTTTGGGGGTGTATTGCTCATATCCGGTGGTGAAATCGCGTGAAACACCTGAGAAAGTCGAGAAAACGCGGTGCTGCCTTCCGTGCGCGGACGAGTATTCCGGTGGCGCCCTGCGTGCGCAAATGGGTCCCAGCACGGAGAAAGGGAGTCGGTAGCAGCCCGCATGCGTTTAGATGCGTAAGCTGGCGCGTCGGGCCCTCCGAAGCACTGGCCGACCGGGCGTGCACGCGACGGCAGTTCGCCGTTTTCTACAGGTAAGTCGTTACTGTGTGTGTTCCCTTGCAGATTCGTGATGTGCGCGACTCCTACTTTAGGGTTCGCAGCTCAGGTCCGAGTCGAGGATTTCGACTCGTGCTGCCTTTAAGGGGAATTTTTATCCGAAATTCCGAGCTTGCACGTCTCCAAATTGGCCGAGACCGCCTCAGTTATTCCTCTCGCTGCTCATCTTCCACCCTTCCGGTCTGCCTGCTCCAACGGAAAACAGGGATATTTATTTATTTATTTACTATTATTTATTTATCCATAAAATGTGAGGGTGCGCAGACAGTGAGAGTGTCACGTCGAAGGTGATGCAACTCTTGTATGTATATGGGTACTACTTTACTACAGGCTCTTATGGACTTCGCTTCTCAGACACGCTGAACAAAAGCAAATAAAGCCTACAAAAACAATGAATCCAGATATTCACTGTTTATTTTGTGGATACTCGACTCCTGACTCTGGCTAGCATCCTTGCACTGAGACTTTCCACATCGTGGGAATCCCTCTCTTTTAATAGAAATACCCTAATGGATGTCTTGCAGTTTTTCAAACGTGAGCTGAAGACGACGTTTTAATAGTCTATCGTCGTTCGAGACTTCAGCACTAACTATTCAAAGCCTCAAAACCATTCTTCATCTCTGGATGGTTGCCGAGAAACGTGTGCAATAGTTGCTGAATGATGAATGCATCGTTCTTACGCCAATTTTAAAACAGTTCTCATGAAATATGGCTATGACAGCTGTTTTTGATGGCTTTTCTTCTGTATAAAACAATCATTTTTTTCTCAACGCCTCACTTTCTGTTCCTCGAATGAACAATAACTTTACTGTGACGGAAGCCCAGTGAAGATCCTCCGTTACTTTCTCTTTAAGCGTTCTATTTTTGTTCTTTGATGTGCACACCTTTGCGGTGTATCAAGTAAATAATAAATAATAATAAAATAGTAAATAAAAGTATATGTATCACTTTCTGTGACCAGAACTGCCTTTCTGATCCCTCACCTTTTCCTGTTGAGCATTTGTGTGTTTTATTTCCAACTTCGACCTCTACCTGTCTGGGATTTCTCCCGCTTTCCACTATATGAATTGGTTATGCTCACATCATTAATTATTTGTAACATAATATTAAGAAACGTTCGGCAGAATCCACACTTTTACGTAGATTTGCTTGACATCTCCCCCCCCCCTCAAGAATGTGTGCTTTTGTTCTAATAAATTTTCCTCATTGAGCAGATTGTTACTTTGTGGTTCCATTTGAAGTTCATGGCTAACAAATTTGACCTGTTGTATTCTGCGAGAAGAAGTTGCAGTTCAGGAATTTTTCAAGGCTGCCTGCCATGACGTTCCCAAGAACGAATCCAGTAACTAAAAAGTACAAGCAGTCATCTTCATCTCAATCTTCTTTCTGGAAGGTAGGCCAATTTTTTTTTGTTTGCGGTTTCATGCGCACCACAATATGCTTTTTTCCTGGAGCACTGAAGAGAAATACAGTGACTTCAAACTCCCAGACAACTTTTCAGAAGGAATGCAGCATAAAGTTGGGAAATATTTTGCTGCGGCCTTTCTGAATGCTCTCAGACAAATTGTCGGAAGGACCGCAGCAGGAAACCGGAAGGACGGCACGTCACCTATCAGTTGTTCCGCTTTTCTGCAGCGGTCCTTCCGAAAAATTGTCTGAGCTTCTATCTCTGCATCTTTCGTTTCTTACTCAAGCTCTCATTCTGCTGCGGTCCTTCCGACAGTTTGCCTTAGGTAAAGTCTTCTCCTTCCGGAATATATAGCAGGCCAAAAAAATCCGTGGAACACATAGTCTCTTACACTATACATAATATAAAAAACCAGGTCTTCGGCAAACTCGCGGAAGAACTGCAGCAGAACGATGAAAGGTCGTTCGTACTCCATTCCACTCCCCCCCCCCCCCTCCCCTTAGATTTGCAGCTGCTGGTCCCAAACCAAACCAACTTAACCACATGCTCTTTTTTTCGGCGTCCTTAACATGGTGAGTTGTTCAGTGTGGAACGATAGGATTTATTAATACATACAGTACCAGTTACCAGTTGATCTTTTGGTAGCGAACAAGGTCATATATGTATATCAAATCTATAAAAAAATTAAAAACACCTGGAACTCCTCAAGCAGCTCTCCTTTTCTCATCATTCCCAAAGAAATTGTGGTGGATGATTGAGTGCTGAATGATGCTCTGCGCGCCGGCTCGTGTTTTCTCACAATTCACAGTGATTCCCTTGAAAAAGCAGTCCAACAAACAACCTCTGAACGACCTCCACATGTGTTCGCAGCTGTATTCCAACGCGGATTGGCCGGCCTAATCTCCATATCCACTAGCCTCGCCTTCGGAGAGCTGTTGGCATCATTTGGGCCCGGATCCATCGTCGAGATTACCCATGGCTAAGGTATTCAAATGTTTCTTCACATTTTTCTTCACCTGATTCTCCGCAACATGTTTATCCAATCGTGACAGTGTGCATACCCATGTGCGATGGGTAATCATATCCATGGGTATGAGATTACCGATCCCTTCCAATGATGCATCAGCGCCATGCATGAATTCGAAATTCACGTGGCCAAGCATGCTCCACTACTTCTGGCAGAGCTATGCCAGAAAGCGTCTGTTCTTGCATTCCATGAAATTTTCGATCGTTCTGGCAAGAATGATTTATTCATAGCGTTTTTGCCAAATGCTCCAATAATTAACTGTATATTCATTATTCTGTGTGACTATGAAGTTATCTAGAAGGATAATGGTGAAGAACAACTGAGCAGCGGTGCTTAAGAATCAAAAAAAAATTATTTTCTCAATCTTTGCATCCTCATTTTAGCGGTTTGCTAATGATTTTTGGGCCTAGTACACTAGAAGGAGTAAATCAGGAAAAAAATTGATTTTTGTTCGCCTTAATAGAGCAGAGTGGGAAATAGACAGCGACTCCAGTCTTAGAAAACGTACTTATAAAGAATCTTGCATAACACCTAGATCTATCCCCGAATATATACCACAGCGCTTGTATACATGGGTAGGGCTGGTGGTTTCGCCCGTAATATTAGGTCCAGGCAGTGGGCCAGATCAGGGCTACGCTACTGGGTCATGCGTGGCTGGCCCAGGGAATTCTGGAACACGTCAGATTGAAGCTAATATGCGGTTCTCTTTAACTATGCATCCGTTTTTCGGACTTTGTAGAGGATAGTTATTAGATACTAGCTATTGAGGTGAGTTCACCTGTTCTTCAAAATCGCTGAAGTTACTGCACCTTTAAATACGTAGATTAAAATCAAAGTAGTGAAATTATCACCCCCCCCCCTCCAATCCTCTAAAAGGGGTCATTCTCAGGAAATTTTATGCTGCCTTATCGTGAGAACTTCCTTTAGTTATGGGCGTGCCAAACGCAACTAGGTGACCAATATAATCCTTCTTTCGTTCTTTGCTGGGAATCCTACCTAAAAAGTGTCCGCGGAAGAAATTCTTGAAAAAGGCTCGTTTCAAATGCATGCCCGCCAGGATCCTCCACGTTCCAGAAGCTTTTTTTTGTCACATGAAACTTACCCATCCTCCGCTTTTTTCAGTGCTCTGGACGGAATCTACGTAAAATTCAGGATGTGTTGTCCAGATGGACCGCTACTGAACATCTGCTGTCTTCAAGGCACTATCAATCCTCTGCTCCAATCAGGACTAAAATTATGCAGACAAGAGTAGAAGTTGGCTAGATACAACTGTAAGAACGGAAAATCTGTTAAAGTCCTGTATGAAGCCGAGCAAAGGCCACAAACAAGGGCTTCACGACTGAAAATGTCCTTATAAGACGTGATTCTGCGACATTCTCATTAACAATCCCCTCGTCACCCAGCGAGTCCTCGGCGCAGATACAGCAATCCAGACCGAAACAGGAAAATGTCGCCAATTTTTCATAACCTGCCATTGGACCGGGGCAACCCAGCCATTTGTATCAAAGGACAAGTGGCCGGTGCAGCAGATCTTCGTCGGCATGCCACATTGGACAATTTTGTGCAAGGCCATACATTTTACTGCATTCATGGGCCCGGAAGCCATGCATACACTAAATGACTTGTCCAGCCCTGGGGCCCAAACAGACATTTTGCTGGTGCGTCGACACGCACTGGTGTGAATTACATTAGTTCCACATTTCTCGAGAGATTTTAACGCTGATAGTCTTTGTTATTGATAAATCATAGTGTATTGAAGATATGTGGTCCTTGTGTACTTGTCCGACGTACTTTTCAACAGTTTTTCAGAGGAAAATACTCCCTCATTAATAAGAAAATGTGGAAGAACCTTGCAAATACTTTAATTCCTCTGATATTCCCAAGCTGAACCTTTATGTATAATTTTTTGCAAGATGATGGTTTTTTTCTGTGGATGCCCTCAGCTGTTTTATACATCTTGTGGCGATCTAGGACAAGTATCGAGCTGCTATGTACCTTTGAAAACTCTGTAAACTTATACATAGACATGTACGTATATTTCGCCGAATCATACCATATAATCCTAGGAATATTATAGGTACTTTTGATGAAAACGTCTTGTAGGGAATTGCACGGAATTTTTACTTCTCTTGCTTTCACCTCTTTACTAGTGAGTTGATTGATGCAGAAAATCAAATTGTTAGAGCTAGTTTTCTCACACTTTTCCATACTTAGGCGGCCATTACGTAGCCGCCAGAGGTCCTCTGAAAGCAGTCTTCCCATAATAGCTACGATATGCCTGAAATTTTCAGATTTTGATCCTATCCGGCATCCAGGAAAAGCCCGCTCCCGACATGGCGGATGCGTGGCTGTCCTGCCTCTTTGCGTATCTTTCGACGAGGTATCGTCGCCTAAGAGAAGAAGGACACCATGTTACGCGTCCGAAATCGGCAAAAAGTGAGTTTTGAGTTACTCGATAGCACGTGTCCGTTTCGTAATCTTTACGTCCTTCTTAAATGTCATTTGGTCACACTATGTACAATGACATCATTACATTAATACCATAACGATTGTATGCTCATTCATTCCTAAGTAAGGCTTAAAAAAACCACATTATTGTTTTGCACTGACACTTAGCAGGTCACTAAAAGTAGAGTGAAGGAAAGTATATCCATGGAAATTTGCATGCTAACAAGTAGTAGGGATAGGAATACACCAGTGGCGGACGCAGAGGGTGGGCGGGGTAGGGCGCCCTGGGTCGCCAAATTTTCGAAATTACTTTACAATACAAATAAAAATCTTGTGTTAGTTTATTTTTAATTGTACATTTTTATTACTATTTTTTGATACAGTTTTTATTTATTATTTATTATAATTAATATTTTTATTAATTTTATTTTCCATCTGGGTCCCCAAAGCGCAGGAGACCCCACTTTTTTTCCCCACTCCCTCCCCTTCCCCCACTTTCTGCGTCCGCCACTGGAATACACCAAATGGAATCGTAATTTTTTTCTCTGATTTTCATGGTCCTGAATAGGCTAAGAGAGTACCAACGCCGTAAGGTTGACCAAGAAATCATTAGTGAACATACTTAAGCACTTCAAAACCGCATAACGATACGCAGTGAAGACTACAATGAGCTGCTCTTTAGTCTTGACGGTACAGATGTCTCTTGGGAACCTGTATGTACCTAAATTTGGTGGAATAAAAGAGAAGAACTAGAAAAGGAGAGCCCAAAGGAGAGCCCTTGTGAAAATGGTCGCAATTCTCCCTCACACCACTTTACTGAATCGAGAAAAATTTGCTTTTTCTTTACTTTGTAGATAAAATTGCTCATTTCTAATACAGTAGCATTTATTTGCAGTTGTTCACCTGAGGGAAGTGCAAAAACTGTCAATGTGCTCAGAATTTGCTACTAAAGTGATCCACGGTTATAAAGAAGGTGAAGCATGCACTACGGCTGCGAATTTTCCTCCGAATTAAGTTTCTAACAAGCATTCAGTTACTCATAACTTCGAGCCTTTCTATGTTCCCCTGATTCAATAGAATGACATTCTTTTGCACTTTATTGTTCTATTTGTGTGAACGGAGTGCCGGCCACTTTTTCCCACGCCTTCGCTGGCTAGGCTAGCAACTCCTGGAACCGGCACCCCTGTACATTGATAGAGATCGACAGATGTTGGACCATTTTCAGAAAGTTGAAAGCTGGAATCAGTTTGAAATACGCATTTATCGAGTAATCTCTAAATTTTTAGGAGCTGAAATGCAAGCCAAGCAACCAGGACGCAACTGATGCTTCATTCTTCGATATTCTGCTTCACACACTTATTTTGATGTTGCTTTTAGTATAATAAACAGTGAACTCTACTGTTATTGGAATGTAGTGTCCATAAATATGTTAAATATGAATATCTAGTTCTCATCTCCTAGTTTAAAATCTCAGTTGTCATACAACTAAGGGGCATCATGCATGCGTATCCATATGTTGAAGTTATGAAGGTGAGTGGGGAATCAAGCAAGAAATGTAAAGATGATCTAATTTCTTCATTACCTATTCTCACTCACCCTCTTTCGAAGGTCTGTATGTATCGTGTTACGAAAAGTAAGCGAAGCTGGCATTTCCTAAGCGATTTTTTGGTGTCCAGTCGGCTCCTAAGCGATCCACGCATGGTGAGATCTTAGGCATTGCTACTTTCTCCTGATTTTATACTCTGTTAGAAGTATTTTTCTTGATCTGCAGCCTTCTTGTGGGATTTTAAGCGTGTTGACCGTGAGAGAAAAACAGAATTTTTACTTGCATTTTGTCTTGGAACAAGGAAGATTATCAACAATGTGTCCCATCAGTTGTATCTCGTTTTTCCATCTTACTTCGCATCGCTGTTACTACTGGAATTTATGTACTTGTCTCGATGTCTGTTTCCAGAGCGGCTAGAAAGCTGCTGTTGAGATCTCTAGGATTACTTCAAAACTGCAGTAGCGGAAACTAAGAATTAGAGAATACAGTAAGAAATCAAGAATATGAAAACATCATCAAAGAACCGGAAATTCAAGATCTAACGAATGTTTTGAAAAGAGCAGCGGAAACTATGTTTTAGACGTTTTTCAGAGTTTTATACGAAATTTGAGTTGCGCATTCGGTTCAAATATTGGATGGCACAGATAGTAGTATGAAAGCAATTAAGACCATTCAGAAAGTCTTCGCTCGTTCTCACGCTATTGGTTGCCCCACGGTACAGCTCCACTCTCCTTCCCAAGATAAAACATTAGTAAATAAGTATGGTTGTACTGGCTGCTTCCAGAGTACAAAGCTGGGCTAGGATCCATGAAAGTATAACCAAACAAATGAAGAATGGTGTGCGTGTAAGTGCCATATAGGCTGCGTGAAGCTAGGAGACGCAGGAGGCGAGGCTTGATTTACTAACCAGGCTTCACATGAGTCATCCATTCATGAATTCTAGCCCTGATCTGCTCCGCCATATATTCACGGGTCCAGAAAAGTCCACCACGGCACTCGAACTGAACCTTTCATACCTTTTATAACCTAAAATGTTACTAGAGTATAGCACTGACGCGCTCGTCTTAAAGACTGCCAGTGAACCCACGATAATATCCAGAACATGCGCAAAACTCTAGTAATTGTAAAATTTATTGCATATTAGCCATTTCGACATACATATCATAGAGAAAATAATACATGAACATGGTAAAATAATGACTAAAAAACAATTGTCGTAATAAGGCACGAGAAGGTATTTTCAGATGTTGCTAAACAACAGAAAAGCTGCTCAAGCACAAGAAGGATGAGTAAGTAGTCCTATGAGATAATCTTTGGTCACATCGCCATCAAAATTAAGAATACTTGCACAGTTTCGTGATCAGCCAGAGTTTCGCCATTTCAGCTTTTATCTCCCCTATTTCTGCAATGTTAGATATTTCTTTGTGTTAATCCTGGACGAGAATTCGGTCTTCAGGTATAACAAAAGGGGTTCGCGTTGGTAGTGAAGGGCTGGGGAGGGAAGGAAAAAGAGGGAGAGGGGGAGGACAGAGAGGTTGGGAAGCAGCAGCGCGCGGAAGAAAACCTTCAATTCCGGTATTGAACCGTAAAAGTCCCAAAATGAGCGCAAAACGCGGAAATCGCAATACAGAAAACGAAAAATTCCTCACAACATGGGAAGGATATGAATGCACCGAAGGACAAACTCAAATAGCACCTCATTTTGCATCCTGATCAGGGGTTTACGGAATTTTCCGTTTTCCGTTTTCTGCCCATTTTTGGTCTTCCGTTTTACGTTTTACGGGATTTAAAATTTTACTCCCGCCCACCTCTGATCCTGATGCACCACACCCCGTTCCTGGCCTGCCATTTTCGCACCGCTATCGTAAGCTGGCATTGCATCTCGTCGGATTCCAGTCGCAATGGGCACATAATCTCACAGATAGTCCGTCCTGTTTCAGCATCCAGGGATTGTTTTTGCTTCGAAAAAAACATGCGGCTTCTTGTCGCTAAAACTTTGAGAAACTACTCACAATAAAAAAAGATTACCGGGCAAATTACGACTGTGATGGGCCACCCGCGACAGAGACATCCGTATTAGGGATTGGATCTTACACAAAATGACAAAGAATCACAGCCCAAGATGAGGCAGCCAGCGAAACACTGGCTGTTCAGCGGCTCCATCCTATACATGGAAACGACAATTGTCAAAGTTAAATGCATGCAGCTTATTTTATGATGCTGCCGTCTCGAAGTCTCATTTGATAATAGCTTGTACTCAGCGTAGGGCGAGAAATTCTTCAACTTTTTTATTTGATCCGCTTTCGGCGCATACATACATAGCGCCTTCGTCAGATCTTAACAAAATATGACGTGAAGTGTGAGGAGGGTTCCTCTACATTATAATAATTATACATTAATAATCCATATTTTGTTAAGATCTGACGAAGGCGCTATGCGCCGAAAGCTAATCAAATAAAAAAAGTCGAAGAAGTTCTCGCACTACGCTGAATACAAGCATGCAGCTTAGGTCAACTCGAATGTCAGAGCTGTCACCGCGGAACCAATCCTTGCATAGCCGTGCTGCCAAATCTACCGTAATCGCTCGTTGTGGGACCTACATTCCGTCCTGATCGAATTAGAAGGATGAGCAAAAGTGGCAGCATCCAGCTAGCCCGGCTCCAAGAATCTGAAAGCCATAGCATCCGCCCTAGATCTCCCTACAAAAGTTATTTGATGTGCTAAACACGGAAATCATACTCATTTTGACCCACCGCCCTGTATTTGTGGGGTTACTGTATTATACGGTAGAAACAAAATTTCACAGTCTTTTGGAGCCTCGCACATGGGATTATTTGATGTGCTGATTGCGATTATCAACAGTATTTCGCAGCACAATGTATACTTTCTCGTGTAAGTGGTATTTCCTTCAGCATCCTTACAGTAACCCTTCTGCACACGAAAACGGCTTTACGGTACAATATGAGTATGAATTTTGTGATTAGCATATCACATAATTCCTAGATACAAGGTTTGGATAGAACTTTTGATTTTATTACTATTTCTTGTATTTGGGGCAGAACCATCCTAATAGTACCAAAATTGCATCACAGATGACCACTAGGCCACACGAGTATCTAAAAAGGCTACCACTGGAAGGCGCAGGTCCCGCAGCGGTAGCGATTACTCTAGATTTTTCGGCGCCGAGCGTGCGACGAGCGGCTTCTCTGCAGCAGCGATAAAACATGGAGATTCGAGGGAAAATGATTGAGATTCTCAGCTATAGGTGTTTTTCTGAGGAGAGCAGCTATAACTTATATAATTTGTACTCCTAAAAACCTAATAAACCTTCGAACATAACCATCGTGCGCAACAAACGCATGCTATCACAGATATGAATATACCGAAAAACATGGCAGCACTGGAGATTGTGAGCAGTTTGTCGAGCTTTGCCCGTTCTTTCACGATAATCTCACAGTTCCTCAGTGACAGTGGCATTCGATCCACAATCACATATCGAATATCCATATCTGTGTGGATTCGGTTGTACGGTGGCTGGCGGGCCACGATGAATATCGTGTTGATCGACGATCCTAGCGGCCATTCGTAGCGCATCGGGAGGCGTAGCGTGCACCTAAGTGAAGCAAATGACCTGTAAGCCACACAGTAACCAGTCGTTTCTTGAAAATTTTTGACTTAAACTTTGTCCTGAACCTGCGGTGAATATAACCTGATACAAGGCACAGCGAATCAGAATTTCCTGTCGAAATCCGTGGAAAATGTACCAGTTCCTCACCTGGGACAACTATCACAGCTGGCTATGAGTGACACATCGTGCAATCGGAGCTGCGAAAACCGTGGCAGACGGGAAGGATCAGAGCAGACGGGGTCTGACGACAATAGGTCCCACGTAACCAGTATTCCAGAATTCTCCCTTAGTTCGGGTGTCACAACGGCGTTTGTGGAGAAGTTACCACATCGTAGTCTGGCCTAAAGTAATGTAATGTGATGTACATAGCGGTAGATAAATAAATAAGTGGATAAAAAGTATACAGGCAAATAAATAAATCGGAGAGAGCCGGTTCCCATATATGAGCGAGCTCAGGCTCTCGAGAAAGCCAAAGACCATTCAGTAGACAGATGACCTCTCTCTTATCTATATTTATTTCTGAAACAAATGACTGACCTCACATGGCCTACCATAATTTTACTAGTACTCATTAATCCGATCTATTCTTGTTAATATTATTAACACCTACCTATTAATCCAACACAAGTTTCTACGTTTAAATAGCACCTCTTCCAACTCTGAGGAGGAAATGAACTGACAAGAAAACCAACACTCCTATGCGATTAACGAATATTTTTCTTTATGGCACAGTTACGAAAATTTTCTGATTGTCAAGCCCCTAATGAATCATGTGTGGATGCTGACTAGTGCTATAATTTCTAATATAACCTACAATACATACATAGTAATTCATGTCCTCACCCCAAAAACAAGACGCAAAATATTTTAAAAATAGTTTGGAATCGTCTCATTATAACTCTTCCTGAACAATTTTTGAAGCATAAGTTTGAGAAAAAATCTTGAAATAACTTCACCAGTTATGGAATTAGTGCGGTTGAGACACCCAAATTGGTGGAGGCCCCCCCCCCTCCCTTTTCTACACTCGTTTCACCCCCTCCTCATACCCTGTCCTTGTTGGTTAGTTCTGTAGATCATAAGAAACGTTTAAAAATAGTATAATCATTCTCACTGCCCTAATCACTTTTCAGGGGGTGCTTGTCTTCAAAAAGCGCAGGCCAAGCGCATAGAAGTGATTACCTCCATTTGGAGGCGATACAATGCGATGTTACGTAGTAATCGCTACGGATCGTCTCCACTATTCTTTCTTCCTACATCGCCCCTTCATTTTGATCAATTTTGAGCTGGCGAAGCCTGAGATAGGAGGTATTTAAGGTTGATGCGAGTCAAATCTGATGCGTCGGTCTGAATTTTCACGAATTATTCGCTATGTCTCGATGCGGCGAAGATCGAAACGCAGTTTTGTTTCATCGCGACGGCAAAACCAGGAACATTCGCTTCCTGGCAGGAATTCTCTTCTCCTCTCCATTCTGCATTGATATCATTGCGTCAAATTTGACGTGCATCAAGCATAAATAACGGCATACTCTTGTGGATGTCCGGCACTTGTCAAAAAAGCGGCAAAAACGATAGGAGGTCTGAAGGTATCGGAGAGGCCGCGGCAGTGCGAGCACTCGCGGGCGCAATCCGGCCACTGCGTCGCGCGGGGGCTTTTGCCTGCTCCCTTTCGGGCCTGAGCCGTGCACCCCTCCTTGACCGCCCAGGACCTCCCACCTTCCGGCGGGTGACCCCTGGCGACGCAACGCTTGGCGCGGACGCCCGGTCGCCGTACTCAACGACTACCGCGGGACTCCTCCCCTCACTCCATCCACACCAATCTACTGCCTAGAAGCTGGCTCACAGGCGCCCGCCACGACGCCCAGTGACCACCGCGAAGTTTTCCAGCTATACGTGCTAGGTGGCCATGAGAGAGCGTGTGCACTTGAGAGGTTTATGTGCGTTCGAGACAAAAGAGAGAACGTGTCGATGCATGAGAGATCAGCAAACGAGAGGAATGAAAGAACATGTACTTGTGGAGAGTAGGATAGGTTGAATAGGAACATGTTTTTGCGTAGAAAAGCAGCAGACCGTTTCAATTTCAATTCGTTGCCTTTCACAGTTCAGCTGTTTTCTATAATAGGTACAACCATCACCAAGAGGGTGCATAAAAAGCAAACAGGCATAGACCAAAGTTTTACAATGGGATGGAAGCTTGAGTACAGGATGGAGACAATTTTCTGGAGAACACTGTTTATGTCTTCTGCTACGATCTCTGTGCCAACTTTTGAGCCATCTTCCAGGATAACGTGAATAGAAAGAAGGGACGGAAAACTGCACAACCTTATTAAGACGACCTGGTGCTAGTTCCAAAAAGAAAAACTCTATAAAGGCTCCTTCTAGATAGGACGAACAGTTTTACAAATTATGCTTATTATTGCAAATTATGCTCGATCATTATAACTAGCCCATTTTCTCCACTTTTCTAGGGTAGGTAGGAGCACGTTTTTGCCAATATTCGCTCAGTAACCCATCAGTTTTCCTGGTTTTCTCCTCGTGAACATCCCTCCCTCCAATTGTCGATTGTCTGCCTGCATTATTCAGCGTCTCTTCAGGATGGACTCTTAGCCGATCTCAATCTCCTTCTCGATGCTCTCACGCTCTAATCAAGCGAACACATCAGTGTCAACGCTTCATGTAATTAAACCTCGATCTTGACATTTTCTGTTTATGGAACATTCATGAGGTCAAAGATTTTGTCCAGAGCGACAATTCTGAATACCGTGCCTACTGAATACCATGTTTTGGAGAACGGATGCACATGGTGCTCACGCCTGTACTAATATTAATGTTCAAAAAAAACAGTTCTTAAGTGACCTAGTGGTGCACATGATGGATTACCAAAAAATATAAATTGGCCGCTCGCGCTCGCCATGCAAAAATTTGCTTCCTCTGGAATCTGTTCAGAAAGCTTAAAAAGGGACTTCTATCCATTCATCTGGAAAGAATGAAAGCAGGATTGATGAATCTTCCCTGGAAAAAAGGAAGCTACCTGAAATCGAAAACCTGGATACATCTTTGTAAGGATAGGTGCTTTTATATTCATGAAAGTGAGATTATCTCATGTTGATGGTTGCTGTATGAAGGGTAAATTTGGTTACCTTAGGAGATCCATTAGGCCTAGGGCATACTAGACAGCGACGCTGTCGCCGCAACCGTTCACCACCACAGGCCTTTAACTATTGTTTCTATGCCAGCGCGGTATTCCATGCAAACTGTGTGATGAGATATGAGAACTCGTAACATCTTGTTCTCATCATTTCTATTCATTTCCTTCACCGGGACGGTCAGCGACAGCGTCGCTGTCTAGTATGTCCTAGGCCTTATGGATAATCTTAATGATGCATCCGAGCCGACAAGGAATTTCCCAAGCGATCGCAGAGAGGGCTGGTGATAATCCAGAACACAGCGATTCTCATTTACTTATCTAATCTGTTACTTCATGGGACCTATATACATAGAAGTACCAAAGTGTTGCTTAAAACAGAAGGGTCTTGAGTCGGAGCTGGCTATAAGATAAGCCCAAAATATAGGAAGTTTGAACGACAGAAACATTACGTAGGAATTGACTTCACTAAATATACAGCTACTATCCCTGAAGAACTAGGAGTCAAAAGCTAGCATGAAAACTGTACTGAGGGATTTCTAAATTCTTGAATGGGTATCCCGTCCATTTTTGATCGGGTGGCAATGCCGCCGGAGCCAAGGTAACGAAAACAAAATCTGTTTGAACACAATAAGAATAACCGAGAAGATAAGCGGCCTACCAAAACTTTAGCCAAAGGAATTGATCTGCTATACTTTCTAATATAAGTAGTTTCGTTTCCCGGTTACTGCAGTGCAAACTAATCTTCATTGGACGAGCACAAACACTAGGATTGTCCCAAACCGTAGACGGTTCCACTGCACGAATTTTCATTAGTTGCGCAATTCGAAGAAAAACAGGTGAAGACTAATGAAAAATTTCCAAGAAAGTCTAGAATTTGGATGGGCATTTTATTTAATACACAAAAAAACTCGTCCCTTTCTGCCATGTGTCTCATTTCAGATAGACATCTTGCTGCCCTATGTTTCAAGCAGACAAGCAATTAATCAAGTTCAAAAGGCGTGAAAAATACGGCGCTTCGGATGTAACTGTGGATGAACATGTTGAATAGAATTTATTAGTGAGATCCATGGACGTTCTGGGAAAAGGCCTAAATTTTTTGTTTGTTCAAGTGCATTCATCCAACAAGACGGGTTTCCTCAGCAAAATGTGATATTTCCTATTTTCCTTGTAGTAATTGTCACGAATAATCGAGATTAATGACCTCGACAAGGTATGCCTAGTTTGGTTAGCAGAAATTGTTCACTTCTGGCAGAAACCTCAGAAAACTTCGGTGAACTTCCGTGAATTTCTCTGCGACGCATAGCTATTCTTCCCTGCCTAGCCCTTTGATAACTCGAGTCCTATCTACTAGAAGATCCTTAGAGGGATTTCACCGAGTTCTGAGTGGTCTCTGCAAGACTTCTACCCTGGAGTGAATCTGTCTCTTGGTATGACTCAATCTAGGGATACACAGACGAGAAATCCAGCGAGAAGCAACATACCACTATTAAAGAACCCGCTACAAGTGCTGGAATGTGTTGGTATACCTAGTGATGAAAAGCTTCCTAGCGATAGAGAGCGAACTATTTATTCCACGTAATGTACCACTTGACCAAAAATTTGAATCAGCCCTTCATGTATTTACAATAAGTATGTACAGCTTTTAATCTTTGCTAAAAGAACGCGCATAACGCGTTGATCTGTAGCCCATCCATAATTTTCAGAAAAGTGGAAAACTTGTAATTTTTCTCAGCTACTCAGATTGCGTATATTATCTAGGCGAACCTGAACAAGTACTATCTCTACAACATGGAGCTGTATACGCTGTGGAAGATGTCTTCGAAAAACTCAGTTTCCTTCGCAATCTGGATAAAGTCGATCAGGTTCAGCAAAGAATGTCGCAGTTTTTTGAGCAGCACTGAATCCATTGTCGCAAAAGGTATGACACGATCGATTCCCTATAGTACGAGGAGTATAGCCCTTCGAAAAAAAACTGGCCATCCTTTATTTTTGAACTTCAATGAAGGATTAATGAATCGTGCGCGATTGATAAGTTTTTGCAAAGATTAGGACCAGTACTGTACACCGTAGAATGATGAGTGTCCTCGAATCCACTCAAAAAAACTTGCTAGACTCGAGCGATGAAATGCTTCTGTTACGTACACATTACGAAGTGGATCTCTCCACGAGTAGTTTCAAATTACATACTTAATTACATAATAATCACCTGCAATCACCTGTCGAAGCCTTCTCTTGAATTGAACGCTGTTTTTTTAAACTATATACTTTGACAGATATGTGGCTAACATTTCAAAATTTCCTAATTTATCATTGTCACATCCGTCATTCCACTTTTTGAATGGAAACTAACATCCGCTGTCATGAATTCAAATACGTTTAATTGAAAAGCGAACGACGTTCAATTGATTCCTAGAAGCTCAGTGCACCTTTTCTAATTAAGGATTTGCTCTATTGATTCGGGAGAAGATAACACATACATGCGGGAAAGCTAAAAAATAAAGCGAGGAAAAGGAGTAGGCGAGGAGAACGAATGGTAAGTTGTGCGAACTGATTTTAAAAAAATCCGCGTGAAGATATGCAATAAAATGCACACCAATTTTTTCCAACAGGAAGATCGCACGAGCGAATTCATTTTCTGGATAACCCATGCTTTTCAACTGTGTCTGGAGAGAGTATTAGGTATTTATGGGAGACTAGTAAAAATGTATGTGAACGGGTAAAAAGAAGTAATTCAATAGAAGGAACGCTATGCTCTTGCCAAAGATTTTCAAAAAAAAGCTACATTCTAATTAAAAATCCTCCAGAAAACCGAAACATTTTTATTCCTAAGACCTATAGTCCATTTCAAAAGTGACGATAGTTGAGTGTTCGTGCCCGTGATCGGCACTTCTCGGCTGCCTCCGCAAATACGGCGCTATTTCTCGCGCTCTCTCGTTCTCTAATATCTTCACACCTATGTTCCCCAGTGGAACACACTATAAACAAGGATGACGATAATGGGTGACAGACGCTACTTGAAATTTACAACTAGAGAAGAATTACTTGAAATTACGTAGTTGCATGCTAGCGATGTACATAGTTTAAGATGTTGGCCATTGAAGTATAAACTGTGCTTCTTCGAATGCACACAAATTTTGCAGCGATTGAATTAACGACGTGAACCACTGGAACGTTTTGCTGCTTCTGTGTAACATACAAATATGTGTGGTGTACATAGAGTAATACATGTGTAACAGAAAAAAAAACAGTAGTACAAAATAAACACGTGAGTCTTAAATTTTATTATGTATTTATTATATAGGATAAGACCGTGAGCGTGGTACAACTCACTAGTTTACCTATTATCTGCCATTCATTAAGATACACACAATACTGCTCCTGATCTTTGCAAAAAAGAGGCGTCTGACGCATCAATCCGCCGCAAAGCGTCTCCCTTTCGTAATTCTGTGGAAAACAGGGATGCCAAAATTTATCTGGATAGATGGATTCTCCGTATTACAGCGAATCTGATCATGAAATTCTCGATATTGTTTTCTATACCGATCAATTATGTACATTAATGCAAATCCAAGCAGAACTCCTCCTAGTCCATGCCCGACTCAGTCCAGATTGATTGAAACACTTAATTTTTTATGTTATTTTCGACATTGCAAAAAACTCGACAATGAAAAGACCATATATGTTCAGATTCGTCACGAAATACTCAATTTCATATCCCAAGAAAAATTGGAATTGGTTCCCTTTTAAGAATATTATGTGCAAAGACTAGGATTAGTATTGTACGTAGAAGTCCTTGGTCAGAATCAAACCTATCCTATAACTGAAAGTATATGAGTTTTGTTGGGCGCGTGTGGCGCAGTGGTAAGAGGCTCGCTGCGCACGCACACGATCGATGGTTCGATCCCGCCCGAGGCCAACCAAGCCTTCCATCCCTCCGGGGTCGGTAAATTGGTACCAGAGGAGTCTGGGAGGATGAAGCACTGACTTGGTACATCGGGTGCCCCCCGCAAGTCATTGTACAGGGCACATACGCATTCAACGCCTCTACGATGCTCAGATGAAGTCGAATGCGTGGCGCATCCCTCGTGACGGGATTGATTAACGCCGACCACTTTATCCTTTACTTTATATGAGTTTTGCTAAGCCTGAATCCACCCTGGGCTCAAGATTGCGGTTTTTGTTCTGCAGGTCTCGGTAACGTTTATTCTCATGGGTCCCTTGGCCATTCTATGATTCACTTGCTTACTTTTATTGAACACTCATTTGTTATTTCAGCCTTATGTAATAAGTACGTAGCTGAAATTTGATGTGTATTTATTTGATTTTTTCTGCTCACTCATTTAGTCGCCTAATCAGGAATTCTTGCTTGTAGTTCATGCGCTTCTTATCCACATTGTCTACAACAGGTTAACATCCTAGCGAAAAATTTTAAAAGATCTACTCCGTTTTGGAGATTTGCTTAAACACTTAACCTAATGCGAAGCAAAAGGCAGTTGTTCAACAGCCCTGGCTTGGAACCTTTTCCTGGATTGCTTTCATTCGCATTCCTGCTAATTCGACCACTGCACTGCAAATTTATCCCAAGCATAGAAACGAATTATGCTAGGAATCTATTTTTTTATCCTATTTAGTCTTTTATGACACTAATGTTCCGTTATTTTTGGACAAGTCGAATATATTCTATTCTTACTGTTGTTCGTTTTCGAGTTTCGGCTATTCTACCTTAACGGTGAGTGCAAAAATTGCCCTGAAGTGCTTGTTTAGTTTCCGTGTATGGTAGCACACAAAATCGGAACTGAATATAACACTTCAGCTGTTCGTTTTTCTTTTTTTCATCATCTAATCATGTGACGGTATGGTGGAAATAAATAGATATTCTGATTGATTCTAATCTTCAATCACAAGTGAATAGAAATCATTTTCCACCAGTTCAAGTCAAATTTCGAAAAACTTCTTGATGTGGGTGCAGAAACTGCTCATCATGTGAGTAATCAAAAATCTTTTTCTATTAATGCTAACGCAAGAAATTATGTAATCGAGATAATGATGGAGTTGAAAACTCACCGCTTGAATAGCTTGAAAAGCCAGCAGTAGTAGAGCAACGGCTAGCATCGCTTGATGAACGCCGAGCAACGCCTACATCGCCCAGAGAGCGATGAAGGACAATGCGCAGCAGCCTGGAATGACGATGTTCTTCGTGAATTTCACATTAATACAAGAGATATACGGAGTTTTTGCGGATGTGCACGACGGACGACGGATGAGGCCATGTGACAGCTCGTACCTATGAAAATGAGGCACAGCAGAGAGCAAGGAATGAACATGCGAACGAACGAGTCATCATACGAAGCGGGGCTACTTTTCCTCAGATTTCTACCCTACTAGGCGGAAGGCTTGGATAGTGCATGCGAACGAGGAAGATAGGCAAGGAAAAATTAGCAAAGAATAAATTAGTAGTACATGGGCGGATCCAGAAACACCCGGGATGAGCTTTAAAAAACTTGTATAATATGTTGATTTTCAAATACCTACGCTTCAAAAATTTCACTACTTCTTGGAGCAGTTTCCAAACTCCTCAATTTTCATATCATTTGGTGCCACTTTAATTTTTGGCTCCGCCTCTTTCCTCAGGAGGAATTTATCTTTTTAGGACACCTTTTACCAATAAAAGCGTAGAAAAAAACACGAAAGAGAAACCACGAGAATATGAAATAGAAGTTATATTAGTAAAAAAAATTTTCCCTATCTTCTAAATCACATATTTTCATAAAATTCTCCAATTCCTCCAGAGCACCATTGCCACGTATATACAGGGGTATCAAAAAGTTTCCGGCCTCCGCTCGCCTATTCCATATTTCTGTACAGTTTTAGGAGTATCATGTACGGTGAAGTCTTTCATGTTAGTTTGCAAAGTTTCATGAGATTTCGTCAGACCCCTCTGAAATAAGAACGTTTTATTCAATCCAAGTTATGGCTATCGCTTAAAAAGTGTGCATCCAGCGAGAAGCAACCGACGAATTTTTGTTTAATAAACGAACCGTATTGGACAAAATCTAAATCCGCCTCTAAATTCTAAGCAAAAAGGAAGTCTTCTAACATTCCCACATAACCTTTCGGAACTCATTGTTTTTAATGGAGTGACAGTCGGTCAGAAACGGAGCGACCTCTCATCAATGAGCAGAAACAAGACGAAGACAGATTACTGCAACCGTAACAAAAAATTATTGGGCATCGCAGATAGGCTTTAGGAGCAGAAACTGTGCAAGGGTCCAAGCTATTTAAAGCTTTCTTTGGAAATTTTCTAGGCAACCATCTAATAATTTTAACCTTCGCAGAACATTGAGTCTGCAAAATCTTTTCGGCGTTCGACAAGAAAATCCCAGTTGAATATTCAAAGAAGATTTTCGAGGGGTTTTATCGAAATCGAAAAAGACATTCTGGAGTGACTTGACCGCCGGTAAGTGGCGAATTCACAGCCAAGATTTGAAGTCCAAAGCACGGAGTAGTGGGTCAGGACGAGCAGATCTCTGGAAGCAGTGCGATCGAGCACGAAACAGAGGGTGAAAACGTCTTGCCCCAAGTTCTGTGCGGTAGAGAAAAGATCGTGTCACCTAACCACCTGTATATAAACTCCAATGAAGTGGATAGTTACAACGCTACTTTGTTTCACCCCTTTCGGAAACGGGCCAGGAAAAGTGACTGCAGAAATTCAACCATGGATTCCAGGCTCTTCAATGATACATCCCTTTTCTCAAAATTGTATTGCTCCATGAGAACGTGAATGCATTTCGCTAATTCAGCCAGTTCGCAGATGGGATCCAGGGACTAGCTTTTAGAATCCGTGAGAAAATCTGAAATAGCACTTCAGCGGAACAGAACAAAAAACGAAAAAGAGTCTGCGTTCGGTGTTTAAATTCGGGTGATAAAAATTCTTATAAAATTGGATAAGTGTAATGAAATGACAAGATTAAGAGTGTTTTGGTCTTCGAGGGATGCATACTTATTTTCTTTAAAATTTGACTCCGGTAGCTAGTCTGCAAGTGGTTGAGGCCGGAAACTTTTTGATACCCCTGTATGTATGTATAATAGTACATAATGAATTTGTTAACAGTATGGGATCGGAAAGTGCATTAACATTAACCAGGATGAACTTAAACTAATGATTACCTTTGAAAAAATATCATAGAAGTAATATCCTCTTAGGGTGGGGTACATTGCCCTGAGAGTAATTGACGTCAATCATGTCACGGATCATAGATGTTCTTTTCCTTCAATGGGCTTTGAAACTTCACGTAGTGGTCGTAGCTGAGATTGCACTTTACCCAGCGGACATTTGAGGGGAATAAAGGCAGCCACCACGAAAAATTTCAACTCTAAGGTTTGAACATAACCTTGGATTCTCGACCATGAAAAGCACGAATATGGATATCACTTCTTTTGAAAGTCACGGATAAACAACGTTCGGATGCTCCGATTTTGCCACGATCGAATAGAACGGTCGAGTAGTGAGGTGTGGGGGTAGGGCAAAAAGCCGATAACACTAGCTTAATTGTGACGTATTTCGTCGACGAATTTCATTTGGATAAGTGCTTGCTTCTGCAACATATCCAAGCAAGAAGGAAGAACAGAAATCAGAAGATGATGAAGTGTGGGCCTCACAGATGTACCAAAGAAGAAAAAACGAGAACAAGTGCGAAAGAATGGTAAGAAATAGTACCAGAGCAAAAACAAGCAAAAGAAGAAAAATGAATGTTATGAGCGGAGAAAATGGGAAAAAAACGGTGAAAAGTAGGACTAGTAAGCAGTTGATCAGTTGGAGCCACAGTGATGTGAAAAATGGTAAGGAAACGTGAGTGGAACAAACCTTTTTCAAAGAGAAACTAAGTGATTGTAGGCAAAAACATCTGTTTCGTTCCTAAGCAGCTCCTCGGCTATTTCTGCAAAGCAGGCTAACTCGCACCAGCACGATGTTCGGACTACTGAAATGGAGTTATGCATCCTCCAGCCCAAAATCGACCTCTTTGGAGCAAACATCCACTTCTGCGCTGTCCTTTCAACAGTAGTGGCTTCCAGTTAGATACTTTAACATCCCCAGCATCTTGAGCTGCATTTGTTCCGCTAGTGTAGAGAAACAGTTGGAGGTGTCGGAGATGTACGCTCTTGTCGAGCTGGAGGGTCACATTTCATTCGGCAGGAAAAGAGAACTAGCGGGAATTGGAAAAACTGATTATAACATTTGTAAAGAGCAAAACAAGAGCTAGAGATAAGATGATTTATGATAGGTTATCGGAATTAGTCCAAGTCCTCGTAAAAAATTCGCTAAAAAATTGATTGAGAAAAAACCACACGAACTTATTGACCAATCCAATAAATACTAGAAATGAAGGAAACTCTCCTTGCTATTGCATTATACAGAAAGAATTAAGCCTTAACCCCATTTATGAAGAGGCCGAAATGAGAAGTGAAGTACTTGGATTAGCACCAGATACGACTCCAGAGGGTTATAGGCACCATCCCACCTCGGAATCGTCTCAGAGCTTTCCCCACCAAGAGCCCTCAGGAGCTGATGGGTCACGATGTTTTGCGTGATTCTGTGCAAAATTGCTGGAAAACTCGTTTTCGAAAATAAAACCTCGGGAACTTGTGGGCGGAGCCTGGGAGAGATGCCAAGCAGGAGAGGTATTTTAGTAATGCCTACCTAGAAGCACCCTTTGGACGTGATCCGTACTCTTATACGATTCTCACGTCGTCCATTCCCTAACAAGATGAAAGGCGAACTCCATGTATGACCAGGGAGTGACTATAGGCGTGCGTACACCTGCATTCCCGCCTTAGCCCAGCTCATAACCTCCTAACAGTTGTGGATCGAAATATGGGTTTTCGATAATTTTGCACAGAAATATACCATTGTGAACATTAATTCATAGAAATTCCTTTTTTTGTGAAAAAAAAACCCAAAAAATATTCCTGAGGCGTGAAATGACCACATGCCAACCCTTGTAGAAAGTTGTATTTCGACATTTAAAGTCTCATCACTACTCCCTAATGATCCATTTATCATGAGCACTTTATGGTGATAATCTACCTCTCCAGAAGACAGTGGCAAAAATTGGTTCAACGAAACAAGCCGAGTGAAATTCGTTAGGATTTAGAAATATTTTGGAAATTGGAGTGACGTTTGATGGATGTTGTTGACAAGAATGACAGTTGGATGTGTACTACTATCTAATTGGATACTGCATATAAGGTTATTTATACTAGCTGCGTGCGTCAGTCGCGCGTCAGTCGCACGCATTCATTTGCAAGAGATTTTCCATGAAGACCGGTCAACACTGCATAAATATCCTCAATGAAAAGAACGCGCGGCCGCCGTGAGGACGTAAATGCGTGCATCTGAGCTGCGACTACGATGCGACTGCTTTGCGACTGGGCCCTATTCTTCATCATATAGACGCACGCGCGTCAGTCGCACGCATCCGGTATGAATTGCCCTTATTGTGGAGAAATGCAGTGTGATTAATGTATTTGTTGTTGTAGAAACAAAGCAAGTATGCAAAGGTTCGCACATGCTACTGCTCGTTTAGGTCATGATAACAATGCCGAAGGGCAAGTAGAGAGAAGGCTTATTCAAATGTTTACCAACATCTGCGAGGCTCTATATATGTAGTAAGAAAGAGAGCGTGGTTTCCAGGAGGTAGTGGGAAGGAAATGCCGCGGTCACAAACCCACTCAACCGCTACTGAGAATCGTAGTCTCGAGGAGTATAAATGCTCCAAAGCAAAGACAAAATTTATTCATTGACTTATCAAATACATTCACCGTGCTGCAGACACTGAATGGAAAAGAAACGCATTACAGAACTTCACATAAACAGAAAATGTCCTGAAAATTTCCTGAATACTGGGAAACAGCACTGAAGCATCATAGGTAGTAGCAGTTGAGCAACACGTATTAAATCTATTTATCTAGCTCCTCCAGCTCAATATTAGCCAGTGAATTTACAAGGGTCTTTTGAGCAACGAGGCTGCCAGGAATCAGCGCTTATGAGAACTGCGGATGTTAATGACAATGTAGATGAAGAACATCTTTTCCATTATCCACCATGAAGCCTAAACCTACATATATGACAGATAAACAGGGTGCATTTGTATTACAATGATAACGTTGTGTGCAAAAACTACACGAGCAGCCATAAACGTAAATGATTGGACTTTCTTAGCTGTGCAAGCCAATGGCTGGCTTTTTAAAACGCAGACATACGAGCACAATGAACACGCCGGTGACATTATACCTAATCTGAACAGTATTCGAGTAATATTGTGTGACTTCTGAACCCTCATATGTGTCGCTTATCAGGAAGCAATCAGCAGGAGAAAGAAGATGTTAGAGGCAGATTTTGAGCTGTATAGCTGCAGATGAGCTTGCAGCTGTAAACGCAGTTTATACCAAATGCCTGCGTGCGTCAGACGTGCGAGACTTTATGAAGGAGGACGGGCTGAAGAGCGCTACCGACGTAGCCAATCATGAAACTCGTCCACAAACGTGTTTGCAGCAGTCTTGCAGCGTGCGTCTGACGAGGACATATCTTAACTAGCTTCACTCACTAAATGTAATTGAATGGACTTGAGGAACTAGAGAAAATTATGTTGCCCAAGATAATTCAATGAACTTAGTGATCCTAGAGAAAACATGTTTTGTCATTCTTCTGCCCCAACATGGGAGAAGAATTGCCAGGGATCAAAATTCAACAAGTTCTTGTTTTATAACGTTATCAGTTACTTGGCCTGGGGAATTAATTGAACATGGTACAACTAGTCATCTAACAAATAAACAGTAAAGTAAAAGGCGTAAACAATGGAATGATCAGATAAACAATGAATTAAGTAATGAGTTGATGAGAGAGTTGTCCGTTTCTCAGAGGCAATACCTTTTATCGGTTCGATTTCCGAGGAGTTTTAATTGGCTGAAATAGTCAAGGAAAACCAGCCCCAATTGTGCGCATACTCAGTTCCTCACAAGATACGGATTTCCACCCGGAACGTGAGTGGTAGTCTAGTCCTGCAGTTGGTCATTTGGGTAAATTGACCAATCACAGAGCGGGGGTGTATCGCCCTTTTCAAGCATAACGCTGCGAACCCCAGAAAAACTTGTGTTTAACTTTCTTAGTCTCTCAAAAAAAAGCTGGATCATTCGTAAAGGATCAATCCAAAATCTATAATTCATTTACTGAAGACAATAAATGAACATATGAGATGTGTGAGGTAGATGTCTCACAGTGTTATGGATGCCCTTCCTTAACTCGTTTCAATATAACTTGCTCAAGAAATGTTTTCTCACATATACATATTTGCACACACTTGTAATTCAGCACTACCTAACCAATTCGACTCTTCAAAAATCCTGGAAACAAACGCGGATTGAAGAGCCGTATGCGAAAGATGTTCTGCTAGCGAAAGACCCTTTAGTGAGTGGAAAAACCCAACCAATTGTATTAATTGTACATTGTTGATTACAGGGAACGGACGATTCACCACCATCATAGTCAAAGTGTTGTTAAGCCAAAGTGTTGTTACTCAACCACAGGGCACCAGTAACCCAGCTGACGACAATATTACGGGCACATCCGGAGGCTCAGCCTCTCAAGGAAGGCTCGCGTTGCGCGCCAACAGCTTCGAGAATTGCCAGACACCGCTTTTTGCCGTTCCATTCGTCTTTGACGATAGTGTAGGTACACCTCATAGGTCACCGAGCAGCTCTCACTCTTAGAGATGCACAAACTTATCGCCATATTGTGCAAGTAGTTGTGGTGAAGCACATCCACGATTTGTAGGTCTCGATAATCACGCTGAAGGTTGTGGTAATCATGTGCACCGTCTCATGGAGCAGTAAGCGGCCCATTGGGGAGCGGTTCTCCACCCAATGAATTCATCTACGGAATATGGGGTAGATTTCGTGCACCTACTGACAACTCGGAGCAATGCCACTCCTCATGGGCAAGAGCTTTTTTCTTTACTCTTCTATTTGGTAACCACGTCCGAGGACGGACGTATTTTGAGGGGGGTGGGAGGTGTAAGAGTTCAGTTAGTTCAGCAGATATGCTCAAAGCACGATCTCTGAGTCGGAGATGCATTTTGTTGATTACAGGGAATGGACGAACGAAGCCTTGCGTATAAGCCCAGCAGGACGAGCCATGGACGCACAGAGAGGAAGGAGCGAGCTGCTCCTCACAACCTCGGACCCAGCCGCCTCCACTCTCCGGTCGTCCAACACCGACACATCTTCCAGTGCTGTATCTCTTGTCAATAAACCTATTTAGTGATATGCTACCGCGCAATGTGGGAATACCGCATAAATAACTACATATACATGTCTATTTCCTCATAATTCCTTGTTTCATTTTTTTTTGCACATTAATTTTTCACATATATATTAGTGTTAATGGAATTGAAGGAGCAATAGAAGAACGTTGGAAAAATGCACGCCAAATCGCCTTACGCTTACGTTTGCTACGAAACACCCTTTTCTGGACTCTAGATTCACGTAAATGACTTACTCTTAGTGTTACATTAAGCAGGTACGTAGTGCTGAATGGGCTCACGCTCGTAAGTCCTTTAGCATGAGTGGCCTCATGGGAGGTCGTTAAGTTTTAAGATTCATAAAACACAGTGAATGGTTACGATTATGTGTTCTCAGAAAAAAACGTAGTTCCAGAGAAAATTCTAATTGCCTTGAACAGTATAAAGTGTGGCAGAGTCGTTACTGGCTCACCAGAAGCAATGTTGCCAACAAAATACGAAATTTATAGCAAAAGGAACAGATACCTTCGAAAAATTCCCTTCAAATAAACAGTGTCTCGCATAATCTCCAGCGGCAGGGTTAATTTAATTGACTCTGGACTTTCTTTGAGTGACACATTGCCGCAGATCGAATTCACCGAGCACATTTCCTTGCTTTTGTTCCGATCCCGCTTTGCTTTTTCTCATAGCAGAAGGAGAACAAAAACAAAGGACAACCTAAGCTTTTGGCATAAAAATATTGTTGGGACTCCGTTATGAAGTTCAATTTGATTTTCGACTCGTTGTTTTGACGTTGTTTTCCGAAACCTAGTCTGGGTTCTCATGCTCATTTCGCATTCATTTTAAATAGTGCAAAAAGTGACTGCTGGCGTCCAGAAATACGTATGTATCATTTCCTAAAAAAAATAAAAAAAGCAACGGCTGGCAGAAAAAAAACGTCATTGAAGCAAATGGATTTAAACTTAATTAAACTATGTATGTATACGCTAAATGCACAAATAATATGTATAGGCGGACAATTGCGAAAAATGTTCCCGGGAGAGAATGGGTGGAAAGGGCGTGGCCAACAGGGTGAAGTGGGCGTGGCAGAACGTGAGTGGTCACTGATTTCAGCGGAAAAAAAAGTTTGGAAAAATGCTTGCAGGGAGGAATTGAAAATTTGGATATAGGGTTGGATTTGGAGGGGTTGGATGTATTGGTAGAGATGAATAATAGTAACTAAAAAGTAATATTAATAGAGGAAATGATGTGCATATAAGGAAGAATTCCCGAGAGAAACTGAGAAATAAGCAACGCCCAAAACCTCATTTTTTCATGTGGAAAAATTGGCATTCAAAGCAGAAAACTATTGATCGTAGAAGTTTGGAACATGGAGATGTTCTACAGACATAAGTCTTTTGGACAAGCAACACATTCTAGTCATCATTTTAGGAGTGAAATACGAAAATTGAAGAAAAAATGCGTAAAAATTCGCTTTACCAGTTCTTAAGATTGTAATCACTCCGAGGAATTCGAACACTCCCCCCCCCCCCGCCCTCCCCTCCTTCCTTCCCCAGCCATACACCAAACGGTCAGCGTAAACATTGAGAAATCATGCTGAATGAAAGCATCAGACACACGAAAACACAGAATTGAAGCGAGTCATTAGCATAATCCGAGGAAAACATGCTGCAAGTGCTCAGAACAGATGGCTGGATATCCTAGAGCATATGCTGTGGCTAGAAGAAGCAAGGGCGGAACGGCTCTGCTGATTTTCTAAAGATTTCAATAACGCGCCTTCCCGGATGAGCGTGGGCAAGTGAATAGACAGTGAGGGAATGTTCCGGGTCCAGTCGTCTCTTGATCGCTTATACAGCTGTGTTTGTCTCGTCTACACTTTGTTTTCGACGTACGCGACAGGATTTTGAATTAGCAGTTTCACGAACATTTGCTTTGCACTAGACTTTATCGCCTAATCACTAGAGATGGATTTGTTCCCTGGAATCGGGAAGCTGACAGACTGCCAGAGCCACGTGAAATCCATTTTAGAATCTATAGTGAAACAACCCACGCTGTCCTATTTTCAATTACGAAAATCCCAGGAAAGCGTAGGGAATCCGTCATTCACATCAGAGTGCACGCCCACACTGCATCTATTATGCTGGAGCGAAACCTTCAAGGAATTTTCTAGAAAAGCGATAGACAAACAAAATTATTTGCTGATTATGTATCTACACAATTGAAGGAAAATTCTTTTATGGATGAATGGAAAACAGGCGCTACTTATAAGCATCAGTTGAAAAGATGAGAGCTGATGAGAGATGAGAGCTAGAGGCAACTCGAAGGGTTAGGTTCTCTATCAACTTTCACACACCGCTTTCGAGGCTTGAACTATACCGAAATTGTGGTCTCCTTGGCGCGCCCGGGTCTTGGACCCTTTCACCAGTAGTTCCCAGGGAGACTTCGAAAGTTCCTCATATTTCTAGGAAAACAAGAGAGTGATTGAATGACTACTAATAACAGAGGCAGAGGATGATATGAGGTAGTCCAATGAGCAAGGATAAGTTACTGCTGGCTGACATACTACTCTGTGCCTGAGGTCACCATTGATTACATTTGAATACACTCCCGCCTGCATGGATTTAAATATCTGCCTATTCGGCATATATCTTGCGTCTTATTAAGTATAGAAGTGGAAAATGAACGGCGCTATCAATATAAAATTATAATATAATATCAAACCTTAGCATGAAAACCAGCAGTGCGTGCTAGAGATATAGGCAAGAATACAACAAGTAGCAATATTAATAAGCGCCATTATGTAGTTCTTAGTAGCGATCGTTCAAGTCTTACGAAAAGCCACCTGGGTTAGTTGTTTCCGCAGAAGTTCCATGTGATTCTTAAATAACGCAGATATAATTTGAATGTCTTGGCCGCCGTAGGCAATGTCTATCCAGGAAAATATTTACTTTCTGGAAGGGACTGGTCTGATAAGAAGCTTGGATACTTAGCCCACTCTTTACCGTCAATTTTCATTATTTTTTAAATATTTATTTCCAGTTGTTTAGTTTTAGAATTAATATTTTTACTGATTCTATTATTCCATCCTCACCCCAAGAGTGGCGGAGTTGCCACCTTTTTCGTGCGGCACCCTAGCTGGCTACTCTTGCTTCCTGTAATGGATTATACTAGTGAAAATGCTCACTGTGAAATCCTGACTTTGACCAAAATCCTCCTTTCCCATGTGCACTCATAAGAAAAGCATAAGCAGACCAGAATTATTAAAATACTGGGTGGAACCTCTCCTAGAAGGAGCACACTGTAAATAATGAGGACTTGGAAATAACCCGGAGTTCCTGGGAGCCAACTAACTATTTTATTATGCATAATTCTAACAAAAACTTCCTAAAAACTAATTATCCATAGAAACCTTATTCCAATGCGAATGCATGATGTGATGGAGAAAAACAGTCGTGGGATCTCCAGACAGCCACAGGATAAGGAAGATCGAAAATCGCGAAATATTGCTTCCATAACATCGCCCACTCGTACATGAATAATGCTCAAAACCATATGTACGTACTCAGTCGTAGAAGTAATTAAAGAGTGCTGAGCTAAACAGCAGCTCGGAACAACCGGAGCGATGAATTCACCCAAGCAACACTTAAATTGTGACGAATAATGGATGAGCCGTCTATCAAAGAGACTAGGCAAGTACGTAGAGCTTCAATGTGCTTGTCTAGATAACCAATGAATAGTTCTAACGTGATGCATTAACCAGATGTGACGACACCATTCAGACTAAATGAAAGAATTGAGGGAAATGACAAAGCGGCGGTTATTTCGAACAAAATTTCACGTAGTTTCACGATCGAAGATAAACATAAAGCTGAAATGTGGCCTAAATAAGGGAAGCTGGTTCGAGTAAACAAACTGAAATCCAAGATAGAGTATTTTCGCATCAAGTTATCCACCTACATACGTACATATTTATTTCTTTGTTTAGTACCTTATTAAATAACAAGCTTGGCGAAAATATTTGTTTACTTATTCATTTTTCATTTATTCATGTAGTCATGTACTATTGTCTAGATGTGAACGGAACGCTGCACCTCGGGAAACCGAGTACAGGAAGGCAGATGTCGTGTGGAATTCTATCTTCTTCTTCGAAAAGAGAACTTCCTCAAGATTTCTCATCGCCAAGTTTGTTTAGAGTTTCTTTCAATTGCTTTTTTTTTTCGCTTTTTTTGTATCAGTAATGGTGTGGTATTTAAACCAAAAATGCATTTTTACATTCTTTCACAACAATCCTATACGGTTAGTGGAACATTAAGCATAATATAACTTTATTTTCTTCCATACCTTCTTCCAAACATTTGGCTCCCTCTGACCATATTCTAATGCCACTTTCCGATGAAATCAGAGTGCCCGGTGAATTTCACCCAGTCGGGTAAGCGCTCTCTTGTGAGTACATTGATATTGTTAATGTATAAATATTAAAGAGCAAATCGGATATCAAGAATGTCAGATAAAATCGCAACGGCTAAAATAATGCTTCATCTGCGGATAAACTCCAGGCAGCGAGGATAATGCCGGGTTCCACTTATGGCTATCTTCATCCGATTTATCCTTTCATCTCCTACTCCATTGCCAAGAGCTGTTGTCTCTCATCAGTGCATCACATTTGGCCAAGCACGTGGGCGTGTAGACGAGTAGACTATCAATTATTCGTGCATTCATTACTTAAATTGATACACATAAATAATTGTTTATTACTTTACAAAGGATAGATAACAACGTTGTATGCTCGGAAGGCTTAACATTTCCGACATGGGCACAAGTGATTATTCCTTGGGAAAACTTTGTTGATACCCAAACAATATTAGAAGTTAATGAGTTGAATTCAGCGAATATTCGTTAGCTCTCACCCTTTTCAGGAAAAACCACTATGTATTTTTAATCCCGAGATGTAACGTGATTCAAAAAATAATGAATTTTACAACTGAAGATGCCTTCCATCAAACGAAAATCAGCTCAAAATGGCCACTGATTCGCATCACTTTCTGCCTTCTGTTAATGTAACAGTAATAGTTCTATGTATACGAAATCGGGCTTTTTTCTTTTTTATGTTTTAATGATTCATTAGTTGTTGACTAAAAACTAGGCGCAGAATTACAGAAGGAAAAGAAATCCTACGAGAAATTCAGGATGGAGTGAAGCACGTGCGGGTTGACGAGGTACATTAATGCGGCATTCGTCAATAACTACTTATTTTCGACGATTTCCATGAAACAATAAATAGCTTGATTAATTGCTAACTGGTCTAGACTGAGCACTATTCGCCTGAGATCTCCCGAAGCAGGGCTGCATCATGCCACGTAATTTTCATCTCCGGGAATACCAGATGGGTCTTAACCATCTGGACACAACCTCACTCCGACATGGAAACTTCTGGAAAGACCTCGTGACCCCATCTGCAGCAAAGAACTATATGAGTTTGGTCGCCAGTGTGCATGAAAGCTTGAATGTTCGAGGATGTTACACATGGGAGAAAGGAGTAAGGGGGGGGGGGAGTGGCGGGGGAGGGGGGCACCCAGTGGGCCACCCAAAATCCGGCTGTGAGCATCTACCCTAATATTTAACGGCAAAAAAATAGTTGAAAAATGTGCCAATAAACATAGTTATGTAGGTAATCAACTGGTACTATTAATTGGTTTTGATCCCGGAAAACCTGCCATTGCGAGCATTTCCTGTGTGCCCCCCCCCCCCTCAACTCCTTCTTCATTATCACGTGTTTGATGAAAAAATCCATAAGAATTAGGAAAAAGAGTGAAATAATGCAAAGAGAATCTGGGAAAAAAAAGTCCAATGAGGGAGCTCAGAAAATGAAATCAGAGCACGTGCATCTAGAAAGGGCACGTGCGCAGTCTAGGTAGCTCAAACACGTGCAGGCGGCACTTCCTTAATGAGTTCAACAAAGTGTGTCCAACGTGGCCATCACGTCACCGACGATGAGTAATGGATTACTTAAGTTGTTGCTATGGAGTTGTGTATTGAATAAAGAAAATTGAAGGAGAGTGGAGTGGACAGAGAACTCTCAGGGAAAACATTGCCATAGAATTATTAGGCGGTGTTGTCAGCGAGCGAAAGTTCATGAATTTTAAAGGGTGTGTACGGTGTGCGCACATAGAGTGTGTTGGCGTGTCTACACTATGTGCGGGCTGTGCCTTCCGTGTGTGCATGGTTTGCTTGCGATTGTCCACGATGTCTCTACGGTGTGTGTTTAATGTGTGGGTTGCGTGTACGGTGACTGCATGGTGTGCATGGTGTGATCAAGGAATAAGCATGCTGCGTGTACGGTGTTGGCACGGTGTGTGGTGATGTGTGCACGATGAACGCGGTTTGTGTAGAATCAGTGTGCTGAATTGTGTGTATGGCGTGAGCAAGGACTGCGTGCCGTGTGTACGGTGTGTGTACAGTCAGTGTGCAGTGGTGTCTGTACGGTTGGTGTACGGTGTGCCCGATTTGTGTACGGACACTGTGTGCACGGTGTGAGCACGGTGAATGTACTGAGTCCACGTCGGGTGTACAGTGTGTGCGGTATAAGCACGGTGTGTGTACAGTGTGCAGAATACATAGTTGTACAGAGTGTACCGTCTGGGTACGGTGTTTGTACCGTGTGTATGATATGTGTACAAAGCGTACAGTGTGATGTACAGTGTGATGTACATGGTGTGTGTGTACTATGATGCCTTTACAATGGTGAATACGGTACAGCTTGTATGCGATGATGTGTGCGCGGTGCAGGTGTGGTATTACATTAGCAATGCGTTATTTACGATACTTCACTTGATGAGCATGGAAGAAACTATTGTTTTTTAATTACTCTGAAAGATGTGTACGTAAACAGGAGAGGATCGAAATAACCAAAATCTCATAAACGCCAAAATACTGCCCATTCAGTACGGGACACGTATCCAGACATTTTTCACTGGCATTTTCTCTCGCAAAAATGCTTCAATCTTTCTCTCTTCGGCTTTTTATTGGATTTGTCCGAGTTTTCTTTTTCTATTCATCTTCTCCGAATTTGTTTTGTGTTTATAACCTAGAGGGTATTTTACGAATGGGAGCAAGGACAACTCCCAGGGAGCTAGATCGTGTAAGTGTGCTCATACCATTTTTGATCACTAATTGGGAGCAACTTGCTCACATATGTACTTCTTCAAAGTGAAAGAACCATTTATTTCATGGAACAAGTTAAGATGGTTACTAATCCAGCTTTTCGAGACAAGACGTATTGTTGGTGTCCTGAGTCGAGAAAGCAGTACTTTCAAAGTGCCAGATACCTAGAGGGACAAAGTTCTCTGAGCCATCTATGAAGAAGAGCATGCAGTCTGAACGCGGCATCACCGCACCTGGGTCCTCAGCACTCTCACCAGGCGGTCGAAACGTGTGTTCATAGAAGTTTTTACAACGGATTTGCGACATTTTTCGAGCATTCACGCTCAATCGGTCTCCTTTTGAGTACCTCAGAAGTCCAAATAGGGAAGGTGACAAAAGTGCATTTTTTCGTGGCCTTGAACTCCAATTCTGCATGCCTGCAAATCTGGCGAAATTAGGTTATTCAGAAAATGAGGAATACTTCCTTGTAAGTAGGAAGAATGCTTCCTATTGATTATATATGCTTGCCCAAAGGTCCAATGACAGAGGGAGGACAAAAAGAAATTAGAAAAATGGCAGGAACTCAGCTGCAGTTCTTTGTATCGCTATTTTTTAGTCACTACATGCGAGCGGCTGCGGTAAGACTTTGATGGGGAACTCGCAGAGCTCTTTGATTCATATGGCGTGTTCATTTCTTACAATATTGGACATAGTGGTAACAAGCTTCAAATAGCGGTTCTTTAGCCACTACGGCTGAATCGTAGACTGTCTGCAAATTTCCGCTGTATCAAGAAGTTTCTGGAAAGCTGTCAAAAGGGCGCCCGTACAAACGTTGGCTTAACACGCTACACACCGATCTAGTCTACATTAATCCAGAGAAAGTGTGTGATAGCGGCAAATGGGAACCGTAATGGCTAACTAAAGAAAAAAAATAATAAACAAAAGAAGGATTGTGTTAGGAAATGTACATAACATTTACATTGCATTTAAATGCACATTTATTTGATCAGTCATAAAAATAAATCACCTTGATCACCTTGACTCCCGTTTATCTTCGGATGTACCGAGCGGGCGCCAGCAATCCTTCCATTTGTCCCTCTCGCGAGCCAGAGTTGTCCAGTGGGTTCTGTCCGTTCGAGGGACACGAAGAGCATTATATCTTTCCTTGAAGGACTTCGTGAAGAAGTCTGACCATCGGGTCGGTGGTCTTCCTGTCGTGCGCTTAACGTCCCATGGAGTCCAGTCGCTGACGGCTCTTGTCCAACGGTGGTCGTTAAGACGCATCACGTGTCCGGCCCACCTGATCTTACTCAACTTGGCGTAAGCGGCAGCGTCCCTGATCTTCGACTGTTCACGAAGGGTGGAACTCCGTATTCCAGCCCTCACTTGTGTGAGGCGGGTTATTCCTAGCATCACCCTCTCGATGGAGCGTTCGATGACGTTGACCGCATTCTCATCCTGCTTGCGTAACGCCCAGGTTTCCGAGGCGTACGTCAAAGCAGGGAGAACCGTTGTATTGAAGAGGTGGGCACGGAGCCTGGTGTTCTTCGTCTTCTTCACTACGTCCTCGATGCTCTTGTAGGCTCCCCAAGCCGCTCGCTTCCTCCTGCCCAGCTCTGGAGCGAGATCGTTCATCATGTTGACTTCCCGACCTAGATATACGTAGCTGGAGCATTCGGATATGGTCGTTCCGTTGAGCGAGAATGGGGCATCCGGGACCCATCCGTTCCTCATGAACATCGTCTTCGTCAGGTTCAGTTGGAGACCGATCTTTCCACACGCGTCGTCAAAGTCGGCCAGCATCCGTTCCGCTTCGCCGATAGTTGGTGTTATAAGGACGATGTCGTCAGCGAAGCGAAGGTGGTTAAGTCGCCGGCCATCAACTTGCACTCCCATGCAATCCCATTCCAGTCTTCGCATGACGTCTTCGAGAGTGGCGCTGAATAGTTTTGGCGACACGGTGTCGCCTTGTCGAACCCCTCTCTTGACGTCGATAGTGATGTCGTCGTAGAATGGAGAAATCCTGGTCGTGAAGTTGCTGTAGAGCTCACGAAATATCTTGATGTACTGAGTAGGTATGCCCTGGTTGCCCAGGGCTTTGAGGACCGCCTCTGTCTCCACAGAGTCGAAGGCTTTCTTCAAATCGATGAACGTGAGACAGAGAGGCATCTTATACTCTCGCGATACTTCAATGAGTCTAGTGACCGTGTGTATGTGATCGATCGTACTGAATCCTTTTCGAAACCCTGCTTGCTCGCACGGCTGTCCTTCATCTAATGTCCTTTCGATCCTATTTAGAATCACTCGAGTGAAAAGCTTGTAGATGACGGACAACAGACAGATGGGGCGATAATTGCCGATGTCCTGTGGGTCTCCCTTCTTGAACAGCAGCACGGTCCTGCTGGTCTTCCATTGGTTCGGTACCTTGCATTCCGACAGGTACCGCGTGAAGAGCCTAGCCAAGGTGGTGATAAGAACTGGCGGTAGGTTCTTCAGATGTTCCGGTCGAATCCTGTCGGGGCCCGGTGCTGTACGATTCTTCACCGACTTGATGGCATGTCGGACTTCGGAAGGGAGAACTGATGGGACAACGTATCCATCCTCCCTTGGGTGATATTGGGGGAGATGGACGTGGCTATCGAAGAGATCCGAGTAGAAGTCGTGGATGACCTTCTCCATTACCCGTCTTGATGAAGAAATTGTTCCTTCTGGGCGCCGGAGGGCGGTCATCTTGGTCTTACGATTGGCGAAGTCACGGCGGGCGTTGCGAATGCTTCTTCCTGCCTCTGCGGCTTCGGCCAATACTGCTGCTCGTCTCTCTTTAAGGTCTTCTTTTATCGCTTCTCTGCACCGTTTTGCGAGCTCGGACGTCAGTTGGTAGTTGCCTGCGGCTCTCGCGACTCCGCGCTGGCGTATCAGCTCGAGGGTCTCGTAAGACAGTCGTCTTTTGGTGGATCTTGAGCCCTCGGCTCTCCTTGCGCTGTCGCAGAGATGTTGAACAAGCCGATCGTATTCTTCGTCGATGTTGTCGACAATGGCATCTTCCCAAAAGCCGGCTAACGAAGTGAAGAGATCCCAATTGATGACGGATTTGGGAGCCCTCTTCTTGAACTTCGCGGCTTTCTCTCCTTTGCGCGAGAAGAAGAATCTTGCACGAAGGAGGCGATGGTCTGATCCGGTGTAGAACTTCGGTACAACACCGACGTCGGTCAGGCAGAACCTTCGATTGACGATGATGTGGTCAATTTCATTATGGTACTCTCCACCGGGTGACTCCCACGTCCACCGTAGGGAGGTTGGCTTCTGAAACTGTGAGTTACCATGGATGGTCTTCGTCGTCATGATGAACTCAGACAGCCTCTCTCCCTGTTCGTTCCACTGTAGGCCGTGGGTACCGATGTGAAGTTCCTCAGGCGTTCTCCTAGGGCCAATCTTGGCGTTGAAGTCGCCAACAATGACCTTGTAGAAAGTGTGGTCTTCCCTGTAGAACTTCTCCAAGTCCATGTAGAAGGCCTCGATTTCTTCATCGTCGTAGCTGGATGTTGGAGCATAGGCGACGAAGATTGTCAAGGCCGGTATTGATCCACATCTTCTCAGTCGCAAACGTCCGATTCGGGTTGTTAGCTGTTCGAACGAATCGATGTTCATGGCCAAGTTCGTGTTGACGAGGACACCGACTCCACCAACTCCTCTACTGTCGCAGGTTCCAAGGAACAGTTCTTCTCCAGTGTCGAAGGTGGCGTTCAGTGGCCGGTGTCTCCTCGTCTCGGTCAGTCCGATGACGTCGTACCTGATCTTCCTGGCCTGCATCATCAAATCCTCGATAGAAGCCTCCGATGCAAGCGTGCGTGCGTTGAAGGTACAGATCGTCATCATAGTCCTTCTGGTTTTAGGCAGCCTAGATAACCCCTCGGACCTCGTCCTCACTGGCGCCGCCGTACCAGTGACTCTTCCGAGATCAGGGGAACACTCTTTATTATTGCTGTGTCGAGCTTTAAGAAAAAGAAAACCCTTAGGAGATAGCTTGCTGGGCTCTATTCCCCCGCGGGTAGCTAGGGTAGGATTTCACCGGGAAGTTAGCCGGGCTTCCCGGGAGTGGACGATGGAGCTTATTTGTTGGAGGCGACTCCGAACCGCCTCCCTTGTACCTCCCAGTCACTTGAATGCAGGGCTTTTGGTCGGATAGATGTGCAGGATACAATCTGCAGACACGCAAGTACACTCACGCACGCATGCATGAACACACCCACGCGCTGGCAGAAGGTATGGATCGTTCCGACACTGCAGAAACAGGGAGTCCATCCCCTGAATCCACCCGCGTCTCAGGGCAGGCACAAGGTCGCGTGTGGTCCGCGATTAGCCCCCTATCCGCCACCTGGGGACGCGCCACGTAGCCTCGCGACTAACCGGCTGGGATCCCTCTTATGAGGGAGATCCGTGGAAAAATAAATAAACAATAAGAATAATAAAGAATGAAACAATAAAAATAAGCCTGCCTACAGACGTGAGGCAGAAACGATTGCATGTAGTTGGACCATTTATTACTCACTCCTTAACATAAATTTGCAAAGGTTCGAATCAAAAAAGAGGAGAGAAAAAGGTTAGATTCACTAACCCCTCCCATTTTTCACCTCCAGTTCGTGCTCGGAATGTGAGCACACTTTGACGGTAAGAATGAGTTGGGAGCCGGGAGGGGGGGGGGAGCCACTCATATTTACACTCAGCTGAATCCGTAGGTTTAAGCTGGGCTTGTCCTTGAGCTTAGATATATGCTTTGGCTCACCCCCCCCCCTCTTTGGAACTTATGCTTAGCCTTGAATTCGGGACTAGGCACTCGCAAACCATGCTGCGCTTCGTATGGGTGACCGAGTTTTTTTAGTCCTGAGAATCTGGGAATGAGAATCTGTTCCAGGAAAGGTCCTACAATATCCAGGTTGAAATTTGCAAGCAGTAACAAATTAAGCTCCTATGCAAATCTTTTTCACCTATGACCACTATTGCGGAATGAGTGAATACATTTGAAGTGAATAGCAGGATAATTTTTTCTGTAATAGGGCCCGGATTCTGGGGACGGAGTCATTTCTCGACCAGCCAGACCTGTATAATTCCTCCTCTCAACAAATCACCATAGGATGAAAAGTTTAGTCCGGTTCGCAGGCACTATTACCGAAGTTCCTACGCATAATGTGTGAACCAACTTCTCTAAACTCGACATCGGCACTGGTTTTCTTGCGTGAACCTCATTTTCTCAACGAAATATATGTAAATTAAGTGGACGAGATAGGAAATCACGGTAAGACCATCCCCTAACCGTACTTAACAATTCATTTTCTCATCTCACCCAAAAATAGGCCAACGGTGGCAAACACTACCAAATCCGTCCGGATATGGTTACTTTTCAGTTTTTATAGTATAACCATCCCGAACTATATTACTGGCTCCACAGAGATCAAATGTGTGTTTCTTCCCTCTTAATTAATGGCGAATGTGTTGAAAAATCGGACAGACAGCCCGACGCCCTTTAATTCCAGGACGCACTCAGGACAAAGGAAGTATGTGCGACGATATCTATAGATTCGCACTTTCATGCATTCATTTACCAGGAAAAAAGTATGGGAGAGATTCTATAATAGATGGCACGTGTATGGAATAGAGGCAGTGCTGAGAGCTGCCCTCCAGGAATTTCTTCCTCAAACTGGAGGCTATTAAGTTTTGGAGGGGTCTGTTATAACACTCACAATCGGTTATAATTATCATTTATCAACGAACTCCAAACTGTAAATCGATATAACAACATTCAATTCTTTCTCAATAATCGTGGATACTCTGCCCAGAAATTCATGGATGTTCATCTCTGAAGATTCTTGCAAATTTAGACTCAAAAGATCAAAAAATAACTTGATTCGAAGTGAGAGGAAACGAGAATAAATACTCTTTTTTTCTAGCAAACAGATAAGAGAGGTAGCATATTATCACTAGATTAGCAGTATGTACTAGGGAATGTGGTATTCAACTAGCCATTGGGAAGCATCCAGGAAGAACCTCCCGCATGTTCCTTTGCCACAACAAAAGGTCAACGCATTCTAAGTAATGGCAATGAGGGAAGTGGCCCATTAATCTACGCACGCAAAAGAAATCAACCATTTGTTATTCATTAGACGTCCACAAGGTACACTCTGTGAACTTTCAGCCTGATTAGGCATGGCTAAAAGCAGTGCACCTTTGTTGCAGTGAGGCGATGGCTGAAAGAGTTACAGTCAGGTTGCGGCGGAGTTAGAAATAGGGCTAGCAATGTGGGGTTCACAAACAGCTTTGAGAAAAAGCGAAAGATTTGGGAGTGTAGCAGCTGTTGATGCTATTGTCCGCTACATTAGTGGCAATATATTCTAAAAATTTTTGGCCTTTTCGGACAAACCCAAATTTTTGTCTTATTTCCATAGAGCTATAGCCGGGGTACAGTGCCAGTCAACCATATTTCCACCATAGAATACCGCCCATCTGGTCTGCCGCACCGCACCACCTACGCAGCGCGGCAGACCAGCTGCGCTATGTGGCTGGTGGACGTTGCCGGTCTTTTTTTCCTTAGACCGTTTTCATTCCGAAATGCTTGGCTAACATCAATATCGGCAACGCTCGACAACCACACAGCCAGGCTGCTCTGTCGCGCCGTGTGGGTAGTGCGGCGCGGCAGACCAGGTGGGTGGTATTCTGTGGCACAGAGATGTTTGAGCGGCACTGCACATTTCTACTGCTGACCACGACTATGAAATTTTTCAACAATGGTGATGCTTTTCTGAGTTACAGTAATATGTAGTGTGGATTGTTCCACTTCCCTTATCAGGACAATGATATCCAGTTTGAACCTCAACGTGTTTCTGAGGGGTTACTGGTCAGTATCGGTCCAGTTATGAAGCTCTACTATACGCTGAACCGTCTCTGCCCCACAACTTTTCAAAAATGCGTTATGGTGCGAGTTGGATGCGATTTTCGTGGTCAAGATGGGGAATAACTTACCTTTGTGAGCTTTGATGAATTCTGGAAGAGAAACTGCATGTACACTGAGCGTCAATGGCGGTAACCATTCCGCAGCCTCCACAAGGACTTGACGCAACCGCACCACGAGTGCCACAATAGTGCACGTGTGCCATAAAAAATTAACAAGAAAAATAAATATAAGATATACGATATAAAATGGGTGTCATATTTGTGTTCAGCATATCATATTACCCTATTGACCTAATTAGCGAAGTTTCATTTCTCTTCTAGGGAAAAACTACAATTACAGTACCTAATTAGGCATTCTAGCGATTGGAGCAGCATGTCACTGTAATTCTGAAAATGGGTGGAATTGAGATGCTGTAAGAGTACTGGACGGTTGCCATTGGGATGTCATCCGGTCGTTATTTGTTTGCTGTCAGATTTCTGCACAAAAAAAAAACGATTAGCAATAGAAGAGCGACCGAATAGCAACAAAATGTGTAGCTCGTAGACAGCACTGAAACGGCGCTCCTTTTCGGAAATTAGACCAGAACTGACATGGACTCCTTTTACTGGAATCCCTGAAAAGTTTCGGTGTTTCCATATGCAGTCAGCACCAAGGTTATGACATTCATTTACTGCCCTTTAGGGAAGATTATCCAATTATTCATTTATTTGTTTATGTATTTGAGTACACACGAAGTGCTTCATAGAAAAATAAAGCAGGTAACCAGTTACGATATGAAAAAAGAATAAACTAAAAGTCGGAGAAATAAGTGAATAAAGAAAAATCAGAGGAATCGGAGAAATTACATAGATGTCAGAGAAAAAAACAGCGCAGGAAAGTGTGGACAGACAGCAAGCACGAGTGTTCAGCTATCATCTTTCTTGAAACAAAATACTTGCACTCGTTGGAGCAAGACATACGGTTGTCTTATCTACTACTCAAAAATTTGTTTACCAGCAAAATAGAGGTATTTGTTATGCATCACGTAAGGCTTAACGGTACCACAAGCTCTTCACGTGGGCCCATTCTACAGAGGAAGAAGAAAACGCAAGAGACATGGCTGAATGAGGCGCACTCCAGCAGAAATCCTTCGCAGTGAAGTCGCAGTTGTTAAGACAAAAAATCGGAAATAATTTCATTCGGATAACAGTAGGGCATATAGCTGGGAATTAAAACGGCGAGAAAATTTGATAAGAAAAAAAAGGAAAAAGAGACTTAGAGCCAGTCGAGAAATAGAAACAAATCACAAGGACAAACTCTTTCATCACTGAAGTGATAAATACTCAATTTAGCACAGAGCAATTAATTTATTCTAGCACTTCCCCATTCAGAAAGATCTTTGGCTCAAGCACCCATTCCATAGAAATTTGTCAACTGCTCCTATTTTTAGCTTTTCCTCAGAATTTTTCTCCATTCGCTTGGTTTAGAGGCCTTCTGTTTTCACTTCACTCGGTTTCTTCAATATCTCCCTGCGATCATCCCCCAGTAACACCGTAAACAACATGTCCATAAATAATTAAGAAAGGTGTTATAATATGTAAAGGATCTTAGATGGGAAGCCGTTTTAAATGTGAACGAGTATGTATGTGGGATCCGGATCCCACATACATAACCATAGCCAGACATATTGATTGGATTGAGGGTATTGCTTTACCTTTTTTGGGCTGTACCCATTATACCTGTTCATATAATAAAATCTGATGTGGATAACACAATCCCAGGATTTCAAATATTCGTGTAAAAATAAATCTTAAAGTAAATAAATGAATAAGTTTCACTTTGGTCAGTGAAATAAGGATATATCAACGTTCTAACTATAAATAGTTCGCTAACTACACTTGAAATGTTAAAAAGCATGGTAGAAGAAGTCAGTGGAATCGGGGTTAATAACATAATACTTAGTACTGCAGGAGTTAACAGGCTTATCAGCACATTCCACCATTGCAGTACCGCTATAAAACGCCTGGAAAGTACTAAGAGGACGCCCATGACCCTATGGAACTATAGAGACCCGAAACAGGATCAATTCCTCATTAAACAAGGCTATAAAAACGCTCAGCCAGATATTCCGGGAGCCCGTTGAATCAGGAAACCAAATGATTAACTGAAACTGGCGATAATGATAATATAAGTTAACCAAGACAGAAGTTGTTGCATTCAAGAGCCATGTTGCATACTCGATATTGCTTATATGAAATGTACTCCTGCACTCTGGCTAATTATAATCAATTGAAGTCTACCAGTCGTCTCTGCCTTCATAACGGCTGAATAAAAGCTTCTAGAGAAATGAAATATCGTCTGCGTCGAAAGCGGTAAGTCCCGCACTGGATTTGAACTAAGCAAACTAAGCTTTCAAACCAAAAGTAACCAAACTTTATTCGCAAAACGCCGTGGAGGTTTTCTTTGGTTCCTCGAAAAAAAAGCGGAGCCAATTCGTTGGCGCTTCCGTACCTATGCCGCACTTCTGAGTTCAGGAATTCCTCATATTGTTCGAAACGAGCAAGCTTCGTGCGCTGCGAGAAGTTGCGAGAACCTAATCGAAAAATATAATGTGGAAAGAAAGAAAAAATGGAGAACACCAAGAGAAATCCAAAAAAATTCTGCGGAAAGCACTAGACATCAACGATGCAACGTTTGCATGGATGCTCACATCATAATGGATTACTCTGGATTCCATAAGCATCTGAAGAATCTCCTAACTCTCCATACACAGCACAGAGGCCTAGCCTCCTAGAACTTCCGGCCATTAATGATGTCAACCGAAAAAAGAAACGGAGCGGAAGTCGCTTCATTACTTGAGCGGATGGGAAATAAATACTTATAACATAATGTGTAGGGTTTAAATTGAATGCACACCGATGATGGGAATGATTTTAAAAAATGAATGGTGGGAACAAATAAAATGGAAATATTTGAAATAAACGGTGAAAACAAGACCTCAGAGAAGGCACTGCCATAATCGTTTCCTACAACTTAGCCACGTAGCTTCACACGAATTTAAGCTTAATTAAATCTTTGACGCTGAGAAAACAACGTCTGACTTGAAGAGCACAATAGCTAATCAAGAAAATTCCGGGAATCGACCCTGAAAAACCAGCAAACATGTTACTCCAGAGATCAACAGCAGTATCCACAAATCTGTATGTGGCATATGTGTGCCAGGCTGGCTGGTGGGATTGATTCGTGCCACAATATTTTCAATGACTAAAGTTTCACAGCAAATAACAAATGTTTTTCTTCGTCAAATGATACTAATTGAGCATAAGAGGGGCACCATAACACCTGCATTGAAAGAGTATGGTTCCCGTTGGAAAACATCACGGAAAAAATGCAGATGCAGGTGATCCAGTAGAATCAGAAGCAAGTAGCACAGAAGGAGTAATAACTTCAGGAGGGCGGGAGGAAATTTTTGCAGGGGGAGGGGGGGGGAGGCGCCGTTACATATTGCGGGAACCTTCAAGAGTTTGTGTGCAATGCATGCATACGTAAAGCGTGTTTCATGTCAATAAGGTAGTCAAAAACCTATTTTTTCAGGGGGTTATTGATATATGGATATCTTTGGTTTATTATTTCTATTGAGACAGGTACAGTGAGTGTCGACGGTGGTGCGTTTTTTGCGGATACAAAAAGCACGCAGCGTCACCGCGCCGCTTGTGCAGGAATCGTCGTAAATCTGGGTTTGTGTGGTAGCGTTTCGTAATATTTAATGTTGGCTATCGAGAAAACTAACTAATCGCCGAGAAATCCTTGTAGTTTGTGTCGTGGTGAGGATTCCACCGGGAGCGGTGCGGATGCGCCGCGTTCTTGTACGCGAGAAACGCACCGCTACTGACGCTAACTTTGTGCTCCCCTCTGTGCTTGCCTATATTACCGATATTAGACGAGAGAAGCGCCTATCATGGGCGAAAACCGCGTGGAAGAAATTTTTTCTAGGTAAAGGCGAACTTCGGGGGTGATTTTATGATGACGAAGCCAAGGTGTCTACTTTCATCTTGAGAAGTTATAGTTACTTCAATTAATAGGTACAGGTGCTGGACGCAAAACATCTGAATGATCATGGTTGAGCTCAACATCGGGTCGTTCTTTTTACCATGTTGGTCGTGAGCCAAGCCTGTCGACTAACTGCAATACGCTGGAATTTTGGAACAACAATGCTGTCTTAATTCTGTGACAGGAACGCGGCCCAAACAGCTTAATGTACAGGGAACTCCAAACGGCCGTGTGCGAGGGGCGGGACCGCGGACTCGAGTTGCCTGCTGCAGGCAGAGGCGGAGAATCCAGAGCGTGCAGAAACCCTCTGTCTCTGCCCAAGAGAGCCGCGCTGCGGACCCGCCCCTTGCATATGGCCGTTTGGAGTTCCCTGCATTAAGTTGAAAGCCTATGGGCATCTCCCCCTAGCTAAGGAATCTAATCAGATGATCAATTGCATCATTTTCATCAGTTCAAAAGGTGTTGTAACGAACCAAATAGGTGCTGTGCCCACTCTCATGTGTTACCTGGACCCATTTTAATGAAAGTTCGGATTCAAGAGATTCTTGGGTACAGCTCTGTTTGTGGGGGAGGGGCAGCTGTGGCTCGACCAGGATGCTGGCTCACGATTTTTGCTCTTTGAATCGACTTGCCTGCCGAAGTCTCTTTGGGGCTCCTCTATTTCTATGTTCTTTATGAAAATGCACAATGTGAATATTCATAAGGTATGAATAGATGAATAAATAAATTCCTCGGGGCGACGTTGATCTCTGGTTCATGTCCTCTCATTCCCCAAAATTTCATGGGTGGCCTTTCGCTTCAAAATCATTGTCAACTGGCGATGGAGAAGACGGACCGAGAACACTGGTGGCGGCTCATTCGTGCTTCTCAAAAGCAGCACCCACGGAAATTCTCGACTTCGAGATTTCGGTACAATTCGGGGTAATCGGGTGTGCTTAACACTGTTATAATGCTGAAGACAGTCGAAACCGTCGAAATCCCTGCTTTCTGGAACCCCTCAAGTCATCGATTTCGAGCAAGTTGGGCCGAGTTGCGCGACCTGTTCGCTGTGGACCGATCCAGAAAAGTCAACACCGCTGCCTTTTTTGTCAGCTGTTTTGCGGGCGAAATAGGTTTTTGGCCATGTTTTGCGGCGTTCCTGAAGTTCATGGAAGAAAACAAACTTCGAAAAAGATAGCCTGACCAGCCAAGATGAGGCGATGATCAACCATACAAGTAATTAAACCAGCACATTTCTTGTGAAGTAACAGGTAAAAAAAGTCATCATGCTAAGTAGTGCAAAAAAGAAAGTTAAGGACCAAGAAATAGCTTTACAATAACAAAGAAAAATGACTAACCACCACATCAGCTGACAGCAACGACCCGTTGCCGCCACAACACGATCGAACGACCCCACGCTGATCCTGCTGGTCTAGGATCTTGGATATTTCACTAGTCATATCTCAGAAACGGTTGGGTTTCCCGCGGTGCATTCTTCGCTAAATTGTTAGAACTATTGCTAAGGTTCAAAACCCCAGACAGGAAAATTTCCGTGGGTGCTGCGTCTGAGGTGCGATGCCACGAAAAACTTTTTCCAAAACAAAGAGCTGGGTTGGCCAATGCCCATCTGTGTAGAATAGTGTTGATAAAACTTAACCAATGGACACCACTAAAAATAATGTTTGTCACGACTCCAGAAAGAATTGAACTTCTTCACAAAGGTACATATAGTATGAGTTAGCACATGACGTTTGATTAAAATCAGAGCATATCGAAGCCGGAGTGGCAGATATGGTGTAGGAATCTGCCGCAGCCTTGCAGGATGTCTATATGAGGGCTCGGCCAAAAACTAGAGGAGCAGCGGAGCCATATAACACGCAAGGTCTATATGTTCGTGTGTGCCCAGCGAAAATACTTCATTTCCTAGTCAATTCAGTTTTGAGCACTTTTAGCAGAGCTGCAGAGCTGCAAAATGAACATCGTTTTGAAACGGATAAGCTCACTCGGTTGTCCGATCCAAAAATTATCTGGGACGTTTGGAAAACTGAGCATTGAGAGTCAAGGATGTCAGGAGTGAGCATAAGGAAAATGGGCACATCTTCATGCATATGGAGATGCAATGGCTGGAAGGGGAGAGCAAGAGGAAGCCAAACAAATGTGGAGGCTGCAGAAGAGTACGAGAATATGTTCAAAGTCCATATCTTCTATTTCTCACATTTTTGGCGAGCAATTCTTGGGTTTCGTATTTCAAACGTGGCTGCATAGCCAGCAACAATGAACCTTGCGCAGTTTGTCCTGGAAAAAAGGTTATGACATCAGAAACTGCTGCTGACATGGTTCTAGCGAGAGAGGAATGTACTTACATGCAGCTGAGGAATTTTGAGCACCTCCAGCAAGCAATTAATCTTTATTTTAAGGAAGTAGTAAAACAGTTTTATGAAAATCCTATTAAAGATGGATGCTGCTCTATCCAGAACAAAATAGGAAGTAAACCTCTGGGAATGACTTTGCGTTGGCCAGACAGATTCCAAAGAACTTGAGATGGAGATCAAACTGAAAGCCACACTGAAAGAAAAAGCAATGAAACTTCTACTGGAAAATTATTCAATTTGGTGCAATTCAAGCGGTAACTGCACAAAGAGAAGCAATTTGTAGGAAGGTAAATTCAAAGGATCCTGGTCTATTAGTAATGAAAATATTTCTCCAAGACGCCGATGAATTTCACATCCAAAATGCTGTTCGAGAGCAAGAAAGCAGTTGGACCAACTTCTTCGATCCTCAGGGAGACTGTGGCAAAAACAAATTATTGCTCATTTCTTGATGTTGTTAGTTTTTTTTTTTGTAACATTTCTTGAACTTCCCAACCAACCCTCGTAATTTACATAAGACAAAGGTGGCAATGGGCCTGTTATTTCTCAGGTGAACTGTTTTTTTTTGTTGCTCCTCCTGTTGCAGTACAGGGAATTCTTCAAAACATTCGACTGTTGAAGAAGAAATGCTCTGAATACATGAATCAGCATTTTGAAGCGCTATTTAGGAGCCCACGCTCGAAAAAAAAACACAAAAAAGTTGCATCAAGAGAAAATGGAGAGATAATCCAATAATCAGTTCCAAAATACGTAGTTCCATTACTTAATTCACATTAGATTTGATTAGTTCATTGCTCGCTGCCACTTTTTCGTTACTACTCCAAGATTAATAGAAATCTCTCTGGGAATCTGATCTTCCACAGTATTCTCTCAAAACGCCTGAGAAGCTGCACCCAAGTTTTCTCCACCAATTTCTGGTAGAGTGCAGAAAGTTTATTTATGAGTTCCAATTTTTCAAACGTAAATACCACTAAACTTTCCACGAAATCGAAAATCTTCTGATCCAGGCCAGTTTGGTGAGAATGCAAAAAGCAAGTTCACTTGCTCGAGTCTTCACAAATTATTAGCAGATCGTAAGGATAGTACGTAGCAGTCCGTGTTGTACATATAACGTGGAGAATCAACGCTTCGCGCTTGACAACCTATTATCAGAATAAAGTCCAGGGATAAAAGAAATTCGTTGGAGTTTCTTCCGTTGAAATACCAAAAATTGAATGGAGAGCTCTCGTGTTTTGCCTTCAAATGTCTTGGGAAGCATTACAGCACATGTTTAAGGTAGCTTGACGATATTCGCATCTACGTGCGAAAAATTATACCTAGAACAGAAAAAAAACCAAAAAAATAATTTGAGATCCCTTTCATCGTACGCAAGGTACACATGTAAGCGTAAATAAAACGTACAAGTTATAAGCATTCGACATGAGTTGTGTCGCATTAATGTAAAGTTCGAGGCAAGAACAAGATATGTATGATCTAGCACGCAACATCAAATTCTTCTTCGAAAAAACCCGTGCTACAATTCCCTGGTGTGTCCTGTAATTTGCCAGACAAGTGGTTGGAAGAGCAAGAATCTATCTGTCTACGTCTAAATCCCCTAGAGCAGAAAAAAATAAAGAAAGATCAGAGCGCAAGGCTCGTAAGAACACTAACGCGTTCAAAATGGCCTGAAGCACAAGTACAGCTCTGTCCATGGATATGTACTTTGCCTTCCTGGGAAGCATTTCTTGCATCCGATCCCAGCACATCTGCCTACGCCACATTTAGCGGCTGACGGGAAAATAACGGCATGGAGGGAATTCATGGGTGGGCATTAACCGAGATTGATGAGCACGATGCTGGATTTCTAGTGTTCCGCCTACTTCCACAGTAGATCAGAGACGTCCCTAAAGATCCTTGGAGCTCGTAAGTAGAATTGTAACTACATGAATTATTTCAAATTGCATGTATAAGTAAAAAAATGACTACAAACAGGATTTTGATAAAATGTAAACTTGACGAAGCATTTTCGTAAAGACACAAAGACCTGTGTTACCTTACATCTCTGCGAAAACTTCCCCAAACAGGAAACTGCCAGAATATACCAGGCGCATATTTTTAGGTATTGTCACTACTGAAAAGATCTAAGGCCACCAACAACAACGAAAATAGGCCCAGTGAATCAAGCCTGTCGGAAAGTCGCTCATGAATAACAGGATGAACACGTATGAAACGTGCCTGACATCCGTCATCAGCAGCAATTTTCCCCATGTTGATAGGTGTTTACGTGGCGAAATGACAGAGACAACTGTCACAAGACAAATCTCGTAGTCAGAGTGGTCTTCGAAAGCGCCTAAGAAGCAGATCTCTGTAAATAGATCGCCGTGGGAGAAGCGACACATATGGCGACGTCTGAAGAGGGGATCAGCGCCAATTGAAGTGGAGCGCGTTTGCTGTTGAGAATTGAAGAGAGTGTGGATGCGTGTGTGAACATAGTGTTAGGAGGAAAATAAGTGTTTGAAAATTTGTGGAGATTCCACATGTATTAGGTGAAAAATACTCATATTTATTACCCATAAATTCCTATTGTCACCCATAAACATGGTCAAATATATTTCCAAAGAAGGTACGAAAGTTTTTCATGATAAGGTCATCGACTTGAAAAAGTTGGAGAGTCCCAGGCACACAATCATCAAAGAAATAACTCTGGAATGATACTTTACCTACATTTTCTGAGCATGAAGGAAGATTTTTTTCGTGTTGGAAACACTAAACCACAAGGATCCTAGAGAATCCATATTTTGAAGATTAAATGAATAAATAAATAAATAATTGATGAAAAATCATATCTCACGGAATAGAAATGCTTCTTTAAATAGCTGACTGCTGTGGTGCTACTCCGAAGGAAAGCATGTACTTTGGCTGAACAAGTACTCAGAACCTCTACTACAATTTCTAACAAGTATTTGAAGAACAAATTTCTGACTGAACCCAAATTTGCTCGCACCTGAGCCTGTTGACAAGTTGTTTTCGCCTTATCTTGCTGACGAGCTGTCGGTCTCACAGCTTGTCGACAACTTGCCAACAACGTTTGCAGCCAAAAAGCTTGTTGGCAAGTTGTTATCGTGAAAAGTAGTCGACAACTTGTTTCGGCTTCCCCTTGTCGAGGAGTTGTTAGGAGAACGAATTGCTGACAACCTGTTTCGGACGGCGTGACGACGTCGAAGTTGTCGACAACGGTTTTGGGCGAAAATGAGCCGACAGCTCGTTCTAGGGCTCTGAAGTGAGCTCGTTTTGCCTGGAAGAATCCAAAACCTCGTTATGTCTAAACCTCCGCTCCTATGGCCAATTAGTGGAATCCACGACGATAACACCGGGAATCCGAGCATGTGATATCGGGCTGTTAGTGTAATCTGATGCTCCGCAATGGCTAGGAGATGCCTTAAAATAGGAGTTCAACACAAGTGCCCTCTCGGGAGAAATACTTTACTTCGCAGAAGAAATGACCGACATAATGAGCCGTTGTGCAGGTGGATGTAAATGACAAAAAAGGAGGGAAAATAATTGTTGGAGTGGAGTGATGGTGAATTATTATTAGGAGCGAACGTGATTCATTTAAAGGCAGCAGCCACGGAAAACTTCGTCGCCTAGTTTTGAACGTAATCTTAGCTTTTAGAATGTGAGGAGTACATGACATGCGAAGTGTTCAATTCTGTTGAAACTCATGGAAAAACAGATTTCAGATCCTTCGGTTTGGCTACATTAGACAGGGTAGTAGACTTTCACGGATGGGGTCGAATAAAAAAGTCAATAATGCTGCCATTATTTTCACCTTTATTGACGCAGTTAGATAATTGAACAGTAATGCAGCTTTCTTAAAATAGCAAAGGTATAAGCAGAGGGAGAATAGAACGGTATTTATACAGGCATATCGGAAAAGAAAAATAAAACCCAATTATGAAGTTTGAAAATCTAAATAATGTAAATGCACAAAAAATTCGGGGAAATGGTTGTCTGAGTGGAAAAAAGATTCTAGAGAGAATGGAGAGGAATAATGAGCGAGAAGGAAGTAATTAGGAAATCACAACAGTAGAATCCTGGTTGAAAAGAGCCTTTGATCTCAGTGTCCGACTTCGTTGTTGGATATGCACAAACAACGAAACCAACCACAAAAATAGTGAAGAAGCAGCTAACAAAGGGGAAACATCCTTCTATTCTTCACTAAATGAAAACTTTTTTTCTGGCGCAAGTAACCATTGCCTCGACTATTCATAACATAACACATCACATCGATTCAGGAAGAAGTGTATCTGTCCTCTCTTGTCCTTCCGACAAGTTAACGGGAACCTTTTGGCAATAGGTCCGGAAGGATTCTGCCGGTTTAATGGATATTTTTTTATGCGTAAGCACTACTTAAGTACGGGTAGTGACCTCCCAGCTAGGAGCAGCTTCTCATGAGTCCTGTTGAATCACGTGAGCGTACTGTTCTGCATACACAGTGCTCGTCAACCTGTAGCAGAATTCCAGAAAGTTACTGGGAAGATTGTGGCCCACAACCTGTCTGGAATAGTCAGTTGTCCTGTCAAAAATGTTATCTTGTTAGGGCAACCCATCCTAGTCAGCGGTGACAAGTGACAATTTTCGGAAGGACCGCAGCAGAAAACCGGAAGAACCGACAAGTGACCTGCGGTCCTTCCGACTGCTCAGAAACTTTGGGGCAGTAGTGCGCACCCAGACGGGCACCGGTGCCAGTGACGAAATTGACCGCGGCGACGGCAAGGATCCCGGACCGGCACCACCATCCATTCGCGACAGAAATGGCGACACATCAGTGACAGCACAGCGCACGAAAGTCCACACATGGACTATTTCGAGCTCTCTTCGCAATGCGAAGTGGCGCCGTTCCAGGATTTTTACTGTCGCCATGAGTAGTTCCACTACTGGGGCCGATAAAGGGACATGTGCCCGTTTGGCTAGGCACCGATGCTCAGAAGTTTCTGAGTGGATACGGGAATGTGCGCGCCTATTCCGCAGAACTGCGTTACGCAACGACTTCACTCCCGTGGGACCATCACGCGGACCTTTCTGCTGCGGTCCTTCCGACTCGTTCCCCCACAAATCTATTCTCTGCTGCGGTGCTTCCAAAATTTTTTATCTCTGCGTCTCTCGCTTCTTAACCACATGAGCGCGATCTCTTTCTGTTGCGGTCCTTCCGACATTTTGTCTGAGGGCAAGATGGCAGGATTTAGCACATTTGATCGCAGAACTCGGCCACTCCGGAGAACATTCAGGAATACCGCAACTGACTGAAATGTTAAAATCTTCCAGGTAATGCTCATAAGTACGCTACCAACAATATCTAGCTTCCCATCTAGTAGAAAAGCTGACCTACCTTACAACAAGTGAGAACAGTCTTTCTAGTGTCGGATGTTTTCATCTACATATGGCAACAACAACTGGCATCGGAGTGTGCAGACTATACGTAGATCTCATTCACAACTAAATAATCATCAAGTTATTGAGGCCTCCCTTCCAGCAGGAATCTATTTGCTTATAGAAATTGCTTGAGTGAAGGCTGCTGAAACATAACTGAGGAGTAGAAATTCATGCGGAGAAGGCTGGCAAAGTCTTTAAAGGAGGCCAAAGGTATGTGCACTCAGTGTGGAGTATTACATATGGAGAAGGTAGTACGGCCGAGCTCTACGATTGGCCGATTCATTCTATTGTCCAGTCTCAAAGCCCATAGGCACTGCCCTTTCTGGTAAAATGCGCGGCTATGTGAAAACATGATCCCAGGAAGTTTTGACAGATGTTGGGGAAAAATCTAGGACAATGGATGACACAATTTCCATTCTAGATCTTCTTCAAGAAAGCCCAGGGTTTGCCTAATAGTTCAGCCACCCGCAGTGCTCTAGCTGAAAGTACGCAGAAACTAACACAAACGAACATGCACGCAAATAATCGTGCACAACCTTGAGGTGCACTTTAAGTACCTCGTTTCATGGCCCACAAATATAGGTAGTTCTAGGCCAAAAGCACATCAGCGATATCGGCTGAGGAACATTTTATTACTCCGATTATGGCCCATCGGCACGCCACAATTTGAGCTGCATCCGAATAGAAAAGGTAGCGTTCAACGAGGCCATAAGAGACGCAAGTTCAGCCATAAATCGAAGCTGAAGAAGTGAATCACCCAGAAAGAAGCATTCTCACTCTTGGAATTCTCTCAAAATCTGGATTACAGCGTTAAGAGTCACAAATACTGGATTGAACCCCCTGAACCCGTAGATAATCTCACATGAAAGAGACAAAACTACAAATGAGAGATGACCTTGATGTGTTGGTGAGTGGTTTTTGTTGCGTAACTACGTAACGATGGTTTATCAAGGCTGGCTGTCAACCCGATATAAAACTGCCTGAACTCATCAGTTTTCAGGCTGGCAATGGCACTACTTGCCATTATTCTCGCTGTTTTAGGGCTTTTAGGGTCAGTAAGTGGGTTATTTTGGGGTGGCTGCTGTTGCTGCTACTATGGCGGATACGCTTCATATCCATCCTACGGACTTTATTCATCTTACCCCACGTATTCCTACCCTATGACAATATGGTATCCGGAGGCGCTGGAATATGTTCACCGTCGATGGAGGGAAGAAGACGAAATAAGGCCCTATAGACCAAGTTATAGGCCTAGCTATAGCTATAAAAGTGAGTCTATTGCCGGTTCCTTTTTGAATCTTAGGCTCGCAACATCCTTGGCTATTTCCTTGTTTTTGTTCCTTTTTTTTAACTCTCGGGCAACTTGTCTGTAATTGTATGGCTTTTTTCTGTTGCTGAAGACAGAGACACATTAGACATGCATACGCATTTGCTCTCAGTTTCAAGCTAGACATCTGAAACTACTTGTTATTTTTTCCCTTCAGAGAAAAGTGCAAGATCAATGCTAAGGCTGGATTTATGCAGTGATGATGTCTGTGTAGCGAAAAATAATGAGTGTGAGGTTATTTATCTTCAAAGTAGTCACGTCTCCTCACCCTTGAAAGGATAAGAATGTCAAATGTGATATTAAAAAAAACTCAACGATGATGATTTTTATTCGGAATTGACCAAGAATGGAAATCCTGATTTTAAATGGTGAATTTTAACCCATTCACGACCATTTTGGCGCCTTTTCAAATCCAGAGCACTGTTTCCTTATGCACTGCGAAATTTTTATAGAAAGCCAGAAATGGATTTTGTAAGCACAATGATTTAGAAGCATTATTACATTAAATTTTGAGAAAACTGAGACCAGTAGCGCGTAATGAAATTAAACTTAACTTTGCGGCGAAATAGATCGATTTCTAACATACGTACCCATAATCCTATATAGCGAGCTTTGGGTACGTCCATAAGAGCCAACCTTCCTCTGTACTGTTTTCTTTAGCAAACCGATCACTGATCCGATATGCTTGAAACGGGTTAGGATAACGTTTCACAATGATAGTTTGACAAGAGATAGACAATATGCGGACATGTTGCCGAAATCAATGCTTTTATTTCTGCAGAGGACCACATTAACTAAAAAAACAGACATCTAATCTTGGAATCCATTAGTGTTCTCCTCAGAAGGAAGCAAAACTTTTGCTGTGGATGGCTATTTCAGCTAGATGGACGTGAGCCACATTTCTGTGCTTATTTCTACTAAAGAATTCACAATAGGAATTTCATTCTATGAGCAACAATCCAGCTACATACAGGACTGCTCATAGCAAAATTGCTGGAAAACAGAGCAAGAAATTTCAGGAGCTGCAGATTAAGTTAATTTGATGCCGTAACTGATAATAGAAAATATTCATTGATGTATTCGAAGTTGCTAATGTATTCATCAACAGTTTTATGAATATTTTCGCTCATTACAATTCAGATTTGTGGGAAGTGGGTTCTTTTTGTTTTTTATGAGTACAAGGAGTAACCAGACCAAAACGAAGAAAGATGAGTTGAGAGGAACAACCTCAATCGATGGGTTTGGCAAAATCCTTTTTTATTTTTTGTCGGTTTTTTTTCCTTCCCTTAGCATTCCAAAATTTTCAACCAAGGCTACTAATGATGTAATTTCAAAATTTCAGAACAGTTTTCCATGCAGAAATGGATGATTCAGCATTATAGGTTACAACAATGCACCGCCTCTGCCACCAGCAGGCGACAGCTATGGAGCGCCAAGCAGCTACAGCTCTCCATATCGTAAGTGTTGCTAGTTATGTGCTCCAAAAAAGGGGAATAAAAAAGACGCTGACCATTTTGGGATTATTTTTTCATTCTGATCTTCATACCAAGATGTACCCTTATATCTTCTGGGTGCGAGGGAAGAGGAAGCTCACAAGAATAAAGACAAAGCAAGAAAAAAGACCGAATCATAGAGACCTTGCGCTCTCATTTTGTTCCAGAAGAGTGAACGAGGCTAAAAACAAAAGCGGTCACACAAGAAAAACAAAATTTCGCCGATAGGCATAATTTATTTATTGTTATTGAATAGAATATTTGTTTACTAGCCAGCAAATCGGGAGACTTTGGTAAGCATGGCTAAGCACTTAACAAGCACAGGCTTGGGAAACCAAAATCCGCTTTTCTACTTCCTGTTTCATGAAATTCAAGGAAAATTTGACACCCTGCCGCCTCCCATTTGTTCTTCGCCATTACTGGTAAATATTTTTAGCTCTCAAAGATGCCGAGACAAAACCACGTGACACTGAAATGGACACCCACGATTTCTTTAAACCTGCTTGTTTTGTTTCCACTGGAGGGGTTGTTGACCTTGTTTTCAGTTGTCTTGAAAGGGTCTTGTGATAACCTTGAAAGTATAAAAACATATTGAGAGAGTCATTATTTTTGGCATGATGACGAATTCACAATCCACGAGTAGAAAATTAGCTCATTCTTAGGTGTCCACTCGAAAGAACTGGCGAATCAAAGGTTGGCTCACCCAAGATTTGCGCTAAATGGCAAGTGGATTTCTCCAGGTTTACTGTACTAGTTGAAGCATAGAGGTTATTTCGGTCTTCATAAGCTTCAAAGTTATAAACCATGATTTAAATGGAATTCGCAGCAAGTTTACACCACGCATGGTCTGTTTCAATGATGATGGGATGGTAGTCGAGTATTCGTGCGTAATACCTGCTCTTTTCGGCACCGTCTCCTTATTTCGGGCACTTTCCTGTGCTATTTTTCTTCTTGGTGCTTCTCCAACAATCGTCACCAGTGAAACACATTATAAACGTAATGCAATTTTTGGAAACCGCATATAACTTGAACCAACGCATACATGAGTAGTTCATGTGGTTCGTGTGCAATTTGCAAGGATTACGTATTGGATATGCACGAAATGGGCATGAAAACAACATGTTTTGAGATTAGACCTCCTTACACGATGCGAACTTGCTAGTATTTCTCGTTGATTGCATGAGATTAATCTCGCTTAGCCTTAGTAAGACGATGTTCATGCCTGACTTCGTGAAAACTTTATTTTTCTGAGACAAACAACAGCTTTGTTCCATGAACGTCAAGCGTAGAATCGAAATCGGTGCTGTTCTAATGCAGATCGTGTGTTGGCCGTACGTATTTACGTTAGGAATACATGTTTTATTTGATGAATTCTACGACCTTAGGACTTCCTGAGCTACAAACAATGAGCGAAAGATGCGATGAAGAAAGTGAACACGGCTGTTCGGATGTGTAGCTGTTCATCGTCACACAAGAACTATTATGTTACCGATGATGAGCAGCTGACAAATGCTTACCCCACACTTGAATTAGTGTTTCACACATCAGAAATGTTCTTAAAAACATAATCGAGGGTTATTGACGACGATTTCTCAAGCAACAACTATACGTACATAAGAAAAGTGGAATAATCTCTCTAATCTGCTCACTAATTTAGGACTTCGTTCAGGAAATTTGAGTATTTAAAGAAGGCCCCACTACCCTTGTCATATGTATTCATTGCAGACCTGTAATGCTTCCTTTATTCCAAACATCTAAATTCTTTGCTTATTCGAAATCGAATTTTCGAATTCGAATATGTGTAATCCATCATTCGATCTCAGACATAATACATATAAGCGCCACCAAGTGGTCATTTTGAGCATAAAATCACTGACAAATCCTGAGCCTTATCGCCTAGGTTTCCAAAATTTTCAGCCTTTCAACAACTACTAGTTGCAGAAATTGGGTAGCTGTTGCAACTGAGAAAACACTTCCCCCATTAGCTACTATTAATAAAACAATCCAATGAAAAGAGAAACGAGAGCCGTGTCACATGACGACTTTAGAATGTCATGATGAAGCAGACCTCTTTGGTTGAATAGGCAACGGTCGTCGCAAATAAGGAATTCTCCATTTCATTCCACGTAGTTCTATGTAATTAAAAACTCAGAGAAGCTAACTATCGCAAAGAATCCTCACCTAAAACAGCGGTAAAAGGAGAAAAAAAGAATGACGTGACGCAACCACGAAAAGTGAAATGGATGCATTATGGGCCATTTATTCCACTTTTACAACAGGTGCTAAGGTATGGTGAAAGATAAGTGGATGGCCAGCAGAGCTGTGGGGCACAACAAATCCGGATCTTATTGATCCATTAATCCGTCCCGTTACGGAAAAAATGACCGTTACACGTTAATGCGCTAGTTCGTAGCATTAATAACGCACAGCCCTAATGGTGAGGATAGAAGGGAGCATCTGGAAAAAGTTACATTTTTTACGCCACTTTTGAACATGATTTCATCGTTGAATTCATGCAAGAATAGGGGTGCGGCACGTCGGAAAAGAACCTTACTATGAGCAGAAGAAAATGATGGCTGTGTTTAGAAGCCAGTAATTACCAGAAATGGCAGGTTCTCCGAGCGGGGAAGGGGCTGGTAAATGGCATGTTTTTGGTTGGCAAACATGACGGCGTTTCGTGACCGTGATGTTTTCCTGCAAAAAAAACCATAGAACAGCCTATTATTTACAAATGAATTGCCACTCTGCCTTCGTATAATAAAGAGCTTCAGGTTGAAATACAGCCTATAATTCCAACTGGAAAAGTCGATGTGATAGAAATCTGAGGAACAAGTTTTTAGGGGAATTGAGCTACTAATAGGCTTTACCAATAGGCCATCGCTTTCATCTACTCACTTCCTAGTTGGGCATTCGTTCTTGTCGTGTAAGATGAAAAAATAATTCTCGTTGAAGGCTAGCTTTTCTTTTCCCGCCAAATGTTTATTTGCTCTTGCGTTGCCTTTGTTTTTACCTGTTTCTGGCTATATTTATCCTGTTTATTCGAATTATTTCAGGGCCGATAGAGAAAGAGGGCGGCTACGATTTCCAGCCCAGAAACATCGCTCACTCGGCTCAACCACAAAATGTTGTTAGTTTCATTCTTTTTTCTTGAATAAAATGGGTTGCAATTTTTCAGTAACCCAGACAAGACTGGACACTATTGATATCCTAAGATCAGCCAGAGTTTCAGGTCAGGGAACTAGGACCAGTTCCGCCGAGCGGACCACCACCAGAGATTCATCCTCCAGGTATGCAACTACAATAACGCCCATAATTTTTGCGAAAAAAAAAACGGGTGGCGACGGATTAGTCGTTAACACACCGTCGCAGTACCGTAACTCCTTTGAAAATGAAGCTTTTCTAAATCTGAGCACATTTTCGGATTCCTCATCGAAATTGGAATTGAACATTATATAAAATTCTTGAACTTTGATTTCAAAACATTTGTTTTTTCAAAAATTTGAGAATTTTTCAAAATTTTAGCAATCAGGTCAAAATCTGAAAAAAAAAACGTTAAAAGCCGAGAAAACATTTAAGGAATGAGGCTTCTGAACATGATCACTGGATTTCGCTCAATCGGAAATCCACTAAAGTTTTTATTCCTTCAGAATGCACTCACCGTTTCAATTGGTCCTCTGAGCTTATCTACGTTTGCAAAGACAATGAAGCGCAGCGCTCTTAACAAATTTCTACCCTACGAAGATGGAGTGTATTTGAAAAAAGCTTTTCATCTTCCGAAATTGACGCACTCGAGAGGAGTAGAGAGATTTATGGGACCCTCAAGGAGTTTTCTTTGCTCTCGAAGTAAAAACACCCATAATTCCTGCATCTCATGCAGAATTTTGTAGTAGCGGTCAAGGTTTTTGAGCAAACGGAGAACTCGGGACCTGCAGCTTTTTTAAAAATGTGGATCTGTTATTGCTGCTACAGCAGGAGGCGGGGAAATAAGCTTCCATAACACGATGACTTTCTCTTTGTTTGGGAAAGGCCAATGAGTATCAAAGAGTTATATCGGAATGAGGAGCTGTTCTCTCATCATGAAATTTTTAACCACTCCCTAGAAGATGTAAATCTGAAAAAAGATTGAAAATGAGTGTATGTAGCTAACCTATCTAGAAGAAATTCCATCTTGCTCAAGCATTTCATTCCAGCAATAAGGTCTTCTTGTTTGCTGGATATTCATGATAATGTAGCTTCTCTATTTGGGTAGATAACCAGTTATGACCGTTGTCGTGACTTGTAGATCGTTGTTATCAGTTCCTCTGAGATGCAAGAGTTCTTCAGGTAGAAGTGGGCATTTCTTAAAGTTTGTCCAGAGAATTAGCTAGTGACAGGAAAGAATGCAGGATAAATCAGTCTTTACCCTTTAAAAAACCCTTCCATAGTGGACTAGAGGAAAGTCTAGGACATTCCCGGGAGAGCTTCTGTCACAGAGGTTTTAGAGCGAATTTACTGAAGCGAGAAGGGACTATGCCTATCGCTGCTCACGTAAATGAAGGCAACCGTAGGCCTCCCTTAGCCGTAGTCAGGGATAGTCACAAGAAATGTACAGCAATGAGGTTCCGGAATGAATGTTCGTGAAGTCTTGCTATGGGGAAAAATTAAAACTCCATAAACTTCATCACATCTCTTTCAGCGCCACCCTACCCCGAACTCCGCACGAGGGAACTAAGGTCCAAAGGAGAGAACGGAATCTTGTCATCAGCGTTGGATGATTGATCAACTTCAACAGGAATGAAAGAGTGTATAGAATACATATTGATAAATGTACCTGTCTATGAAAATTGAGTATGGCTTTTTCTCTGAGCTTCATTTCCAGTTTGTTGTCTTTGTTATTCCAAAGCTTTTGAAATTTTGAAATTGCGACTAACTACTGGAATACAATACCTCTGTCAGGCTTTAATGTTTCAAATTCAATACATCGCCGACAAACAAGAAATTAGCCACACAACCGTGAGGAAAGGTGATGATGGATGACTCCAACTTGAGCACAGTATAGTTAACGTACATGTATCATACTATGATACATACTTATGTATAGATATTATATTGGAGCTCTGAAGAATAGGCGACAAAAAAGTGACAAACCCTCAATCTCAGGAGAAAAAAGAATTATTTGAGACGGTCGTAAGATAGCCAATCAAGATAGAGAAGATATAGAGGGTGGAGCAAAAATTCTTCAATGGCATGCTATCGTGTACCCCATTGAATTCCTAGGATATCACCTTTTCTTGAGGAGACTTTAGATATACTGATTACAGCTTTGCTCTTGCTCTTTTGCTACATAGGCATAGAACCAAAGAAAAAATCCCTTTGTTCTGTGATTATATCCATTTTCAAGCAGACCCTCACTTCTACAGCAATCCATTCTGGTGCGCAGGTTCTTTACGCTGCCAACGCTATTCAAGGGATTGATTTATACTTTATTGGAATGCGCAGGGAAAAGGGAACAAATCCTGCTTAGGAGCTCCATGGATTGCATCATGCTACCGATACGAAGCACGAAAATGCATTAAGATTTCTCTGATTTCAACAAAAAGCGCTAATTCCATTTATTTTAGTCCACTAGAATAGTTATTTTGACCAGCGTCGAAAGTAAAAAACACACACATTCTCTCTCTCTTAATCTTACTAGGTGGTTGAAGAGAACACTTTGAAGTGTTCGGGATCTGTCTGGGTTTGGCGATAGTGTAACGCGCCACATCGGAACGAATCGAGAAGATTCTTAAGGCCTCTGTCACAGGTGGTAGGTCATACCTCAAGTTCTCATTTCGCTTTTTGTTCACCAAAGACTGGAAAAACGTAAAAGGTTTACCTAGGTTCCGAATTTCCAAAGATTAAGTTTTTAGTGTACATTTGTCTTTGTCCAAGTGCCAACGGCCCTGTAATCACGGGACAGCAAACAGATGGAGATTTCCTAGTAAACGAAATATGAGTAAGCTGTTTGCCATTCTTCTAGTTCGATTCGAGAGAAAGACACGAAGTGCTGTGAAAGTCCTTAAAGTACTGAAGAGATAGATTTCACAGTTATGCGTCATGCTAGATAACGAAGCTGCCTGCTGATATACACAACGGCTAATTAGCACTCGACACTGAGGAGATCATTTTGCATATGTTCACGCTTCTGAGTGCGTCTCACTTGTTTCCTGATATGAGAGGATCAGGGTGTGAGGGATGGGCATATTTTCCATCATTAAGTTAAGCTATCGAACAGAGCCAAAGAATGAGAAATGCGTTTGTGGTCAGAAAACTACACATAAGGCAGCGAAATTTACTTGAAAGTCAGTCGCAAAATCAGTCGCAGTTGCCTGTTAAAACCAGTGCATATTTAATAAAGCAAGGAGAGGTGGGGTGGGGTAAATTTTGGTCACATTTCAAGGCAACTTAACGAGATAGCCAAAAAGGAGTGAGAGGAGAGTTCTGAGACGAAATGGTGGGGAAAGTGGGGGGGGGGGGGAAGTGGGAGAAAACTACAAGAAGGCCTGTAGACTTACTTGGGGAGTACTGATTCTGAAGATGCAGTGAAATTCCAGTCAGGTACTTATGCGATGAGAAATCCGGGAAGAAGTTCTCCAATCTTTTTCTGCTTCAACTTGAGCTGAAAATTTAAGCAAGTATCTTTTCCCAAACAGAGGCACGGATCAATTCTTCAACAAAATGTCTTCTCAGCAGTCCTCCCAGCTTGATTGGTTGAATTGAAGGACGGAATGGGAAAAAACGAGACGAAATCACGCAGTATCACTCCTGATATGGAGCAACTAATCACCCATCTTGTGGTAGATGTGCATCAGGAACCAGAAGAAGTATTGCTCAAGAAACGATATTCGAAAGTGGGAAGTTGGAAAAATTTCGAAATCTATGGGACATTGAGGGACGAAAACACCATGTGTGCTTCGACATATCCGTCTGCATTGGAGGAACATTCCGAGAACCAAAGTATCTACTTGATGGGACAGGTCGTGAGCGCTCGAGGCCTTTTGGATTCATGCCAAAAACCCGAGAATGAATCGCAAAGAGGAGTGCCCCACCATCACCAGTGAGCTCTATCCATACATATCTCGCACTGTGTAAGATCTGACTCCAGATATGACTAATGACAGAATGTCTCACACTGTTCCCAAGTCCAGCGTGTTCGGCCGGTCGTCGAAGACCCCACCCGGTCGGCGGACTTGTGAAGAAGTGAGTGAGTTACCGCTGGGGTTATTCGTGATTTTCGGATAATATAATCTGGGTCGAAGTTGGATTGGGGAGGTGTTTGTCCGAGTACTTTACCAAGTCGATTCGACTCTTTCAGGCTCTGACGAAGGCGAAGTCGGCGAAACGTATAATAAAGAAGTTTAACAACCTCGTGCGTCGTTAAAAGAAGCATACAAATATTAGGTCGTGAAATAGTTTTCGAAGTACGTGACCTAGACTTTTTCTATGACTGCAACCTTAATTTTTCCGCACATTATAAATATCTAGTAGCAAAAGACTTCGCAGAACGTTCAACCTCTTCAAATTCCTCCGATCAAGAGAAATTCATGTCTGGTTAAAAGCGTATTAGGTCTACATTTGGCCTATACTTGAGAATGGTACCTCCATCTTCAATCCCTATAGAAAGAAAGACATTCAAGCACTCGAAGGTGTTCGAAATAATTTTACTAGAGAACTTCTGCTCGGAGTGCATAAAGTACCGCATTCCAAGATTCCACATGGAATTGGACGCAATATAATCCTCGGCCTAAAATCACTAGAATGGAGAAGGAAGCGGGACGACTTATTGCTTTCATATGAATAACTGAAAGGATTAGTCAGGCTTTTCACTACCATGAATTCAAAAACAAAATTTTCGACCGCCACAGCTAAAATTCAGATCAGATAGAATTTTTTACGAATAGAGTTTGGTCGGATTTCATCAAACTATCGCGCACTAATGTATTTCCTGAAAAATGTTCCCTTTCTAGGAGAATACCGAATGAGTTCCTTTGATCTCTTGTACTTTGACTGTTTGTGACAATGAATAAATAGATATCTCAACTACAGGCATTTCTTCAGAAATATGGGAGTTAAGAGCTCTCGTGACGCCAGAATTCAGGAACCTTGGGAGTTCCAATATCGAAATCCCACTCAGTCCTCGTGAGCGTCTTCTTCATTTTGAGCCATTTCCAAAGAGATGGTAAAGTAAATGGTGGTGGTAGTCTCTGGTCAGAATTCTGAAACATTCACAACAGTATTCACGATCATCAAATTAGGAGACACAAGCGATACAATGTAGTAGTCGATATACATCTTTTCCACTATTTCTTGTCACCTCCATCGATTCGTTTCCGTTTTGACATTGCGAAGTCCACGGATTCTTCCAAATGTTGAATAGGGAACGCAGGTAATCGCTCTATATTTTGGCCATGCTGATAGCTACGTCGATGCAACCTTCATAGAATTGTTGCGACCACCGCTGAATATTCAAAACGATCAAAACCTTAGGCACAGAAATTTTCGTGGATGCTGCCTTTGAGAGGGGCGATCAATTTACAGAGTAAGCGCGAGAAGAGCTTGGAAACTTTGGGACACAGTCTCGCTGGTTTCTGCTATGTTTGCTGGTCTCTTCTTCGACAAGTGAGGAGAGATGGCTAAAATTTGGACACTTTTCTACGAAGGAATTCTTGAATTAGTAGAGCATAGAAGTTCTAGCAAGCCTCCTATGTTCGGCACGTGCCCATTATTGGACTGCAACGTTGGAAAACACAAGATAAAAAGTTCAGTCTGGTAAGCAGACAGTATTACCGTAATCTCAGAGCACGATAAATCCAAATCACCCTCTCTGAAGTCAAAATTGGCACTGTTTGTTTGTTCAACGCTCGACAGACCATGACTACTTAGTTCGTTGTCCCCAGCATATTTATGCGCGAACTTAAAGGCAGCAGGAGCTGAAATTCTCGACTCTGAGCTGAGCAGTGGGTGGTGAAGCACAGACTGAGCACATCATAAATGTGAAACAAACACAGACAATGATGGTTTACCTGCAGAGAAAATGGAACATTCGTCGCGAACACGCCTGGCCGTGTTCGTGCGCGTACGAGTTTTCCCCGGCGCGAAAGCCATTGCGGCGCGTGGTTTTGGCCGAGTCCTCCCATGAAACCCTGTGAATTGAATGCATTTCGTTTTCCCTTTGCGCCAAACCACGCACCGCAGTGGCTTTTGCGCCGGGGAAAACTCGTCCGCGCGCGAACACGGCCAGGCATGTTCGCGACGAATGTTCCATTTTCTCTGCAGGTAAGCCATCATTGTCTGTGTTCGTTTCACATTTATGATGTGCTGAGTCTGTACTTTTTAATGGTTATTTTATTTATTTATTTATTTATTTGTCAAATATCGGTACAACAATGTATACGGAACAGAGGCAAGGTTAGATTAGTACAGACCGATAGTTTCAATATGAAAATGAAAGGGCAAACGGGGGGAGGGAGAGGGAGCAGGCTTAGCGAGGAGGTGAGAATGTTGGTGGTGAAGAGCAGTGGCCGGCCAACACTGCAACTCGCGTAAGGGATGAAGCGGCTCCGGGTGCCAACTTGGTAGGTCCGTCAACCCCACCAACGCTCACGTGTCTGCTGCTCAGGAGTAATGGGGGGAATAACTGGGGGAAAAAAACTTAGCTGCTCAAATCCACACGGTAGTATATCAAGAGAACATGTAGACAACACAAAAAGCAAAAAGTGGCAGGAGATGAGGAAAGTTCTCTAGCACATTGGAAAGATATGTGAAACACAATCAATCAATGCAGAAAAATTTATTGTGAAGAAAATGAAGGAGATCTGTTAAGAATGGAAGGATTGAACAGCAATGACCTGAGATTTTGACTTTTCTTAAGAAAAATTACGAAATGTGACATCAAAAGCGACCTCCCTGTTTGAGAAAGGCTAGGAGACGCTCATTGAACTTAGCTGGTGACGGTGAGAGTAAAAGTGATTGCGGTAGTGCATTCCACGTCTTAACTGCTCTTACCAAGAAGGAATCACGAAATTGTCGTGAATGGAATCTTTCTGCGACAATTCGTAAGTGATGACCTCTAGTTCTGTCATTTGAACTGGAAACAGTGAGGAGCAGGTCTTTTTCCACATCAACAATGTCCATAAGAATCTTGAAGAGGAGATTTTGGTCATAAACTACTCTTCTAAGCTGCAGCGTATTGCTACTCAAATGAGCTAGCCTTTCGATATAAGTGGCTCGGAAGATCCCATTTCTTGCAAATATTTGCTTTGTGAACCTCTTTTGAACCTTTTCAAGTTTTTCAATGTAGCACTGCTTTGTCGGTGACCAAACTGGGGTGCAGTATTCAAGAATTGGTCTCACGTACGTTGTGAAAAGTTTAAAAAGAATGTTCATGTTGAGAGTTCTGAAAGCGCGTAATATGAAATTTGACATAGCATAAGCCTTGGTTATGATTTTCTCTATATATTGTTCAAATGAGAGTTTATCACAATATGTTATTCCTAGATCGCGTACTGAGTGCGAAATAGTTAACTGGTGTGTTCCTAGGAAAAACGAGCAGTCTCTCGGGTGGTTTCGACCGATGCACATGACGGTAGACTTTTTGTATGATATTTCCAGTCGCCATTTGTCGGACCAAGTGACCAATGCGGTTAGTGCGCGCTGGAGGGCCTCGATATCATTAACTGCGAAGAATTTGGAGTCATCCGCGTATACGGAACAGTGCACCCCTTCCGTGTGGTTCTGAGGCATATCATTTATATATAGCAAGAACATTAATGGTCCTAAGCAGGTACCTTGGGGGACTCCACTAGGTGTCAGGTAGCTGTCCGAGAAGGCCCCATTTACTAGAACTTTTTGAGTGCGCCCGTTTAAAAATGCCTTCAAGAATTTGAAAAGACAACCATCAAGTCCGTAAGCCCGAAGCTTCAGTGAAAGGAGATTTAAAGGAATTGAATCAAAGGCTTTGGTATATTCAATAAAGCACACACTAACAAAGCCATGCGAATCAATTATGCGTTGCCAGATAGGTAATGTGGAGATCAAAGCTGTCAGTGTGGACTTTTTAGGCAAAAAACCATGTTGACATTTGGTGATCAGTTCATTACTCTGGAGATATGACAAAAGCTGCTTAAACACTATTCTTTCTAGCACCTTGCTCCTAGCGGAGGTAAGACATATTGGTCGGTAATTTTTGACGTTCGTTCTATCACCTTTCTTGAAAACTGGTTTGACAAAGCTGGACAACCATAGGGAGGGAACTTCACCGTGAAGTAAAAACCAGTTAAACATCAATGTGAGAATAGGAGTCAGCCCTAAGGCTGCTTTCTTCAGAAAAATGTAAGGGATATTGTCAGGTGAGGTGGAGTTACGGAGAGGCAGGCGTTGAAGTGCTTTAAAAATGAGCTCGCTATTGAGATCTAGGAAGTCAAGCTTAGCTGTGGTAAATGGAGGGCAATCAATGCTGCTGTTTGAGTGATATTTGTACACTGATTTGAAGAAAGATGCAAAGACTTCAGCCTTTTCAAAATCGGATTCACAAGGGTCTCCATTCGAGTTTAAAATAGTGCCAACTTTATTTCCATATTTGATTCTTTTGTTAACGAAGCCGAAGAACGCCTTAGGGTTACGAAAGCGAGCGATTTCCTCCTCATTCTTCAAGCTCAAAAGCGCCAACTCTCGTTTGAGTTTCCTGGAAAATCGGAGGTATTTCTGAATTCCAATGAAACGACGAGCGCGATATAGTCTAGAAACTCTCGAGGCCAATCTGCGAATCTTAAGAGGATAAGGAGCATTTTTTTGGCTAGTGACCCGAACAGGAATGAACTTTCGGATTTGTTCGTTGCAATGTTCCAGATATAACGCGTAGCATTCATCTGCGGTTTTGCAGTGGCTTATTAATAGGCGCCAGTTGACTCTGAGAAGGTTTTCACAAATTGCTTCATAATTCCCATTGATGTAATCTAAGCAGTAAGAAAACGAGGCCGAATCATTGCTATCTATGCGAAAATAAAAAGAAATAGCTCCGTGGTCTGAAGTTGAAAAAGGTTCAAGAACCTGCAAGATTTCTATCATATCCACATTGTTGGTAACAACAAGGTCAAGAATGTGAACGCCGTGTGTTGGGATATTGACAAGTTGGGTGAGCGCACGCTCATTGCAGAAGTCGCAAAACTCCCGAGCTGAGCCATAAGTGGTACAGGTGTTTGGTCTCGACCAGTCAATTGAAGGGAAGTTAAGATCGCCCAAGATCAAATAATTTATGTTTTCATGGACTGTTTCCGAAATTGATGTTAAGGCTTCTTTAAAGGAAATAGCATCGCAAGCAGGACTGCGATATAGCAATACCATGGAAGTAGCTAACGGTGAGGTGTTTATGCACAAAATCAGGCATTGACAGTACGGAGAGAAGTTTTTTGACAAAATAAGGTGGTGGGACAAATTTTGCTTCACAAGAGCCAAAACACCTCCTCCAACGATATCACCTACTCTGTCACATCTGTAAATCACATAGTCAGATCTGGGACATAATGTGGAGTCATGGATAGAATCAGGCTTACACCACGTCTCGGTTACAAAAACTATAAGAGGGTCATCGGAAAGAGTGTAGTGAAGATCAGAAATTTTGTTACAAATTGAGCGTGCATTGAAAAGTAGAACTTTTTTGAAAGAAATATCAGGTTTATTGTGCATGCAGAATTCTGGGTCTGGGCTATCTTGGCTAGTAATGTCATATCTATTAGAAAAAGGTGGAGGCGATTTGATACAGGTGGACGTGGTTATCACCTAGGCCTGAGTAGATGAAGAAGCTAAAGGAGAACGCTGCTCAAGTCTTCTGCGACTTCTTGTGAAAGGAGCTTGCGCTGCGCCCAAACTGTCCTTTACCCTAGATTGATTTATTTGAACCGAAGATGCAGCTAAAGGACGCTTTGGTAGATCACGAGGCGCATTGAGTTTAACAATGTCGAAATCACGAACTATGTAGAGTAGCTTACCTTCCCTCGCATTCAGGTCGCCAGCTTTCTTACGCAGCATCCTGTCCAGATTGAGCTCCTCAGCAGTGTAATCCCTGCGAGCGTAGGAATGGACAAACTGCTGCGTAAGGCTCTGCCGACCACTGCGCATGTGGGCAGGGAGTGAATCCCGCAAGGCCTGGGTGGGTAGAGAGATTTTAATTATGCGGCCACGTTGCCCTGGCCCGCGGGGTTTGCCCACAGCTCTGAAGTTTTTTCCCAAGTTACATGCGATTTTATTCCTAGCTTACATGAAGGCTTCACGCAAGTTAGCGATAAAACCGCATGTAAGTTGTTTCTGTTTCCAAAAGATTACATGTAAGCTTACGAAAAGATTACATACAAACTTACAAAAAGCTTACATGTAAGCTTACGAAGAGATTACATACAAACTTACAAAACGCTTAAATGTAAGCCTACGCAAAGATTACATGTAAGCTTACAAAAAGCTTACATACAAACTCACAAAAAGCTTACATGTAAACAAGAGGAATAGCGAAAACTAAATCTATCCAGAGCAAATTTTGTCCTACGAAGACCAGCAGAGCTTATAGGTTGCTTTGTATTTCAGAAAAAAAATATTGGCATACTCATATAAATTGTATAGAAATTCCGGCGCTCTTTGATCTGGTACGAATCGGCAGCTAAGCATCCCAGGGCTGGCATTCATCATCGCAGAGGGGGGTAAACTCAAACCACAGGGTTACGGAACCCTCGACAAACCATGGGGTATGCGCCGAAGAGGCATTCATGACCGTTTACCCAGTGTGAGTTGGCAAACCCACGTGCGCCGCCTAATTGCGGCAGCATCTGCAGCCACGTACCACGCGCAAAATAGGCGTCGCGGCCTATTTCACAACGGATTCCGGGAAAGAAGGGGGATTTCGCAAGGATGCGCGGGGAGAGGCGGTAAGTGGTTGCTCAGTGGGGGGGAAGAAGGCGATTTCCATGATTTCTGTGTGAAATTTTTTGCAGGAGAAGCCTTTTTAACGAAATTTAAGCTCCCAATAATGCATTTCTATTATTTTTCGCCATTTATCACTTTCTTAGGGCTCTCTTTCTCTCTCACTCTCGTGCTTGTCCATTTATTTCATAGCTTGCTGTACTATTTGATCCTCCTAACGTTTCTTTCCATTGCTCTTCGTGTAGATTGTTGTTTATTTGGTCCGCGATACTCGCATTTTTCGTATCGACTTGTGGTTGTCCATTGTTTTCAGCACATAGTTGATAGTTTTGCATTTCAGGAATGCCTCCGAAGCGAAAGGAGCGCGCGTCGGGAGAGGAGGAGCCGAAGAAGAAGGCCCCCGTTTTCAACGACATGGAGAATAGGAGGCTTATTAGCCTGTACTGCGAAAACCGTGACAAATATCACGGTAAATTTAAATCAGGTAAGGATTATTAAGTGATTGCATTGCATAATTTGTGAAGATTTTTCCGTTTTCTATTATTGCAGTAGTAATCGTTGTTTTCTCTTGTTTGTTGCGGGTTCTATTTCGTTACTCCTTTCTTTTAGAAATGTGTTCTGTTTGTTTTTAGGTGGAAGGAGCGGCGAGTCCGACAAGCAGCGCCTCTTGAAGGAATGGGCCGCGGACATTTCCGCGATGGGATTCGCCATCCGCACGAAGGAGCAGATCGAGGAGAAGCTCCGAAATGAAGTGAAGAAGGTGCAGAAGCACCTTCGCGCGGAGGTATGCCTTTACACTTCACTTTACTTTTCTTTGATGGTTTTTGAGTTCTATTGAGGTTGTTGCCATGGCCATTTGTGTACATATTTGTTGTTGTCATGGCCATGGCTGTTGATTTTTGGTGTGCTTGATAGTCATGGCCATGACTATCGATTGTTGCAGCAATGTTGGTCATGGTCATGACTATTGATTTATGATGTGCTTGATAGTCATGGCCATGACTATCGATTGTTGCAGCAATGTTGGTCATGGTCATGACTATTGATTTATGATGTGCTTGATAGTCATGGCCATGACTATCGATTGTTGAAGCAATGTTGGCCATGGCCATGGCTATTGATTTTTGGTGTGCTTGATAGTCATGGCCATGACTATCGATTGTTGCAGCAATGTTGGCCATGGCCATGGCTATTGATTTTTGGTGTGCTTGATAGTCATGGCCATGACTATCGATTGTTGCAGCAATGTTGGTCATGGTCATGACTATTGATTTATGATGTGCTTGATAGTCATGGCCATGACTATCGATTGTTGCAGCAATGTTGGTCATGGTCATGACTATTGATTTATGATGTGCTTGATAGTCATGGCCATGACTATCGATTGTTGCAGCAATGTTGGTCATGGTCATGACTATTGATTTATGATGTGCTTGATAGTCATGGCCATGACTATCGATTGTTGCAGCAATGTTGGTCATGGTCATGACTATTGATTTATGATGTGCTTGATAGTCATGGCCATGACTATCGATTGTTGCAGCAATGTTGGCCATGGCCATGGCTATTGATTACTCCCATCCATAGCATTCTATTTTTTTATCCATCTTTTTTTCAGAAGGAGAAGTACAGCGGGACAGGCGGTGGTCCAGGCCCACGCGTGGCAAAGCTACCCCCGTATCTGGATCCCCTCGTTGATCTTCTAGGTGAGAAGCACCTAGAGCATGGAGTGCCAGGGATAGGTAAGAAACAGTTAACTACTGAAAAGTTGATTTTTGTGATTCAACTATTTTCAGAAGATGAGCCGCCTTCCGAACAGAATCTGGATCTCAGCGGGGACACATCCGATAACGAGAGGATCGCTTTTGATGTTGAACGGTACGTTTTGCTCCACGATTTGTTTGGTGTCATGCTTTGCTGTTAGTGTCACATTTATTTACAGAAAGCCAACTCGCAAGGAGCTCCAACCGGAGAAGTCCATTGAAGATGCGTGTAGCAAGGATGCAGCGAGCCCCGAGGTGCTGGTCGTTTCGGAAAAGCGAACGGCCAGGGAAAAAGGAAAAACAGCAGCATCGTAAGTGGTTCAGTTCTACTACTTTAATTTCCTCCAAGTTGGGATCCTTTTAAAAGTCTCCGTTAGTGTAGTTGGCGTGTAGTGATTCATTTTTTACAAGCCTTCTTTCCTTGCTGAAGAGTTCCGGGGGAGGCTTTTTGTTTCTTAAGCTCACTTATTCCGTCCAAGGGTAGGAACGAAACGGGCTCGTAATTTTCCATCTTGTCTGAAGTTTTTCAGCCCTTATTGAGTGAATTGTTTTTGAAGTCCTGATGGGAACGCATAACGTTTCCGCAATTTTTATCCGTTTTATTTTCAGAAGTGCGCGAGAAACGCTGTCACTGTTCAAGGACAAGCGCTCTATATTGTGGGAGGAGGAGACGAAGTTAGCAAGGATGAGGCAGGAGCAGGCTCAAATGGAGATGGAAATGATCGCGGCACGACTGGAAGAGGCGAAGCTGGGTGTGGAACTGAAGAAGGTACAGCTCGAACAGGCCCGCCTCGAGCTAGAGCGAATGCGAGGTGCACCCGCTGCACCGACGCCGGCTCCCACCCCTCCTGTCTCCTACCCTTACCCCACATACTTTAATATGTGAGTATTACGTACTCTTTTTTACATTTTAAGTGTCATTTCCCATTGCATTTGTTATTGTTCTTGTTATACCTTTTACGTGTTTCTTATTTCTTTTTATGATTCTCATACCATTTCCCTTGTTTTTGTTTTTAATGCACTCGTTGTCTCCCTTACTGGTATTTACTTGACGTGTGACATTGCAATGCCCATGAAGCTTTACTACTACTACTTGAGTCTGGGAACATTTCTCTGAACTAATGAACTGATAAACTTCATTGAAAAGGATCTTCTCACATGATTGTTTAGACAAAGGGAAACCTATGAAATGAAACCTAATGGTGAGAGAACAAGATGAAAACTTCAGAGACCGAGAACAATCGAGTACACAATCTGGAAAATAAAATTAGCCGTAACTTTCAGTGCTGAAAATATGTGTCTACTATGTGCCGCCTTAGAGCATCGCCCTCTCCAGCATCCGGGGCGTCCGCCTCCTCATCTCCAGCGTCGGGGTACTGCTGCGGAATAGCCTCTTCCTCAGTGAAGGGGCGCTCTCTTGTTTCGATACACATATTCCGCAGACAGCATGCCGCGACGATGATTTTTGCGCTGCGTGTCGGGTCATGCCTGAATGAAAAACTTTCGTGGAAGAATATGTGTTTTGAACGCGTACCTGAGCTCAGTGTGCAAACTTTGGAACTGCCGCTTGAGCGATCCAAAGGCATGCTCAATTATGGCGCGCCCCTTGCACAGTGCACGAGTATAGCGACCCTCTAAAATGATTTCGTGATAGTATGACTTTAATTTAAAGCAGAGTATCAGCATTGAAGAAACCTGCTTCTGTCCTTGTTTCGGTTAATATTGGCTTCAGCAGAAACTTTTCGGATCTGTAGGCGCTATCAGCCAGCAGGACTCCTTTTTTTCGACCGGTACACAAATCTCTATACAGCTGACTCGATCGGAAAACCTTAATAGCCTGATAATCGTTCTGGTTTAAATCAGCAACTCATACATAGCTTCAACCGTAACTTACGCGGGAATCATGCGCTCGGCCGGGGAATTTGACGCTGATCCAAATAAAGCGCTGGTCAAGATCAGCTATTGCGCCCATGTTGATGGAATGATAGTCTTTTCTGACAAGAAAGAAATTATTGCAGTTATAGTTTGCACTTCTGCTTAACTGGTTCTTTTTTTTGCACTCCTACCTATTTACATAGCTATCTTCTGAAATAGATGGCGCGATTATCTTCACATGCGATCCGTCCAGCGCCCCCACCACATGTGGGATGCCGCACCTCTCGAAAAACCTTGGAAAGTATTCTTGGAGAGATATTTTCAGCGGAAGTAAGTGAAGTACAACGTTGATTGCAAAACCTTCTCTTCATAACACGCTGTTGTTCTTGGGTCGGCCATGAAATGAATTCCCTTCTCCTTCGATAGAAGAGGTCAGAGACTTCAGCAATGATCCTGCTTACAGTAGGCTGTGAGCAGCCAAGTGTCACGCCACTAACCCTCTGAACGAAAACGCTGTCTCTCCACAAGGATACTACTTCGTTCCCAAAGAAAATACCTGAAGATTATCGCTTCCTATTGTTTCCAGAAAGACCGCGAATTTCTGTGCGCTAGTAAGAGACGCGGATCTGATTGTTTGAGGTGCGAGATCGTCCCTTATCAGCGACAACACGTAATAAAATCCGTTCCGTGACAGGCGGAACCTCTCTCGGAAATGAATATCGTCCAGAATCTCGAGCGGATCCGTCCTGTCACGGAACACACGGGGCACTGCTATCCTTATGAGCGCTTCGATTTCTTCGCGATCTGCGTCGTTCATCACTCTAGATAGTAATTATAACGTTCTCATATGAAATAGTGCTATCTTATTGATTCTCTTACATTTCTAAATACTACCGCTTAACGTAAAAGCAATTAATATGAAACCAAATCGAAGCCGACCTTCTTGTTCACTTTACTTCGAAAAAAAAGTGATATGAAATTATATGGATTAGAACATCATTCGTACACATAAAGTATACAAATCAAAAGTAATACATAAATATGAGCACAGAAACACACATATTTTAGAAAGCTGCATACCCAATATAACTCAAACGAACAATAGAAATTGGAAAAACAAATCAATTTTTGTTAATACAAACAGAAGCCAAAGCATAAGCGATCACGGACAATGGACTGAGCGTCGTATTCACGTGTAAAACAAGCATTAAGCACCTAAACGAAAGCTACAAAAAGCTTATGTGCAAAGCAAAATCATAAGAGAAACACTCGCCTCTTGCCCAGATGCTGAGTGAAAAATCCAATCCATCCAACTCAATTTCGTTGTAGTCCCTTCCTACATCAAGCTGTTTGAACCGGCAGAACTGCATGAACACCCAAAAGCGCATCTAAAGCAGAAGCTTTCAAAATCATCACACGAGAACCACTAGGAGGAAATGACTCTCAACTTACTGTTATGTCGTTAAAAGCAATGTGCTGAGAAGAAAAAACATGCAAACACAACCCTTATTAGCTACACCTCCGCGGGATTCTCTCTCATAAAACGAAGAAGAAGCCTGGGAGACGGAGCCAAATGCAAGGGTTCAACTCTGCCAAAACAGGAAAAGCATGCAGTTGACAATATATGAACTAATATCACCCACAAAAAGGCGCCGCGCATGGCCACGCACTGATGGGCTATCAAGCAGGTGAGCATGAACATGAATAATATGAACATAAGTGCATGCAAATAGACAAAACATGCTCAGTTTTCACGAAAATGACATATGAAATACTAGAAATCATGTCAAAATCATCGAGAGGTAAACTCACCATTTTTTCCAACCCGTCTTAGCAAACATCTCAACCTGAAATTAAATCATATTTGGTTCGAATAAATATCAAGCTTCTTAGATGGACAAAGCTTCACTCATTTATGTATTTCCTAGGCTAAATCGTTTCAGTACTTGTATCATTTTCAAAAGAACATACACTTACAAGCAATCACTGACACAATTCACAACAACTTAGTCACATCCGAGATAAAAAAAAACTACAACTGTACCTATGCTACTACTCCTACGAATAGAATCTAACTACTCATGTAGCTCACAAAAAATCTCCCTTAGGAAGACATTCAAATCAGCACATTTCCAAACTAATCTCGAAATACACTCACCTTCTCCGCTGTCCAATGCCGATACAGTCCGCCACTTCACTCTGTTCCATTGTTGGGCTCATCTTCTCTCACTTAGAAGCCATGTGGATGCCTGCGTAAAATAGTCTGCTCTAATTTGCTTGTGTGTGGGGCGTCTAATTCGCGGCGGGTCACGCTATCGTGTTGGGTGACATTGGAGGGTAGAGATTACCAGCCACTTATAGGCAGGTATAGTTCACCCGACGTTTAACCCAGCAGTTGTTGGGTAAACTTTTTAATGAATAGCAAATTCTGGGTAAACTGTGGCCGTCACTGGCCTTACCGTGGGTAAACTCAATGATGAATGCCAGCCCAGCATTAAGACCTGGCTCTTAGCAGTGTTAAACTCTATCCGCCATTTCTCGGCCCACTTCAACATTTCTTGGATCGAAAGTTTCAACTTTTCTTGAACTACCTTCTGTTCACTAGAATCATAGCAAGCATAGATTTTAATATCGTCTGCATAGGCTGCTACATGGATACGGGGGTCTATTTTCAAGATATCAGGAAGATCCATGGCGTAAATATTGAACAAAATTGGTGAGAGAATGCTCCCTTGAGGCACACCCGTGAAGCACTGCTTAACTGAGGATACTTCATCTTGAAAATGAACTGAAAATTCCCGGAAATTCAATTAAGATACGAACCAGGACAGGATTTTACCTCTTATGCCAATGCTTTCCAGTTTAGAAATGAGACTGAGGTGGTCAACAGAGTCGAAGGCTTTGCTGAGGTCGAAATAAACAACCTCCATACATTTCCCATTACTCAAAGCCATTATCCAATCATGCGAGCATTGAATCAGCTGAGTGGAGGTGGATCGTCCAGGGAGAAACCCATACTGTTCTTTGGGAATGCATTTGAGTTTCTTTATCCATTCGAGAATGGTTTTAGCCACAAATTTCTCTGAAATTTTACATGGGGTTGGCAGGATACTGATTGGTCTGAAGTCAGTTAGTTTGGCCGCAGACGGTATTTTTGGAATTGGGGTAACCATTACCTTTTTCCATAACGAAGGGACTTGCCCTGTTAGTAATGAAATATTAAAGATATGAGCGGGCGGTTGACAGAGATAATCTGCAAACGTTCTAAAAAAGAAGGGCGGTATTTCGTCGGAGAACAATGCCTTAGTCCGTTTCAAGTAGCTCAGAACCTCACTGTAAGTTATGATTGGAAGAGGGTATTCAGAATCACAATACGAATCCAAAACTGGACAAGAAGAACTCCCCATGTGGAAAACACTCGCAAAATATTCTGATAAAGCATTTGCTTTATCCGATGCTGTGAAAAATCTACGTCCGCTTTCGTCTTGGAGTGTAAGAGCACATTTTTTCATCGAAATTCGTTGTTTAATAGAAGCAAATAATTTTCTCATGTTTTTCTGTCGTGACATTTTGTGTTCTTTGTAGCTATGAAAACAGCGTAAATGACGGCTTAATTTATGGCATAAATTTTTGAAAGCAATACACTGAATTGGGTCTGAAATCTCGAGAAACATTCTTCTCTTCTGGCTCATTAGGTTATTTATGTGGGTTGGGTATCTACGACACGGAACCTGTGGTGTTTTTGAAGGTACAAAACGCGCAATGAGGTTCTGAATAACATTGATGAAACGGCTATAAACATCGTCGATGTAATTCAGTGTAATTGGAGAATAGTTCGAACCAGTTGAGGGAGGAGAGCTCGGTACTAATTGCAGCGACATTAGCTAATTTGAAGTCACGACGTTTAGGCATGCTAGGGTTGCAGTTTTTAATCCGAATAGCGAAGAACACTATATTGTGATCCGAACTACCCAAGGGAGGAAGAGTTCCATTGATCGTGACAAGATCAATGGCCAAAAACACAACATCTAAAATAGAAGACCCTCGAGTGGGATACTGAATTAGTTGCTCCATACCCATCAAATCAAACATCTCGAGGAATTTCTTGGACGAGGAAGAGGCAGCGTTTTTGAGCTTCCAGTCAATATCATTAAGGTTGAGATCTCCAAGGATAGTGGTTTCATCGGAAGATGAAAACATGTCCGTTAAAAGTAATATGAGGTGATCATTGTCCTCGGATCTAGAGCTAGGCGGACGATAGACTAGCACAAATCGATGGTGATTCATTGATTCAGAGTAGATGTCAAAAACGATGTGGTCAAAGGAAGCATTAGAAGTTGTTTCAATCTTTTCAAAGGTGATGTCGTCGCGAATCAGTACGCAAGTTCCCCCTCCTCTTTTGCCCAAGCGGTCTTTCTGGAGGAGGGAATATGGCAGATCACCAGTTATTTCAGAGTCAGAGAATTTGGGACAAAGCCATGACTCGGTTACGAAAACAAAAACGGGCTTGTGTAAAGAGATCAAGTAGTGAAGTTCAGAAAGTTTGTTGGTAAGGCTTCTGCTGTTCAAAAGTAAGCAGGGTAGACCTTGCAAGCTTAATGGTTTTTTGAGCCAGAAGCTTTGATCTTAGGGATGTCAGAAACTTTCACAACTTGTTCCCTATAAACTACATAAACTTTGCTACCATTATGTTCTTTCATATTTAGTTCGCGTGCTTGCCTTCTAAGTTCCTTCTCCTTATCACGCTCCTCACGGGTTAACGACCGCCGCACATAGATGTGGTCAAACCCGTGTTTATGGCGCAAAGTTGGTGCATTGCGTAGCGCTTTGCGGAAAAAGCTCTTAGAAGGTGGTAAACATTTGATAAGCCTGGCCTTACCCTCGGTGAAGTCGCCCATCCTGTATACTTCGGTCGGACGGGCTTCTACACCGAGCGCGCTCAGTACTTTGCAGATCTCTGCTTCAGTATGATCAAGCCGTTGAAACGGATCAGAAATTCCTTTGGCTTCATCAACACCAGCTATGACAAGGGACCTTCCTCTCTTCTCGGACTCAATTATTACCCTAGGATTGGGCTTGAGTAGTTGTATTGATTGGTCCAAGAACGGAAGAGCTTCCGGAGCCTTATTAGCTAGTATTGACTGAAGCCTTACAATTACCTCATTCTTATCGGATCCTGTATGAAGGTGTTGGCAGTAGGTGGAACCTCGGGTTGGGAATCCATCTTAGAGAATTTAGCATTAGCAGCAGCTTTGCGGGTAATGGCCATGATCAGAGGGAACGGATTATCGACCGCTCAGGGGCGCAGACGAGACGAGAATTAAACATTTAAGTTGTTTTGATTCCAAAAAGATTACATGTAAGTTGTGGCGGCTCCATAAGATTACATGTAACTTGTTTTCACTCCAAAAAGGATACATGTAAGTTGCAAATCTGCGAAAACTTACATGTAGGTTGTTTTGACCTTGAATTGATTGCATGTAAGTTGTTTTGACTCGGAACACCCTACAAGTAAGTTGTTTTGACTCGAATAAGATCACATGTAAGTTATTTCGACTCGAAAACATCGCATGTAAGTTGTTTTGGCTCGAAGAAGATCGCATGTAAGTTGGAATGGAAAAGAAATGTTACATGTAAGTTGTTCAGCAATTTCCATGTACTCTCTTCATAAAACCTGGGCATGTTGATGAAGTATCAATTATATTATTATTATTAGTTACATGTAAGTTGTTTCCGCCCTAAAAGCTTACATGTAACTTGGGAAAAAAACTTCAGAGAGGATGGCGATGAGAGGTAATCTGACCCTTTTCGAACTCACGAATTAGTTCGTCGTCTCCTGAGGTGTAGATCACTTCACGCAAGATTTCTTGGTCAAAGCGTCTAGTTGACTGCTCGTCCGACTGTTCCTCAATTCCTACCCAGGTAATCCTTTTCAGCTTGTCGTCGATTCTTTGTTGATCAGCTTTCACCTTAATCATTGTAGAATATAACAGACTCTTTTGATGGGATGTTGAACCGTGGAAGGAATCAATCTTGGCCTCAATGTCCACCAAACGCATGAGTATCGATTCTTGCGTACTTTGGATGGATTCTATCTGCGAAAAAATACGATTAAATGTATCCGTAACACAAGTTTGCATGCTATGAGAATATATTTCAAATTTCTCGATCAACTTACTAGCCCACAGAGGCATACCAGCCTCGGTTCCGGTTGAATTTTTTGCTTGCCTGGTCATATTAGTTAAGAGAGGTCGAAAAGAATACAGAGCAGAATGCGCCGCCGCTCGGCACGGATGGCAGTCGAGGAATGGGACTATACTACACCACCCGCAGCTCAGCTCGGAGTCGAGGATTTCAGCTTCTGCTGCCTTTAATTTCATTTTACGCCCGGAAATTACGGTAAGACCATCTGCTAAGGGGACTGAAATTTTCGTTTTGTATGGAAAACTTTTGCTTCATGACGTTTGGATCTACCTTGCGGAACAAAAGCCGTGTTAATTTCAATTTTTGGTCTTTGCGTGTTAATTGTTTTTGTTTTTTGCGTTCATTGTGGATTCCCAGCACCATTGAGAACTTCACGTTTTATTAAAAAATCTATCCAATCCAACTAGTCAACCGGTACCATTCGTACAATTGTTTTTCCGTTCAGAGCACCGTTGTATTCAATTATCATTTTGTCCTCTTTCCCAGGTCCTGGCTGAAATCTTGATTATATGATTGTGTTTGATGAAATCTTCCAACTCTTACCTTTCTTGTGATGATTGAACTGATATGAGCCCTTTCTCCTATTTCGCCTGTAATTTGTCCCGGATCTAATGAGAAACATGAGTTTGGATTTTCGATAGTTAGCTGGAAAAAAGATGTTTCAAGTGACTTGGATTTTGTTTAGGTTTTTGTCTCACCTTGTAATTCAACTTCCGATCACTGAGATTACTCATCCAATGTCTTGTTATTCCAGATTTGATGAGCAATGGTAGCCTTGGATTTTGGAAGCAAATGATGCCATCGTCCATCGTAGCATAGAAATGAACCAACAACTGAGTCAGAGCATTATTTATACTCGATCCCGGCAGAAATGATAAAACTTGAGATAACGCTATTTATACTTGGTGCGTGCGTTAGTCTGCGTTCATACTAGGCGGTGAGAAATCGATGCCGACGGTGTTTTTTCGGCGAGCAAAAATACGCACATCCCGTCGGAAATTCTAACGCTGTAGTGATTAGTGGAGCGGCCTGCTATCCCGTTAATCAGTGAAAACAAGCCTACATTCATGATAGACCGGTCAATAAGCACTCGGATCATCACAACCACTTCCCTATCATGACTTATAATAACGGGCTTACTTTGTGTGTGTGTGTGTGTGTGTGTGTGTGTGTGTGTGTGTGTGTGTGTGTGTGTGTGTGTGTGTGTGTGTGTGTGTGTGTGTGTGTGTGTGTGTGCGTGTGCGTGTGTGTGTACGAAATTCGAGGGCGTGGCTTAGAGTGATGCCGACCACTCCACCGTTACATGAAGGGTGCGCCGGCGCCCAAAGTGGGGGGAGACGGGTCCACGGCTGTGATAAGGGTGCGCCGGCGCCCAAAGTGGGGGAGACGGGTCCACGGCTGTGATAAGGGTGCGCCGGCGCCCAAAGTGGGGGGAGACGGGTCTACTGCTGTGATAGGGCTGCACCTGCGCTCAAAAGTGGAGGAGCGCCTGAAAATATAGCTACCGATGCAGGAGGGGTGCGCCGGTGTCCACTACTCAGGGAAATGTCATGAGTTAGGTCCATATTTGTTAAATCGATTCGATGGCGTCTAACATCAATCGTTAAAAAAACTAGATGTCAGACCACTGCGCGGATTAGTATGCAATCCGTGTGAATCCTTCCTCCTTACGTCCTCCCCCGCGTTCTCCTCTTCTCATTTGTTTATGAACACACCGCACCCTCCACTTTTATATGTTCTAACTGACTCTTATCACTTGACCAGTTATAACAAACAAAGAATGATAGACCATTTTCTGCGGTCAATCCAGGTTGAACCGGTTATATATAGTTACAAAAAGCTATTTCAGTTGAGCAAATGATAAAATTGCTTCGAGAAGGTTAATCCTCTTTAATAAGTGCATTTTTACATGAGAAAAAGCAATGGGAAGGGTGTGGGACGCATTATAGCAAAAATGTGGAATAGCTGTGACTTTATTTAAATGAAGAAGGGATGAAGCCATGCGAGCGAAGCGAGCATTAGGAAAAGTCTGGAAGTCCGCCGTCAGCCGGACGGCCAGACTGGTTTACATTAAAGGCAGCAGGAGCTGAAATTCTCGACTCTGAGCTGAGCTGCGGGTGGTGAAGTACAGACTCAGCACATCATAAATGTGAAACGAACACAGACAATTATGGCTTACCTGCAGAGAAAATGGAACATTCGTCGCGAACACGCCTGGCCGTGTTCGTGCGCGGACAAGTTTTCCCCGGCGCGAAACCATTGCGGAGCGTGGTTTTCGCCGAGTCCCGCCATGAAACCCTGTGAATTGAATGCATTTCGTTTTCCCTTTGCGCCAAACCACGCACCGCAATGGCTTTTTGCGCCGGGGAAAACTCGTCCGCGCGCGAACACGGCCAGTCGTGTTCGCGACGAATGTTCCATTTTCTCTGCAGGTGAGCCATAATTGTCTGTGTTCGTTTCACATTTATGATGTGCTGAGTCAGTACTTCATCACCCACAGCTCAGCTCGGAGTCGAGGATTTCAGCTCCTGCTGCCTTTAATAAAATGGTTGGTTAGCGTATTCTTCCGCTGTTAAAGAGACCGAAGTCTGAACACCCAAGCGGAGAATATTCCGACCGCTCCATCTGTCCCGCCTGACAATATGCATCTTTTATTCACCAACCGCCCTCACCGTCGTTCGAGTATGAACGCAGTCTTAGTCGCGCGTCGGATACACAAATCCATTGACAGAACATTTCCTATTAAGAGCGGTCAACGCGGCATGTGCACCACCAATGAAAGTACAGTCCGATCACTGCGCGGTCACAAATGCGTGCGTCCGACTTGCACCTGGGCTGCCTTGGGGGTTGCGGCTGGTCCTATCATTCATCACATAGACACACGTACGCCAAAAGCACGCATCTAGTACGAATTGTCCTACAAACATGGACTGATTAGGACAAGTTGTATATTATGCGCGTGTTATCGTGCGTCAGAATCACGAATCCATTTACTTACATTTTTCCACAATGATCGGTCAACGCGAAATGCACAGCCTTAATTTCTAATGATTATTGCTTATTATCACAGGTCCATAACAAGACAGAAATGGCAACTTAAGTTGGAAAAATAAAACTCCTATGAATTGTTAAGGTGGTACGGGGAAGGGAGTGGATAATGGGAATACCGACCTACAGTACAATGCTGCGCGAGTAGCTGCAACGACGCCATTCACTCACCTATGCGTGGGCTGCCTCAGTGTCTATCGTTCACCATATAGTTGCACGCATGACGAACACAGGCATCTATTGAAATCTATCTAATAAAAAAGATTTCTAGGTCAGCGCTGATAACAGTAAACTTGTGCAGCTAACCTACTCAGACTTTTAGACATCACTCTATACTCGTTTCACTCTGAGGAAATCACTTCGTAACTATGTACATACAATATGTGTTAAAGGTTAGCACAAGGTTGCAAAAAGAAAAAAACTGACGAAAAAGCATCTGTGCGTGGAGCGTCAGTCATTTGCCTTTTTTTAAAATTTCTTCAAGGAGCCCTGCTCATCTTACATCACCGCAGGATGCCACCCTAATGAGACTGAAACACCTGTGTCATTTCACTCCATCCGCGAGGGAGAAAAGAATTGGGGAAGAATAAATACAATATTTTATCACGAACCCTTAACGTCCTCGCAGAGAAATCGCTGATCACCTGAAGAGCAATTTATACTAGATGGGTGCGCTTGGTGCACATTCGTCTATAAGATGAAGGATAGGACGAGTGCATCGGTGACGCAGCTCAGACGCACGTGTTAACGACCCTGCGGCTGTCGCACATTCTTTGTGTTGGGAACGTGCATGCCGCGTCGACTGGTCTTTATGGCAAATCCTTCGCAACTGAATGGGAGGCGGACATCTTGAACACTAGTGCCCTACATTCTTCAGAATACTGGGCATGGCTGGGTCACTGCCCCAAGCAGGTTCATGCGTCGTTGCCCTACTTTCGTTGGCTGCTCCGCTAATTAGGGTGGGGCAGCTGAGAGGTCATTGCCGTAGCCAGGGCTTCAATGCAAAAATCTTGTCTAGATCTGGCTAGTAAGAACAAGGATTGTGCTGTACAGTATTATCTGATCAGCGACATCTAAAAGTGATAATTTCAATGCTGTCAAACGTAAACCGGTACATGTTTACTTCGCCATCGAATATATCCCGGATTATTTGAAGGTGGTGAGCTAGGATTGTTGCTTTCAAAATTGAGACTACACGACTGGTTGGAGCTTGAAGTCTTCTTTTATTTCTTTGCCCAATTAATATAGTGTAGATTAGGTCTTGAAATCGCACTTAGACGATTTGGTTCTTTTTCACGATAAAGCAAGAAGATAGAAGATAAAAACACGGCAACTATATGCTTCCTCAGTTTTAGGATCTGGGTTGTACTCCACGACAGAGTATACATTCTTCTTTTACATTTGGAAGCACGAAAACGAGTGAAATCCTTGTTGCGCAAATGAAATATACAGCACAATCTTTGCTCTTGTTAGTTAGATCTTGACAAGATTTCTGCAGCGAAGCGAGCCCTGGCTGTGGCGGTGACCTTTTAGCCGCCCCATTGTAATTAGCGGAGCAGCCAACGAAAGTAGAGCAACAACGCATGGATCTGAGGTAGTGAGCCAGCCGTGCCCTATATTCTGGAGAATGTAGGGTAGAATATTCTATATTCTGGAATGTAGGGTCGTGTAGCCTTTAAAATCATCGTGCCGGGTTTCACATTGACGCGTTAAAAAAACAATGTCGCTTTTTTCTAACCCAACCGTTGTGGGTTTCACATGCTTTTCGAAAGCTAACCCATCGACACTTCAACAGTTGCGGTTGCTGGCACACAAGCACGCGGATTCGAATAATTGAATCACACATCCTACAGTTTGGGTCTGGTACCCAGCAACTATTACTTGCCTTGAAATCTGAAACAGCATCTTCGAACTGTGATATTCAGGGTCAAAAACGTGCTGAAGCCAGCTGTTAAAAGATGCTTTGCCTCATATGTTGAAAAGGGCTCTTAAGGTTAAAAAACTGAAAATGAGCTAATGAAAGTGTATTAGTGTTCGAGGGACCTATATTATACTACAAGGAATTTTCGTCGTTGTAGATCTTTTGCAAGAAGTCTAAGCTTGAAACTTATACATGCCCCTGTATTAGTTCTGAACCAAGGATAAATTAAGTGGTCTATAAAAAGCAGGAACAGCACACGCTAACACACAGCCTATATGTATGGATTCAATTCATAGTAAATGAGTTTGTTATAAGGTAATTAATAAAACTTGTGAGATACTGTGGACTTCTGATATCTTATTCTGTTCTCGGAATCATAACTGTGAAAATATTGATATGAGTTAATGTGACATTTCGTAGGAAGGCTGCAAATTATTGACTTCGAGAAGCAAAAGTCACCTGCCGGTCTAGTCCCATGTGTGCGTAGCAAATCCATCACTAGCCATGTTATTCATACACCACTGAGTATGGAATATTCCGAACGTAATCATTTTAATGATCATGTAAGCAGACCTGCTAGACCTTCCATAAGTGGTTTGCTGCAGAAAAACTTCTAATTACATTATACTTTTTGAATGCCTATTATCACTGATTAGTGAGCTCTTTCCATCACTCGAAGCAAGATCTTCATTAGCAAAATTAATGAAAGCTTGCGCTGAGATATAAATGATGCATGATGTATGATTGGAATTCAAAATGATGTTAGGTTGTTCCTCTTTCTTCATGATTTCGTCACTCTCGTTGTTTCAGGAACGACCTGTATCCACTTGCATCTATTTTTGCCTAAGCAACTAATATTATGGCATTGAACGTCTCATCTTGGACAAATCTGTACAACAGATTCGAAAGGAATTCGGCCTATTTCGATTTTCAGCTAAAAGGGCTGATGTCCTACGCATTAGCTTCAGATATTGTCCTAGTATACACTATCTATATTTTCAAAACAACCAATACTGAAGCACTCTCGACCTACAAATATCTCATGTACGGAAACGTATTATTTCCTGCACTGATGTGCAACGCAATGTGTGTGTTAATCACGCCATTTATAATAGCTCCATTCCCAGTTATGTGCAGCTTGGGACCACTTCGATTCGGACTAGAAACTACGCTTCTGTACGTTAACATTTTGTTTTGGAGCATGACTCTAAGTTGCTTGAGCATCCTTTACACTATATCTCTCAACTACATATCTGTCTGTCATGCTCAATTGCTTGGCTCGTCGTATTTCGGAACTATTAGGCTTTTTGCTATTCTTCTCCCACTTTCTTGTTTGACTGGTGCTAGCATAATCCTTTCATATGTAATACTCTCTGATACAACTTCGATCCCAATACTGATAGCTATGGATCCAAGAAATATTTTTCTAAAAAAATATGCTGCACTAGTTGTCAATCTTCCTTGGGATCATGGATTCGAAGCGTGTTTATTCATCGTACTGGTAATATACGCAGGAGCATCTGTTTTTGCAGCAGTAATGATTCTTAGGTTGTTGCTTTTATGAAGAACTTGCTGTTCACAGCTTATTCTGAACCAGTGACAGCTGTAAAATATATTTCAGAGTGCTCGCTAGGATCCGCGCGAAGAAACATGAGTTTTCTAAGAAAACTCTCCAACTTCACCTTAGCATCATGAGATCGTTGATCCTCTACTGTGTTCTTCTCTTCATACAGCTGGGATTGCCTGCATTTTTATACTGTTTCACGGAATATTTCCAACTGACTTGGATAAATGGAACGTACGTCAGCATTCTTTCTGGCTTTTCAACTTTATTCCAGGAATTTTGAACAATTTGATGCATTGATTGTGTTGGGTGAACATTGACACTAGTTGTGCCTAATCTGATTGCCCGATTACAATCACTCCCGTCTCTTGAGGGTGAACTCTCTTCCTACTCTTCTACCATAGTACATCAAACATCCGACTCTGAGGGAGGGGTTGAAGACGGAGCAAACTCAACCCTCCGAGGATAAAGCTGCACGAATGTCCAAGGTGTTGGTATCTGCGTCCTTATCTCACTCCAAAAGCCCTATTTTTTCGTCGGTTTTTTCCTCATAACGCTATCGCTCGAGCAGAAGGTGTGCGACTGTGCTGAAAGTGCTTCGAACATTTTCCATAATCCAGTAGGATTTGATGAACTCGATAGTGCACAACATGAGTGACGAGTAAGCTAGAAAGAAGGAGTCTTCACAGAAGGTTACAGAAGGTTATCAACAAGTTTGATACTACTATGTTAGCCCGACATCAATACTTGACGCGAACCCGATGGTTTCTCATTAATCACACGTCCCATTATCCGTTCAAACTTCGATCCCTTTGAGAATTTCATCCTTGAAATTCACTGTACAGCTGGTTATAAATAGCACCTTGTCAGATATTTCTGCCTTGTTGAATAGAGGAAAAAATAATGAAGGAGAAAGGAACCCTTTTGCAATGCTTCTGCTTCATCCAGATTGTTAGGCAAATGTTCCTACTGGCGGTCCACTTTTTGCTGAATTGTCATTATCGAACTCCGCGCAGTGCTCTCTAAATTTTCCGCTAATCCAGGGTTGTACTGGACCCATTAAAAGGAAGTACTTGTAAGCTAGACTAAACAACTTTCGAAATCTACCGCTTCTTCCTTGAAATGAGAATTTTAACTTCACACTCGCCTCTAATGAGCTGCTTCGACATTTCCTGGATTCTGAGCCTTCAAGTTTCACGCAGAAAGAAGTTATGACACCAGTTGAAAAAAAGCAACACTAAAAATCTGGGTCATAATTTCGTTTTGAAACACTCTTGGGTCTTGAACCTTGTCGGATCCCCCATGTCTATAGTGAAGTTTGACATCGAAATGATCTATTCTTTCGGAAGAAAATAACTCTAATTGTGACAGGTTGTTCTGTGTTCGATATAGAAAAATTTGGGGTCATTCAATAAGTTCTCGGTTGCCGCCCTCTTGACCTTTTTCGTTTAATGCAGGATTCAGAAAAATTCCCCTCTACTACACGTACACTTTCCTGCTTTTCAACCTCTCGAGCTATCGAGAGTACTCACTTCTGTTATTGGAATTCTGCACTAACTGAGAGAACATTGGTTTATTAGCATTAGATATTAAAAAAAACGAGGGTAGCTTCATTTGATTGACTCCTTATCCACCAACGCGTAATGTGTCACCAAACTGGGAGGCAGCGAAACAAGCAACAGATGCTTCTATATGTAATACTGTCGTCCCCCTCCATCTCATCACCTCCGCCTCTTCCGTAAAATAACTGCCTCTCGTTCAAACTTATCACAGTGCCACAAAGCAGTATTAGCAAAGGAATGTAAGCGCGAGGGCTCAATTGGAATATGAGCCTTCTTCTTTCTTTAGAAAATGAAACCAAATGTGAAAGCAGATTCAAGGAAAGATTCGGAGTGCCAACTATGCAACTGGCGTTGAAACTCCAGAAAAAACATCCTAATAGTAAGATCGACAGCTTCAACGAGGTTGCATGTTCATAGTGTTCCTGAGACATTTAAAGCAGATGTCAAGGTTATGCGAGTTCCAAGGGAATATGTCTGCAAAGAACGATGTTTTGCATGATTCTCATCTCTGTTATGAAAATGAGTACGAACATTTTCACATTTTCAGAGCATTGATACAACCACTATTGTTTATTCCAATGTCTCTTTTCTCCCTATCCATATGTATCATGTATCTCCTTGTTTTTCGTCCCTTCCGCCTAGCCGCAATGCGTTGCTGTAGGCAATTGCTTGGACAACGGCTATATGGAACTATAATGTCTGTGAAAAACAGTGTTCGACCATCCCGATCGAGTACGCACGTTCTCCGCTCAAGGAATTGACTAGTTTGCAGTGAAAGATAAAGCCTTCATATAAGTGTTTCTTTAACAGACGTACAGTTCAATTCATTATGACCATTCTAACATAAGCTCAATAATAATGGTCATTGAATACACAATATTCTATACAATAAACACTTCCGAAATTCAAAAAATAAACAGCCGAAAAAACGTAGGAAACGACCGATTAAAAAATGCAGAAAAGAGTATTGGGATCCATGTTCGTCTGGGCCGGTAGTAGTGTCACCTTGTAGGCAGAGCTGCCATCAAAGTTGCCACCATGACGGCAGCTCTGCCTACAAGGTGGCAGCTTTGGGTGCGAATTAGGTGTGAGGTGTGGCCGTCCGATGTGGCTGCAAAACAGTGAGCTCTGAAAGGATCAAAACTTCCTCCTATCTTCTCGCGCTCTGCACGGATACCACTCGGCCATGAAACCGCTCTGCAAGGCTTGCTCAGTGCAGGATCCTATGTGCATGAATCGTTTCCATGGATGACTCCAGAAATTTTGATCGATGGTTGAGTGGGTATTGATCAACCGGAAGAATTTCCGATATTACGCGGATCGCGATCATTTCTCGTTTGATTATTAACTTGTCTTCCGTTATCTCGTGTTTTATTGGATGAGAAAACTAATCACAGTGTCACTATTTCTGATGTTCCATACATGTTTAATGGACGCAAATGATCATGACTTCTTCAATTACTATTGACCGATTTGCAGATGCAGCCGCTATTTATGCTGAACGCTTCTGTGAGGCGCCGTCGCCCAAACTTGGAGTACCACCGCCTTCATCCTCTCCGCCTGCTTCACAATCAGAACATTCTGCGGAGCAAATATAGAATGAGAGAACAACATCTGCGACGACTCTGCATCCTTGTTGCGCCGCTTATGAATGACGACAGCTCCTAGCTAGAGCGTAGATCTGGAGAATAAGGTACGTAGCAAACTGTGCCGAGCAGAAGCCGTAAATGTAGCGGTTTCGTTTTTGTCGATATTTTGTGACTCTACCACTTGCACTTTATAGCCACGCCCCATGTTTCGATATTAGGAATATCCGGTTCTCATCATTTTGTACGTTGAAGTAGCGTATAGCCTGAAATAGTCCTTCTTCCTTGTGTAGCACCGATTGGCAACTTAACATAGGAAAAAAACTGGTCCTCGCTAGCTCTGAGCTAAGGTTTCGGCGTTCATTAGCATGGACGTGATTAATTTTTTTGCACCATCGGATACATTTTTACAAAAGAAGAAAAGTGATCCCCAATATTTTTGGGTGCCGTATTTGATGGTTATCAGTCAAGAAAAGAATCTATATTGGTTTTGCACTTCACTAAAATCATTTTTTGGGAGGAACGAGAACTGGTCCACGACATTTTTCGGTGCGATTTCTGATATTTCTTAGCGTAGAGGTTAATCTTTGGCCAATCTGGACAACCGCAATTAATTTCACAAAAGGCAAGAACTGGTTCCCAACGTTTTCGGCGGTGATTTATGACGGTGAGAAAGAATACCAAACCATTTGCAGAGATAATATTCGAAGGAAATCAGTTCGATGTATTTCAGATGGTCATTGGGTTACGCTATCTGGCCACAAACGCGCATCAGACGGTGCTCGCTCACACTCTAGGAGTATGCCAGAAGACCGTCTCCAATGCCATCAAGGAGTTTGTGACAGCCCTCAACCATTCAGCAATACTGACAAGTTCCTCAATTGCCGAAATGATGATGCGGCATACTGCAGGAGGAAAGCCGGTGGATTTGCGCGCTTGGGTCTTCTGCCTAAAGTCATTGGAACAATCGACGGAAGCCTACTGTCCATTCTGAAACCACCACATTAAGGATGGGAGTACTACTGCAGGAAAAGGTACTGCGCCCTGAATGTGCTTGCAGTCGTCGATGCTCGCGGAAGATTCATGTATGTGAACAGCAATTTTCCCGGCTCTGTACATGACTCCACTGCGTACAATCTCAGCAGAATACATGAAGCGTTCAGTGAGGAGAGATTGCCCAGCGGATCATGCTTAGTTGGTGACTCTGGGTTCTCAAACAGCAACGAGATCTTGATGCCGTTCAGAAACCTCCAAACTGACGCCCAACACCGGTTTAATGAAACCCACAAGAAGATGAAGGTGATAGTGGAATGCGTGTTTGGGCGGTGTAAGGGATGCTTCGAAATTTTGGAGACGACAATGCGTCTTAAACCAGAGAAAGCCGCTCAAGTTGTTATGGCGTGCGCAGTACTGCACAACATCATGATTGCCATGCGATGTCGTCCTATGCGCCGTCTGGGCAGGAGGTTGGCTCAAGTGGCACATCTACCACAGGGTCCAAGGAATATAAGAGATTATTTGACTAGTCACATATCTAATAAGAACGATAATAGGTATTAGTAATAGTTTCTGAGAGTTAAGTAAGTTTAACTATAACTTATCCTGACAAACTTATTCTCGACTACCCTACCGATGTTTAACGGTATTGCTAATAAAGCCTTATCAAACAATTACTTTATCAATAACACAAACAATAACATTATCAATAACACAACCAATAACAAGTACCACAAGCAACTACCGAAGAGATATATGGGATTCTGCGAGATGTGGATCCACTTCATGGGGCACCACCTTATCTGCAGAAAATCTGCGTAGACCAGAAGATTCGGAGCGGTTCTTAAGAAAAGTTGTGAGAACCTCAGTCATTTTGATGTACATAAGGTTTCCCTCTCCTGCACCATCCTTTAAAACTAAAACCTCAAGTTCAGTGGAACATGTGAGGCTAAGAACATTTCACATAAGTTACTCGAACAAGCTCCCTCTGCTCATTAATCAATTTAAGCTGCTCCCTGATCAATGGAGATTTACGCCGCCCCCGCGGTTCGTCATCATCTTCGCTGCCTTCTTCCAAAAGGCTATAAAACTGAAACAAGCAAAGTTGAGGAAACGAGATATAATTATCAGAAATCTTAAACTACATTATACAACTGCCTTTTAAGTTCCTCAGGTGTGGCAACCGGGGACGGAGATGAACTCGTGGATGGCGGACACGCCTAAAATTCTTGAATACAGAATATGTCTACTCAAGACCCCATGTAACTACTCACCGCCACCACATTAAACTCGGCTATTCTATGCCCGAGAAAGCTCGCTTCTTTTCCAAGAAACCGAGATATAGAGACGGCCATATCCGACATTTCGTTTAATCCCCTGTTTATCGCTTTTTCTAACTCCATGTCTAACCCGCCTCCAGTCCTGTTTCGATAACTTAATTTAATTATATTTCCATGGAAGCTCGTATGAGAAAGCAACGGAAGCACATATACCTGTTCTCCTTATGTAGCAGATCTCTAAGGTGCATTTTGTTGCGCCAACGTCTTTTTAACTGTTCCATCTTCAAGTCCTTTTGGCACTCGATGAAAACCGCAGTGCAGACCCTTTGCCAGGAACGGTTGCGTTTTTGATTCAAGTTTGCTGTGCTGGTTCCCACCTTATCCCATAATAAGTCCTTTCTCTTTATCATTTCTCTTGCGATTGCGTCGTTATGATCAGTCATACTAAAGAGAAGAAAATATCAATATCTAGGTACATTCGCGGTCCCAACTGATCTGCATTTCAGCCTAAGCATCTCACACAATATTCGAACCAAAACTGTATGCAAGACTCTGCTCTGATGTTCTTCGGCGTTACATTTGGCAAGAGAGTGTTTGGCAATACATTTTACGGGCTTCGTTTGCCTAGGTAGTTGGCAAGCTCGTCTGCGAGGTTGCCAAGCAAACCTCGCCAACTGCATCGTCAATGAACATCAGAGTGAAGATATCGAAGGAAAGCTTTCATCAAAAGCGGGCTCTGTTTAGATATACAACGACTCCCTAAGCTAACATCCCACATCCTCTCTTTGTGGGAATGGATCGGGGAGGAAAGGGGGGGGGGAGGTCCGAATACATGGATCAAAATATAAGGAAGTGACATGTCAGAAAACAGAAGAGTATATACAGTGTAACTACAACTAGAATTAGAACAATACTAGTATATACGCAATGCCCTTTATTTGAATTCCTCAAAAGGCAAAGATGCTCCACAAAACGCAAAAATGCTCCAAAACTCAATTTCTGCAAAGCACGCAATATTATACATAAGAAAGCATCGCAATATTCCACAGTAGGGGCTCCAAAAACTTCAAAAAAATAGTGTTTGCCACCTCAAGTAATTCTCCTATACAAAGTTTCGGCCAAAAAATTTCTGGAAATTTTTGGAGCCCCTAATGTGAAATAGTGCCGGAAACATTCAAAAATTATATTCAAGAGAAAATTATAAAACAATTAAGAAAACAACAGTACTTCCATTCACTTCGCTAGCCCTCTTTTCAACTGATGAGCAAGAAGCAGGCTGTTCAATAGAGCGACCACGGTACTGAATAAGTTCAAGCGTCACTAACTGTCGCCACTGTCAGAAAGCTTCAGATCCGTTTTGAAGTCTTGCCTGTAAGATATAAGAGGCATTAGAGGAAATGGAGAAGAATTCAACCCAGCGAAAGAACAAACATATGGATTTGGTCTATAAGCGTATCAAGACATGACCACCAAACACATCACACTCAGCAAGAAATGTTAAATTGTTATTTCAACCCTTTGGCCCTTCACAAGCAAAAAAAAAACACAAAATGGACTGCTGTGCAAATGAGTGGGCTAACGGGGTCGCCAGTAAATAGTGAGAGTAGTTACGCATTTCACCAGAGACCCTTCTGCAAGACACCGAAAGTGTCCAAACTTTGGGCCAGCCTTAACAAATCAAAGCTCGAGCTCAAAAGCTCGAGCACTCCACCACTAGAGCAGACAAACACGATAGTTCCATCGAGGAAGAATGATTTGAATCCCAAGCGGAAGAACAGAAGAACCATTTCTGATGATGGAAAAGTGATGCTGTTCTGCGCTCTCAAATCCCCCAATCGACTAACCCATAGACGCTCAATTAATGCAGTGAATGAGTAAAATAGAAAGCGCTGTGAAAAAAAGGATAACCACTCCAAACAATAAAATAACAAAAAATTGTGAGAAAACAGATGCGAGTCATAATAAACTTACTACCGCATACCGCTCTTTTCTGCACTCCAACACATTTAGGGGTTCTATGTAAAAATATAATAGGACAACCACACCATTTAAAGGTAGGACTTATTTGCTATAGAAGTTGCGGGCACACATAAGCACCTCGGAATATCTTGTTATTCAAAGCATTAGAATACACTTACTCCCTGATTTAGAGTCGAAATTATGTTAGATTATCTTTTTTTTATTTATAATTTCAGCAGCCATGTAGATTCAATACTCGGTTTTGCAATTTTGCTGGTGTTGAACTTAGTTAAGCTCTACTCCGCCTTTTAGACGATAGTCATGGGATTGACGTTCTACCGTCATCGTCCGAAATGGAAATGAATTTCATGTAGAAATTCCGAAACAATTTTCAATGTTCAATATTTTCAATAAATAATAAAATCGTAATCCCTCCAGCAAACCAGAACAGATCTACACCGATTCTCCTCCTAAACTATAGAGATATCAAAAGGTTTCCGGCCTCGACCTGTTCTATCCCTTTTTCTGAAAACATTAAGTGCCCTCGTGTAGCCTTTAAAGCCATCGTGCCAAGTTTCATATTGACTCGTTAAAAAAGCAATGTCGCTTTTTTCTAACCCAACCGTTGTGGGTTTCACATGCTTGTCGATAGCGCACCCATAGACACTTCAACAGTTGCGGTTGGTGGCACACAAGCACGCGGATTCGAATAATTGAATCACACATACTATAGTTCGGGTCTGGCACCCAGCAACTATTATCTGCCTTGAAATCTGAAACAACATCTTCGAGCAATGACATTCAGGGTCGAAAACGTATTGAAGCCGGGTGTTAAAAGACACTCTGCCTCATATGATGAAAAGAACTCTCTAGAAGGTTAAAAAAATGGAAATTGAGCTAATAAAAGTGTATTAGCTCCTATATTAAACTACAAGAAATTTTCGTCGCTGTAGACCTATGGCAAGAAGACTGAAAGAAAAAAAGGAGAAAAGAGGCCTAGTGATTAATAAAAGCAAAAAAAAGTTTGGTTTCGTTTCGCCTGAACCCTTAGACGGAAACAAACGAAAAGATAGGCCTCCCCCTGTGCTCATCAGTAAGGGGAGGGGAGGCCATTCGAATAGAATAAAAAAAGGAATGAACTAAACTGTATCGGTCCTATGGTAGAATGATCCAGGATACTATATATATATATATATATATATATATATATATATATATATATATATATACAGGGGGGGCCATAAGTTATTGTACAACGTTTGCTGGCCCATTTCTCCGCAGTAGTAAAATATTTTTTGCCGCACTAGGCACTGTTTAATAGAGCTGGATTTGCTCTATCTTTTGATCACAAAAACCTCCTGGATACTTCCAAGATAACGAAAAAAGTTTATCGGAAACATTCATTGCAGACTTTCGGTGCCGCAAAATGCACTAACTCTGCCCGCAATTTCCGAGCAAAACAGCCACAAAAACAGTTTGATATTTTTAGAAAGAGCATTCTTTGCTCTTTAAGATGCATCTAAGCAGTACACCCCACTTTAGAGATTTGGTGGATTTTTCGTAAAAAATTTCCACATCAACCCGCTTTTTTCAAAAACCTGTTCTAAGTCCAACTGCTCCAAAGCAAAACTCTCCCGGGAAACCGGGTTTTAACTGTAAGATACTTTGATCCCTGCTCTATTCGGCAGCGAAAAGAGCAGGATAATCCATGTGTTGCTGGTGGAGAAATAAATGAGCAAACGTTGTACAATAACTTATGGCCCCCCCTGTATATATATATATATATATATATATATATATATATATATATATATATATATATATATATATATATATATATATATATATATATATATATATACTATACTATACTACACTAGATACTATATACTATACTAGATACTATATACTACATGCATACTATACTAGATTATTGGTCCGATAGTGTTGAGAATGCCGGGATGTGAGCCCTCCCCTTGGGAACGGATCCGGCTTGCCCCAACAGTGAGGAAGGCGCTCAGATGGAGGAAGGGCTCGCCGTGGCCCAGTGGTGTGGATAACGCCAGGATACAGGTCCGCCAATATGGGATTGGTCCGCTGTGACTCAGTAAAGTGGAGAATATCAGGATACGCTTCAACCGACGGTGAATGGGTTCACTGTCGCCTAATAGTGAAGACGAAGCCAGAATACGGGTCCACCAATAGAAGAAACCCCGCTGCGGCTCATTAGAGTGAATACACTCGGATACGATTTCGCTTTGGTATAGTAGTGTGGGGAACGACAGGATACAGTTCCGCCTATGGACAACGCGTCTGCGTTGGGCCGGTAGTGAGAAATACGCACGAATACGCCACACGATGGAGAACGGACTTCTCATACTCATGCTCAACTCATAAGAAGGACTTCATGTTTGGGCCCATTTAAGGATTGGTTCTGCTTCTTTATCAATGTTCTAGAGATTTGGCAAGTGCGAAGCTTTTGCACATGTCCCAAGTGGCTGCCCCACCCCACTTTCTAGCGTACCGAAGGGCGCTATTATAATAATAAATAATTAATAAAAATTATATTAAAAATAATATTACAAATTAACAAGTAAAAATAAACTAATGCAAGATTTTATATGTATTGTGAAGTAATTTCAAAAATTTGTCGACCATTCTCGAGGGTTGAGGCGCCAACCCCCCGCCCTACCCCCTACGTCCGCCACTGATATGTATTTATTGTACTAGTTTCTTGAAATGGCTCGTCAAACCGGTTGAAATGTAGACTGGAAACTCAAAACATTAGACGTGAAAATTGTCTTGGTTCACGCCTCAGTGATTTTCATACATGGATTGCCTTCAAGGATCAATGTAATTGGCGCGGAACTTCCGCGCGCAGGTATGTAGTGATTCACTGATTTTGTCAGGGTATTTTCAAGGATTTACAGTGCTCACACCTTTACTCATGTTCTGCATGCCAGACAACTTCAATGAACATCGTTCTACTACGCCGGAACAAAACGCATGAAAAACCGATAAAATCAATGAATCGATAATGGTCGTGCACAAACTCTGATAATTGCGCAGCGCGAATGTGGCCCGGACGGAGTATGGTTCGAATATTAGTTCGAGTAGAAACCTAAGCAGCAACTGTTCCTGGTTGTTCATCTCCCCCTCACGTGCTGCCATCCCTCAGCAATTGCTGCTGAGAGGACGAGGGCTTGAGCAGCAAGCGAGGGGAGGATGGCAGCAATTGGGAACAGTTGCTGCAAGGGTCTCTACTCGAAACATTATTTGAACAATTACGCCGTTCGGGCCATGTTGGTGCTGCGTAGCTATCAGAGTGTGTGCGCAACCATTACGGCACGGTTACGTCACGCCTGCTGCATAACCCGCGAAAAATTGATGAATTCAATAAATCAATAACTACGCGGTGCAAGGTGGCCGTAGATTCGTGATCAGTGTGATAAAAAAAAACCCCGTGGGTGCGGTTCCGCCACGCCAGCAGCACAAATTGCAAAAATTCAATAAAATCAATAATCACACCGTGCACCGTGGCCGTCAGATTCGAGATCAGCGTGGTGAAAACCAGGGATGAGCGGATACGAGATTATTCACGACCCGGATAACGGTGCGGATAACGGATAGGCCAAAGATGACCGCATAACGGATAACGGATAAGTGTTAAGATACTACAAAGCACCACCTTCTACTAATACCAAGAATAATATTAAGATATTATCAGTACCAATATCTACTAATATCTAATATGTATGAAAAATTATAAAAGGGATATACGACCTGAACATTGTGGATGAAAATTAGCACAAGCACAGGTCTTCTCATTAATCAGCAAATCCGCCATTCTCGAAACGACGCTGTGCATGGCGTAAATATAAGAAGAAACAAATGTAGTATCTAGGTTTCACGAGAACAACAGCGAAACTTGGATATTTGATAACTCGATTGGCACACTAGTTACATATGATGATGCGTGACCAGGGCGTCTTCAATATAAAGACCCCCATAACGAACTCTGGTCCTTCCACGGTTTCGGGTGAATATCATCGTAAGGGAAAAGGGGGCGTTACCAGGCCACCGCGATTGGCACATTGATCGAATACACCAATCACAGTGGCTTTTTAATGCCCCATTTCCCCTCACGATGATACATACCCCACGGTTTCTTCTTTAGACCCATTAAAGACAACACGACAAAGTTTTTTTTTTTGGGGGGGGGGGGGGTCGTCACATAGGCTGATCCTTTGCTCCATGTATCTTTTATGTAGTTCTGATAAACCTTCTAGTACTGACTGAATATGATGGTCATATTCACTCCTAAACACTATGTGTAAATAGATCCGAAAAGGGCACAGCAGAATTAAATGAATACTTGAATTGAACTTCGCGAGTAAGAGGGCATTACTCATCTGTAAGTTGTGATGTCATCAACTTCAACTTTGTCAGGGGTCACAACATTAGTCAGCGTTGTTGATAATCTTACAGGCAAACAATGGTTTCGAGGTTATTGCCTCGATTGTCGGAAAACCCAGTAAACCTGAGCAAGAGCCTTTCGAGTACAAGTCTGTATTACCTTCTCCTACATCGCTTCCAGACTCAAAATCACACACCAGGAAAAATGCGCTAGATCATGTGACACGACGGATTTTCTTGAAAAGGAAGCTCTCCTCTGTTGGGAGCGTGCGGAATGAATCTACTATTGTTGGCCTTATCCGCACCGTTATCCGGCATCAAAGGCCCGGATAACGGTGCGGATAACGGACAGGCCAAAACCTACGGGTAACGGTAAAACGGATAACCGGATACGGACAATCCGCTCATCCTTGGTGAAAAACCTCAGTATACCCATTTCGATCCGGATTGGAGCTAAACTGAGGAAAGTCTATAGAATCGATCGATAATTCGATATCCGGATCGATACCATCAGGTGAACAGTGTCCTAGGCCCTCAGCATTATTCGGATGGTGTCTCATGTTTCCAAGCCCCCTTCTTCACCACCTTGCTTAGCGATGCATCCCTAACGTTTGAATTTGACGCCAATTCGACGCCCACGGGCGTCGTCCAGACTTTTGAAAAAAAAAGGTGTCGTAAGCGTTTCTACGTTTTATATATAGATTGGGTGAGGATTGGCGCATCTTGGACCTGGTTTGTATGATTACCTTCACAAAGAATCATTGGCAGGAATTTTTCACTTGGTGGATAAACGGATTCTGCCAGTTATATGCGTCCAGTGGCTGTGACCCCGCAGTTTGCCACTGAAACGTAGGGATTACTTTATATTTTCACTTTATAACACGAAAAATGTGCGGTCACGTCGTGAGCAGCACTGGAGTAACGAGGCTGATAGAGAAGAAATCTCCTTTTTGTTTTCTCTTATGAATTCTTTTAAGTTGAGTGCGCGTCTTCAATGGAAAAAATGATTCAACTCAAGATTGAAATAAAAATTTCCATCTCAACTTTCTCTAGAGAAAATTTTCCATACGAAGAGATCAGAATCTTTCGCGTAGTATGCTTACTCAGCTCTTCTTAAGTTGAAATGACGTTTTTTACCAATGCAGTACATCAGGATGTGACTCTGTCCTGAATCCATAATGAGCGTCAATTTTTTTTCTAATTCACCAACATCCGAAATTAATGGTGGCATCAAAATTATCCACTTTTCTAAAAGGGCTTTCAGACTTTTGCCTACTACGGGTGTGTATTCGCACCTTTTCAGGGCGTTGATTGAACCGTTATTAATCATTTCAAAGTCCCTTTTTCCCTTATCTATTTGCGTTATGTATCTCCTCGTTTTTCGCCCTTTTCGCGTGGCCGCGATGCGCTGCTCGGAATACAGCTACGTAGGTGGAACTATAATATTCTTTGTTGGAAACAGTGTTCGTCCATCCCGATCGAAAACGCACGTGCTGCGCTCAAAAAATTGACTATATTCAGATGGAAATAAAATTTTCACGTGAGTTTCTTTAACAGGTAACACTTACATACAGGGTTCAAAGTATTGACGCAGCGAAATATCCAGTAAATGAGATAACATCCAGAAACAATTACGTATGTTTGCGGAAAATAGAGAACATGCCCTAACAAACACAAGGAATCATTCTCGTTCGGAGGCAGGGCTGGCAGGCTTCGGCAGGGTTTGGCTCCGGTGGAAGGGGCAAAATTGGTGCAGGCCTGGTTTCAAGAATCCACTAATTGATAGACTTCATACTAGCTCAGATGTGGCTTCTTTGTAGCGCGAGGTTCAATATATTAGATTCACCCATGTAGTACACTCGGAGCAGAACATAGGTGCTGCACTACATCCTATAGAAACACCAAACTCCTGAAAGCTTATCTGTTCAAGATCTGGAAAACAGTCGACCTGAGTTAGTTGCAGTGCTGAGGCTTTACGCTCTCTCTCGTCTTCATGACTGCATCTTGACCCACACTCACCTGCGCTACACTCATAATTCTTCTAGTTCAACAAGCCCTTGAATCAAAGGACGAATGCTTTTGCTTGCTCTGCATATAGGGCTGTTCTAGTGGAGTCGCTGTTACAGTTTCTTACAATATGTTTCGCTATTGCTCTTGTTTACAGAGGTTCATAAGTCTCTCTGACGACGACAGATTGCAGATCGCATGCAGACATTGAAGGTAGTGGTTCACCCCGTTTCGTGTTTTTTTAGATATCAAAAGACTACTCCTCATCGTCACGCTGAATGAAATAATGAAAACGCGTAAGAATGACGAAAACCCAAACCTTGAAAGGCCCAGAAGTTCATGGAACACTTGGGCGGAGCGGTCTCTGAGGGTACGAGTTGCCTTGTCAATCCTGTGTTGGCTTCAATGCGGCGCATTCTTTCAACGTGTTGAAGGCAGCGGCCCAACTCATATTCGTGCTCGAGCTATCAACAACGTGTTGAAAAAATGAATCGGCACATCGAGCGTGAAATGTCCCAAAATGACCTGTAAACCCGATGGGGGCTTCTGCCTGTTTGGTGGAGCAAATTCACAGAGAATGCAAAGACGTGTATCACCGCTGATCTTGTCGATTGAAGCGATATCCCGCACTGCTTCAAAAAGCGCTACTTCGACCCTATTGAAAAGGGGTTTTCGTCACGTCTGTGTAGGCTCCCTGGCCGAGTCTGCCGTGTCTGCCAGGTCTCAGGGAAAACTCATCCGCGCTAGAAAATGGCATACGAAAACTGGTTTCTTGGTTCTTTTGGCACATTTCATCAATTGGAATCAGCTTGTCGAGAAGTTTGAGGATGTGCCAATAACTCGAACACGGAAACGAGGTGGCACACTGCCTCCAATCGCGATATGGCAATATTTACCTAAAATTCTGGTTTGTTGTGTGAAACCAGTGCTTTTCTATTTCGCTTCCACTTGCTTCTGAACAACAAACCGATCCCCATCCCTTGCTATGACATGGTGATGCGACAACTCAAGATCGTAGTAGTTAATCTAATGTGAAGGATTACAAGGAAGTCTCTTAGTGTAGATTGACTTCACCGCGTTTGAAAAACTATGAGCATGACTAGAGATCTTTGACGGTAAAGTTGCAATATGTATAGGTCGCATCACAACCACGAAAATTGGAAAATATGAAAATTCGTTTGATCGTCAATTGTTCCACTACATGCGCTTTCAATACCGTCAGTGCATCAAAATGCGATGGTGGCTCCATCCGGTTGCTTAGTTTTAACCTCCTTAGTTCAGTGTCTAGTAGAGGGATGCAGCGGAGCGACCCAAGGCCGACTCAGGCACTCATTTGCCTACATGAAATCTGAGAAGTACATGTATTTGGAGCTAGTCATGCTCTAGTAGAACCCTCAAAAAAGAAAAGTCGGAAAATTGTTACATTACGTCCTCAGCTTTTGAATTCCGCATCGAGTGTAGTGAGCAACAGATGTGAAAGATTATGTGAAGTTCAACAGTAAATTTCTTCTCTTCTTCCAATGTTGTGAGAAACAGAACTGATTGTGGACTGAGATGCTGAAGGATGGTAGTATCATGATACCTTCCAGAAGCGGAATTTTTGATGTCAATATGATATCTGGGATATTGAAGCAATGGGTCGATCGATTGACAACCTGCTTGAAATTAAAGCTTAGAGAAAAATTGAGAGACAAGGCGGATGACCCGGCCATGGTGTGTCATATTATTCCATTCAATAAGTGGAAAATTAAGATATTCCATAATGACTATACTTCATTCCAAGCAGACTTCTGTTAAAAAGTTTATGAGCACCGAGAATTCTGCTGCAGAAAAGGATGGGCTTCTGTAGATATTAGTCACCAACATTCTTTTGTCTCGCATCTCAAATTGTATTGTAAGTCGAAAAAATTTCTTCTGAAGAGCAAGTGGTGAGAGACCGTATTATGAATGAACACTAACAGATCCCCTTCTGATCGACTTCCAACCCCGCAACGATGGATGATATAGCTAGAATTGAAACTTAAGATGGCATCATGGATGAGTTCGGTTTACACCAACTTTCGGTAACAAAAACTCCATAGGGATTCTGTGGCAAAAGAAAGTTAAGTCTGGAATCTTGTTAACAACGGAACGAACGGAACGAGCATTCAGCAGAAGAAATTTTTGAGCACCAAAGTCATTGTTATCTGTTGTTAGCGTACTTGTGCGCTTAAGATGGGCGGGTTGCAGTATTCGCGTCGCTAGCTTTTTTGGTTTTGTTGCCGAGCGGGTGCAAAGGGCTCATTCACAAGTTGACTTCGTTGAGATGCATGCTCAATTGTGGCGCGAGCCGGCAATTCGCGCGGCATACATAGTTCATGAATTTTGAAATCACGCACAACATATTTAAGCATATCTTCCTGACGACTAATTAGACCCGTCTTTTCTGCAAACTACGGTCGTATTCCAGTTCCTCACTGGTGTAATCTCTGCTTACGTACGAGTGAATGAAGTGCTTCGAGAGGGACAGTCGAGCACTCCGCATGCAACTCAAAAGACGATCTCTAAGTTCTTGGTTTCTTAAGTAAATTTTGATCATTCTCGGGCGAGTGCTTCCAACATTTCTCATCCTAGGGTGTTTATGGAGGTCTATTAGGGTGGCAAGAAAGTGTTGAGCCGATTTTTCTGAAAGTCGTCCTAGAACTTTCGATTATTGATCGGTACCCATGATCTATTATATGATAGTTGTAGGCCACTCCCGGAACTTCTCCATATTAGGTATATATAGCCGGCTTGTCTTCTTTACCTTTAGTTATGTCAATTCTAAAAGGGCACCTTCAAGCCATGGTCAGTCTTTCCTTCTCTTCCAGCAGCGAAAGGAGTTTCTGGAAAAGCTGATTACCGTAAGTGAGAGGAGTTGAGTCCTCTACCATTCCAACAAGCATCATGCCATGGGCCTCCCTCGAGGAGGAGACCCGCCAAATTGCACCCCCCCCCCCCCAACCAAACAGGTGTCTCCTTCGTTACTTCTGGAACTCGCGATGAATTTTGTATTACGAGCTGTTCCCGCAAGCATGCACTGTCACCGGTAACATTTACGCGAATCAGCTCCAGAAAGTCGCAGACGCTCTTCGAGAAAAACGGCCGAGCTGAGATTCTGTACACCTTAACCACGATCACGCTAGGCCCCCACTTAGCTAAAGAGACCTGTGAAAAATTGGAGGAGCTGGACTGGGACAAGATTCCTCCCCCACATTATTCTTCGGACATTACCACTTCCGACTACCACTTGTTTCGCCCCAGTAAGGCATTCCTGTCTATGGGAGGATTTACCAAGGATGAGGATGTTGAAAGGGCGGTCAGCGATTTCTTTGACGCCCAGTCTCCCCCAGTTCTGGGATAAGGGGACCGCTGATCTACCCGTGGGACACTGCAATGACTAACTATAGTGATTATATTGTTGACTGTATTCCATTGTAGGCTGAGTAATAAAATAAAGCAGAAAAAAAAACTCTGAAACGGCTCAAGACTTTCTTACCACCCTATGCCCTGCTTTGAGTTCCCTGGCAAGTCCATCGCCCTCCGATACATCTATGACCTCGTTCAAAGCCTCCTGATCAATGACATGGGTGGCCGCATCATCGATTTGCTCTCATATGCCAACCCATGTTAATCACACCACATGATTTTGAGGACACTATCTTAGTGTCGGAGCATAGATCATCATTGTTAGAAGATAGGTCGCCATCGCCCTGTACCGGGTGGTGGAAGGTGAGGCTGAATAAAAGGACCGATCAAAAACTGAACCTATCAAGTTCGGGCACGCTATATAAGCCCGAAGATACTTGGCCTCATATTCCACTTCCCCTTCCACTCACCTCTCGCCCAAAATCAGAAATTTCCTTCTCTCCGTCACCTCCTCGTTCCTCTTCGTCGGGTAGTTCTTCTCGCAGCCTCCTTTGGCCGTTGCCGGAACGGCTCTCAACGCCGCCGCCTCCGGCGCCGGTTGTGACGGCCAATCCTGGGCCGGTTCCATATTTTCCGGCCCCGGCCACTCGGCCGGGACCGTTTGCTCTGCCGGCCCAGGCATTCCATCACGATTCTAGATACCCAGCTATGTAGTCACTTGCCTGATGTGTGTTGAAGTTAATAAATGTTCGGAGTGGATATTGTAGGACGGACGCAGCTAATATCCTCGTTAATCACACAAACCGTTCGCAACATTTTTTTCTTCCTCGGTCGAGTAATTAGTCATCATGCGAGATGGCTCGCAGATGCGTGGCCACGACCTAGGAAACCGGGCAGCGGGGTCAGGCCAGGGTCGCACACTTCTTAAGGAACCCACATAAATAATGAGCTCTCTTAGTGGCCCGTTCTATCTTTACTTTAGTTGATAGATGGGACGGACGCTACATTAGCATCAGCGTGTAACTTCACCAGGGTACTGTGGAGGGCCGCATTGCAAGAAGGAGCTTGCTCGCTCGCAGTGATGACAAGCTCTTCTAACGAATTCAGCCCAGTTAGTCGGCGTTTAGCGTTTCTTGGATCTTCAACGTGAGACCGAATATTTTATCAAAACGCGAGAAAAAATCATCGCAGCTTTCTTGAATGATCTGGAACGAAGCTGGTACTTCCGACTGCTGTTGTCCTGTAGAACTCCTTTTCGGGGGCCATAGCACAATAGGAATAGGGGATTCCACGAAAAGGCAGACAGACGGGAGAGCAACCGGTTGCGGTCATCGCACAAGGTAAAGTCAAAGTCCTATCATCTTATGTAAAGGAGTAGAAGAGTACGGAAAAAAACCCTGACAGTGTAATGATTATGCACCCGGTGTAAATCAGGATGACGAGACGACAGGGCTCTGGTGGGAATGTGGCAGTATGTTTGATTCTCCTCGCAGCCTCCAGCGAACGGATTTTCTAGGCCCTGGGTCGTTTCTCTGCGTCCCTCTTTCAGATACTGAGATAACGAAGTTGAATGGAAGAAAATGGATGGAATCGCTACCCCATTCTTATGAGCTGACGCTATGGGAAGTGCATGTAGCGGAACAATCGCAGTGCGACGATTTGAAAAGCTACAAATAAGCACATTTTCATTTTTTCCATTATTCATTTTGCTGCTTCATTCCTCCTCTCCAATAGTCACGATGTTACGCACATACATTGATGCACAGTAAAAATCGGTAGAACGCAATTATTTGGAGATAGGCCTGCTCTTATAGAGACTTCAGAAGGGAAAGCATCGGAAAATTGTTAGGATACGTCTTCATCTTGCAAATTCCGCATCGGATGTAGTTAGCTCTGCACGAAACGTTAAACGGTAAATCTCTTCTCTTTTTTCTGAAAATAAAATCTGTCGATAAGATCGACCCACTGTTCGCTCATTATTTCAGATTTAGAATGTAGTATTATCGAGAGTTTTTTAATGACAGCTGTTCTGTTAATCGGATCAGTAGTTAAGGAATGTCGCAGGCAAGTTATCTCCTGCGTTCATCAGAATCCGCTTGTCGTGTCTGTGAAAACATCCCTTCCTCCCTTCCCCATAAAACGGTACGGACTGGCCGTGTTAAGTATTGCTTCCAAGTGTTTCCGCATTTCTTTCATGATAGAGGGAGAAGATTTATTGGTTATTTTCATTCCTGACTTGCAAGTTACTTTTCCCTCTATGCTGATCAAATATTGATTTATTTTGTACAAGTAAAAATTTCCCACTTTCGAGTGAGAGGTAGACTTCTGGAAAGAAATTTCCGATCTTTCTCAATGAAGTAATAGTAATTTTGGGTCACCGCTAAGAGGTACCCGAGCCAATTACAGTCAGATGGCAGCATCAGCAGGCAGCCGGACTAGCCTCCGTGCCACCGCAGCGCGGACCACCCCAAGCTCCGCCCACATAGCCAATGTCGCGCGCGACGTCCGCAACGCGGAAGTAAGTTGGAAAGCACGGAAGAAGAAGGTCAAATACGAAAAGCCCTTAATACAATGTGATATGGCAGATATTTTATCCTGAGGGATAGATATTTCGTCTCGAGAATCTCTTGAGAATGGTATTATTAGCGACCTATCAGCGAGCGATTTCACGCTCACGAGGGAATTCGTGAAATTTCGCACTGTTGTTCTTTCAGTGCTCTTTGGTCTGCTATGCGATTTATCGCTTTTTATCTCATTGTTGTATCAAGTAATCAATACTGGATGAAATGTAATTTAGTGGTTATCCTAGGCAGTGCTATCCTTGAGGCATGCCTGCGGGGTAACTGCATGTCTGCGGGCAATTCTCGCACCCTAGCATGCAATAGATGCAATATTGATTGGCTAGAAAGTATCTTGCTACTAGGTGAACTAAATCTGAATGAAAGAAAATACCTAGCTTCGCTCATATGAACTCTAGTTTAGTCTACTAACTCAAATTTAGTCGTCAGAGTCAGAAAATCACACATTCGACCAGCACAGGACCAAAAACATCAAACTGAGGCACTGGAACAACGTACACCTTCAACAAGGAAAACCCTGGTACTACTACTAGAACACACCTAAACAGTGAAAAAATACACTGAGTTGGTAAACTTGTTAACCGAACACGAGGTTAGTAATACTTTTTTATTGACCAACGTTTCGGCGGCTTCGCCTTCTTCAGGGCCTGGAAGGATCAAACGATGTATGAGGGTAGCCGCACAAACTCCTCTTCAGTCAAACATTAGATCGAGGCCATAGTCAAAAGACCAGCAAGCCCCTTGGAAGTCGGAATCTCACCTCTGCAAGTCCACCGAACGCTGGTGTTGTCAGTGACGACCGAACTCGTTAGGCTTGTCAGTAGAGTGAGGCTTTTTGCCACATGTCATATCTCAGCTTAGATATCACATAGTTTGAGATATGGAAACAGTTCACTGGTTATGATGGGGCACTCCTCCTTGCGGTTCATTTTTGGATTTTTGGCGTGAATCCGAAACGCTTCAGGAGTTTTGCGTGTGGAAATCTCAGTTTCGAATTCAAGGATTGTGGTTTCTACTTCATAATCGACACTGTCGTGCACTCGCATTCGATGACAACCCAGAGGAGTAGACGTACGAGATCTCGATTTCCCCTCAAGGTGTTCCTTGATTCGAATACAGAGTCTCCGTGCAGATTCACCAATGTATTCGTCACCGCATTTCCTACATTTGATCATGTATATAACACACGATCTCATGCAGTCACCTTCTCTGCCAAACGGGCAAATTACGCAGTTAGATGTTTTGCAGAGGCGGTCATAAATACGGTTCTGGACTAATTGGTGCTTCAGGTTCCTTGGTGGTATTTGTACGATCGTGACCAAATCTTCCAATTCTGATTGCGGAACTGATTCAAATACACAGTGTCGAAGCACGGGACTACAATAATGTATGCATAGGAGAAAAACCGTTCTGATAGCTCAAATGCAAAAACAATTCTCTGAACACACAAATAAATGAGAAAAACCCGCAAAGCTTTCTTCCATATCTTAGAAACAAACATTCTTGGCAACGAACCCGGCTCAAAATTGCAGTCCCCGCAGAGATCACCACTGAAATTCACTGAGAATTTCCTCTAGACATTCTAGACCACAAACGGTACCACGAGGTCCAAAACAGTCCGTGGAAATCCATGATCCCCGCTAAGTTGGGGTGTGCATGTGATTTTGCGTGGGCGTGTAAATTTGCGACGTTCAGCATGGCGCGACAGGGCGACGCGACGGCTTCGCTACCTGTCGCGTCGCGCGTGTTGTGGCCGTCGCCGCGACGCCATAGCGTCGCGAAAAAGTATAAACACTCCTATAAGGAAAATTTCGCAGCAGTGGCATAATAGGCGGGGCTTGCGGCGTATGCGGCGGACGAGCTTGCAGACGCTGTTACCAGCTCAGCAGCGCTGATCTGGGCAGTTTCTCGCCCCGCCTCCGCCTAATTAGGTCGGGTACCTCTTGACTGTTTCCCAGTAATTTCGGAAAATAACAAGTTGTCAGTGTCAAGATTTGGTGTTGTCTGTGACAAGTACACCGTCATCTGCGTAGCTGGTATTTGGTTGGTACCATTGCTGAGCAAGTTTTTCGAGTGCCATGTAACCATCACTTCTACGAAACCGATGATTTCGAAATAGTCGCGACTGAAAACATTGGGGTACATTTTCCCACGCAACCCCTGAGGTTACTACAATTGTCAAAAATTCTGCATCTGTGCTTCGCGATTGCTGGGCGTTTTCTGCAGTGGGGTGGGAATGTAAGAAGGAGATCCCGACAATTCGCCCAGACTATGTATTATAAAGGAAATGTTGAACAAAATTTTGTTATATGGCTAAATCACACCTACCTCATTCGTCTGCGGCCAAATTCTCACCTGTCGAAGATCAGTGAACCGCTGATCGGTTGGGATGTGCATTCAAAAATTTAGGCCATTTTCGCAAGAGTGCCATCGAAAACATCAAAGAAATTTATGGGGCGAGATCCCAAAACAGATAAACACGCCATGCATCCTATTTGATCTGCATTGAACACGTCTTCAGGATGGCCTATTAGGTACTGCTCTTGATGCTGAATTCATTAGGACATTCTTCATTATTTAGATATTGGATACTGGAGTTTTGAGAACAACCGTAGCCGTCAAAAAAGGGAGTACTGCAGATTTATGCATAGGAGAAGATTTCAAAAAAAAAGCATGTGAACTATGTTCTTTCAACCGAGCCAGCTCCTTCTTCTATTCAGAACGCTTGTTTTAGGCTGAATTAGCCTGCTATTCCCAGGATCTCAGGATGCTGCCATCTTAAATTACAAAGATGCCCTAAACCAATTTGTTTCATGTGATTAGGTACTTTCTCCTTGCCATACGCTCAGAAGTTTTAGTAGGACTAGAAGTCGGCCTTTAGTCTGAAAATTTCATAGCGATAGGTAAAACGTTGATTATTTACACGTGAACACCTGCCTGTGATGATTCAACTGCCTGTGTGAGTTGTGTAAGGCTAAAGTTCATGCCTAGGTTCATCGTCTATATTGGAATAACTACGTTATTATTATGGTTTCTCAAGTACTGTCACTTCTCGAAACATTACGCTAGAGAATTCTCGAAAATTGTTTCCAGTGCTACTAAATTGAGGACGAGCGCACTCCCTTTTCTGCGAAATTTCAACAGCCACTTTATCAATGGGGAACATAGAAAATGGAAAATATTAACATTGTACTCATCTCATCGTCTCAATTTTTTTCAAAAGAAAGCTATTCCCATCCTTCAATATTGTAATAACATCTTGTACATGAGAATTGTCGCAATCAATAATGAAGAAAGATGTTGGCGTAGAATTTCCTATCTGTTATCTGTCATACATCCACTGTGGGTTGGTTTTGAGGTGGATTTGATCATGCGCCGTCATACAAGTAACTATCAAGAAACAACAGCGTCTTTGAAGCGGGCTCTGGCAGCTCCAGCTCAAAATCTGTCTAGGCTAGAAATGTTCTTGCCACTTTTTCATTTTGGAGGCCATGAAAGTTTTCGAGATTCTTGAAGTGCAATCTTCTTATTAGCGAGAGGAATCTCTAAAGCATTTAGCAAATTACGAGCATAGCCCATAAAATCCTGTAGGACGGCCTCTCTAACCATGTTGGTCTTGTCCAGGATTAGCAGATTAAGTTCGTGCAGTAAGTAGGAAAGTTCTTCACTCAATTGAGGCTTGTGATTTCGTGGAAATTTGAAGAATTCTTTTTCTCGGAGATAACACATGCATATAGAAGGCAATAAACAAACGTGCCAGTTCTCATTTCCTGTAAGAGGGGGGGGGGGGGGGGAATTAATCAACTTCACTAACATTTCTTATATAGAATAGTTTTTGTAACTAAAGCTGAGTTCATACTTCGTCGCGGCGCAACCATCGCTCACATTCAAAGTGTTCAAAAGTGCTCGCTTCTGCGTGCAAGCATTCCTGAACTGTAGTATCTTGTTAGTCGGCGGTCATCGTCATAATGCATATCCTCATCGCGTCGCTCTTAATCGTTTGCCAAAGTCACACCAAAGTCACACCAAATTTTCAAATTCATCGTCACGTTTACACTTTTGGTAGGTGTTACTGTTTTCAAACAATTGTTTGCATTCCGCTCGCTTTCATTTCCAATACTCTCAGCTTAGCAATCGCATACTTCTTCGTTGAAGATCACCGTAAGGAGAGCTCTTCATAATATTTAGGGAATTTCTTCCTCCTATTTATGTGTTGCGATGAAGTCATTTTTTTTTTGCATTGAATTTGCATTTCTCGATGAGTTAATCTCGAATGGTTTCCCTAGTAGTCGTCTGCACTGTTCCTACCTAACCAATGCATATTCAATTCTATTTCGAAACCGTGGAGGGTTTTCTCTCAAGAGATATAATGAATTCCAACTAGTTGACGAATTCGCTTTCATTTTGAGGTTTTTCTCAGGGGTTTTCTCGGAATGTGGTAATTTTGATCCTACGTATTGACCCATGTTAATCCTATGTATTGATCCAGGCTCGTCACTGACTAGATTCGTTGGCAGAGGCATTTGAAGACGTGTCCACTTCTTTGTGTGCACGTTGAATTGCGACGTCCAGAACCGACGGGACATCTTTACATCGTTCTTGCTGTAGCCGTCGGTGCGACACTATCGGCCCGCGATGAAATGTGTATAAACTCAACCTGGAAGTTTCTTTTCAGGATCCGGGCTCTTTTCAAGACACAAAGAGTGGCGTTTGCCACCACAGAAAAAACATTTGCAGTATTCGTCGTTGCATGAGTGTACACCCAGGTAAGTAAATAAGTGCAGGCCACAGATATCATAGAAAGTGACTTCTGGTTTTGTAGGACATTTGCGCGGAGTGCATGATATTTGATGCTTGAAATCCCTGTTGTCAAGTAATGGATATTCCACGTTTCAGTGAACTTTCAGTGGTAATTGAGAAACATTCGACTTATTTCAATTTGCAGCGGCAAACTATGCTTGTTCACGCATCTATAAGTAATATTGTGGTCGCTTTTACTTTCTACATAATAAGATCAAGTAATATCGACTTATTGAAAATGCACAAAGCTCTGATGTACAGCAATATTCTATTCCCGGCTTTAATGTGTAACACGATGTGTTTCGTACTTATTCCTTATATAGTGATTCCATATCCAATATTTTGTACGCTGGGACCTTTTGGATTTGGCAACAAATCGACAATGTTGTATCTAATTATCTTGTGTTGGTTTGTCTTGCTCAGCATATTGAGTATCGCCTACTCAATTATAGTAAACTACCTAACAGTCTGTAATATTCGGATTTTGAACAGTTCCATGTTCAAGAATCTGAAGTTGGCCGCTGTTATAGTTCCTATCGTAATTTTGACTATTGCTTCTGTGTTAGTTCCAGTCATATTGCTGAACGAACCAACAATGCCATCCTTAATAGCGATTGATCCGAGAACCGCTAATTTCTTGAAAACTTTCTCCGCATTAGTAGTCTATGTGCGGGGATATGTCCTTGAAATATGCATAGTTTTGTTCTTGGTGGTGTATATAGCAGGGTCTATTACCTGTGCATTCTTGATTTTCAGGTCACTTTGATCTTTATTTTCTCGAGTAACTCAACGAAGCTGATGATTCACCAGACAATTTCTACGTTAGCCAATGTTTTAGGGTGATTATGCGGATTCATGCCAAGAGGATCGAGTTCTCCAAGAAAACGTATCGCCTTCATGTGAATATGGTGGTCGCCCTCATCCTTTACTGCATCATTCTTATATTCCAGCTCGGCATACCAGTGTCCTTCGTATTTACTGCTATATTTTTTGGTATGATGTGGACTGTGGACGTGTGAGTGTTTTAGACTTGGATTATGTCGGAAGATACTTGAAGAGATAATATGTTGAGCTCAGAATCTCCATAAACATGCAGGACTCTAGAGAAATCCACAAATTCCAGGCCTAATCTTGAGCCACTGGTGTTTGTTCCAATCTCTCTTTTTCCACTGTCCATTTGTATTATGTATCTGACAGTAATCCGTCCATTTCGACATACTATCGTACACCTTGTTGAAAGGTTTTTCAATGTTCGGGAGAGATCTATAAGCATGAGCACACTTAGCGGGCAGATTGTTTCGCTGAATCACCGCTTTCGACCAACATTCATAATTCTGCGTTTAGGATTTCCTCAGAGTAAGTTGGTTTCACTCAATTTCCTACTGCGTTTCTGATAAGGGTCACAAGAATCGTAATTCACGAAGGCACTTACGTCATTCGGGAGAAAATGAAAGGATCACCGCTAAGTTGTAATGTTATTTGGAGAAAAGTGAAGGGGACTATCACGAAGTTATATTAACAATAAACCTATTTCTGTTTGGATTTTGTTGTTTTTTTTTCAATCGCATTCGCCTTGATAGTCGAAGCATCCTGAGTTCCGATTTGTTCCACACTAGCAGATTCGCTTTTATTCGCACGCGAGCGAATTTTAATAATTGCGAGACATTTTTCACCTTGATCACGGATTACTCAACTTTGAAAATGAGGCAGACGCTGTGAAAATTTCTACCTTAAAATTTTCAGGAACATGAACGGGTCATCATTGAAATCACAACATGAGCATTCGACTGCAGTTTCCTACAAAGCGACGGCAGTTGTGGAAACATCGTGGAATCTGTGACCTGTATATCTCGCACATTAGTGGGCTTTAAAAGCTTGGCTTTCATGTACGTATATTCGACTGAAAACAGCTCTTGTGAATTATTTTAATCATTGTATTAACTTTCTTAGATGTTATGTTAGGTTGTAAACCTGTTAGTGCGCGTTTTTGGGTTGAACAAAATTCACGTGGAGGATGAAAATACAACATCCCAACCCAGCTTAGGTCTGGTATCACTAATCGTTCTTCATCTCCCGGTTTCCTCGAAGTGGTCGCTGTGTAGAGCCCAAAACTTGACTAGGAGGCAGTTTTTAATTTTCCGGTGTTAAGATAAGCTTGAGTGAGAGAAGCAAGTAGTGGATAGTGACACGTTCTGGCTGAACAGCGTATGTATGCACATCTTCCCTTTCACTCCTAGAGCTGAGCTCTGTAGTTCACTCTGCATCTGCAAATTCGCATCAACAAATCAAATTCGGAGCCGAATCGGAGAACAGATACTCTCTAAACCTACAGCACTATGTGCTGTGCAACTCAGATATTAGCTTTCTTTACTTAGGGTCCTGTGATGCAGGAAAAAAACTCCATTTTTTTCTCGGTCGTCTTCTGAAGCCCATTACAAATGTGGCCTAGGGAAATGGTAAAAATGGCCCGCAGATGCACCACAAAGCGTCCTCCTGGGTACTTACAAAAGTTGAAGGCAATTGTCTAGCAATGAGCTTCTTCAGCGGAGAGAAGGTGGTGCATCTTGATAGTTTCACCCCATTATGGTGTTGCATGATCCCATTTTCATTTTTTTTGTCGTTGCTCTTGGATTCGTTATGCTTCGTGTCACTGATTGTATATTGTTGCCCGATAACTTGATATGATTACTTGAGAGAAAGAACGCTGGCTTATTTGCTAGTACGTGCTCAGTTGACTGCAACCGAGAGAGTGGACTAAAGACCTCAGAGATTCTGCGGGAGCATAAGGTATTGTACAACGTTTGCTCGATTATTCCATTGCCCAAGCTTTCTCATACAATTTTTTGATGAACAGAGAAAAGCCTGAGTAATCCCCTATTTGAAATCACGTTCTGCAGTAGGTACCTCACTTCAAAACAAGTTGAAAAAAATTGAAACAAATTTCCAAAAAAAAGTGCATGTCGTAGTAACAATCTTGCCCGCAAAATCTGCAAAATCGGAGAGGAACGCTTCACCGCTCGCGTAGTTCAGTAAAGCAAGCAGTGTATGATATCAGCAGCTGTTTATGTACGTTGATTATTAGGAACGTGGGAGAGAAAAATCACGGCAACCCCGTGCTATACGAACAGCCAATTTTCGCCAAAATTAAGAAGATTTCCCCCATAAAACATGACAGTAATCAATGTACGGATGTGTTTTCAAAACAATGCTAAAAATGTATCACAAATACAGACAATATCAATAAATATAAGGTCGAAAAATGAGCTCCTGTATTTCTAATTGAACTGCTTGCGCTCCAAGAATCAAAATCTAAGAGGCGAAAGTTTCCGTGGGTGCTGCCTTTAAGCACTTTCCAGCACAGCAGTCTAACAGTCCAACTATGTCGAGAACGGGATTTCTCGCCAAGGGCAAAATAGTTATATTAGGTTGTCGGGAATGTTCTCGCGGTTTTTGGAACAGCACATTTTCTTGGCTTTTCAAAGACAGGGAATCGCACTGAGAATACACCACCATTACGTCCTACCACTCTTCGCCCATTTTCGCAAAGCCTTTCGATGCCCTCTTCATTGAACTGTTCTGGCATTGACTCGGAAAAGTTGTCCAACCAGCGATGGAAGTCACCTTCATTATCGAACGCTCTATCTTGCATAGCGTTAGAGAGGGACAGGAGAAGGTGGTTACCTTTAAGCGCAAAGTAAGGCTGTAGTTGGGTAAGTCAGCACTTTCCAACCAAAGTCGTGTAGCTTCTGGCAAGTCACTCTTTCAGTGTGTGGACTAATATCGTTGTGTAGAAATCGGATTCGGACTTTTTTCTGCTATTTTTGCGGCAACTCTATCCGGCTGCTGATAGCACAGGTCTAGCGTGAGGGCAGCACCGCGTGGCAGTAGCGCATAGTGAATGATGCCTTTGCTGTCACAACAAGCAATGACCACAACCTTAAAAGGGTGATCACCTGTCTTCGTCTGTGGCTCAGGTTGCTCATCCTTGCCAACTCAGTGTCGACGATACTTGGTTTCGACGTATAGACACAACTTCTCATCACCTGTGAGGATGGAGTTCCGCTAGTTTCAATATTTCTATACGAGGGCAATTCATTAGCCACCTCTGCACAATGCTAAAGATCGCACTCGGTCAGATCATGGCCATTCATTGTGATATTTTTTACTATTAATAATTATAACTTCACTATTAATACTATTATAGTTAATATAAAAAACATTGATTATAATAATAAATAGCTAATAAAAATAGTATTAAAAATAATAATAAAAATGAACAATTCTAAATAAACTAATAGAAGATCTTTATTCGTATTGTAAAGTAATTTCGAATATTTGGCGACCCATTCTCGGGGGGGGGGGAGCGCCCCCCTCCCCCACCCCTGCGTCCGCCACTGATATATATATATTTGTATTTATTTATTTATGTATTTATGCTATGCACGCTAAGGTGCGCATGAACAGTTAGACAATTAAACTAAAAGAAAAAACACCGACAAGCATTAAAACAATGTGCTTCAGAACAAAAATCGTGTGACAACTGTTCGAGAGAGAAAACTTTTGCTTAGGAAAACAAAAACCAAACAGCCTGTGAAAAGTGAGAAAGGCTAAATCAGATGTGAGTTCCCCAGCATGCGAAACGGAGGTATTATGCTAATATATACGAAAGAGGTTGCTGCAAGGCAGCGTGTGGATAGAAAAAACATACCTTCGGGAACCACGAGAACTTTCCCGACAAACCCAATATCTGAGCATTGAACCAACCTGAAGTGGGTGCTGAGAACTGCATGCTCTCCCTAGAGCGGGAAACCTAGAGTTGCAACAGCACCTCTTTATCTGCGGACGATGATAGGAAAGGTTGTGAAAAGTGTGGTTTCTATCGTCTTGGATCTGTCAATTTAATTACGTGGGAAGTTGAATAATTCAAAAATCATTAGCAATAACCTTGTAGAGCAACACATACTGCTTTAAATGGTCATAAAAGCTTTGTCAGATATTAGAACCAGGATGAAAACCAAGCTGTGCGCGTACTGTTCCATAGCGTTATAACTCATGAGGCCGCAGAATCGCGGCGGGACCTACTCGACCCTCTTATTTGGAGAATGTGCTCTCAGCATCCATCGTGCAAGTCTCAGCGCGGATCAGTCACGAATCCGTCTACTTTCTTGAGAAGGACTGTACATAGGCTCAGATGTGAGCGAACCGTGTCGTGAGTCTCGAGGTGAAGGCCATTTTTTCTCGAACAAGCAGTTTTTTTTAACACCCTTGTTATCTGCTACTGCAAACAACAATGTTGCATCTATTTTACTTAGTCGTCTCATATACCCAGCTAGACACAGCAATCTTTGCTTCGCCCGAAGGCGTTCTCAGAAGTGGCTCTTTTCGCTGTAGTACTCGGAAAATGCACGTCGGATCAGTGCCTTTGGGAGCAGCGAAAATCTGCACTGAACTTATACGCCGAAGTTTCTTTTTTGCTGTCGAGCAGGTTTCCGAGGCTCATTTGTTTTTGAAGAACATTCCACATCAAGCACTATCAAATAGAATTTAGCTACTTGAGCAATTAACATGCGACTACTGCGGAGAAGTAGGCCAGCAAACGAAGTACAAGAACTTCTGCCTCTGGCTTGCAACAGAATTCACGCAAAAGCATGCCAGACAATGGTCGATTATTTTCTGCGGGCATTCCGTTGCTGTTGTAATATGAAGCTACGCCTGCATTTCCAAATGAGGTTGCGCAACCGATACATACGGATTAAGTTATTGCTCTTTTAACTGGTGAGACTGCTCCCTTCTAGTGATATATTGCATCATGATTTAAGCTTGAATGATAGTATTCAACTAGTCTGAAATTCGTTCCGGAATGTTTGTTGGAAGAAGAAAAACGCAGTTTCGAGATTATTGAGGCAGATCAAAGTGAACCAGTTGTTGAACTGGGTTCTGTCATTAAAGCTTCATTTAAAGCTTCTGAGAATACGCTCCACGAAATGGAAAGGTCACTCATGATTCTTGAATTTCTAAGTTGATTTCTAGTCCTAGACTCTTATAGCAGCAGGCGAGACGATGATTATTTGGACGAACACCTGCTTCTCGAGAAATTAATTGCTTGGGTGCAGCCCCGTTGAACTCTTGTCCTTAACTACTTAGAAAATCTTGAATCCGTCAACATCATCCACTGCTTAGCTGTAGTCACTGCCATATTTTACAGTCGAAAATTTGTTTATGCTCTTTTTTTTCGACAGATCCTTTGTTCCTCTATAGAAAAATAGATTTTGAAGTACCTTAAATACCTTAAACCAAAACGTTTTCTTATGCATAGTGAGTCCGGTTTGACGAAAATAACATGTTCATTAATGTTCCATTTAACGAATTGAGCCCTTTAACCCTATCCTGGAAGGGTTTCAACAAGAAAGCGCATTATTCTGCCATTATTCTTCACATACACCTTCAATATTTCATTTTCATCTTTCTCAAAATTTTTGAGGCTATGTTGTCCGGGTGGTAGGAGGACAAGAAGCTCTATAGGTAACATGGACTTATTACATTAAATCTTCCATTAGCGGTAAATCTTCCATTAGCAATCGTTCGCCAATTAACGAAAAGTTATGCAGTTTTGATCTGTTGTTTGCAGGTTTCTGAAGATGAAATAAAACAAACTTTTTCACACCCATCAATCTATTCATGTCTAAAATTGACACGAAGCTCATTTTAAGAAGCACGCCATGTACGCTATTGAGCCTAGCCTGCCAGAACTTTGTCTTGTACCTACCTAATTAAGCGGCAAGTTTGTTCACCTCATTCAATAATGGTTTCTCTTCAACAAGTTCACGACTACGTGCACGATTGTCGGCCGAGTGTGACCGCGTGCACGATCAGTCGAGCACAGGGTCCCACGTGACACTACGCTAAAAATCGGCTCTATCGCGACGTATTAAACAATATTCGTTGGACGAAGTTTGCAATAAGATTAGTAAGAGTACACGGTTGTTATTTCAAAATAAGAATGAGGTGCTATGGAGGAAAAGGAAACTATTAATAGAGTTGTATAATATGATGGGTTGAACTCTATAGTTTTGACGATGGCGTTCTCAGTGAGCTCATCAGTGGAATCAACGAATACACTGGACCTTGCTATGCTTTCAGTTTTCGATGTAATACGTTCATGTTAGACTGCGATATGATTTTTTCAACTCTCAATTCACATAAATAGATGATCTGCTGAATTTCTTACTGTCATTGCAGGCTATTGTGTATAATGTTGCTTTATCGCATATGTTTGAACACATGTGAGTGTACAAATGTGGTCTGCAGACGTTTTTTCAAAATAATACTTGGTTTCTAGGAGATGCGTGCAGCTTCTTCAATACTTGCTTGATAAGAGCCTTTGTAGGCAGGTATGGATTTCTCTCGCTTCAATGGACTTTTCCTGGTAATTGAAAAACACTCGAGTTATTTCGAAATTCAACGACGAAGTATGTTCGCTTACGCAGCTATAACTAATATTGTGGTTGTCTTTACATTATACATCATGAAATCAAGCAATGTAGGCCTGTTCAAATTGAATAAGGCCTTGATGTATTGTAATATTTTATTCCCGGCACTCTTATGCAACACGCAATGCATCGTTTTTGTTCCGTATATAATGATTCCTTATCCAATATTCTGCACGTTGGGACCTTTCGGATTTGGTCAAGGAGCTACGCTATTGTATTTCATGGCCTTCTGCTGGTTCATTGTATCTAGTACACTCAGCATTGGCTACTCGATTATAGTAAACTACTTAACCGTCTGTCATAGCTGGATATTGAACACAACCTTCTTTATAAATTTCAAGGTTCCTGCCGTCATAGGCCCTATTGCGATTATGGCCATTATCTCTGCAGTTGTTCCAATCATATTACTAAATGAACCGACGCTACCGTCCCTAATAGCAATGGATCCAAGAACAGCTGATTTTTTAGAAACATTTTCTGCACTTGTAGTGTATGCTCAGGGAAATATTCTTGAAGTTTGCATACTTTTGTTTTTATTAGTATACTCAGTAGGATCGATTGGTTGTGCTGCCTTGATTTTAAGGTCAGCTTTTCGATTTCCCTGTTAACCCGAAAAAAGCCATAGACCAGGCCTAGGATGTTGCACATGAATGGACTGTTTCTTAGAGTTATTCAGCGGATGCGCGCTAAACGGAATGAGTTTTCAAGGAAAACATTCCGCCTTCATATGAACATGGTTGTTGCTCTCATCTTGTACGGTACTATTCTTTTCCTTCAGCTTGGATTACCTGTGTCATTCGTGCTTATTGCTGTATTCTTTGACATGATGTGGACGGCGGACATGTGAGAATTTATTTATTCCTACAAAAACATCACATTTAAAAAGTTCTAAATGCTGTTTGGGTGAGGAGATGTCTTGCACCGCGAAACCGCAGGTCATCTCGCCTCTCCTTCAATTCAAGAGAGTACAAATACATTCCCTCAGATAAAAGGGGTCACGGGAGGGGGTTTCAGCTCAGAATGTCATTGCATAGATTTGTATGCGGGCCAATGCTCTTAGAAGTTATTCTGAGAAGGCACGGTTTTCTAAATCATCATTGTTTCTATGCCTTCCCAAGTATGCACTGCCACAGCCAAGCTCTAGTGGTCCTTCTAACGTAGCACACCTCAACCAAAAAACGTAGCGTTTTTTGCTAGCAATATCTTCGAGCAGTTCAGAGGCTTGTCTCTAAAAAGAATGTTTAATGCCTTCAACGGAAAAGACTCTTCTAATGTATGTCAGCTTCAGACCCAGTCTTGAGCCGTTGCTATTTGTTCCATTTTCACTCTTCGCGTTATCAACTAGTATTATGTATCTCACAGTAATTCGACAATTCCGGCTGACCGCAGTAAATTTTTTTAAACGATTATTCAATACTCGGGAACGATCTCTGAGTATGAGCAGCGTCAGTGGACAGGTGCTGTTGCGTTTTCGCGCCTAGGATTACCCTGCGGGTAAGTCTTCTCATACTTCAAATGCTGTAAAAGCGTGGTTTTTCCGGGTACTACTGTGCTAGTTGTAGCATAGCTATCATGGTCAAGTGAAAAAAAAACGTGAATACAATTAACCACGAGCAACATAAAGCAAGAAACATTTCTCTCATTGAAATTATGAATACTTTTTTTTTGCACAACTGAAAAGTGTTCAAAATTCTCCAACGAAAATTGGTGTAATAAATTGTCCTACGAACAGACAAGTTTTCGAATTGGAAATTGTATCCTTTCATCCATCTCTAACTCCTGTACTGTGTTCAGAGAAAATCTCCTCAAAGAATTACTTGGTGAAGTTGCAAAAGATCATGGGCAGAAATTTCTAGGTAGATTGGTGAGTTCTGGGTTCTTTTAAATGTCCATTGATTCGTCTTAGAATCCTCCTCGTTCCAAGTTCTGCTTTTATTATGGGATAGTGGCGATGCAATGAGAACGATTCAGTATTTTTTGTGCGCAAGGAACAGTATATCAGTGCAGAAGGGTCGATTCCTTTTTAACAAGGCAATTTAGACTTATCCAATTTATAAGGGCTGTACTGGCAACTGAAATTGTGGCTCATATTTCACTAACTATTAACTGAATCACCTGCCCAACATGAATCGCCATTTAATGAGTTGCCGCGAGGCGCGTGAACGAAGCTAAAGAGCAAAAACTTGATTGCTACAGTAAATATTGTTTGCGCTCTTTACTTTCTTCCTCTTTAACTTGCAATATTGAGGACAAAAAACACGCATGTTGTTCATATTTTGTTGATATGTACTACAGTAATTGTCATCGCTCCACCTTTTCATTTTGAAACGAGTTGGCCTTTTTTCCATTGAGATAACAACAAATAGGATACTGCTCTTGAAAATGCTGTGAAATTTCATGATATAGTTAACCAGATGAAACACCGTGGAACAAGCTCCTGCTGATTTGAATACCACGAAAGCGCGCGCATTCCCGCTGATTTCTTTCGAGAGATTGAGAAAAGAATAATGCAGTTGAAAGAATTGATGTGTTGAGCTGAATGGATGAATGTTGTTAAGCAGAAGCGTCATCGGGTACGAATTGCGGTTGAGCGTGCCCAAAACTTTGTATAGCAGTGAAACTATCCTGCCCATGCCAGTTGGTTTTAATTCCCTCATGAAGCGTATGAACTAGAAACCCTCTTTCACCTCCAGCAGTACTTGCCTATGCACGAAATGAGTGGCACATTGGCAAATTGGTCCCAATATTCAAAAAAAAAAACTTGGTCATCACTGTAATATTAAATTCGCCAGTTGTAGGTTGTTTTATGAACAAAAGTGATCGCTGCAAATGGATTTTCCTCGTTTCCCCTATCTCTACATGGCATTCGGAAAGCACTCATCCAACTTCAAGCTGCAGAAGGACACTATGTTGGCGTATATATTGGCCACAGATGTTGTAGTTGTTTTTACTGTGTACATCATGAAGACCAGCAATCTTGAACTGCTCAGAATGCACCGAGTTCTGATGTACTGTAATATTTTATTCCCCGCCATTCTATGTAACACAACTTGTCTGTTGTTCATCCCCTACGTGATTTTACCATATCCAGTTGTTTGCACTCTGGGCCCATACAAGTTTGGTCCCGCATCAACAGTGCTATATTGTGGGATCTTCTGCTGGTCTGGAATTCTTAGTGCTCTCAGTATAGCATACTCTATAGTTCTGAACTACGTGTCTGTCTGCCATTTCTGGTTACTGAAGACGTCAATTTTTAACAATCTCAAAATAGTCGCCGTTATTGTACCCACTTTGCTACTAATAGGAGCGAGCATATTACTACCATACCTACTACTATCAGAGCCGTCAATTATGCCGTCAATAATAGCGATGGACCCAAGGACCGACTATTTTTTGAAACGTTATTCAGCTTTGGTAATATATTTCCCGTGGAATGGTGTGGAAGTATGCATTCTTTTGTTCATGCTTATTTATACAGCTGCAACAATTGTGTGCGCTGGAATGATTCTACGGTTGGCATAGATGTATTCATTTTTGGATCATTTTCGACATTTGCAACTGGAGTGGAAGAAGTTTCAGGTTGCATTGATGTGTGTCTATTTTCAGAATCATCCTACGAATTCGCGCTAAGAAGAGCGAGTTTTCGAAACGAACATATCGCCTTCATATTAACGTTGTTGTTGCTATTACTTTGTACTGCCTGATTCTTTTTCTACAGCTTGGCTTACCAGTGGCAATTTTTGTCATTGTCGTTTTCTTTGATGTGATGTGGATTATGAGCATGTAAGTTTGTTTTGCATAAACATAAACTTATCGGTGTGCGTCGAATTTCACGAACGTGCATAAGCCCAGACCAAGTGGAAACACGCAATAAAGTATTTTTGATTTTTCAAAAGGATTTCCTTCCCAAGCCTCTCATAGATAACCGAAGCGCAACAAAGAGAAAGGAGTCGACCTCTCTAACTTCTGATCTTGCATTTCTGCTCTTCTTTTTTTGAAATCATTTACGCGTCTATGAGGATTTGTTGTTCAGAGCATGTTTCAGTCCCTACTTCGAGCTTCTGCTATTTGTTCCTATTTGTCTATTTTCGATGTCCACTTGCTTAATGTATTTGGCGGTGATTCGCACATTTCGATTAGCTGTAATACAAATGGCAAAGAGGATTTTCAACATACGGAAACACTATGCACCAAGCAATACTTGCAGCGGCCAAGATATTCTACGCAGAACTCAAATACCTTCCCACAGTAGGTTTGTAACAAATGTATCGTAATACCAGTAAGATCTCGAAGTTTTTTTTTCCAATTACACTTGTTTAAAATTTAATCTTTCAGGTGAAAAGCTATTTGCGGACCAGTGAAGGGAGGAAAATTGGAGATCGAGGTCTGTTAATGTTAATCCCGGTTCAGGATGCATATAGACTGAGTTTGTACAGAGTTTTGCACTCACCAGACCTATGACGAATATTGATGTCCCTATATACGATGAGCTGAAGCGAGCTCGTAGCTCACATCTGGAGCTCTGTTCGGAGAAACCTCTGCGTTTCTACAGCTTCCTTTTCGATTCTGCGTTGCTTTCATAAATCCTGCATTGTCATGTCGGAACTGGGAACGATATCCAGCCAAATTCAAAACTACTTTGGAATGATAGCGAGTTTCGCGTATTTATGAACAAGAACAAAACGAGAAAAGAATACACGATGCTGTCGATGGTGTCAAAAATAATAAATGAGAAAGGATAAACTTCTGTACGATTCTGATTTCCTCGTGAACATTTTTGAAGTCTTCCAAAGGACTTGTCGCACATAAATATTTTTTGTTCTCATTTTCGGTGAGAACTAGTGGAATAGTAGAAAAGAATAGTAATAGTAAAGAATAAATCGTAAGTAAACTGGTCGGCATTGATGAATCCCTTCCTGGGATGCGCCATCCATTCGACTTCATCGAATAAGCGTAGAAGCACTCAATATGAATGTGCCCTATACAGTGACTGGTGGGAGTCACCCGATGTACAAAGTCAGCGCTCCTCCGAGGAAGATGGAGAAATTCAGCATTGTTGTAACGAAAATAGTGAACGTTCAAAGAAAAAATAGGTAAGTTAGCACTGAAAGTGATCGTAGAGTGGAGATTTCGAGCTATGATAATGCGTAGAAAAAAGGGTTTGAAAGGATTAGAACTTATACTATAATTTGCCTGGAATACGGTGGCATCAAAAATTTGTTGGCCTCTCCTTACCGGGGATCAGGTATGGTGAAGCCCTTCATGTTGGTTTGTTACTTCATTATATTTCATGCTCTCAAGTTGAGATGCAATACATTCGAAGGAAGAGTGCGCTTGCCTGTACTTTTTTTGGGGAAGGATTTCACTTTACATCAAAATCTCCTAGGAAATTTATGATGAAGTTGTCTTTGCACACAAAAGCGCAAGTTGTTGGCGGAACAAATGGTGGGGGTTGGGTAGAACGGAAGCCAAGAAGGAGCCAAGAAGGGCCTGCCTATGCTGCACATTATGTAGTATAGCATGTACATCCCACACTAATTCTAGGTGAACGATCAGATGTGGAATGTGTCGACATGGATGGCGTAGTTGGTAAGGCAGTGTACCTGCAACGAGAGCACGAATTTTCTGTGGTTTCAATATTTTTGCACCGCTGATATCCTTTCGTTTCGATACCACATTCGGCAGAGCATTTCATATGGCAATACAATAGGAGAACTTCTTTTGACTAGGCTGTCGGAAAACTTATTTGCTGGAAACTCAAACAAAACTCGCCAGGTGCGTAGACTCTGGACTTTGTAGTTAGCCCTCCTCAAAAGCAGCATTCATGAAGATGTTCGTATCGAAGGTTTTGGCGTATTCCGAGGTTTCACGAGACGTAGAACTCACATGACACTCGCTCACTTGTCAGATCTAGCGATGAAGTAGCGTGAAACGCCGGAGAAATCTGCGAAAACGAGGTGCTATCTTCTATTCGCTTGGCTGCGCGCGCTTTGACGTCTGTGGGTCCCCACTACGCAAAGTTCACGCGCGCATGGGTGCCCTTCTGAAGGAAAGCTCCGAAGCTGTTTTTGACATCAAGTGGTATGAACTATCCCTCTAGAAGTAGTGGAGTAGTGGTCCCGTAGGATCGCTACAGTGCATTCGTTATTGGTGATGAGAAGTAAACCGATTTTCTCATTATCCAAAAAGTGCAAAACCATGAGAATATGAGCCAACCATAGTCATCCAACACAAAACAAGATCGCACCTAAAAAGTGGCAATGCTTAACATTCGAATGAAACAGGGTGTGAAGTTGCAATGTGAGCTCCAAAAGGTAATGGATCTTTAAATGGAACACGTTTTCAACTATGAAGAGTGGTATAACCTCTTGATCGTGAAGTGCCGTCCTTCTCGTTGTTTTGTTGCGACCTGGAAAACGGCTCTATGAGTGGGCCGTTGAGGGAGAAATAACTCTGAAAATGGGAGTTTCATCATCATCAGGAAAGGGGAGAGGAGGTGTAGCTAGCGGTGAAGCATACTTATGATGGGAAATTTTCTATTCTTAGATGAGTTTTCTTCCGAGAAAATTTGCTTTTTCTATCATATTCACATTTATTTATTTGTACTACTCTAATTTTAAGTACGCTAGTCATTGTGATATCCCGAATTTGAAACAGATGACCTAGGAACTGGTACAAAACAAATAAACGAAAAAAGGATGATGACTAGAACAGATAGGCATACGCTCCTTGGTTACGTAGACCAATGTTCCTAGGTTATGCAGGAGAGGGCGCTCTAGGACTTCTACAAGCATGATTGTTCAGAAAGCGCAATAAACTTTCTCATGATACAATCTGCAAAAAAAACTTGTGATTATACCTATTCAGGCTTTGGTAGAGCTAACTAGTGAGGAGCATGCTACCCATCTTTATCATCTTCACTCCATTCATATATGGGCAAATGAACAAAGATCACTTGCTACGCACATGCGTAGAGAATCCGACCATAGATTTATGAATTTTGGCATTCCAAGCTCGGATTTCCCTAATACACGATTGAGCAAAAATGATACAACAAAATGTTCTAAATAACATCCAGCGAGAAGGCATGCTGTCTCCAAAACTATTCGGAGATCAACGAAAAGGCGAGCAGCAGAACCCAGCCGTGACACACACGAAACATGATTAGCTGCTGAATAATCAACAGCAAGAAAAGAAATAATCTAAGTGGAGAAATGAAGAATCTGTGTAGCGTATAAAAAGCCCTATGATGTCTACCTCTGACAGGCACTTTCGGAATCACTCTTTGTATATGTAGCTTACCTTATCTGATACAAGAGCCGAATGATTATATCCCCAATGTTGAGGTTCCCGTCCACCTCTCCGGAGAGTGTCCTCTAACAATTCTCAAAAATTGGGACCCTGCCACTTTCTTTGGGACCCACTCACTTTCTTCTTTTTCTGCCTGTCGAGTAAATGTCTCATTAAACTGTCAATTGAACTTAGGCAGAGGTCCCTATTATGGTCGTTTATCTCTGACAGTACGGTTATTTGGGTGTGTACTTGGTGTGAGTTCAAATTCCGTGCACATGTCCTTGATTTGCTCGACTGAGTTGTTGAATAATATGTATTTATTTCAGGCATTCGTGGCTCCTATTGGGACACACGTTATTAAGAAAAATAAAGGCGTGTACCTGGAAATCGTTACCCATTGGGGACTAAATCTCACATTTCAACCCAACTCAAACTTTATGACTTAAATATCAAGTATGAATTCCCGGGATGAACTCATGAGCATCTATGTTCGTGACGATTTTTTAAATGTGATTTACACATGAATGGAACGGTGAGAGCAGTTCAAGAGATTTTCTGGAACATATTTCCAGCGATACTTGACTTGTCCACGTGGGGAGACGGCAACTAACCTCTGCTCCTTGCTAGGAGAACCTCCGAGAGTCCACGAATTGAAGAATAATGGGGCTCCCACATCTTTATATATTCACCACGTCGGGATTGGAAAATCACAGGAAAGAGCTCCACTATCATCGTATTAAAGTGTGTAACTCCACGGGGTAAGTTACACACTTTAATACGATGAACGATAGAGTCTGCGCCAAGAGTTCGTAGAGTTATGAGACGATTTTTACGAACGGACTGCACTATCCTAAATTTTAAGGACCTGCTCTGGATGTGAATAAGGAGTACGTACTAGTTCTCAGAAAAACCTAAGTTTAATTACTCCATTTCGTAAAAATGCACTGAATGCTCAGGAAAACCGCGCGGACTTATTTTCCAACCTTATAATTTTGGACAAAGTCTCATAGAAAATTCTTGTTACTTGTTTATTGTGCACTACCCTATACCTAGTCTCAGTAGCTCATTTCTGAATACACTATGTGCTTTCGCTGGACTGCCGTGGGAGATCAACGAGGTGAGCAAACAGTTCTATTCCAGGCTTTCTCATAAAAATGAATCACGATTTATCTAAGGCAAGTCAAAAATAGCAGTAGTTTAATATTGAAATGTATTGCCAAATCTATACTATTCATTTATCGAAAATTGACGGGACCCTTTTTGACACTTCAGTTCGGACGCAGTATCCTTATGATTTCTTCTGTTATTATACTTGAAACCGCAATTTCCTTTGCTGCTTTCGATGCTCAAATGACGTGAAACACAATATTACCACGTCTTCGTCTAGACGGTTTTATATTCTTTTTCCGTGTAATTAAAATTCTACGCTTGCATAGAAGACGGCAATCTACTCAGCTCTTTGAAGCTTGTACTAAAAACGAACAAACCTTCAGTTCAGAAGCACACCGAACTCCGGCGTGTTAATGGGCATGTGACATTACTGCGACAGATTTTCACCCAAACATTTGTTAAATTCTTGGTTACATCATTGTTCCTCCCGAACAAGGAGAGAGACTCTCAGTACTCTGAACATAATATTCTTTACTCTTTATCCTTTACACACTGTTGTTTACGTCAAGACGGCGTTATTCGGACTTGGATGGAAAGTGTGGCAGTTCTCTGGCACCTTAACCAGATTTGAGCAGCTATCGAAGATCTCATCCAGTCCGCGGCGTTCGGTGTAGGAAGAAGTTGGGGAGTTTCGTTATTTCTGCCTTCGTTCGAGAGAAGAGAACTGCGCTTCTGCTGTAACTCTGGTACTAGCTACTGAACATGTACACAACCTTCTCCGTGATGACTTTTGGATCTTGTGGTTGTTCCTGTGGCGCGTTTCATAATGAGTTGATAGTGGAAGGTGTTGTGACAGTCTAGCGATAGTTCAGGCCTACAGCCCACGCTCGCCAACTGCGTGTTGAAGGCAAGGTCCGGTCACAGTCTTACCCACCCAGGTTTTTTGCTCTCTGGAGTCCAAGCCATATGTGTGGCATATACATACCTCAACATTGAGACCCCGATATAAGCTCTATCGCTAGATATGGGACAAAACGTCCGTGGATTACGGTGGGAAAACACGCTCCAAGCGACAAAAGCTGCGAGCGTGCATCCTGAACAACGATGGACGCTCAGATACATATAGCCTAAGAAACACTTCGTGAAAGCTTCCCCACCCCATCAAACGGACCACCGCTCCTTTGAATATGAATTTTTCCTACGACGCCACAATGGACAGCATGTACGTAGGACGCGCCGTATAACATCATTTGAAAACGCTGACGCAGCAAACCCGCAAACGCCATACCGAAATTGGTCGATGGAATGTGTTCGTTGTGAAAACTTTCCAAGGATTTTCTCTATAGTTTTTCTCCGAGGCGTTGCCGTGGTCTATGAATCCAAAAGAGATTCGACGGATGGAATTTTGTCAGGACCTTGCCTGTAAGCCCCACGAAGATGGTAGTAGGGTGTACTGGAGACAACGGTAGTGGAGCACCAACCGCTTATGTGACACCCGATGGAAGACATATTAACAAAATTTTTCCAGAGCTTTGTCCCTCCATAAGAATATTTGTGGATGTTGTCCATTTTTAAGAATTATTATGACTCAATTGTAAATCATTTGGTTCCAAAATAGAGCGCTCTTTCAGGTTTACAGCTGATAACGCTTTTGATTAGCTCTACTTTTCCAACATAAAAAAAACATAAACAAAGCTGAACATAATATATTCTCAACATTTCTCTCATAATGGTGTAGGCAAACTCTCGTTTGGTTTTGTTGCTTCAAAAGTATGTCATTAGATGCAAAAATGACAGAGCGCTCTATTTTGCAACAAACAGATTTACAAACTGTATATATAAATGTGAAAGTTTGTGTGTTTGTATGTATGTTCGGAATAAAAGTAGGAGGATTGTCTGATTCGAACCAAATTTTGCATGCAGGTCCAGCAAGGATCGGCGGAGGTTATGGGCTACCTCACACCTAAGGTTATCGATTATCTTCTCGATTATATCGATATTATTGATTTTTTCACTATTTTCATCTAAGGGTCGGTGAGAAAATGCCTGCTAGGGTTCTCCAATATGCTGCGCACGAATATATGTATGACAACCATTTTGGATGATGGTATCGATTTGTTGACTTCATCGATTTTCAACAATTGTTGCTGAGGGATTGGTGGCGAAGTGTCCACCAGGGTTTCTGAATGCGCTCAACACAAATGTGATAACCTGCATGGAAGCATTGAGTTATTGGTTCTATGGAGTTTTCAGTCGAGATTTTGAATCTTTCGCTTCTCCTTAGGGATGGGTGCGAACTCATTTACTGGCGTTTTCAAAGAAGCTGAGCACGAATATGGCATGCATTTTCCATAAAGTTGTTATCTGAATAATTTCGCTTTTTTTCGTTTTTGCCAATAGGACGGTTAAAAAGGGCCATTCGGGTCCGCTAACATGCTGATATCTAAAGTGGTGAGTATTTTGAGAGGATTTGTGAGTGATAGCGAATTGATGAGACCAGGTGTGAAATAGCCGGGGTAGTAAAACACCCGAGCGAAGCAGGGCATATCATCTAGTTGAGTCATAATAATTCATTTGTTGTCGGTTAAAAACTGAACGAAAGCCACAAATACTTATGTGAAGAGATAAAACTCTGAGATGTGATAGACACATTCGTTGGGGAATAAAGAGTAACAAAGGACAAAGTTGGACGAGAGGTTGATGACATTGGCGTCAACAACATCTGCAAAAACACGAGCTGTTAAGCTATGGAAGCCCTCTCGTCCCGTATTTCCGTGCGGAAGTTGAGCATTTTCAAAACGTCTGCTAAAAGGAAGAGCCCAGCAGATTCTATTAAGTTTGGAATACTTGTTCATGTTTCTATCAAGTAAATGGAAGAACTGAGGTCTCGCGTTGTTACAAGCTCTGGTAACTGCTACCATGAAGGAGCTGTGGAATCGTCGAGTGCGAACTTCATGGAGAAGCAGTCTAATTTGGCCACTTCTTGTTCTTGCATTCAAATCCGAAGATGAAATCTAGGAAATGACATCAACGTTAACCTTCCCTAAAAATGCCTCGCAAAGGTCACACTGGCCAAGTATTTGTCTTTGCGGTTCTGAAGATGCAGTTCCAAAACAGAAGTCGCTCTATTCAAGGAGTGCGAAAAAGCCATTCTTGACGAGGATGTGCCACGTGGACTTCCTTCGGACATCTTACCACGCGTCAGTGCTAAATTCCTTTGAGCAGGACCACGGCGTTGTCGACTGTTCGATCATATGCTAGCATAAGTCTGAGGAGTTCATAAAGCATGCCCATGTTTCTCGCTCAATAACTCGAAAAATGTCACACGACCTTGTGAAAGCCAGGCGCATGTAGGTACGCAGTTGCTTTGTCCGGATGAACCGTCAGTCTCTACCAGGTAAAATAAGTCACCTACGTAGCTATTTACCGGTCAGACGCATGAACATGACATTGCAACGGTGAGACGTTTATTTCTCGCACACACTGCTGGATTCTCTTTCGAATATTCAAACATCCAAAAACCTCAATTTCATAGCTGTTCGAATTGAACTCATTAGAGCTCATTAGCTCATAGCCAGCTTGAGTAAATCGCGATTTTTCATGAATAAATCTGTAGCCTGCAGAGGCAAGGGCATCGCTATAGGATCAAACTGCAACGTATTCTTCAAGTTTTTCAGGAACTCATTAATTCGCTGCATTATTAGAAAATGACAGCTAGAGCTAAATGCTACTGTGCTAATCCATGACGTTACGACAAATAGCACCGACAGCTTCTCAAGTTAGACAAGGTAAAAGCGGAATTTGAAGGGCGAAAATGAGAAAGAAATTTGCTGGTGTTTTATCATGAGCCTAGCAATAACTATTTGAACCATTACCACCGATAGATTAGTATTTGGACTCTGATCAGCGAAACTTTTATGTTCTAGAGTGCTCTTCTGCAAATGCAGTACTGCAAGTAGTAGTATTGAAAAGTCTTGCTTAAGGGGATATCCCAGAGGAGAAGGTTCCTTTACATCATAACTACTCTGCTTGCGTATTTTTATGAGTAGCGTTTCAGCTGAAAGTTTAACAATTAAAATAATGTCAACCATGAATGTCGTTCTAACTGTAATGTTTATTGCGTGCAATTCATTGCTGTTTACAGCCCACACGGTGAAAGTTGTTGAAATAAATCGTTACATTTCTTTTTTTACAAATCAGTCTAGTTTGGAGCATTTGACTCAACACTTAAACATTAACTGGAAAAGAAAAACAGTGTTGCTCATAGGGATCATCTTCCTACTTACTCATTAACGGTTTAAAGTCCCTCTCTCAATCAGGGTTGTATTAGTTGTTGACATATGTAAGTTCTTGCTCTTTATTCAGTTGCGATTTCTCCTGCCCCATTCCCATTTTTCTGGTACCTACACTACACCCCCTGGAAGCATATTCCTTCCTCTACAATCTTATCATCACGCGCTTTCAACAACAACTCAATTATTTGATTTTTAGGCTCAGAGGCAAAAACGCCAGTTCGAGGGAAACTCCATTTCCTCGTACTTATTGGCTACCCGAAAACAGCAAATAGGTGAAATAAGTGCATCTAAAAAAAGCTCAAGGACTTATGTTAGCACGTAATATTTAGCGTGGAAATAAAGCTTGTGCTACTTTTTTTTTCTGCAGAACTTTTTCGTCATTGTATTGTCTTCTAACAACATGTTTTATATTGTTAGATACCTTTTTCTCTCCACAAGTAAAAATACCATCACTTAATCAAGGAGCGCCAACATTTTAGGGTTTAAAAATTGAGAAGAGGAGTGTAGAGACGACGAGGAAGCAACTTTTCTGGTCTCTTTCCTTCCTTGCGTTCTACTGGAAGCCTGAATGCAGTTGAAGCTCTTCGATAGACTGTTGTTTTTGTCTATAGAAATCCATTATAATCAGAATTGAAGTTGAATTCAGCTCATAAAATATGCTCATTTAATTCATTTAATTCAGTTGTTCTCGTTTTTCGTTTGTATTTAATGTACGCGTATATGTGGAATATAAATAAAACATATGTCTGTCTGAGCAAGACGGTGAAAACCAACTGCGTGATTGCTTCATTTAAAAGAAGCGCCGCTTCAAAATTTCTGACTTTTTAAATGACAACAATTTACCTGTGGATTACTCAACAACTAACTGCTTGGCTACACATGTGTGTTGTGTACTTGTCAATTTTAGCGGTCTGTTCAGAGTCGTTTACACTAATATTTTCTATCGTCTGTCTCAAACAGCGTATCGAAATAAATAAATAAATAAATAAATAAATAAAGCTTTAATTACCCAAATTTGAGGCATTAGATTGGTGCAAAAATAATGCACGTTTTTTGTTGCTTCATCTTCGATGCAAAAAACTTTTAGTTCTTCTTGTCACTGGTATGAGAAGTTGTACATGATTTTGTTGCTAATTTCATGGCCTTTTCAAATTTTTTATGCATTTTGGACGAATTTCATGTTTTTGGTGAATTTTTAGTTCTGGAACGAAAGGCGGCGAAACAAGTTTTTTTTTTGCCAAACTTACCTCAGCGGGATAAAACTCGGCGGCATCGCAACAGGAACCGCTTGAAATACCATCATAGTTTTAGCAAAGGAAATGTGAGCGAATACATTCCACCAAGCTGCTTACGAATTTTTCTACTCGGTGTGCCTTGCTTTGATAGTAAAGAAAGTCCCATAGGTCTTCCCGGGGTCTGCGACAATTATCTGCGACAACTATGACAATTATCAAAGAGCACCCCTTTAAAACAACATATTTGGTTTTACAGAACATCGGCGGTAATTGCTGTCAGACCATCCCTTCCTTCAGTAAGAATGGGAAGATGAAAAAGCTCGACGTATAGATGTTGCGCTTACTCAACCACTAGCGCCTTCGTAGGGAAAGAATTGCGACCACACTCTCGGTCGCTTAGTAATAAAATATGAAGCATAGACCATCTACGCCAAAATGAAGTGCCCTGCTCAACTATTGGACGAGGAAAATGCGCCGAAACACTCCCAGAAACCGAAGCAACGCCAAAATAAGATCACGTCGACTTTGTGGTGACCTGCTGCAAAAACTGCTTCGGCAGCTCATTCATTCTTTTTCCAAGATCTAAATGAAATAAATGAAAAAAAACTTATTGTGTGAGCACAGCGTTGCTCAATAAAATGGATCCTACGCTGCTACACAGCACCGTCCAGGCATACCTTGTACAACAGATACTTCATAGGCTGGAGCAACTGGGCTGTGAAGTTCGGATTCATATATCATAATCAGCAGACCTCTCGCTCACCAACTACCACTTCCTTGAGAATTTGGACTTCTTTTTCCGGGAGAATTTTCTCGAAGACTAAAGGGATACCAAAATTGCCCTTCGGAAGTTCGTCCTAGAAGGCCCTTTCAGAATTGTAAGGTAGTAGTAGAACAGCTACCTTATTGCTGAAAATTTGCGGACTACAATATTACATTTACAATAGTTCCAAGCCTTTCGGAAAACTTTTGACGTTGAAAGGCGCTATGAAGATCGGAATCAAAGGCATGAAAACGCGCATTATTTTTGCACCAACCTAATATTACCGCGTGGCGCTAGCAAGGGCTAGTCAGGGCGAGCTACCCCAATCGAGTGCCCCGAGTTCGCGTTAGTTCTTTACTGCTTTGTTATTGACCTGACATTTCACTCATCTGCTTTAGAATTTGAGTAACTCAGTGTCTTTTAAGGAAGGAAGACAAACACTTTGCAGTAGATGGGAAGTGCTCACGAACAAATCAAGGCAATTTGCTAAAAATTCCCTATTGCCAGGAGGAAGATGCAGTTGGGAAAGAGCACGCGAACTTATGTTTACATCCAATAGCATGTCAACAGAATATCATACATAAGTAGTTCTTTTCTTGCCAGCTTAGACTGAAATCTTCACAAGTAACGAAGCTTCTTTCCTCTGCACAATACTCACTCGTCAAGGCCCCTGCCGTTTCTGCTGCCTTCACTCCACAGAGCCAGCTACTAATGGCATCCGTAAAAGGAAATATATATTCCGTTGTTGTTTGAGCTCTGTCACGAGTAACCTGCTTATTTGCGTTGGATTTGCTTATAGGGCAGCAATTTTTGGACATTCAGACTTTGCTCACGACTCAATCAACATTATGCCCTTTTGAAATTGTCAATCAGTTAAGCTGTGTTACGCCTTTCCTGCAGAAAACAGTCTTTTCCACTATAAACAAGTGGTGAACATGTTTATTTGCGCAAATTCCACACTTTGAAGAACTTCGAAGTCTTTCAGAAGTTCTTTTGGTGGAGATGTCAATATAGCGGAGAAAATATAATTATAACTCTCACTGTTCATGACCGTTGTTGAAAAGATATGCAAATTTGTGCTTAAATGAGTGGATAACAGTGCCGTACGAATGTTTTGCCGTAATCAGAGGTTGCATGGATGTTGATTTTTTCAAATAGCCCCTTTTGTCTAGCCAATGTCCTTCGTGAAAAAAAGTGCATGCAGTGTTCTTTACTCGCTTATTAGCAAAACACCAACATCATGCCGTTTATGAAGAGAAACTGATTTTGAGTTTAACTATAAAAAACTGATTGGATATTAACTAATTTTATTCAATTATTAGGTTGAAGCAGAAGAAATGACACCACCTTCTTCAAATACATATAATTCTGCCTGTTTCATGTAAGACATCCATATATTGTAGCGCTCTTGTAGAGTAAAGAAAGCTCTTTCATTATGGATATACGAGAATTCCCCTGCAGATAGCAGTCGTGAGATAATTGAAATTGTACAGAAACCTCGTTCTCAATTTTTGGATTTCCTTTGATTTTTTCTATAACACTACCAGCGAAGCAGTGCAGTACACCTTCCTTGTATTTGGCGAAGACGTCACAATCTACTCCACAAATGAGCCTTGCTGCAACCATCTAGGAAAACGTTGATAACTACTTTTTGAAGCATTCCTTTCGTTTTTCCTACGATTCTTGCTGGATGATTTTCTCCAAGCTGATTTTCGTAAAAACACTCTGAACAATACCTATTAGCCACAAAAGGACACGAAAGCTCTGCTGGGAAAACGCTCCAGACGCTCAAAAGCGCATTTTCTTCTCCCACAATTTTCTTCCGATTGCTAGCTTGAATTTTTATAACTTGACTGGGAAATATCCGAGTAGTCGTCGTATTCGTCAGGAAAATTGTCGTATTTTTGCAGCTTTTCTCCGTTCCCGAGACTCTCATTCCGCGCGTAAAAATTCGCCAAACACGAAGCCATGGAAACGAGGTTCTCGTTATTCCTTGCTTTGCAGTTCCAGGGACATGTTCATACGATGAGTAATGGTCCCTGTTAATTAAGAGGAATTTCACGGTTGCCAAAGTTATCGTTCACAAAAGTTGTGGGAGGAAATAGAGTCAACAAAATAAAGCGTCATTTCTTTTGCATCAACCTAATATTTCGTATAGTGGTGTGGCAAAGAGTAGAGACTGGGAGGATAACATGGAAATTGGAAAACGGATGCAAAATTTTCTTCCATCTTTTACATACTAATTCCATATGAAAATGTCAAGAATTTTCTGACAAAGCGAGCACGGATAAAACATAAGGCGAGCCATTCAGAAGTAAGACACTTCAAGGAGTGTATTACTCATGAATGTTATTCTAGAATATTCAAAGCATCAGGCATTGATTGAGTTTAATCCGCATCTTCGATGACACCCAATGGTGATGGCTGGCTAGACTTCAGCAACCTAACTCACTTGTGAACAAAGAAATTGGACAATTGATAACCTATTGATTTGCTTGTTTCTTTTTGTTTTCTTTTTCTACTGACTTCATGATTTGACTTCATGAAGTTGTGAGAAATGTCTGTGGAAGATCATGCATCGCATGCACAATGATCCAGCTGCGGATTCCTGGATGCCTCGTCCATAAGTGGTTTAAAGCCGCAAATGCATGCTTCGTGATACACTGTGATCACATCCGCCTCGTCAACTGTTGAAGGAGCGGAACATACTTTCTGTCTTTGTTGTTTTTTGGAGCACTTTTGAGTGTATCAAAGAGGATAAGCAAATGTATGTGACATTAACAACTACGATTAACATTTGTCTCCCGTGTAAAGTCAACGTTATTGGCTGTCGATACAGCGCTTCACTTTCGGCCTCGATGAGCAATACTTAAGGCACAAGGCAGTCGGTAAATGAGAGCATTCTCTGTTGATGTGCACGTTTTGTTTATCGCAGAGGAAAGTGTCTATGTACAATATGTGCTAATTAAAGCACGTGGGCAAGAAATGCAAAAAGCAAAGAAATTCAAAAGGCAAAAGAGCAAAAGTGTACCACCAAGTGGTGCATGCTTGGGTTTTTTTGTGGATGGTTTTTTTAAACAAGAAAGGCCTCTGAGAAAAACAAAACTATCCAGAAAGACGAATAAGGGGATATTGGAGATCCTGTCAAACCTCCAATCTGTGAAAAAAAGTACAGTACAGTATGAACGCACGTGCTCATTGGATTCTATTTTGTACCGCTGCATTCACTTCCATTACTAACGAGAGATGTGGAGAGAAATTCTCCAACATAAGAAGCTCAGAAGCCTGATACATTTTCAAAAATTGACCTTTCCATAGCGTCACAATCGGAACTGAAAGTAATATTGCGTTAAGTTTCTCACTTGTTCTAGAAGTAGAGATCTTTTAAGAAGTAGCGACGTCAACATTGAGAAAACAGCAACCATAGCGTCCCGCCTGCACACGATCGGTACGGTATCTGCAGAAGCAAGCATTTTTCTTACTTTACAGTACTTGTCAGAGCTAACCCACTTTTTTATACCCACATTTATCTTAAAGGCATAGGCAGGACAAAACTGACAGTGACCATAAATAATATCGACTGTCTGGAAAAGAAGTGCTGAATACAGGGAGCGCTCCAGATACCGTAATTCTGGGGAATTCCCCCCTAAACTCGGGAATGACCTTGAGGAACGCTCTTCAGCTCAATTTGCGTGATGTACGGATGGGTTTCAACACGAAAAGCCCTAAAAAAGCTGTATGTCTAGAATTTTGACTGGAACTTACCTTCAAGCAAGCTGATTGGCTACCCCTTTCTGCAGTTTTATTTGTTGTCACAAATGTCGGTGCTGCCCTATGTTATTACATTCAACACTACGAGTGTGATATTGCCTTGCCTGCGTTCCAAACATATGAATTTATACTTTCGAAAGATGCTTTCAAAAACCTCCGGAACAATTGTCACGGTTCTTTTCCACCTTCGTTTTGAAGGGTTGCAGTGTGCTCTTGGCACTCTGTAGTGAAAATAAATAAATAAATATTTTAGACTGACTAGCATTATCAGCTATCCGTTATCCGTTCATTTTTGAACCCTTCATTACCCCTATCCACACATATACCATCTCATTTGATGATGACACCATATGCGGATGCGCAATGCTATGGAGCCACCGGTTCACAGTTCACTGGACATAACAACAATTGTTACTGTTATCACTGTTCACAAGTCTTTCTGGAAAAATTCTGCTTCCTCCCGGAATCTATCGGAAACAACAGTTCCTGGCCTTTTACCTTAAGCCATAAATCGCCTCCACATTTTTTTCGGTTCTGACTCTGACGGCTTTTTTTCACTGACGTGTATGCAATTCACGGTCATTGCACTATATTCAAATCCTTCGTCGTTAATTATAATGGACCATTCCCTAGGGCAACTACCTTGCACTTTCTTCATCTTCACCTATACAGTACTACCCCCACGATGTCTAAGCTATTTTTGCGAAAGGAAAACTTAAAGCAATTGCTATGGTACAAGGCAATATTTTCTAGCTAAGGAATGTGTCCAGCACGACCTTGTAAAAACTGACCCCTAATGTGATCCTTCTGGCTTGGTTGTGTTCCCAATTGAATTTACTCAGACTCCACCACATCACAAAGTCTCGGAGTTTTTACTCCTTCTGCTTTCACACGAGCAGCTTTACTATAATTGGATATTCGCTATGGTCATGGTAAAGAGCTGAATAGCTGCAGCATGATGCGTGAGTTTCTCCCGCTTAAGTTTATTCTTTCCCACGTTATTCACACACGTATTTTCCCCTCAAAGGATCGAAAATCTCAAAAATTTCCCATGTACATTCGAGAAAAATTGTAGGACGAGAGAATCGCAACACTAGGTTTTGAATAAAGCCGCTTGACGATCATGTAATGTTGTATTTTCTGAGAAATTCGTCTCCTACGACCTAGCCTGCTTTTCCACGTTCTAGTAGGGTTTGACACATTCTCCCAGCCTTGGGTAAATCCTTACTCAACAGTGGCGGCGAAAGCGATGCATGAGAGAAAGGTGAGGTCGATTATCATAATTATTAATGATTATTTAATCTTTGGGCTAAAATCTTTATTGTTTTTATTTTCCGTCCGGGTCCCCAAAACGGCGAAGATTCCACTTTTTCTCTCATGACTCCCCTCCCCCCATATCAGGGTAAACTGTGCGTCCGTGCAAACAAGCGCGGAAAAAGCCAACATGGCCAGAAAGTGTTCCCGATACTCTAAACAAACTGCTGCTACAACCACGAGTTTCCTCGATCATTCTTTAGCATTTTTTCCAATTTTTTTGCTCTTTAGTGTTGATGAACATTTTGGGAAACCAAACCCATGTGTCAAATTGAAAAACTAACGTGAGTCCCAGTGAAACGCGCAGTTTCAGCAAGCTATGGTCTGTCGTTCAAGGATAGCGAAAGTTAGTAGACCTTCTTGCCTAAGGTCTTCTCACGCTCTTCGTCTACGGTTACAGACGCGCAGGCGTAAGTTGGTCCTGCAAGTCCTGGAATAGACTGGACTAGGTAGACTCGTATATTGCTTTCGGATTGTGGGCAAGTGATCTCGTTATGGTAACTTTCACGTTTCGAAGTAGAAAATCGGCCTCGTGATCCACTTAAGTGAGGATCGCCACCACAAAGAAAACTATTAGATCGAAAGAGGAAGGTAAAGTGTTGGTTTCCACAGACTGTTCTTGTCGTACGTGGTTTCCTTCGTTTGAAGCAGCTGCGAGTGCAAATGAATAAATAAATAAATAAATAAAAAGAACATCCTCGCTCAGCTCGAGATATGTCAACCTTTCACTATTTCTCAAGTTTCTATTTGAACTTTTGACTTCATCGCACGTGTTTCTGTGAGGAAATAAGAAGGAGCAGTGCGTTGTGTTCAAAAACACGGTGAAAAATGAGCATTACTTCTACATGGTGTTCTATTAAGTGCATTATCCCGTAATAGAGGGTATGTCTTCGTCCAGTAAGACTACTTTTCATCTTTTGCACAAATAGGAGGAGACTGTTTTCATTTTTTTTTTCATTTTTCCCAAGACATACTTCGAAGAATCTCAATGTTTTACCTCAAAAAGTATTTCCAAGCAATTACCATGGCACTACCATTTCACCCCTTGTACCGCCCACAGTTGCACTTACGCAAATCCATCCCACTTTCAAGCCATTCAGGAATAATCCTCGCAGCAACACCTACGTGTACCTGTGCTGTCGTATTGTTCACTCAGTGCTTAGATAACTTTTTTTCCGGATGAAAGTGTTTACAACGTAAACAAGTAAATGCACCCTGACGACTTTAATGTGAATTTGCTAAAAAATGTATTATAGTATAAATTGTGCAACTCTGGTATTTTCCCCTTTTTTGGGACACCTCCGTCGCTCCAAGAGCTCCTCTCTTACTTTTGTAAAGGGAGATTAGTGCTTTCTCAGAATCTTGTCTGGAATGGTTGGTCCCCACAGCGCATTTGTACCTAGGTACAAATGGCTGTCATTAATTCCCAGAAAACTGTTAATATTCGAGCCGAAACCACTCAGACAAATTGAATTTTTTGCAAGTGCTCTTGCAAAGGTAGATCGGCTGCTGATGGTTTAATTATTACTAGTCTGGTTATTATTATTGCACGTTTTGAGGCAGAAGTTAACATGTTCTGATTTCTAAGGAGACCTTAGCAGAATAAAGCAGAATACTATGTAGCTCCACATTACCTTCCTGTTTACTTGTAGGAGCATTCTTCTATTTATCACTACTTGATTTTTTTCTATATCCCAATCATCACAGTTCCCCCTTCTGCCACTCTCTTCTTCTTTTCTTTCATGGGAGTCAACTATCATCTGCCTGCAGAATATCATTCAATACATCAATGTATCACCCGTAGTTCATCCTTGCTTTGCTGTTTAAAGGCATCACTCACGGAAATTTCCGCCTCAAATATTTCAGCGTGCTCTATTGGTATCGAGACTGCTTAACACTTTCATAAAGCTGAAAAGTTCTGATAGCACCGGAACAATCCTTTTAAAGGCTAATACATAGTTCGGCAAGGTACAACGGGTGTGGTCGAGTTGCACGGATCATAGGTGGTGGACCGATATCAAAAGATCGATGAAGCCAGCCTTCCACCCTCTGGATCTTCACACAATTACTCATTTTTATCTTAACTGCGGCCTTCCCGCACTCCAGTATATGGCATTTGTCACGGAGTAAACATCGGTGCAATTGCGGACCCAGTACAAAGGCTACGCAGGAGCTGTTGAAAACGTAGCATTCCAACTGAGAATTTGATCTATTGGAATGGATCAGCTCGCGCGCATATTGCAACGCGATGTTTACTCCGAGGTGAATGCCCTGTACCGAAAAAAAAATAATCATTGGGAAATGTGTATCAATCAATAAAGATATTAATTGAAAATCAAAACATTATGTGATTCTCTAGCGGTGGAAAAATGACTGGATATTGAAGTTTCGGCACGTGCAAATACCGTAAAATGTTAATGAGAAAGAGGTCACGGGTTACAGAAAACAACAGATATTACAGAAAACCACCAAAAAGACCTGCTGTGAGCAAAACTGTGCGGAATTCTTCGGGAACCGCAGAAAAACAGTTGATTTTCTTGGGCTTGACCAACAAAAAAAAAGGCCGACACGCACGGTAACTCGTAAAAAGTTATCATCACCAAGAATACTTGTTCAAGAGTTGGAGGCAGGGCGTTCCCGCTGCTCGTCTTGTACGGAAGTTATCCGAACTGTGCTAAATGTCCTCAAAAAGTGAGAACCTGAGGGCCGAAAATTTCCGCCGGGGTGCTGCCTTTAATGCTCTTTTAGTGGTCTCCCTCCTTCTTTACCACTATGAAAAGAAATTTGTAAATTTACTCATCCATGTTAAGATTTTTCGTCAAACATTGAAGTCTTCCCAGTCATAAATAAACAAAGATCCTCACATGATAGTCTTTAAAGTTCCTTTTTCTGTTATTTTTTAGGATTTCAATCTTCACAGCTATAGCAGGGAAAGGATAATTCTGTTAGACACCTTGTTAGAGTGGCCGCGGATAGTGACGCATGAAGCATCGGATTTGAGCTGTGCTACTCTGTGATGATGTCCTAACAATGATGTCCTACTACAAAAAGATGAATTGGTCGACGTTAACCAATCCCGATCTTGGGATGCACCATGCATTCTACGTCATCTGAGCGTCATAGAGGTATTGTAAGCGTATGTGCCCTGTACAGTGACTTGCAAAGAGCATCCGATGTAGCAATTCAGCGCTTCACCCTCCCACACTTCTCTGATACCAATTTACAGATCCCGGAGGGATGCATGGCTTGGTTGGCCGGGGGCGCGATTGAATCATCGACCATGCGAGCGAATGGCGAGTTCCTCACCAATGCGCTAAGCGCACCCTTAACTGGAGGACGAGAATTAGTCGCTACAAATACCGGGAGGTCTAAGTTACTGTACTCGCTTATACCAGGGATGAGCGGATACGAGATTTTCTGCGACCCGGATAACGGTGCGGATAACGGATAGGCCAAAAATGACCGGATAACGGATACCGGATAACGGATAACGGATAAGTGATTCAGATGCTAAAAAAACACCACGTTTTATGTTGTTGCAAAATCGATGTTTGAACCACGAGCTCTGGAATAATGTTTTGAAGTAGAGAATGATGTTTCCATCGCAGTTCTAGTAGATATTCAAAAGTTCGTCTTCTTCTCTTTCAGTCCTTTCTTTCTCATTTCCAGGATCCACCTTCTTTGGCTTTTTCAAAGGTGAATCGAAATGTAGTCGTTTGCAAAAATCGTCTCGAACTGAAACATTTGTTGAAACGCCGTAACAACGTTGCAGCTAGGAAAGGGAATGTTACAAGCGTAGCTCAAGGGGACGTCAAACAAAGTCCTAGTCCAATATTGGTCCGAGTCAGTCAATTTTGGACATATGTGTCTCAGAGTTACAGACTCAAATTGGATAACGTCAACACTCCTCTCAGGGCACTGGCGGAAGCTATCACGAGAAGATCTGTTCAGGATCTCAACGTGTCCATAGAATTGAAAAAAAAAGAAATTGAAAAAAAAAATAATACGTCGCTGAAAACACTTCTATCGACTTTGCTGGCTTAGAAAAGTGTGATTTTTTTTACCTAACTTAACCAAACCTCAGCTGGAACATGACGAAGACGTGCGTGATGATTCAAATTACTACTTAACCAATGAAGCAAGTTTGGCATCTATCGCGGTATGGCAATTCAGAGCCGACTGTCAAAATCTGACATCGATTTTGCAACAACCTAATAATAAACGTGAGATACAAAATGAATATTGGGGAAGGAAAGGCTGAAGCCTTGCTTTATTTAGCTTTTTTAGAGTTCTGATAAACCTTGTAGTACTGACTGACTTATATGAGCGCGTTGACTAAACGCTATCTAATCAATGCACTCAAAAATTGATAGAAACCGTAGAATCTGATGAATAATCGTTATGAACCTCGCGAGGAAGAGGCACCTCTCATCGGTGAGCTGCAAGTTCACGAATTTCAACGTTGTCATTTTCTACCATTAGCCAATGTTCTGATAATTGATGGTTCGAAGGTTGTTGCCTGACTTTATTGGACGACCGAAAAACATGAGCAGGAACATCTCTTTTTGGGCAGGTACAAGTCTGTTTTATGTTTTATATGCCTTCTCCTACCTTGGTACAAGGCTGTAAATTAAAACGGGTCAGATCGAGCGATATTCCTTAGAATTGGGGCTTCCTCCGTTGGAAACGTGCGAAATGAAGCTATTTCCGGCCTTATCCGCACCGTTATCCGGCGCCAAAAGCCCGGATAACGGTGCGGATAACGGGTAGGCCAAAACCTACGGATAACGGTAAAACGGATAACCGGATACGGACAATCCGCTCATCCCTGGCTTATACCACGTTTTCGCCAGACCAAACCATATTTGATAGTACTGGATCTTAATTATCCTCTGACTACAAGCATGCCTTGGATACTTGCAGGAACTGAACGACTGCTCCAAAGCAAAAACACCTGCAAAACCCAGTTTTAACTCAAAAATATTTAGACTATTCCCCTATTCGACAGGGAAAAGCACGACAGGTATGGATGAATAGTCTAGACGGAAAATAATTGGGCAAACATTTTGCAATAACCGATGCCCCTTCCCCTTTATATACTCCAGGAGTAACAGCTCGCTGTGTTTACTACCTCCCAAAGCTCGCGGAAACTATTTACTTCTTGGAGCGGAGGCAGGGAGAGGGAGGATTTGGCCTACAGAACATCATTCTTGTGGCAAGGTTAACTACAAATACATATGGGCATAAGTTGCACGCTCTCACTGTATCTCCGCTTCTCAGCGAATGCCACAAAATATTTATGTATCCGCTGGATCTCCAACAGTGCTTTCTCATGGAGATGGCATAATTCTAGACTCAGTGCAAATTGGATGAACTAACCGAAACCTCAGCCGTGCTGGTTTCTCTAGATCTTATTACATACGGAAAGTGCTGTGGGTTAAAGAAATGCTCACTTCCCCTTACCCTTTGTTTGTTACTGCTATAAATGTACTTTCCTTGCTGGCTTGAAATGGCGACGTAACGTAAGCTGGGAAAGTCGCTCGAAAAACTGTCTCACAGAATCACGACGAAAATTGAAATCTTACAATTTCTCGCTGGAAAACAGGATGCTGATTAGCAGGCAGAGGAGGAAACCTCATAGCATAAATGAATGTTCCGCCCTGAAATCACCAACTACCATTGTATGTAACAATCACATGCTAACATTAATTTTACGGTCTGAATCTATTAATGAATAAGTTGAATGCGAAAATCAGGTGCAAGGAAAGCTTTCAATTAAACTCTACCTTGTGAAGAGCTTTTCGTGGAAGAGCAGACGATATGAATTCTAAATCTAGCTACAGGCACTTCTCGAAGATCTTGAGACTGGCGCTGTGAGGGCCCTGCGACGCAATTAGACCTGTTATTCATAACTGGCTGGAAAATCACAAATAGATGTGAGAGAATGATGTTCTGAACACATGCTTGGTTGAATCATAAGTTCGAGGACATCAAACCTGTACATTCTAGCTAATCACATGAAAACGGATCCATAATAGACCTTTTATAAATCCTCAACAAGTCTTGGTGACAGAATTATAAAAGTTGACTCGGGATCGGACTCACATTCTTCAGAAATTCTAGCCTGGACCTCTCTTTAGGGGGTTTTCGATGCCCTGATCACGAAAATCGCACTTATTCTCCACCATAGCGCCGTTTTTGTAAGTTTACGGTGGGAATAATACAGGAGAGTGAAATAAAATGTGATCTTCAACAAGGAAATCGAAGTAATGAATGTGCCTGATGCTGTGGCCTGGCTAATACAAGTGGTGTTACAGCAGAAAGTGGCTACCATTCTCATGTTTATCAACATTTCACCAACTGGTGAGGAAATTTCTGGGATTTTCTGAGCAGAAAAGCGGGAAAGTGCCTGATCAGACTGCCATTTCTTCGCCAGAATTCATATTTTCTTTTTTTCTATGGTCTCACTACTTGTTTACGGAAAACGTAATTAGGATAGGAAACTAGTGCGATTTTCGTGATCAGCGCATCAAATAACCCCTAAGGTGAGATCAAGGTTAGAATTTCTGAGGGATGCGAGTCCGATCCCGAGTCACCTTTTATAGTTCTGTGTCTTGGTACATCCCAGTAGTTCCTGGATTGAACTCTATTGACCACGAGCAAAATTGGTCGATGAACACCACGCAGTGCGAGATAGATCGCTGGTCGACATGGCGCTTTTCCTCCTTACCATCAGTTTTAATCACTAGGGAGAAGGAGTGAACAGCCCATTCCAACATCCACCTCCGCGTAATGCTGTGTATCTGGTGAAGCATAAGAAATGTATTAAGTTATTCGAAAATTATTGCAGGATTTCAACCTGTATCTCGAAAGTGGCTTATTTCAGCTCAGCAGAAATAAACATTATCATAATCTACACATCTTTCCTCGACAAATTTTCGTTCGGAACTTCTGCGGAAATATGACGTCACTCGTCGATTCTTTCGGAAGTTCCGAACGAACTCCGTGGAAGTTCCGAAAGTTTGTCTGGGTTAATAACAATGAACAGCTTCATTCATCTCTGCTGCTTATGATCTTGATGTTGTAGAATCTATCAATTTGTTAGATTCACTTCCCACTTGCACTTCGTTAGAGACACATTTCTTCCCAGGAAGATGTAGAGATGCTTGAGAAAGTTGAAGCCTGCAGGCTAGAGGTCCAACGAGCATGTTGGATGAAGCGGGTCCTATACCTCAAATCGGTTAACTTTTTCAACACTGGTTGTCCAACATGTGGCTGAACGTTATCGTAGAGAGGGATTAGTCATCTTCTATTGAGCAATGCCGGGTACATGCGGCAGAAGCTCCTTACACAATTAGCACAAATCGTAAAGGTTTTTTTCACCATGCTACACCTGGATTGAGGAAATCGATTTAGCAGAAAATTGTTAGCGTATCTTATCCCTGGTTCAACTTCGGATTGAGGAAATGATGATGTGAGGAGCTTGATCTCTTTCCAAGCCTTTGGCCGATCATTTCCGCTTACGAAAGAGGACTCTGTTCTCGTTTCACATCACAATGCCGTTAAGAAATGGGTCATTCTTGTGAGGCAAAAGGAACTCCGATTGCATCTCTTTACATTTTTTTGAAATTGATGAATTCATGCGGTGTATCCATCTGTCGAGATTCTTCGGCTTTCCAATTTTCCGAAACAGCTGATGTATTCACTACGAGTCTTTCTGCAAGTTCTCGAACTGTCGTTTATGTTTTCTTCCACCCAGATCCTTTGCAGTCGTCGACATCAGAAGGACGTCCACAATGTTGCCCATCTTAAAGATAAAAGTCTCGGCTGCGATACCTTCAGAACCAAAGTTGTGCAAAGTTCGACACTTGTATTGGCTCAGTGCGGTGTGTGTCCGAGCTATTCGTGTCCTAGTACGCATAGGTTTAAATCCAATGCACTGTGTAGCTTCAACCGCTGTTTCACCCCTTCATTAACAACCTTGTCGAAAACACAGGCTAAATTGGAATTTAACAGTATATAATACCTAGAAAGCGCATTTAATGTGCTTTTCAAGTGTATATGACAGTGGCACATCCAAAAGGAAGTGTGTTGTCAAAATATGTATGCACAGGAAATGATATCGAAAAATCTGCATTGATTTCCTAGCACTCTCATACAATATTAGGGGTTGCTGTACGAAGTCACAGCTCACGTCTGCATTGTTTGGGCTATGGAAGTTGAAAACCCATCTCGACAGCACATGGACAGCAAGTGGTAGTAGTTTGCTCTCAGGTGTAGGGTAATGAAACGCTAATGAAAAAAACAACAATGACTAGCGTGACTGGTTTTCGCTTAGACAACGCAGTGCTAGGAGACGTAGTGTCTGAAAAACAAGTCTTATGCCCTGGCATGCTTGGTTATGAGTTCATAAACCCTATCCTAGCATGATTACCCTAAACCAGACATTGTAAGGCCGAGGAAGGGTAAACTCGGGGCATTCTTCACACACTGTACTTTCCTAGCTTCTAACAAAGACCTCCACAGTAATACTGACAGCACTCGACAACGTCTGACATATGTTCGAGAAACAGAATGCTTCAAGAAAATAACGAAATAACGGAAAACCAGCTGCGCTTTCCAGCAAAACACTGCAAGATGCAGAATTATTCATAGAAGATCTGGAGCTCGCACGGGTTAATCAATATCCAACCTTGCTGAAGTGAGCTTCCGTGGTGAGCAAGTAGCTTTCCTAACAGTTTCTTACTGTCGCCCTAGAGCTATTCCTGTAATGAAGAGATAAACTTTCATTAGACTTTCCTAGCATTTACATAGAATGCGTAGGGACTCACAAATAAGGCGATAACAACTACGGTATTGAACAAGAACACTGTGGACATCTAGGAAGTTACCTTAGTCTCTTATGTCATTGCGTCATCCTTCAATTAGGAGAGTGCCCAATTTAGAGGTACTGTGCGAAGACTTTTCATAGTTTTACTTTTCAAAGTTTTGAGAGTGGAACAAGAAATTGTTGGTTTCTGTGAGGGACTGTAGCTGGCAAACGAGCGGACGACGTCATCATAACTTCCCCCGATGCTCTCCTGTGAATCAAAGTTTGAGTGAAAGGGTCCTGAATTGCTTTTCAGTAATACCTACCCAATATCAAAGGCTCGCAAACAGCATAGCTACACGCCCACTTGAAAGCGAAATGGCAGTTTTTTTATCGCCGCTTTTACAACCCTAAGAAAAAGTAGTGCTTAACCACAGGAATGAAATTCCCTGGACCTAAACGAGCAAGTTGCAAACGAAATCATTGAATGACCAGAACGTTAAAATAATTTATGTGACATTTTGCTAATGTTGCAGACAGTTTTCGCAATAGAAGTAATATTCGCCTAATGCGCTCTTTCAGGTGATTCACTGCAGAACAGCACACTTATCCAGTAAAGGATGCTATTTAAAAAAGGCGATATTGTCTCCAGCTTTGTCGTACGATGCTCACACTCTCTAAACTCGCAGAATTGGCATGTTTATTTGATAACTTTAAAAAAGACATAGAAGAAAATACCAATATGAGTGGTAGAAGGCTTATAACCTTGCGTACATCTCTTGTTACCATGTCATGTATCTCTCTTTTTCACTCCGTTCTTGATCAATATAAAGTGAAAAGTTTTTTTTCAAAGCTTCCTCGCAAACAGGTGATGAAAGGGATTCTTAACAAGTGGGCGCCAAAGGAAGCTACACTCCCTGTCCGGTGGGTGTGTACCATCGTGAGGAGGAAGGGGGCGTTACCAAGGTGCTGTGATTGGTGCATTCAATCGCTGCACCAATAACGATAGCCTGGCAACGGTTAGTATAGAGCACAAATAAAAATAAATCAACCTCAGAATATTTGACTGTTGTGTTCCTGATATTATGCTTTCTTTCACCCATTCCTTGACCTCAAGTCACAAGAGGACTTCAACTGCTCTTCCTGTGTAAGCTGTAAGAACTCTTTGTCTCCGTGAAAGAACTATGTACTTCTATTCTCTACCATCGACCGATCTCCCAAGGCAAAAGGAGCATAAAAGACTTTGACGAACAAAAGTTCACCTACAATTCACGATTTACGGCGGTTTTGAGGAGTTACAACAATCATTGATCGAAATGGAGTCTTTTTTCGTACAACTGCTGTCCCAGCTACTTTGGTGCGCTTCCTGGGAATTCCTTTGAAATTCCAGGAAGAAAAAACAGCAATCGAACTACAATCATCAGCATGATCCACCTTTCCTCAATGAAGAGCAACATGGGCCACAAATACCTCACATACTTGAACTAGCTTGCATCGTCAAAAGGATTCGCTCAAGAAGCTCTCCTGTACTGTATTCAGCATTGCGCGTATTCCACTCTATTCCTTCTGATGATAGCTGATGACATAAATCCCTTATGATTTAAAGGCTGCATTCATAGAATTTTCCTGTCCAAGATTGTGAAAGGGCGCTTCAGACAAGCCAGATGCACGCGTCCATTTGCTGAGGATTTTCCATGAAGGCCGGCCCACGCGGCATGCACATTCTCAATGAAAAGAACGCGCGGCCGCGAGGCCGCGAAGGCGTGCCTCTGGGCTGCATCAGTGATGCGACTGGTAATATCTTCTCATATAGACGCACGCACGTCAAACGCGCGCGCCTACTGTAAATTCTCTTGGAGGCGAGTTCAGTAAATTTTTTCCGTAAGCATACTTCAAGAGTACAGCCTCACACATGGGGCAAATCCATTCTCAATAAGCCCATGGCGATAGCCCCGCCCCCCCCCCCCCTCCACCACTCACATCCACCAATTATTAGTTTATAAGATAAGTCTTCGCTGTTTTTGCGTAAATATTCCCGAAGACATTTAAATAATAATTACCAACAAAATTTCGCACATGCCTATGCAACGTTTTAAAGCGCATGACCTTACAAACATTCACTGAAGTGAAACGGATTTCTCCATGTTTGAGAATGTTATTAATTTCAGAGCAAATCCTCGAAAACGGACTGATTATTGGTAGCACCAATTGCAATTGGACCATAATGTTGCATGAGGCGAAACAAATTTGTGTGGAGGGATCTCGAGGCCATTTTTATTCTACTGTCTTCTATTCTCGAGAGATCTGTAACACACCACGGTAACCCAGTATTTTAATTAATCTTTCTTCTCCCTGGAATTGGAGTGGATTAAAGTGGAATTTATTCACAGTGACTGGAAACATCACCTGCTTGCGGACATCAATCTGTAGAATTTTTTTTTGACTAGTTCTAGGTATTCTGTGGAAACTACACCGTTTTCCCCACTGCGCAGGGCGCTCTAATTTTGGTAATCGAATTCTCCGGAGAAGCAGAGGGCTTGCAAAGAAATTTTTAATTGTTACTATGTAGCACTAATCTGACTCTGAACAACAGCCGGTTAGCAGACCACAAGAACGTCTAATGTGCGAGAGCCGATTTAGCGAAGTCAGTACCCTCCAGCACTACCCGTGTTCGTTCTTTGCTTCGGAGCTCACCTCGTTTAGCTGGCCTTGTTCTGAAGCGGTAGAGTTGAGTTTCTGCCGTAAAAAGGTAGAGGATTAGCAACTGCTGTGTACCTACTTCGATTGATATCTGCTATTTGTTTTGTTTTGTTTTGTTTTGAAATTCTTTGTTTGAAATTTCAAAACGGCTGACACTTAGTTACGTTACAAACTGATAATTGACTGTAGTGGCTGATGCTTGGATGTAAACGATCAAAGCCTACGATCTCTCGATATGATGTACAGTACCCGCACTAAGTTTTCTGAAAATGAACATCTAGAACGCGGATCTGCGTTATTTTCATTCTAGGGTTATAGCTCATCGTAACAAAGTGATTCGCAGACCAAACCAGGGGTCAGAAACGGCAATGGAGTGGGCTACCACATTTCATGAAATCAGCCCTCAGTTCTGATCTTGAACAAAGAAATTCGCAAGTTTTTAATTCTGCCGCGGCCTTGTCGCGCATAGCGCGCGACATAGTTTGATGCGCGGCATGATCCAAGCACTATAAATGACTCTGGAATTTCCATGTTCAAAATCGAAATTTAGAGCTGGTTTCATGAAATATGCTAGCACACTCCACTGCTGCTTTTGACCACTGGTTTGGTCTGTGAATCGCTTTGTTACGATGAGTTATCGCCCTGAAACGAAAAGAACGCAAATCCGCGTTCTGAATGTTCATTTTTAACAAACTTAGTGCTGGTATTGTATGTTTAGCTGTTCTGACATTTCTCAGCTATATCGAAATCTCATTAGCCGAAATAAAAACCACTATAATCTACGCATCATTTCCAATGAATTTCATTTCTTCACTAGGGCTTGATTATTGAAGCATTTTTTACATGGGGAAACGGGAGGTGACTGAAGAGGCTGTATGCGAAAGCCAAGACATCCTCCAAGTACAGTGGGTGCGGCAAAGTGTCGTAGCTCTAGCTCGTCCAACTTCTGCAGCACCGGTTGCGCGACATGTGTCCATGCACTGTCGTGGCGAACGATTAGTGCTTTTCTACTCACCACTGCTAGGCACATCTGATGAAGCTTCTGGCGCGTATTCTCGGATTCCCGAGCGTAACTTGGATGACGTTATTTGTTTATTTATTTATTTATTTACATGCACGTATGTGCGCTCTACATTCATGGATTAAAACACAAAAAGGTGGTAGAAGAGCTCTCCAGGTCTATAAATCAAAAACTAACTTAAGATGTATGTATGTAAGTATTTATGTATGTATCTTGTTGCATAGAATATGTAATGCTGTTAATAATAATTGTTGCAGTAGATAATAATAATTGTTGCTTAGAATATGTTATACATTTTTTCGGACTGAAGATACCCTGGTGAGTTACTCGTATTCCTGGCCAAAAAACTGTAGACATTCTTCGTCTGATGTAAGTTCAAGATTGGGAAGGGGTGTGAAGCTTTTCCAGTGTTCATCCACTGAGTCGACAGTTGTTACAGAGTATTCACTTCAAGTCGCACGTCACGGTATGGGGAAGAAGTGGGTCGCTCTCGCTTCATTAAAGAAACGCCAACTACCAACCATCGTTACAACAATTTTTTCGTTCTCACTAAACTTTTGCGGCACTATTTGTAGAGCTTCTTCGGCTTCCCACATTTCCAGGTGAACTCAGAAACAGTCGAACTGCTCATTTCAAACTGTTCTGCAAGTTCTTGAACAGTTACTCGTATTTGCTTCCAGAGACTTTGGCTTATAGTCATCAATAGCAGCAGACATCCGCGACTTTCTTCACCTTCAAGATCAAATTCTTCAAGGCGAAACCAGTGAAACTTACAGGAAGCTCCAAATGTCCGCAATCAAGAGGGACGTGGCCACGACGCGGCTTTAGACAGAGACACAGGCGCTCGGCGTGCTGCCACTGGTTGGCTGTAGAGTCAGAGAAGCCAGAGGCAGCATAGAGAGCGCCTGTGTCTGATTGGGGGGGGGGCGCCGTGGCCACGCCCGCTTGACTGCGGACATTTGGAGCTTCCTGTATGTTGCACTTTGCATTCGTTGACATTCACTTGTTCCTACTAGCGTTGATGTTCTGAGTCGTACCTCACTGCATCCTAGTTTGAACCCGTAGAAGTATACTGGTTTGAACTGCTGTCAGAACGCCTTACTCTCTGTTCTGTGAAGCTAGTCACTGAAACAGTTTATACTTATATAAAAAAACGGATGGAATACGCCCTACAACAACATGTGAGTGTAGCGAATTAGACTAAAATTCGCTGCTAAAATATGCACTAGAAAAATAGGATTGAAAATCGTGCATTGATTTCCGAACAACCTGGTAATTCCCTGTGTCAGATGAGCAGTTGTAATTCTGCAGCACCTACGTATTTTTTTTTCTTCTCTCTCTCCGAGCTTTTTGGTTGGAACTGAGCCGAGAAGGTGAAAATTTAGATTGGACAAAACTATAAGCATGGTTTACAAGAAAGCTGTCTTTTCCTTCCAAAAAGAAATTCTACGAAAGGTTTATGATGTTGTGCAGGATGTAGAAGCCATTAAAGCACTACACAGAATTGACTCATATTAAAGCCTTGGTGCATGAACACCGTTTTTACGATCTATTGCTTTTTAGAACCAGCATTTTCGCATTTGTCAGTTCACAACCCAACAGAAGTAATAATTCTCTCGTTCTGAACGATGCCAATTTTACTGAATTAGCGAAATTACCATTTAAAAAGCCTGTAGCCATTACAGCAGCAGTTCGTTACTATCCTGAACGACGTTTTACAAATAACTTGTCCTTGATTAGAGCGCAAAGCTAATTCTATATATGGTGGACGGGCAACATTTCCATAGCATCTATGCTAGATCCATAAAACAGCAAAAAGCGGAGTGAGGCAATGCAACGGATCCTAGGGTATTGCCATTAAGGTGAGGTGAGGCGGTGTTGTAGCTTCAGCATGCAATCAAAGGAAAAGGATTTTGTAGGCGTGAAGGCAATGTCCGGGCAAACCTTCGCGTTCCGGATCTCTGCTGATGTCGATCACGGCGACAAACTGGATGGAAACAGTTAAAAAATTGTAGAAGAGGAACACAGTTTAAAAAATGGCACTGTACCAAAGTGAGGGCCCCAGAATTTTCAAAAACATTTCTTCGCCAAAACTTTGCATAGGTGGGTTAGTTGAGGTACTGAACACGAATATCGTATTCATTTTGTGCTGCAACCCCATTTTTGTAAAATTACGGCAGGCACACGGTAGGCACGGTATCTCACAGAATCCTCTCAAATTTTACGTAGAAGGGTTGTTCTAGGCGCTGATCACGATTATCATCATCATTTTGAGTGACACCTTCGTTTTCTACGCGAAATCGGCATTTCCTCCCATTTACTACAGTACACCTACCGTACCACGCGGGAATGAGGTTAGGGTACAGAAAGGATAAGATATTCGTGTTCAGCACCTCAAATAACCTCCCTGTGCAAAATTTCAGCGAAATCCATGAGGTGCCGTATGTAGGGCAACCCTATCGTAACTCTACAGAAATGGGGTTACGGTATAAAGTTGATACGATATTCGTGTTCAGCACCTCAAGAGACCCACCTACATGCAAGCTGTCTCTTGCAGCGTCGTAGTGCAAAATTCGTATTGAAAAGTTTGCATATGGTCTCCTTGATGGGTTGTTCAAGGGTTCCAAAAGATTTTTTGTTAAAGGCAGCACCCTTCGAAATTCTCGACATCGAGGCAGATTAGGGTGCCTTACTACAGATCATTTTACACAATCCTCGTGATTATGCGGATCATCTGCTGTATATTACAAGAAAGTTGTGTGGGGTGTGAAAAGTACGCGTTTCAGGTACTATTTCGCCTACTAACGAAATGGATTCTAAAGGATTTTTGGGGTTTTTCGTTAATTCGTCACGTTAAGCCAAAAATGGCCGTTACGCGTTAATGCGTCAATTCGATACGTTAGTGACGCACAGATCTGGTGGGGATTAGGTAAGTAGAGGGGTGGCTTGGCTATTGGATGTAAATTCATGATTGTTTTATGACATTATGACGAATGACATTGTGACACTTGCCAACATAAATCACTATGTCATCACTTGTCAAAACAGGAGTTATTGGCAGCGTATGAGGGAAATTGGCTTCAGCGCACCCACAGGTTCGTTTCCCGGCATCTAGTTTTTTTTTTGCAGGGGTCGGAATCACTTCGGAATCAAATGTAGGATAAAGAGGGTGGGAGCGTTTGAAAATGAAGTGTGAAAAGCGAGGTCGATTGATTGCACATGCGAGAATTCGTCTGCAGTGCCCGTCATTTCGTGGAAAAGTACGGTAACACACCATAGACCTCGTGCTAAAGTTGTCTGAAGTTGTCTGTCAGCAAACGCGTTTCAGTGAATTCATAGAGGACGATCAGCTCTATATCTTATCAGAGTTTCAGTTTTCTAGATCTTCATATGTTTTTGGGTGCTCGATAGGAAATTTTTCAAATTTTCGGGTTTCCGAGGCGAAATTTCCCATTTAACTCACTCAAGCGAAAACAAGCATTGGGTCGCGATAATGGAGATGAAGATTGAGTGCCCGGAGCTCACGTGAATGTAGTGGAATTTCGGTAAAAGGCAAACTTTTTTCATGGGAGTTGAAGAAGTGAAAACCAATTTGTAGAGATGGCGAATTCGGAGTAAATCTGTTCGAGAAATCATTGAGAAGCAATTTGCAGATATCACGAAACTTTTCTTCTATGAGTTTTAGATTAGGAAATTTCCCATTTGAGAGCAGAATCTGGCTCCACGAACTTCGTCAAATTTTCCTCGATTTCCCATCGACCTCCCAAAAATATGTGAAGCTCTAGAAAATTGAAACTCTGAGAAAAGATGGAGCTGATCATCCTCTATGGACATGTTGAAAAGCTTCTGTTGATTCCGAGATAGAGAACTTCAGTACGAGGTCCAAGTCACCCCAGTTTTCCACAAACTGGCCGACCCTGCAGGCGAATTCTCGCGTGTATTATCGATCGGTATCGCTTCCCTCACTTCATTTTCAAAAATCTTTTCATCTTCTCTATTCCACACTAAATTCTGAAGCGGTTCCGACCCGTGCAAAAAAGTTCATGGAGGAGCCGGGAATCGAACCCGTGGGCGAGCAAATGCCAGCGCTGAAACCGACTTCTCGCATGCGTTGCCAATCAATCCTGTTTTGACATGTCATGACGTGATCGTTCTTGCTGGCCGTCTGGTCCGATTGGATAAGAAACTATGTATATTGACTTCAAGGTTGTTTTAGTTCCAATTTTGTGCTTTTCAATGTGTTTCGTTTGTGTGTTCTTCCTTGAAACTGCTCAGTGTACAGAAAACACATGCTTGAGCAGAGAGCGGGGGGGGGGGAGGTCGTGAAAAGGTGAAGGTTAGACGAGGGAATAGGGAGGTCTTATTGAGTGTTGGTTTCTCCTATCGTCATGCTTGACCCTGATCTTGACCGAATATTACCTTAAAGCGTATTTGACAGTACACTAAGGGTGAGAAAAAGGCTAGGCATACCCAAATCGTTTTATTTTGCATAGTAGTCCTTCAAACGCAATAAAACCTGAATAATGAGAAGTACAAAAGGCGTTTTCCTCTAAATAGAAGAAACTTTCCTTGAATAAAGACCTAGCACCGGTTTCACGCTTCTTTACCTTTTGGTTTTTATAGCTATCTGATGAAGTTCTTTCGGCTAATGAAAGGAAATTGAAGTCCTCGGGTGAGTGGCATAGTTCCGTGCACGGACGAGAATTGACACTGGCGCACTTCTTGAAGATGCAACGTTTAGTGCAGGCTTCGTTCATATTTTATGCATATCCTTTACCTCATGGGAGAAGTGTGGACTATAACTAACACCAAATTAGATCCATGTAAATTAGGTAATTCTGGTGATAATTTACGAACCGTCTCCATCTTTCAAATGTCGAAGAAAAAGAAGTTCCTTCCGCCCCCCTCCCCCTGTCCCGTATCTACTGCTCTCTTTTTTTCTGCAGCTAAGTTTTCCACCTAATATAAATCTAATATTTGAATTCAAATACATAATTGGTCATTATGGTGTGGACTAACAGTCCTGCACTTATTCTGCCCTATGAATTCGTGTCTTAAGCATCAGCATAGGTGTTATGGTTTTAGCGAAACGCCTTGTCATATACTATTAAGAGGGTGCTGTTTAGAGTACGCTTCGAGTACTCTAAATAGCACTATTCTTTAAAGAAAAAAGTTAAGGACATCTCTAGTCATTGTGTTGTACAATAGAATCTTTGTTGGAAAGCTGTGATCCTTAGCAATTATTCTCACCTAATTAATACATAGGTGAGTGCGGTTTTCACTCTAAATAAGTAGGGTGCCTATTCTTGATAACATCCTCTGATTTCCTTCAAGTTTTCTTCTACAGTAATACAAAAACGCCTTCTAAGGTATAAAGGGGCTCGTAAAGTAAATAGTACAGGATGGTGAATGTAGCAACCTGCTATCCACTGTTTATACTTCATTTCCATTGCGTAAGCTTGGTTTTTTAAAGTAATACACCTTTTGTTGCGTTAAGAGACGCTCTTTCGTTTCCGTGCACTTTTTTTATGGAATGGTAGTAGTTTAAAACGAGACCAGACCAAATTCCGATCAGAAGATGGCAGAGAGGATAGAAACTACGGACGAAGACTCGTGGTCTGGGAATAACTTCACCCTTTTCTAGTTTGGTGCAAGCCAAGGTCCAAAGGTCTATGAGGGTCCGATAAAGCTAGTGTTTATAGAAGAAAATATGCCCGAATGGAGCTTACTTCCAACTTTTTACTTCTTTTCTAACTCATTTTCATGTTAGAAGAAAACTTCAACTCGTGGAAAGGCAACCTTTGTCACCATGCCGCGAACCATTAATGGTAATAAGTTGAATATCTACAGAATATCAACTCCGTAAATTTCATTCAACAATCTATTTGATAAGCACACATCATAATGCTTCCACAATGACTGGATGTTTTATAAAATGGGGTGCCTATTTCCAATCCTTGCATTAATCATCTTGAAGTACAGGGAACATCCTACTAATTACACCCTTTCCTTACGAAACTGTTCTGATGTTTTCTTTACATTTCATCTATTTTTGTCGGGAAAAGAAACTCCGGACCGAATCGTAGAAGTAGTGGTTAGATAAGCTTTTTCCCGCTTTGTGGAAGATTTCATCGTAAGGAAGTCCTTGGATATCTGATGTTTACATTTGACCATCGGTCGCATTAGAATCAACAGAAAACAGTGTTCGATTATAGAACTATCCCTTCGCTTGCTTCAAAACCTCCCTGATAATGTCTCTGCTTCCGTTCTTGATGTCCGATTACAGCATACTCACTCAATTGTTATTATTTTAACTCTGTCGATCGAGAAAGAATGCGAAATGAGTGAAATAATTACCTTGTGGTCATTAGATTCATCGGAAAACAACGTCAGCCTCTCGAAAGCGTTAGAATTACACACACTCTACTTCACGTGTCGATCCCTCTCAGCGTATTTTTAGTATGTTCCCATTGTTATTCGATGATTTTCCAGGATATTCAAGAGAATTCTGTTGCGTAAAGACGATGAACGGACTACGTGTAGCACTGCTTGTTGTCAATTCACTCATTTCTTCAGTAGGAATTGTGGCGAATCTTGTACTGCTTATCATTATTTCGGTCGCCACCCCGAAACCTATACGAACATACAGTGTACTGATTGTCAACTACGCTGTCACAGATCTTTTCACCTCTCTGGCACAGGCACTTACTGTGCCAAGGTGAGTTGCTGTTTGTTCGTTAAAGGCAAAGGTCCACCTCATATTCGTGGTTGAGAAAATGGCAGATTCTACATCTCCTCCACACGCTGAATCCAGCGGTATAGGTAAACTGTCTCAAAATAGTCTTTTAACCCGTCTTCCTGGACGGAGTCTGTAACAGATTGCTAACCCGAGTTGACGTGTGAAGCCGTTGATTTTATCTATTGAACACGCCAAGACTCGTTGGCCACCGCGGCAGCCGTGGCAGTCAGCCAGCACAGCAATCGGATTTCTGGAGCGATCCGCCTCCGGGCTCCAAAAATGTAGCCATTTCGACCGCTTCAAAAATGAGGCTTTTGTCACTTTTGAGTCTGCTGATGTACATTACTGGGATCGGCACGACCAGAAGGCCTAGGATATGTCTTTAAGTCCAACAACGGAATGAGGTGGCCCCCTGCCTTTAAACGAGAACAAGTTTGGAAATTTCCCTGGGCACTGGTTCATCTCTCTTATTTGGTCTCGAATACTTGAATTTTCCACTGAGGCTAAATCCTCTCATTCAAATTCCTATCGACGTTTAATTCGATAGGAACAGAAGCCCTGAATTCTATCATGTCACAGATTTCGAATTTTTTGGATGAAATTTTTTTCTTGAAAACTACTGCGCAAGAAAAGGATGCTTTGGATTGTTTCTATCCAGCGTGAGTATCTGCAACTTATCCCAGAATCAGGTTTTCTACACCCTAACTTGGAAAAGGTTTTAAGCGAAAAACTAGAGGTTGCACTCTTTCTGCTCGCTACTGCATAAGTAGTAAAATACCCAATTTTTGCTCCGGTAGGACAAGGATGCGGTAGTGTTACACTTATGGCTTGCGATGAGAACTAACCTACCTGTTGTACCGATTGCAATGCTTTGGATTTGCTTAGTTATAATCTTAACCAGACACTTTGTGGGGGTAGAAGATTAAACCAGAATTCGAGAAGTGCAGGATGCCATTTGCGTATGAGGGCAGATAATATTCCTAATCAAAAAAGATTTAGTAATTTTTACTTGTCTGACCGAACTCAAAGTTGATGAGTGAGCAAATAAAAACTGGCGAACGAAATGAAATTAAGAAAAAAATGTCGAAAAAAAAACCAATTGTTTTCAGATGGAATGCGGCTAATGTAGGGTGCGCCAAAACTCTGTTTTAGAACAAGCATCTCTCGCTTAAAACACGGAGATGAGGACATTAAAAGGAGACATTATCGTTTTTTTATTTCCGTTGTGGGCATAGACCTCAGCTTTGATTCTAGGGTTTGTTCAAACTTCGGAAATTTCATATGAGACATGGACTCCGGCGCGCAGGTAGTGGAGGTCGTCCCCCACTCCTCCCCCCCCCCCCCTCACTACCACTCCTCTACCTATCTGTTTGACTCCAAATTCTTTTGAAAAGTAATAGAAGCCTTTTGCAATGGAACCCAGAAAAATCATTACAAAATTCGGAAAAAAGTTGTTTATCTCTAGGTTTCTTGTTGGCTTTTGACAGTCGTCAAAATTTTTGCAAACATATTCGAAAATCACACTGTAACAGCCATGTTCACTTGAGTATGGCCACGGTTTTCTGCTTTATACTCGCAGATTCTCTCTCGTAATATGCACATGATAGTTGATAGATTAATAGAATGCTGAAATGGCTCCCCAATGTTCCTGTACTGCGAATAGTGATATTGGCAATTAATAATACCTCATCGAGGTCTCACATCGATCCTTGAAGACTCCGCAGTGTTCTAATGGACTAAGGTCTCCTAAAGGCAGTGTATCACCTCGTTTTCGTATTTTAGCTCCTAGCAGATTATGAATCTCCTCGACACGCTGAACCCAGCGGTCCCAGCGTACAAAACTGACTTTAAATCCGTTCTTTAAACGTTCTTAGAGATCGGATTTGTAAGAGTTTGTCGAGATAAGTGAACTCGTGAAGCCGTTGACCTCATCGATCGGACACGTCCAGACGTGTTGGCCCACGCTGCAGACATGGCGGGTAGCCAGCACAATCATGGACCGCTTGGCCCAACTGGTCCGTGAACTGCGTGTTCGGACCCTTCGGAAATTGCGTTTTCGTCACTTCTGTGCGTTTTGTCGTACATTATGGGAATCAGCGTGACGAAAATGTCCATAGTCTCTTGGTATCTATAACCCTCGAAAGGAGGTGACACACTGCTTCTAAGGACATAAAGGAATTCAAATTCTCTTCGAATTGCTTTATGAAATAAGAGACAGTGTGTCACCTCGTTTCGAGGGTTATAAAAAACCTTGAGGAAGAGTCAAGGCGCATGGCCGAAGCTTTTTTCCAAGCCTGGACCTCCACCACTGTAGCAATTTTAACACATTCGCAACCTTACGCTTTTGACATGGTGTGCCACGTGGGACACGCGCGTTCGAACGCGCGTGGGTCCCGTGCTGAACCGCTTGAGCACGTGGTTCCAAGTGGTAGGAATTTTTCCTCTGCCGTATAATACTCCGAATTTGCTCGGATCTGAGACTGGTAGTTTTCTGTTTTGTAGTTGTCAGAAGTGTTACTAAATGTTCGTCATCTATTCAATGGGTAGTGTTTGAGGATTCTTTTTTCATATCTATCGTTCTCCTAGTTGTTCGTTTCAACCACGTATTAAAGAAGTTGGAGGGTACCTGTCCACTGCGTGTGAGCAACGCTCGAATATTTGTTAGTATACTACTAGATAGGAGTTTGTTGATCATGTTTGCTTCATAAAAATATAACTGTGAGAAGAGAGTGCTCACCCGGTTGAGCATGCGGTCCCATGCGTCGCATAACACGTGTCAACCAGTTGAGCACATTGTCGCGAATGTGCTGTTAATCAAAAATATTATTTGTATGTACAACTAAGCCGCTGACACGTGACAATTACTGGTTTTCCCAGCTTTTCTTACGCGTGATTTGAAGATTAACCAGGCCTTTCCAAAGATTTTTGGCCCGCCCTGTAGTGAGATACGTGAAAAGGCCACTAAGTTTTGGGTACATTGAAATCGGAGGTTTGCGCAAGCTCCTTATACAAGAGTCCCCGGATCGTGAAGAAATGTGGCTAATGCCGCAACGCTCCCAAATAACAGAGTCGAAAGCTACTTGTAGCTTGCGAAATGGATCGCATTTTTAAATTTCCAGTTTCAGGCTTATTACTGAGAACGGCTCTTTTTTATTGGTATTTTACGGCGCATGTTCTGAGATCAGTCACGAATCCTGCTTGTATTCGTTCTTTGTTGAGACCTTCGGCTTCAGCCATGGACTGAACTCAATCCTGCTATCCATATGCTATAGATACTTTTCACTTCGATACGGTGTTCCGAAACGAAAACCTATTATTATTCTCTGTTTTATCACCTGTCTGCCCTCTCTTGTTCCAATGGTGGGTTACTTCATGTTCAATATACTTTCAAAATCAGGGAGGAATTTCACAGGTTCCCAGATTTCCATGGCCTACTTAAAACGTTCCTACCATAAATAGTATGGGCTCACTATTTCAGCTTGTGCTATGTCGAAAATGGGCCAATGAATCTACTGTGGCAAACCTTATTGCCAAGTATAGAGGCGATATGTACGATGATGGTTTAGCAGTTGCAGGTAATTTTGGGTGTTATTCATCGAGGTAAATATATACGAGAGTCCAGTGGATTAGATCTTGCAAGCCGTGCCTCATCAAGTCCGTCTTCATGCGCTGTTCGCGCATCCGCGCATTTCACTAACACATTGTTCTCATTCTCAGTCGATGCTCCGGTGTAGCACTTGGTGCAGCTCCAGAGCATTGGAGTCTTCAATCCAGTTGATAGAGATAAAAAGGATTCGAGTTTTGTACCGATGGCGTTTCAATTCACTATTTCACATGCGTTGATCATGTGACACCTGGCAAAATTAGTGGGAGGGTGAAAAAGTGGATGGCGCTTGAGACAACGCCACTCTCCACGAGCGCTGAGTCATGTATGGAGAATCTGGCGCTGTATTTAAGGATGTTAGGTAAATCCGGCATCGGACCCACCTATGGGCGATTTCTGAGTAATCGAGTGTTTTTGCATTTTGTTAGTAATGAAACAGAAGAAACAATGTTCACCTTGCACAGAAGCTTAATGTGTTTGCTTAGGAATTTATTGAAATATTACATTGGACAACTTGGATAATGCAGAAGTATAATTTCTTCTGCACTGACCTAATATATTTGCCATTTGCTCATCTAGGCAGGCACGAAGCGTTACAGGCTCTTCAGATACAAAAACGTCAGCTTAAGTTTATACTATACAAAAACTTCAGCTAAAGTTTATACTAAAGTTCATATTATTGCTAGAGAAAGTGAAGATTCAATTGACGCAACCCCAAGACATTTGCATGCGTTCACGCAAAAAGTTGCCTGCTTAGATGCTGGGATATATTCAGGGTTTCGAGGGAAGTTGTGAGCGAATGTTAATTTATGTTCTATTTACCCTTCAGAATCTCATCTTCGGAGCTGTCTGGCAACTGTCTATAGTAATATAATGTTTCCCGGGTGATTAAGTGTTTGCAATTCATGTGAATTCGTAATTTCGTAATCTTGTCTTGAAAACGCTTTGAACATAGGATGTTTCCCTTAAAGGCAGCACTCATGGAAAGTTTCACTTCTGAAATGAGTCGCTTACCATGTAGTCGGCCGCTGGACAATCGCAACAGTAAGTTGAAAGCTTTAAATGGTCGCCTACCTGCGAAGATACTGTCGTGGACACATCTGCCACTTTGGACATTAGGGTTCCGTCGCGCCAACTAACGCCGTTGACAGGGTGTGCGCATGTGGTTCAGCGGGGGCTTGTTTATGAAATTCGTATCATTTGCAGGGTTCCGTGGCGGGACCCATCACGGAACACTCGTCCGCGCTGTGGATACACATGAAATACTGCCATCATTTTCTGTGTTTTTCGCGTGTTTCACGCTACTTCATCGTTGTCAATGAGTTCATCGTCCCTAAAAACCCCGATATGCTGCGAAATGTCAACCCAAGGATTTCCGTGAGTGCTGCCTTTAAGGAAGTGAAAAAGTGAAATGAGTGAGCAGAAGTCCCTCTCTTGTTTTGGATTTCGGAGTTATGATGCGAGGTTTGAGTAACATGGTTCAAGCTGCAAAATTAGTATAAGGTTGCATGTGAATAATAATAGGTTGAATGTGACTTAACGTGCAGTCCAGAGAAATAAGGTACGCAACCTTTTCGTAAGTATTTGAGCAAGCTTTTGAAATTTTACAACTGATATTTTTCCTATTTTGCATGAGTGCTTAATGATAATTGACCGAAAAATTTTCTAGAGTGAGTAGTGGCTAAATGACGCTTCAGTTTACCGTTAAACATCGTTAGCAGGGCGCACAGAGTGGGCTATTACCCGTCCTTCTGTTGAGTAACCCATGTCTTTCCGGTGAACTATCATTCAGCAGATTTCCTCAATTCCACCCCCAAATATGAGTGTTGGCTCTGATGGTGCTCAGATATACTTATTTATTTTATTATTTATTTATCTGCACACTACGGTGCGTCAAGCCAAGTGCAGAGAAAGAAGAATCGAAAAGCAGAGAGTGCTAGCTTATTTCACTACTGTTACAATACCTAGAAATAGGTTAATACTTACTACCTTCCTGTCTCTAGGTATTGTTCAACTGTTCCTATTTGTAAGCTTGTGATAAGATAGCAATGGATTGTTAATATTTAGGTCTGAAGAAGACACTAAATGCCGAAAGCTTACGAATAAAAGCATTGAGGACCTTTCAATTGAACAACTATATCAGCAATGATGGCTAAATTCAAACAAAGTGACCCGAACTGTGCTTAAAGTGAGGTGGAGAATAAATGAGAAGGGCAAGAAAGGTTGGGAACACCAAGAACAGAACTATCTAATAAATGCAGTGATGAATGGAAAAATTTGAAAGGAAAACAAAAAGAAAAAATACTCACATACAAGATAGAGAAAAGATGCTCCATTGGAGATCTTCAGCCAGGTTGTGTTCAATCGATGACTCAAAAAGAGAGTGATGGAACCATCTTTCTGGGCGGGCGATAGCTAGATACATATATGACAAAATGTCACGTGCGAGAATTCTCTTGGTTGTCTCCAGCTTCTCAAATATGCTTGTTGAAAATCCTCTTCAGAAATATCTTAGAATTCCTCGTGCAAACTCTGGATTGGTGTGATTTTAGCAAGTGCAGGGTCACTTTGCTACTAATCAATTTTCCCTTTTTTCCGCCTTCATAGGGGCCGTGTCCAACACCACACAAAGCCTTGCTGTCTGTCCTCTAAAATATCAGAAGTTTCCACTCATTCAGGCATCCTTAACGCGTCAGATGTACTTGTAAGCTGCGTGCTTATATTCTATGTTCTTCCGTGGCTTCCTATTATGATTACTATCAATGTGCTGAAGAGTAAAATGTACGCACTTGTGCGTTGCCGCGCCACAGTACTCAGCTCAGAAACCCTTCGCCTTCACGCAAATTTAATAAAGGTAAGACATCCATTTTCTATTAGGCATTATTATCTTCTATTTTTCTCTTAACGCAAGAGGTTTTGATGTGACATGGAACGGGGTGCACTACATGCTTGTGAAACGGCTGATTAGGCAATATGTAATGTGTTCTCCAAGAACCTTGTTTCTTTTATATCGTACGTCGCCATGCTTTCACCGATGATTACGATCAGCTTCAACTATAGGGTTCGTACAAGCAATAGAAAGAACGAAGCATGGCAATATACATGATTTTGGGGCAAAATTGGGCTCCTTATCTGTAGGTGGGAAGAGCAACATGTCACACTACTGTCAATAAGTGCATTATTTTTTGTTCTGTTTTATTCAGCTCGGAGGCGCTGAGGCTATCAAGGAGCCTGTTCATATAAAAAGATGTCATGTGCCAAGTGAGTACATTTCCAGGCTCTCACCACTCAGTCGTTGACGCCATTTCTACATCTTATTACTTATCTTTGTTATATTTTTGAGCAGTACATCTATTCTAATCCTGTCACGGAACTTATAATTTTTATTCCAATAGGTAAGAGCGGTACTGATCCAGAGCTACTGAAGATCTTGATTCTTTCTTAACGGTTCATTGTGTGAGCCTGTGCCCTTCTTCTCATCATACTTTCTGCAGGAGTACTGTCGATCGTCACACCAATTATCAACATTTACTACATTCGACCATACCGCGAAATGTTCATACGATGTCTGAGGTACCAGTCAAAATCTAGCGAGGTCAGCCGGTCCAAAGTAAGCATGAGCAGAAAGTAAAGTATCCAATGTGGACGCTTTATTGATCTCCGAAGATTCTAGTTTAATTTTGCACTAAAAGCACTGTGAATGGTTATACGTGTTCAGTAGAATGTGTGGTTTTGAATCATTTTTTCTATGTAAGGCGTGGTGTTGTACATTTCTATGCTGCGGTTGGAGTGAACTCCAATTTGCTGCTTATGTCAAGTGTATAACTGCGAAATGGAAGTTCTTAGTAGAAGAAAACACAATGATTCCGGAGGGAAGTGAGGACACAACTTCATTTCGAATGCGCTTCATCAAAAGCTACAACCTTTCCGCATCTTTTCTGTTGAACTATGGGATTATTTCCTTCCGATAACATTTTTCTCATAAGGTCCGAACATGCGCCATTTTCAGTTCTTCAGTATGAGAAAAATTTTCCGCATTGGAATATCTGCAACTGGTCGAGAAAAGCGGTACTCTAATGAAGCTAAATATGTTGGATATAGCGAGTGGGGACAGCACTTCTTGCTGCAGCCTCGCTGAGACAACTTCTCTTTCATTGATGCTGCATGGAGAACGGCGCGACGGTGTCATGAAATACCACTAAAATGACTGCACCATTCTGCTTGTTATTTGAATTAGAGCGTATTTTTGATTGGCTGTTGCCGACAACGTTTTCCTTCATCAGTTTTGGGAGAAATTAACAGCTTATAGTTTCTCGATTCTCAGCGAACGTAAAATACTGTCTTTTCCAAAGCGGACAATGTTAGTGGTTGTCAATGGTCGCAGCGCGGTCTCTTGCATTCAAATGAATCAGAATCTTCTCACTTCCCAACACTTCTTCAAATATGATGCAAAGACCTCATGTGCCCTCGAATCTCAAATTGGACCGCGAATGTTGTTTCGAATGCTCAAATTTGACTATTTTCAGAGCGGAAGATTTTTCATTGATATAATAAGTATGTTCTTCAGTTGTTTTTGCCGTTTTTGAAAGCCATCTATATAACAGAAACGAGGAAAATTAGAATCAACTCTACCGTTTGCATGAGCATCGCCTTTATACATCGAATCTAAAATTTCACAGTTATGCATCTGATATGTGAGGACTTTTCCGTACTATTTCTGTTGAATGTCGAAAAAGTTAGAATAAATTATTTACGAATATTGACTTCGAGAGCAACGCGTTATCTTCCAAGTCGAAGCAATACCACTAGTACCGCTATTCCATACATGTGTTATGTGTTGAGTAATGTCTACGTATGCGAACGTTAGTTAGTTGTTTCTTTCAAAATCCTGTACACGTCTGTGTGGAAAGCGTAATTTCTCTATCATCTCACTCTCGAAGATGCTTTGTAGTTGTAGATATCTTCCTTTATTTGCGATCCCATCGAGAACCTTCTTATTCCGCACTCTATCGAGTTTTGCATCCTCTACCTATTCTATCTCTCAAGGTATTGCTTTTAACAACAACTTCTAACAATATCTGGCGTGTTCGGTTGCCGTTGAGCTAATCAGTGCCTAAGTGCAAGAATAACAAAAGTCCTATTAATCATCGACAACCCTACACTTATAGACGATTTTTCAACCACGACCATTCAACGCTGAAACCACCTCCAGTCGAAATCAACATCGTCGTACTACATTTTAGTTCTCTAATCGTATGTCACGAATCTTTCATTATGGCATAGTGAAGAGGCATCAACGTGTTCAAGCCATGATTCCGGTAACATACGTAAGTATTTAACGGATTGTCGGTTGGAAAGCCAATTTATGCCAGCTAGATCCAGGTCGTTCGCTTGTCAGGGAAACACTCAAAAGTTTAGCTACGGCGTATTGCAGGCACAAAATAAAACAGTTTCGGCATATTTACAGATATATTGTTGTAGCTGCGCAGTTTGGCGCGTTAAGAGTTGTTCTGGGACACAAGACCTTAGCGGAGATTGTTTGTGTATGTGACCGTGTTTGGGTTTGATCCGGTCCAAATTCTCTTCTATATAATGTTTGTATCGAAGTTATACGCTAAATACTCTTCAATTTTTTCTGTAGAACATTGCCTGTCGTTATGAATGTTCTTTTTTCGACCGGTGAATCCTGCAATCTGTAAAAGGAGTACACAAAAAAGGATAGTGTCAGCTAGTGCTGTTGTAGGCAGTCATATTATACATCATATAGAGGGAAGTGTTGGCGTTGTGCTGAATGTATGCATCCATATATTTGTCGTATATTTATGGAATGATGTTTTGTAAATCGGTAAACGTGTCATTGTATGATTTAGAAGAGTTGGAGATAACTCAAGAATTTGAAGAAAATCTAACAAACATGGCCTTTTCGCAATATCGCAACATAAGAGGTGGGGATGTGCACAAGTTTGTTCTCAGTGTCGCAGAAATTTGTACCACCTATGTTAACGAATTGTTGGTTTCCCTACTTAGTTTCTGCAATTTATTTCTCTCGATAGTCGTATTTCTCCCGTTGTCAGAAGACATAGAACATTATTGCTTCCAGTGATATTCAATTTTGCATGTAACCACCATATTTTCACCATCCTTACCAAATAATGAAACAACGAGGTTTAGAAGTTGTCTACGGTGCAGCTCTGATTGCGAATTGTATATCACAAGGGAAAGAAGTAAACATGTGAAATACTTGAGGTCCTGGGACATCTTCTCAAAGTTTGCAGATGACTGTGTTTTCACAGCATTATGTAATAAAGTCCAAAATAAGAATCATTCAAAGCACCTGTTATAACAAATTCATCGATTCTAAACCAATGAATAATCTGAATCCAATCATTGAACAGAACACCAGTATCATTTGAGGAATGAGCACGTTCACTTATGAAATACGCATCATGTGATGATGATACAGCTTTCTCATCTGAAGCAACATTATGCACCGGTGCATTTGTATCTCTAAAATAGTGTTTAAACTCAATTGTGAGATGATGGGGTCGCTTCGATGATCAAAGGATGCATGTGAAGGATAAGGAAACCGAAAGGTAAGGCTCGTTCGAATGTAAGGGCCTTGAAATTGTCGCACTTCACGCCTAAACGTTAGCACTACCGAATAAGTACTTGCAATTGGGCATCTGTAAGCGGGTTTCTTTTACGAGGATGAGCTCACTCATCTTAGCAGCAATGAAACAGAAGTGGTGCTTATCTAGCCAAAAAAAATCTATAATGGGCCGTTTTTCAAGCGCTTGTTTCATAATGACCCGATGGGAACCTACCCAAAACAAATGGATTTTAATCGAAAATCAGACGACATACTGAGGTAGCGGCGGTATTCCAGAGCACCCCCGTTTTTTCTTAAGCAGCGTTTTTAACACATGTTCGAATTTACGATTTCGGTGTGGAATACGCGCACTTGAGTAGGCGTACGTTTTTGTCCTACCCGTTGTACACACGGCCCCACGCATCGCAGCATCGATTGTCAACCGGTTGAGCACACTGTCGTCGATGTGTTAACAGAGATGGGTGATGCATGTTACAAAAATGGGAACATTGATTCAGACATGCAGCATTGCTATCAGTCAATGCTCGTTATGGAACTTCTCAAATTAGGTGACGAAAGCTGACATTAGCATTCTCCATCTGCAATATATGTATTTCGAAATTGGGAGTCGTCATGCTCCAATAAACATAGTCAAATGCTTCTTGTTCCGCATATATTGACAGGAAAGAGACGTGACTGCTTAGGCAGCTCACACCTTTTTCCTATTTCCATCTACTGCTTGTATGATGCAGCTTTCTACAACATTCTTAGGTAAGTTCTTTTTCTCTTCATACAGCAAGAAGTTTGAAGATAATTGATTAACTGATGGAAAGATGGGCTAATGGAATCTAAAAATTATCGATTAGCTCACGTGAAACGCGGTAGAAGGACGAAAACTAGCTGAACATTTCCCCAAAGAATCATCCCAAAGTATCATCGAGATTATCTACAGCAAATGTGCTACACCTCACAAATTCACCTATTACTAATACGGGCGTCATCACCTTTACCCTGGATAATCCTAGTGCTACATCCAGGCTCTAAGTGAAACCTGAGACCGACTGGGACAGACTGATACAAGCTCTTTTTTGCCAATTCGTCTTCCTCAGAGACTGAATAGGATAGATATTCCTACACACCAGAGAAAATCTATAGCTTAATGCTTACGCAATGAACCTGACATTTCAAACATGTACCAATTGTTCATTTATTTGGGATTAGTTTGGTCGCTCTCTTTAGCGGGTAGAAATTTCGATTTCGTGCATGGATAAAAGTGACAGGCAGTGGTTGTAGGATTGGAGCTTAACTGGCCAGCACTGAGTCAGCAAGATGGTTGGATTTTTTTTTGAAACAAGCAGTTTTTGCATGTATAAATCATTATAATACATGTGTCCGTAGTGGTAGGAGGCTTGAGCACACAAAACTATGCTGAGTTGATGTCAAAAAAACTAGAAAGTTGCTAAAATTGATCTTGATCGCCTAACAGGGCAACAAATCTTACAGACCTGCAAAAGTCTAAAATTTGGTGCGGATTTACTCACTCTTGGGAATTTCTATTCAAAACATACATACAAACACATAAAGTACAGCCACCGCTGGAGTGTTGATTATTAATGCTGTGCAGGACTGATCGCTCTCAAATTGTCGCCTAGTGCGAATCCTATTTTGTAGACGCTCCGAGTTTTTGCCGTTTTTAGAGGCTTGAAACTTCCAGGGATTTGGTTCTTCAAAGATAGAAAAACTACAGAGTGCGGCATGAATACTGTGTCGAGCTTTGTTTTCAGTTCCATGTTCAGTGTGACGAGCTTTCCTCCCAAAATTTTATTTTCAACATTGTCACCATTGCACTACATTCAGTTTTCAAAATCTCACACCAACGTCTTGCGTTATAAGGCGTCCATACCCGAAAACAACCGCAACTCTCTCACAAAATCTAGGTGTGCAATATTTTCTCTGATTTCTTTCCTTTATTTAGCAGCAGCACCCCTGGATCGTCGTTTTTGCACTGTGATATAATACCATGAAGGACTGTCCTCATCCATACATATCTCCCACAGATGTCACTCTTCCACAAAAATCATAAGAAACGAATACATTGCAAAACTGGGAAGGGAAGGAGTTAGGCGCTAGCTGAGCCGCAGTCGTTATGGATGAGGAAAAATAGAAAATCTGTTTGCTAGGGATGCAGTGCTTAGAGAGAAAATGAGCAGAAAAAAATGACTTTTGTGGCTTCAATTTGAATGAATTCATACCTGAGGAGGAATGGTGTGCTGACTTCTTCGACATTAATGATATGGATGTGTCAATGGGGAGAGACGAAGGTGAAGAAGTGTGCTGTAGAACGCACTTTTGCCACGAATGTAGGACCGCTCCTCGGGAAGAAGGATGAGCGAACTCCCTTAGATTGTTCGTGGGTTACAGCGGCTTTGTATTTGGTGACGCCAGCCTCCGCAAGGGTGGGGAGAAAGGAGACCCCGTTGGTTATTCCCCCCATGAAAGTGTTCGAGCAAATAATATTCGAGAGCGATTAGAGTTTCAACTTTTTCAACGGAAGTTATTAGCAAACAACTTTGACATAGTATTTATGCTACACACTGTACTGTCGATCAGCAGGTAAGTGAAAGGTTCAGCTCCAAAGGGTAGCTGTCCGAAAGTTGCTGCGAGATCTTGTACTTACAAATACGTAGAACAAAGTTGGTTACCTCTACATTCGGGCCCCACCGCGCTTCCCAAACCGCAAAAATAACGAGCCGCCTGCACCGTCAGACAACTAGCTTGACAGTCTGTACATAAAGTGGATTGGTGCAAAAAAATGGCGCGCTTTCTTGCAAAACCACGTAATTTTCTCTAGACATAGTATGAGTAGGAGTCACAAAACAATTGACGATTTCCAAAAATCTCGCCTTCAATCTTTCGAATTTTGAAGGTTTTCTGCAGCACCACCTGCAATAGGGCCCAAAGCACCTCCTTTGTATTACGCCAAGCATCGGTACTTACTCCATATGTGAGATCTGCTGCAACGAGTTTGCTCTTGGGGAAATGTGGATGAGAACTTGTCAAAGTATTTACCTGTTATTCCTATGATACTAGAGAGATGCTTTCAAAGCTGCTTTCTGGAAAGAGCACGCTCAACGATACCTTTTGCTCTTATTTGTTCAGAAACGTGGCGAGCGGTCTGTTGGAAAATCGCTCAAGACGCTAAAAGCATCGTTTTCTGCAAATCAACATTTGACCAAAATTTGCTCCGGAAAGCTTGCTTAAAATTGGATGACTCTGCTAGGAAACCTTGAAATAGTCCAGATAGAAATAGTTGAAATAGAAATAGTAGTATTCTCCGGGAGAATTGCAGTATTTTCGCCGCTTTTTCCAGTTCCCTAACGCTCTATTCCACGAGCAACTTTTTAGATTTGTTGCCGAGAAGCCGAATTTGATGACTTAAGGTCAAAAATTTTCCTGTTCTTCGCTTCTGAGCTTTCGGAGTTCTCTGCATGAGAACTAAGGGAGCTGCTCATACAGTGAGCAATAATCCCTGCTATTCAAGGAATTATATCGTCTGCTGAGGTTTTCATTCATCAAAGTTATGGAAAAAATAAGGTCAACACAAAAACGGACCATTTTCTGCACCAACATAATACATACAAGCCTTTTTTCTTTCCATCTTATACTTCCTTCGGTTTCTCTCTTCGTATCTCGCCCTCTCTCCAGTCTAACTCTCTTCCTGTCATGCCGCTACAATGTGTTTGGCCTTATTCTTGTTTATTCTGCCGGTAGAGTCACTGTATTCAGGGTGTTTATGCTTGCCGTCAGAAGAGCTGACGAGGCCCACCTTCCTATTTTGCATAGTGCAACGATGCCATATCGCTACCGAGCGGCAAGTATAAGTAACGTCTGAGGCTGCTCGCGGAGCTACGCGCGCATATACGATGCATTAGTGCGTTCCAATGATTCGATGAAGACTTACTTATCATCGCGAGAATTCTAACCATCTTTTGTGCTATTGACTACAGCATCGTCAACGTCAACCAACGTCATTTTGCTACGGCCAGAGTTGTAATAAAATGAATGCGTTCTAGTATTTGCGGATATTTCTGTTATGTCAACTTTTGAGATACGCTGCAGCGGAAAAACTCAGAGAAATCAGAAAAATCGACCTCAATCGCATCATTTATGTGGCATTCCTTTCAGAGCCCTCACCTGAAATCATGCGCGCTAAAGAATGATGATTGGTATATAACCGCATCGAATTCTGAGATTTCTCTGGGTACCTCTTTCGTATGGTGTTTTGCACAGCCCATTGTGTTCCGATTTTTTTATATTGCTCAGTGAACGTTTGATAGGTTCGACGACTGTACTTTAATCTCGCATTCTTTACAAACACTCATGTCCTGCAGTATCCCATCTCGTTTTCCATAAAAGTAAAAATTTTGAAGATTGTGAATCGATTCAGATGTACAGTAGCGAGCAAAAAGATTGCAACTTTTGGTTCTTTGACTATAACTTCTTCCAAAGCAAAGCGTGGGAGTTCGAATTTTTATGGGAGTTGTAGATACTCATGGGAGATAGAAGCAAGGAATAACCCCTTTACTCCATTGATTCACGTTTTTTAAGAAAGTTTTTTCTCACAGAGGCCTGAATCTGTAATTTGGCACCATCCGCAATGTCTCATAAAATGAAGCCTATCATTAGGATCTGACCAAGAATTGGTTCCTTTCAGCAGAGCCAACCCGTATGTGCTCGAAAATAGGCATGCACTGACCACTGGTTGACATCTACAAAGACTATGTGAGATTAGTTCAGCAGTGATCCTCTATGGGTGTTTCTGTCACCCTGGCTCCATCTATCGGCTCTATTTAAAAGAGAGGGATGCCCATGATGGTTCTATAAGTCTGGCTACAAGTGTTCGGTTTTAACGCAGCCTATTGCTCCCTCGCAGTTCCGAAATATTCGGGCTTGTTGCCGTGCAGCTAATCATGCACATCACGGAAATTAAGTTTTGGAATTTTTTCTGTCTTGAGGAGGAAGATAACTTAAGGATCCCGTGAATGGATAAGATTTTCCAGGGTTTCTAGAATATTACAGTGTGCGTGAGGCCTCATGGCGCCTTGGATTTATCGAAACAGGGCTACTCGAAGTGAAGAGTGCTGGTCACTAGCAGGAGCATGTGTGGCCCCTTGCTCCATCTACGAGTGTTCTCTCTTCGCCTGGAGCCTTTTGATTTAAAGATGTCTCGCTCAGTTTGTTTCATCCAAATCATATTGAATTAGCCAGTTTTCATAGTGCCAGGTCACAGTATCCCCCTTCGGTGATGTTTCGTAGAGTTCATTGCATTTTAGCAAAACCTAACTCATCGAATCAAAGGCGACATGAGTCCTCATGAACATGGTAATATTGTAGGAGTCCTGGAGCATCTTTACCACTCATGTGATCGCTGAGGCATCTTCCTTCTCGAGACAAAAAAAAATTCAAAACTTATTTCCCGTGATGTACACAATTGGTTGCGTTGCAATTAGATGGGTTATTTTTGAAACCCGAAGAAGCAATGAAATGTATTAAATTCTAGCACCTGTAACTGAACGATTAGAACCATTAGCAGCATCTACTTCCTTCAAACAAAGCTGATAGAGGATGCCAGAGGGGCAAAAACATCCATAAAGCATCACTGTCGAACTAACTTCACGTAGTCTTCGCAAATGTCAGCCAGTAGTCACCACATGCACATTTGCGGGTTGATTCTAATGCAAGCAATCAATTTGGAGCCCGATCGCAACAATAGACGATATTTTAAAAGACTTTGCGTATGTTGCCAAATTACAGATTTCGACCTCTGGGAGAAAAAAATTCTTAAAAAACAAAGAGTCGGCGGGGTGAGAAGATTCTAACTTCTTCCTATCTTGTCATGAGTATCTACAGCTCTCATAGAAATTTGAGCCTTCATGCTCTGCTTTGAAAGAAGTTATAGACGAAAAACTAAAAGTTGAAATCTTCTTGCTCGCTACTGTATATAATTGTATGAGTTCGCTTATTGAACAGAATTTGAATTTGGAAAAAACGACTCCATGAAACAAGTAAAAGTGGAGAAAATCAATTTTTCAAACATCCATTTTTTGCTTCAAAAAAACATCAGTGGGTTCAGTTAAAAAATAAATATTCAATGAAGGAAATTTGAAACTTGGTCTCACAAATCTGGACTTTGACATTAATTTATTCAATCCACTTCTTTGAAGGGTCATCTCTTATTATATAATGATGAATTTCGAAGCCCAAATTTCTTAAACACTAAGTTTAAGGATTTATTTCCTGAGTCTTTTCTTAAATACCGAGTTTTAGAATTTATCTTCTTGGTTGAAATTTTATGTGATTTTAACTTCCTTTTCAATGGTTTTGTTTAAGTGTATTTATAATGTTCATATTTTTTATATAGTTGTACCACGTTATATACTGCAGCAAATTCATTCTATTTTGTCTCGTAATTTTTTATTCTTCAAATTCGAATTATTTGATTACCCAACTCATACTATTAATCCGTATTTTCACAATGGTGACAGATAGAAATTCTTATGATCTGCAGAAAACTGGAGAAATTTTTGGGAATGTATGTCTTAAAATGACACGTACTGCAGTATTCTCATTTCTACTCATATCCTCTTTCTCGTTGGAAAGCGCACTTTCTAATTATTCGAGCATAGAAAATGTAATGATATTTAGTAATATGTAGGTCCTTCGTATTTTCGAGCGCTGAAATGATTCTGAGGTTGCTAGTGTTACGATTGTGTATAACAAATTTTTTGATGTCCTATTTTTTCGCCGATTAGATGGACTCGTAGGCCTCCAGCTGCGGGAAGCGGCAGTACAGTCGCCTCACGTAAGCAGCAGTAAGAGCTAGGGAATCAGAATGGGGCGAGAAAAAAGAAGATTTCGTAGACTGATTTGTTACAGTTTTTCTTCTGTTCGAGTGTGTCGTCGTCTTCTGTCGGGAGAAGGTTCATTATGCTGTGCAGTCCGTGAGTTTGCCTCAGTTGCCCCCTTCTTCTTGGATAATTGCGCAAATGAAGTTTTATAGAAAGCATCTGGAAAACAGAGAAAGGACGTGGTGCCAGGTTCGGTTGGCTTGGGTGCAGGAACAGATCAACCAGGCAACACGACACCCGACGTCGTGCCTACTCTGTTAGATTCCGCTGGAGAACTGCAGGAGCCAGGAATTGCAACCACTGCCACCGGTACAACAACCGACCCTGTTTTCGTTCTACTGAATTCAACTGAAGAAGCGCAAGACTCTGGCAACGCAAGTATTGTCGACGGTACAACAAGCGTGCTAGTGCCTGCTCTTCTGAACGCGACGGAAGAACAGCAAGAACCAGGCAACGCAAGTACTGTCGACATTGCGACGCCCGATCCAGTGGTTGTTCTCCTGAATTCGACAGAAGGACTGCGAGAACCAGGCAACGCAAGCGCTGTTGACCGTGCAACGCTCGACCCGGTGGTTGTTCTACTGAACTCGACGGAAGAACCGCAAGAACCAAGCAACGCAAGCACTGTCGACAGTACAACGCCCGACCTGGTGGTTGTTCGACTGAATTCGACGGTAGAACCGCAAGAACCAAGCAACGCAAGTACTGTCGACAGTGCGACGCCCGATCCGGTGGTTGTTCTACTGAATTCGACTGAAGGACCGCGAGAACCAAAAAACGTAACCACTGTCGACAGTACCACCTCCGACCCGGTGGCAGTTCCTCTGAATTCGACGGAAGAACCGCAAGAACTAAGCAACGCAAGTACTGTCGACATTGCGACGCCCGATCCAGTAGTTGTTCTCCTGAATTCGATAGAAGGACTGCGAGAACCAAGCAACGCAAGCACTGTCGACAGTACAACGCCCGACCCGGTGGTTGTTCGACTGAATTCGACGGTAGAACCACAAGAACCAAAAAACGTAACCACTTTTAACAGTGCAACGCTCGATTCGGTGGTTGTTCTACTGAGTTCGACTGAGGGACCGCGAGAACCAAACAACGCAAGCATTGTCAACAGGACAACGAACGACCTGCCCCTTATTTTACTGAACTCGACTTTGGAACCGGAAGCACCAATTAAGCCAACCACAACAGCGCCATCAGAGAGCGCAGGCATTCCAATCATAGTGACTTCTACACCGAACCTTCCATCAACACCGGACATGTCAATCGATTTGTCAACTGATTTTTCAGTGTTACCCTCACAGGAAGATGCGGCAACCAACGCTGCTTCCACAAAAACTTCGACATCAAGTCATAGTACGCCAGCCGCTTCGTCGGTTTATGGGTCGCAACTGACAACTCGAGCAGTACTAACTATGACGATTTCGCCATCCACACATGACAATGAAGTGTCAACGCATTCGTCATATTCAGAAGTCCAGTCACATAAGCCGACTGAAGCCGTCTCGACAATCAACTCGACATCTGCCTTTGGTATCGCTCCAACAACAACTTATTCAACAAGCAGGTTAAAATTATCATCCAATTCACCTCATCCGACCTCTTCCAAAACCTCAATTACCACCCCCGGGTCTAAAACCAATTCCGCTGGCGGGATAGAGCTTTATTCTCTTAGTGTGTCTCTTTTATTATCTATGTTTATTCATCTAATAGTGTAGTGTATAAATTAGATCATATGTCAGGGAGGAATTTCCATAGCACTGACATTTCAGCTACGATATTATACTTAAGCATCCGGCTAACAAAATTGTTCTCACAGTCCTTCTGCAAAAGAGAAATATCTTTTCTATGTATAAATACAATGCTTTTGTTACTATAGAAATCTATCGAGAGAGAGAATTCGATTGTTGCGTGCATAAATAATTTAGTACAGGTCCTTGTACGCTTTGAATGGTGAAAACGACTTGCTTGAAGACAAGAAGATGATGTTTCCTGAGCCTTTTTACTAAAGAACTGGTCGTCCTTTGTCTAATTCATGAGCACTGAGATCTAGTAATCTGTTTCGATTCGATCCCTAGACGACATAACATCTCTATGGGAATTCTACTGTGTCAACAGTGTTTGCTTCTCTTGAAAACCTCGACATGGGACGTTTTTCTGATAGCAAGCCCTTGAATGTTGTTCGAGTCTATGCTCGCATATTTTTAACACATTATTACAGTGTATCGTGCATACTGCTTAATGCTTTCCTTATGAAAACCTAATGAACCATGATGAACCAGATGTGGATAATTCCTAGTAATAGTTTACGTACCTACATCTTTAACTACATGCATACAAAAAGTGCGAAAAAGTTAGTTTTTTTAGTTCCTATGACCGCCTTCCTTTCCCAGAGATTTTCTGTTATTTTAAAATTAGCAGCACTATATGCGGAAGCAGTGCTGTTACATAGGATTCATCAAATCAGGGATTTTTTAGGCTTCTTGCCACTAATCCAAGTGAGACTCCAGTGATTGGGGCTCGCATCAGTTTTTAGTTCTATCATGTCCAAAAAAGGAGTGAGGTGTTTATGAGTAATCGTCGCAAAGTTCCTGGGCCTGAAATCTGCTGAAAACGTGAATGGCACCATCTCTCGCCCAACGTTTATCAGAACTTATCACATTTCTAATTTAAGATAGGACATAGAGGAACTGTATGACACTTGATATGTGCATATAAGCCTTCATCGAAGAAAAATTAATCTGTTTCTACACTTCAAAATACACTGATGGACACATACTGCAATCGCACACTCCAACAGTGCAGCCAACCAAAGAATGAAAGAAAAGAAGAAACCAAAGAAAATAGAAACTTTATTTCCCGAAATGTTTTTACGTTTCTCTTCTTTCTTCCTGGCTCGCAGCCAATGTTTTAACAGCCACTGATTTTGGGAAGTAATCCAGAGATCATCCGTGCAGCAGGTCATAATCTGAAGAAATAATATAGAAGTTCTACGAAACTATAAAATATGCATATTTTTGACACTGTCTAAGCAAAAGAAGTATCAACATAGATAAATGAACATAGCTAGCAATAAAGTGCATATGTGGAAGTTTGACATATGTATATTTTAATACGACCATCATGATGATCTATAATAGTACTATTCATATCAAAATATTCATAGAAACTCAATCCGGCCAGGCAACGTTTCTATTCACCTAATATGCATATTTTATAAAAAATTTATTAACAAAAATTTATGGGATTAATTAGGTTCTTATCGCTTTCCTTCCCGAAAATTAGCCAGCAGTCGCGGAAAACAGGAAGCAAGAAAGTTTCATCAAATTTTTTTGAGGTGCTGAGGAGTTACTTATGAGGGAGCGAGGGAACATTTCAAGAAGCATACAAAACTTCAATTGTACCAAATTTTTCTGCAGTGCATTTTTTGAAAGAAAAAAATAAACGACAACACACATTCGTCTAACCTCATTTCCGTCCTGACACCAGATCCCAGGTCTTTACTTAACCAGAAATCATCAACGATAGCTTCATCCTTATCAATAGACAACTGCTGGATACGAATGTGTGTCATGTTAGCTACGGTAAGAATTGTGTAGCCGTAGTCGTTAAGCCTAAAAGAACGGATCAGATCCTCCAATAAAATTATCAGGTATACGTGTATAAACCTCTTCGCACTGAAGGGAACAGGGTGTTTGTCAAATTTTGTTCCTGGAGAGTGACATCCCTGAATTCATACCTTTAACCTTGAAACTCAGAACATCGGCTGCTATAATGATGAAATGATGAAAAAGAATAAAAACAAAATAAAACTAAGAATGAATGCTCAGCTAGTGTCGTGGACCTCTACATAGTATCAATCTCTTGTAAATGTTATAAAATATGGAGAAGTTTGTCAGTTTATATTACAAAGATGAGTAACACAATAGACTTACAGCAGAACCCGTAATGATGTAAGTAGGAGCCTGAGCGTTGTGATAGCAGTTTTCCTGTAAACAATGGTGATGCTATGCATATAGATACATAGAAGAGATTCCAGTGAAAAAGAGGTGAAGAGAGAGAGATCCGCTAGCACACTACCTTATCAAAGGTGTAGGCAGGTCTGCAAAACAATCGCAAAGATGGATCAAGATTGAGAATGGTGCTAATAAGGAAATATGAAGAAATATGAGGATACGCGGACGATCAGAGAGTAAAGTTGCTGCTGATGCGTGCGAGCGAGTTCCACCCCTGGGGTCCCATGCACATCAAGGATTAGAAAAAAGCAGTTCCGAAAAGGGAAATAGGGGAAGAGATCGGAAAAAATTGCGTCTCCGCCTCTTTGGAAACCCGGATGGTCGGAATTTCAGAAATTGAATAAACAGTAGCATTATTTTCAATATTAAACAGTCAAAAATGAATTTATGAAAAATAATAATAAAGAAAAGAAATCAAAATGAGACCACGTTGTCTGTCTTTTTTTTTTTCATTAGTTTCTACTCTTCTGGCCTATCACATTCCGGTTGCTAGTGGTGCACGCCTGCCTAATAAATAAATAAATAAATAACACAAATATTTCGTCGTTTCTACGAAGTAATTTTGCCTCCTCCTACCACCCAGCGCTCTAAAGAAATTATCATCATACAAATAGAACTAAGTGTCCTTTTTGCCGAATTTTTGTTCTACTAAATATCTCTTACTAATATTCCAGAGTACTCACCCAGGTACATAGTTGGATATCTTACCGTGTTCCTGTACTTCTCATTCGCAACCGGGTAGAATCGCTCGTAGTAGTGTACATGACCCCAAAATCCGATGTCTACCCCGTACTGTATGAATGCATTCTCCAGTCCGGGCACATCGCCATTGCCGATTCTGATCTGTAGAATAATATTCAGTCGTTACACATAGCAGTTAACACTGAACCAACTAAAGGAAACCAACCAATGTGCTATTACTGTCAGAGCAGTCACTGTTGTGATTCGCTGAACAGTAGAATGGTCTATGGAGATATGTGAATAGCCAAGGCGTCTCGCGCCGATGTGCATTGGCAACCTGTGGATATTGCAGCAATAAAAGTGATTTATGAGTTTTATAGAATGACTAACTTTGAGGTCGTTCTCAAGCCACTTGTATTGATCTAATATTGGTCCACTCCCAAGCTCTTGATAGTATCCATAGTATTCGGTGCTCAGCGCAGTCCAATGCGCGGGGCCGAGATCGAAACTGGAAAAATTAACAATGAAGGTGGACAGCTGACAAATTTCACTGGCGCATAGTGTTCAGGGTACATGGACAGATTCTCGAAGAGGACTACTTGTCAGTTCTCAGAAGAAATACGAACGGAAGTCTTCCTTTATTTTCCCGGAACACCCATGCATTGCAGAACCATAGCGTTCACAGAGTTAAGGCTCAAATTCTGCTCTTGTCATTCGTTTTTTTTTTGTTTCAGTTTGGATGCACTCTGTGTAAAGATCACTACTCAAATCGAGCAAAATAATTAATTAGTTAACCAATACAGCTCGAGTCGGACCACATATAAATGCATGATAAGAATTCCCCGATAATGTGAGCTGTAAAGGCGAATTTTCCCTCAGAATTAGAATGCATGTCCAGCGGTTTGAGAGAGAGAGCCGAAAGTAGAACAATCGAATATTTCTCAAGGAATTCCATGCAGTTTTTTTTTCTGAATTCTGTCGCTCTACTCCTTTCACAATGTATCGTTCTGGGTCGCCACCACCAGCGATATCGATTTCGATATGCATCGATTTCGGGAGCAGTGTCGCTGATGCCGATGCTGCATGACCCATCGACAATCCTTGGCATGGGGTATATTTAGCTGAAGCTTCGAGGACAAGCATATAGGAAAACTAGTGATACGTATGCGGATAATTGCCATAAAGTACGCACAGTACCTGTAAAACTGATTTCCATCAAATCCGTTCTGAGGCATCCAAAATCTCTGCTGAAAATTTGAAAAAGTTCCACCTTCGTATTCGTGATTGCCTGCTACCATCATGTACGGAATCTGAAAACATTAATCTGAAAAGACTCTTTCAAATACTATAGGATTCCATACTGACAGCAAGAATACTCACACGGGATATAAGGGGTTCGAGTTGATTCATAAATTTGTCACCATTCTTCCCATCGTCATCCTGAAGATCGTAGGCTATATCACCTGAAGTGGTGGCGAAAATACTCCACAATGCATTTACAGCGTATGTTTCGAATATTTTTCAACTTTCACCATTGAGTTCTCTATCACCTATACTGGGATTTCGATGGGAACTGACGAAATGACAGCAAATAAGTATTATATTTTCGGTAAAACTCTGAATTCACTTCCTTTTCTTAATTTTTGTAGGAGCTGTAAAAAAACTGACGAGAATAGACACCCACCGACATGAATCACGAAGTCGAACATTCCAGCCAAACCATTCCGAATGATGCTTGCTGTCGAATTTCCATGACGACGTCCAAGATCTCCAAATATGCAGACCTGCGCAAATGACCCATGAGTACTCCCTCCGCACTTTTCACTTGTTCAGCATTCAGTTACCCGGTAAGACTCTGGATACTCTGGTAATGTCTTGAACTGAAATGTGCGTGATCCGATCTTGTACCCTGTAAACTTTCGGGTTAAACCATACTACATACATATAGCTTGAGTCAATGTGTAAGCAAAAAGGAAACGGTCGAATTACAGTGATTGCCTACAGTAATTCGTCGATGGAAGCAAGTTCTCCATCAAAGCTCTACGAGTGTATCGAGTGATGTTTCCCGTAACCCATTCAGTTTGAGATCCTTTCACCGAAAACGGCAAATCATTCGGTGAATTCCCATAGTGAACAGTCGAGCTATCTAGAGTAGAAACTTCTGGATTTCAAATCACGCAAAGGACTATACAAAAATTTGTCTGCCTGTCAAACTTGTTTTGATAACAATAATTCCAGAAAATTCACCGCTTTTGAATGTAATCCATGTTACACCCATCGTAGAGTAGTTCCCATGAAAGGAAAGATGGATCTGTTCTGGAGCGGAGATTACTAGTGGCAGTGCACAAATAAGGAAGAAAAACTGCATTATTGCAGAAGTTCCTTTAGAATGCTAGCGTGTGCTATCAGAGTAGCCCCACCCTATAAGAAGGAGGGGTTAGCGAGACGGCAGCCGGAAGCCATAAAAGATAAGAAGGTTTGGTCAAACAATATCTGAAAGAGGTGATGTTAGACCCCGTCACAAGCACTACCATCTTAACGCCAACAGTTTCACGAAAATTCTGGAGAAACATGTGAAAAAAGGATTCTAGCACAGCATATGCCTTGGGCTTAACGGTAAATAACTTAACCTGCTTGGGAGAAATCTGATCTTAGCAAGGAGGAACGTTTACAAAAGTATAAAGAAGCTAGCGGGATAGAAGGAAGGCGCTTCCACTATAAACTAACAAAAAACCTAGAGCAGACAAATTGGGATATTTAAATTCAATCATCGAATTTTGAATATAGATTGGAGAATTATGGATTACTGGAATAAAGGCCTCTCTTCTGCGAGGGATTACAATCTCTGCGTATATCTGTCTGTGTGTACAGCAGTAAAATCCATCTGAGTACACAAAAATGCCTCCGAACGCTAACATCAGCGGCTGGAACTCGATCAGGATGAAGCAAAGCAGATTAATCGACCGGGCTTTTTTTTCTAAACCATCTGTAACCTCAGCAATCAGTCACTAAACGTGACATTTTTTCGTCGCTGTCGCATTGCGAACTGCAAATTCCGCCTTTATCAGTTCGCTGTGAAGCGCTCATGGCACAGCTCAACTTGTTATCTGAATCAATCTTAGGCCGTGGGAATGTCAGTGAAATTTCCTCCACTTCCTTGTGTTTTCATTCAATTATAGGCAGTTCCTGAGAAGTGAAGGGTCGTGGCAAGACCTACAATGTTGGTTGATCATCTGTTTCGGCAGAATCTATGCAGAAGCAGAGGTGGAACAAAGGGAGAATAAAGAAATCGTACGGTAAGGTAAATACAGATAAGGGTAGGCCAAATCCTAACCGGGTTTCCCACAAGAGGTATTGTTTACGCTTGCTTTCTTTTCATTAATCCGGGCTTTCTTTTCGTTTCTCTGCGGTTCTTGTTCAATAAATGCTGGTACAACCATTCAATTCTGAGTGCAAGTAATCATTTTTTCAAGATCGAAACGTGGTTCTCGAAATTAGATGCACTTAATCAGTCAACAGTACTAGGAATGTTGACAAAAATATAATGGAAAAAAATCTACGGTTGGAATAGACATGTGCTGGGTGTTCTGCCTGGATCTGGCGCATAGTATCAGAGGCATGAACAGCTACAGTCTCCTAAGTGTCCTGAAAAATAGAAGGAGGGACACTTCCTTCTCTGATTTGGTCGAGGCATCTTCACAGCGACTTAAAGGCAGCACTCACGATAATCTTCATCTTTGATCTCTTGAGTGTTTTCGACCCTCAGCCACAGTACCGTTGATTTTGCAGCGCAAATGCTGTTCGAGACCCCGCCTTCCCCGAGATATTACAAGTAGAACTTCAGTTCAGCATTTCAACACAATCCGGCTGGTACGAGTTGTGATGCTCACCGGCTGGTACGAGTTGTCATGCTCATCGAAACTGATGTTGGAAACCTGCTGATGCATAGCCACACGGGGACCGTTGACACGGAGTAGGGCCATATGTTAGATCGGGGCTGCGTTCCCAGGTCGGAAAACGGGCCTTCATAATATTTAAGCACTAACAAGAGGTGTTTTAGAACAAGGAGGAGACGACAGGTAGATTATCGGACATGCGATTTTTTTTTCTTTTTCGGAAAGAAAACGATCCCGGCGTTGGGGACATTGACCAAAAAACGGTGTCGTCGGAAAAGTTGCACAGAATTGAAAATGAATTTTGTCAAAAGAATGTCTCAATAGTCCCAGGAATTTGATGGCGATAATTGCTCACCAAAAAGGCCTTCAGAAGGCGAGCATCAACATGAAAAATGCCAAAAAATTTCAAAGATTTCGCAAAGCAAAGGAAGAGAACAAAGTGTATAGCTTTTTTAGCATTAATGTTCTTTTGACTTGATTATCCAGAGACTTCCCCACCTCCGAGATAGCTGTGAAGAAATATTTTCAAAGAAGAAACGATTTTTTCTATTCGGGATTGTTACACAAGCAGGAAATCATGATGTCAATCCCTGAAATCGAACTGAATGAGCAACCATAATCAGTGAGAACAGGGAAGCCTAAAGGACCCATTATTATCAAAATGAAAATTGAATCAGCAACATTTGCACAACATTTCCGCATGTAAATCACTGTCACGAAAGACTCATCAGGCGGAATTCTTAATTATGAGCCTGCATTCCATGAATACCATGTCACCATCACCGCAGCACTTCGGCTAAATGATACTGCTAGTCGCGATTTTGTGAAAATATAGCGCGAATAATATCGAGATTCGTCATTAACAAGCCCACGCCTCTCCCTCATAAGATTTAATATAAAATCAACAGCCGCTATCCTCATTCAGGCTGCGTTGGATTCTCCTTCCACTCCTTCCATTTCAAATATGAGGATTTCCTTCACGAACCCTGGTTGGTTTTATTTGAAAATACAACAAAAAAACTGCTGTCCGAGCACTTGGCTAAACTCATTCTCCTATTTTTGTTTTCTTAGCTTTCTCGAGTAGAGTTTTCCCGGCAAATCCACTCATTCCGGGTTTAGAGCTAGATAGAGCCTTCTAGAGAACAATCTTGCCAAAGAATAGATATGTTTTAATATGCAAAGATTGCTCGTTGCATGCAACGACTTCAGCAACCTTCAGCGCACGCAAACGGCTTGTTTTTGTTAGTACAGCCAAAAGCCGTGGAAACGATGTAATTCTGAAGAAGATAAATTTTGAAAGATCTGAGTAAAGCTGAGAGAAAATAAAAATCAGGATCGAATGTCTCTGTATTTCTTTTTTTTTTTTTGCTCTCTTCGCCAGTAGCTGCATTAGTCACACCTGAAAGCAAAGGCGAGACTTCGAAGCAGACATGCAGTTTGTTGACGTAGTTTTCCTGTCACTAATTCTATTTTATCTCTGAGCAAACCCCAAAACTCTCCGAGAAGTAGGAAGAGCCACCCAAAGAACCTGGGCGAAACCATAAAAAATCTCGAAATGGGTACGGTGTTGTGGTAATGGGTGTGTGGAGATAAACAATCTACCATTGCGATTTTACATTCATGTCATTGAGACTTGCTGGATCCTAAAGAGTAAGGTCCTCTTGGGTCCACAGAAATTCTTTCTCTCAATCAGATCCTTAGAGAAGGCCAAATGTAGATTTGAATTCCACAATCTGCGCTTCTAGATAGACGTCTCAGCGGCGGTTTTTGGAGTCTCTGATACTACTACAACAGCAATCACTGAAAAACTCCAAAAATAGTGCCTATGCTCTCAACCAAGCTGCAAACCATTACCGTTCTGAAATCTGTCTTCCTCATGTTTAGCGAAGGATTATGCTGTTCACGGAATTTGGGAGCATCCTGTATACATAGAAATTCCGCGTTTATGGCTGGTTGGGAGTCAGAATACAGTGAGAGCTCAAGAAATACTAAAGTATAAACGGAAATTTAATTCTCTCAATTTTCAGCTCTGTTCTTCTTGTTGGCAGCACTTCACGACGTTTCTGGATTCAGTGTTGACAAGGCTACTAATAGAACAGGAAGTCTCCCTGTTAACGAAAATGCCGTTGATATTCCCGAAAAAGAGGAGCGACAATCCGTTGCGAATGAAGATATAGAAAGAGAATCTTCCGGTGACGGTGCTCAGAACGAGCCAAATGATCGCGCGGCAAAACCCTCTGGTGAACAATCAACAGACGATCACAGTGATGATGTAGAATTATCTTCAACAAATTCAACTTTAACACCGCTTCCAGATGAACAGAAAGAACCGCCTTCTTCAGAAGAGAAGGGAAATCCACCACAATCGAATCCGAATGGAACGAACTCATCGGACAATGGGGAGTCCTCAGCGATTTCAGACCTGCTACCGCTCAATACATCACACCCAAACGCTAACGAAGCTGCCGGAAATAATAGTGGAACCGCCAAACCTAACGGACTCGAAGATGACGAGAACTCGTCACTAACTTCAACTCTCGCAGTTATATCTATATGCCTAAGCTTTTTCCTGCATTTGTAACATGATTACCCTGTGATTACCAGTTCAACTGAGACTGTTTTAGAGGAGTTTTCAGGATTTACTAGACTTCTTCATGACAGAGTTTTTCTGTACTACTTGAGTTTACCCTTGTCTTTGATTTCTTTCCACTCCTCACTAGTTTAATAATGTTCTTTGCAATAAATGACTAATACACAAAAAGACATGAACAATTATTTTGACAAAAGATTTTATAAGGAGCGTTTTGTCGTGCAACTCTGCGCAGTGTAATGACAGTGTCAAGATAAACGACACACATGTATACATTTGCACACGGAGACGTTCCAGCATTATAACAGTATCCTCTTATATAAATCATGGTAGTGCAACAAAATTTTCTAGAGCACAGGCGTAGGGGGGAGGACTAGCATGTGATCGCATGCGCTCCCCGTGAGGCTCAGTTATATGTAGACTGTGCCTTGCGAGGATGCGAAGGTGACGGGACATTTGGCCGATGTTTCGTCATAGGTGCATAGACGTGGTGGTTTCCGTTTTCCGCCCATTTTTGGCCTTCCGTTTTCCGTTTTACGTTTCATTTTACTTCCGCACACCCCTGATCGGATAAAGTCCGCACTGTCTCAACCATTTCGCGCGAACCAACATGTTACATAGTGAATGCACATATGCAGTACTTATGCTGAAGGAGCGTTCTGTAGAACACGCTCTATTTTTTTCAATAAGATAGGATTTTTTTCTTGATGTAATATGGATAACTTCTCCTATAACATCACAAAAATTCCATCAACACTGGTGCCTATGAGAAAAATTTACTCATTCAACTGAAGAAAAAGAACTAAGGTCACTCATAACCATTTAAGAAACCCCAATAATGTTCCAAAAATGCGCTGAAACCACTTTGTCACGATAAGTGATCAGTCTACAGCAAATATGAAAACCAAATGCTTCATGATAAATTGCTCAAGAAGAGAATCCTTGTCAAAAAGATGGAGAAAAAGTTTGGAAAACAATTTTTCAGAGAGATGTCGCCATTGCTCGAAAAAGCGTGTTACAGCGCAAAAAATCAGAAGTAAAATTCTTCAATGATTTGTCATACGAAAACATTGGCGTCTTGGGATTGCCACTACATGTTCTGCCTCGAAATCTGCCAAATTTAATAAAACATGCTCTGGAGACATCTACATTTAGGTCACCCCTAGCTTTATTTTGTCTCTTCTTTGCATATTTAAACAACGTTACGGTAGCAAAATGTCGCATACCAAGACAGCTGCAGTCGCCTCCTCGAAGTAGTATCGCCATGCAGCTTCTCTTAACACAGATAAGTGAGGCATAACTTTCCTTGAACTTTAAACAAACAGAGTGTTGAAAGGCAACAACACATGTGACCTATAGGGGCAATTTCAAACTGACTAATGATTTTGAAGAAATTCCTAAGCTGCGGTCCTAAAGGAACTCGAGAGCAAGTAGCGTAGTCAATACTGCAATAAGCGTTCAGTTAGGGTTGTTTTAAGAAGATTCGCGTGAGCTACTGGCGGGCATGCGAAACCACCACATTTCTTAGTTTCATGTTCTTCCTAGTTCCATCCATTGTGAACAGTTCTTTGGGCTAGTAATTCGGCGCTCTATGACTCTTGAACATAGCAGTTCATCTACAAAGGGGTGATAATGATAACACCAGCCCACCTCCCGTCACCACGCAAAAGTTTTCAGCCTTTTCCCTTATGAGGAGCTTTCACTGATTTTGTTTGATTATTTGAGTTCTGGTATCGTCTCATACCTTGACATCCTACTTTTGTCTTTGATACATCTTCCTAGTTGTTCAGTTTCTGCACAGTTGTATCCACGAAGTTTATTCGGAAGTGTTCATGAATCCCATCACACCTCTCCCCAAAACTGTCGGAATATCTGTCAACCTTTGAAATAGCACAATCTGAAGCAATACTCTGAAAGCAGCTTTGTTTTCAGCATAAGAGTGAAAGAAACTAGCTGAAGAGTCGTTTCACCTCAGACTTTGATTGCAGTAGCTACTGGCCTTCGCTAAACCATGAAGAATTGATAGATTTTTGCGGCTGAAGACGCAAATCACTAATCAATCTACATTTGTTTCACTTCACTGCCGATTATTTTGCAACAGAACAAAAGTTCTTTCTGCAATAGAATAATAGAGATCTTTGAAAAAATCCCAAATACCCATCTTTTCAAGGGTGGTTATTGATGTATGAGCATACATAGTGGAAGAGCGAGTGTTTTAAAGTTTTTGGTGGTATTCCTGATTTGATTTCAGTTTTTGAAAAAAAAACATTGTTGCCTTGTAGGCGGTCATGCAAAACTATCACATTTCTTAGTTTCATGTTCCTCCTAGTCCCATCCATTATGAACAGTTCTTTGGGCTAGCAATTCGGCGCTCTATGACTCTCGAACATAGCAGTTCATCTACAATATACCAAGGTATGTAGTACACCAAAAAATGAAGGATAACCGTACTGATTTCTGCATCGCTTGCCCTCCGCCATTCCGGCAATAGGATCACTGATTGATGTCCTAGAGATAAGTAGACAGACAATGACAAGAGCTTATACTAACTGCGTGCGTCAGTTGCGCGTCAGACGCACGCACCCACTTGCGAAGAATTGTCTATGGAGACCGCTCAGCTTGGCATGTACATTCTCAATTAAAAGAATGCGCGGCCACCACGAAGCCGTAATCGCGTGCGTCTGAGCTGCATCAGAGATGCGACTGCCACTATCCTTCATCATATAGACTAATGCGCGTCAAACGCATGCATCAAGTATAAATTGCCCTATACACAGTCCAGGGATAACGACAAAAGTCGTAGTAAACGCTGTAGAAATTGGTAAGTTCTCTACTACAGAACCATGGTCTGAATGTATCATTGGGTTTACCCAAGGTGAACGTGTTGGCTCCCATTTTCGCGACTGGCAAATATGCTTTGTTGCCACGTTCACCCCGGGTGATCCCAATTACTCATGCGACTCCTATTTTGATCCTGTGTTGCAGCGGTCATCTTCATGTACGGGATGATATCCACCGAACCAGCTGCAGCATACAGAGGTGCAGTTTTGCAACTCCCGATTGCAGCCCTGTCGGAAGAGGAATCTGGCGACGTACTATCCGATTATGACTCGAGACATGATCGACTGAGGTCCAAACAGGTGTCCAATAGTCGTTCAGCGACCACTGCCCATGGAGAAAGAGGTGGAACAAAGGAAATTGAACGGATATCCAAGAATAGGGACACGCCATTTGTATCTGAGAACACAACCACCGAATCGGCTTCGATTAGCTACAGCGTGCCTTCTACCAGCACCACCAGCACCAGGACTCTTGCCTACGGTAATAGTACAGTTATTTCCGAATCTGTAGGCAATGCCACCAATTCCACTTTCATCAACAATCCAGAGCAGAATGCTGCTTTTAATTTGGTTCCCTTATGTACAGTGGTATTCAGTTTGCTTCCACGGTTTCTGCTATAATGACATGGTCCTTGAATTTTATTTATCGCTCATATTGATGCGTGAATGTCTTGCTTTTCCTTTGTAGCTTGGAAATTTGCAGTGATCATTTGTTTCGCAGGAATAAAGTTTGATATCGAATGGAATTCACTTATTTGCTGAGTTGTAAGGAATGAGAAAGGAAAGTATACCTTATTATAGAACCAAAGTCAATCTCTACGGAAATTCATTGATCAGAAAGAATGTTTGGCTGCATAAATTAACTGATTTCCGAAAACAAAAGAATGTGAGCGAAGCTCCTGGAAAAGAAAGTGTAAATGTGGTTCCGCAAAACAAAATGGAACCTAGAAGGGCAATTCATACAAGGGTGCGTACGCATGACGCACGCATCCATATGCGAAGAATTCGCCATGAAGACTGGTCAGCGCGGCATGTACATCTCCAATTAAAAGAAGGTGCGACCACAGCGAGGCCGTACGTGCGTCTGAGCTGCGTCAGTGGTCTCGTCCTATCCTCCATCATATAGTCGCACGCTCGTCGAACGCACGCATCTAGTGTAAACCGCCCTACACTTATCAAACCCAATAGGGCAATTTATACTGGATGCGTGCGACTGAAGCGACTATATGATAAAGAATAGGAGCCAGTCGCATCGCAGTCGCAGCTCAGACGCACGCGTTTACGGCCTCGCGGTGGCCGTTCGTTCTTTTGATTAAGGATGCACATACCGTGCTGATCGGTCTTCATGGAAAATCCCTCTCAAATGGATGCGTGCGACTGATGCGCGACTAACGCACGCAACAAGTATAAATTGGCCTAATCAGAACTCATACTGAATAAAAATGAACAACATCTCGCTGCTCTTATCAAACCATCCACTATCATAACCAATAGTTCTACCAACATAGCTTCATTTTGCTAGAATGAACCACCATATGAGGCTGTTACTTGCGTTTGCGCTTGTTTCGTTATCGTGTCAGCTACAGCCTACTGGAAATGGCCCCGTGTAGGTCACTCATCGATCAATCTTTGCAGATACCAAAAAATTCTGTGAAATTCAACATAAAACCCATCTTATTAATCTGCAAAACTCTGGAAGCTGCACACACCTCGTGCTACAAGCAGATGGAGATGTCATGTTTCACCCGAAACTTTATGACGTGAGAAATCTTTCTGATTTGGCATCAATACATGGATTACAGCACTTTTTCACCAACATCTTCGTCAGGTAATTAAAACAGCAACGTATATATACGCTCTTCATCTAAATGGCACAAATTTAACTCGGATCAGTGAGGTCCCGAAGGTGACACTGCCCAAAGGTGAACAAACCCTGAAGGGTTGGGGAATAAGTTCGTACCGTTTTTTATGGGCACAGAAACCACCATATTCCACGAAGATTGTAGACCACGCTGCATGGATTGGATAGCTCCTTCTCTCTTCTATTAAAGGCATCACCCACGGAAATTTCGCTCTCACAGATTTCGCTGTATTCCTAGGCTTTGCGCTATAGTGAAAACAAAGGCAGTGACCAATTTTGTCAAATCCTACGAAAAAAAAAAGCGGTTTTCACTGCTAACAACTCAGCAGACTTGCAAAAGACGGCTGAGTTAAGGGCAATTTATACTGGATGCGTGCGACTGACGCGCGTGCGTCTATATGATGAAGAATAGGGCCCAGTCGCATAGCAGTCGCATCGCAGTCGCAACTCAGACGCACGCGTTTACGGCCACGCGGCGGCCGCGCGTTCTTTTCATTGAGGATGTACATGCCTTGATGACCGGTCTTCATGGAAAATCCCTTGCAAATGGATGCGTGCGACTGATGGCGACTGATGCACGCAGCTTGTATAAATTACCCTTTACGGGGAGGGGGTTGGAATGAAGACATGTGGTATCATATGCATAGAGAATGATTGTAAACAGAAACACCCATTTATTTCATTTCACAACTCATCCAAACTGATCGCCAGCACAAGCTTTATCTCTTCATAGCTTGAGAATGCTGATATCTATAACTTTCGTAGAATTGGTGCGATAACGTCTGAGTATCCAAAACGATCGAAATCTCAAACTCGAAAGTTTCCGTGGGTGCTGCCTTTAATGCTGCCGGAGACAGCGCAGCTTTTCAACTCCATGTCTACGAAAAAAATTTTTTGAGATGACTCAATTTGTAGCCAGCAACCACAATTCTTGGATAAAGTTTATGAAATCAATAGGAAACTGAACAAAATAAGCGGTTGCAGTATGGTGCTGTCATGAAGCCTCATTTGGTGTTATATCTTGATCAGTAACAGTGAGCGCTTCGTTGTTAGTATTTTATTCTTATTCAGTGAGCTTTCGCGCTTAGCGCCTTCGTCAGACCTTAATACAATACACTACAATAACTACAATAACAGTCGCTTACATGAGAATACAATGACAAACCGGTCACTATGCAGGGAGGGTGAAAAGTAAGAATACAGTACATATTGCGACAAACAAGTTGGACAATGATAAGTACGATAAACAACTACAACACCCAGACCAGTGGAGCGGTCGTGGTCAAGCGATGAGTTTTAGTGCCTCACTCAGCTCATCCCTACTATTAATCTCTGGATGGTGCCGCTTTATTTCTCGAGCTTTCATTATCTTCCTTTCAAGGGGATGCTCGAGATGACGATTACTGCTCTACAACTACAGAGTCAGTAATAGTGAAAGACTCCTACATTAGAGTTCCTTTCTAGTCGTTTTGGTGAAATTTGTACAGAGAAATCGGGCATACACAATGTGGATGATCATCCCCTATCGAGCAGTTTGGGGTTTTGCACGGAATGCATCAGCTAAACTTATACATTGTTGAGAGCTAGCATCAGTAGTGATTGCTCCCAACATTTAAAGCAACCTTAGCGGATCATCGCCTTCATGTCCCACATACTGGGCGTCCAGAACGAGAAGCAACTTCAAAGACAAATTTGTCCTGTCTCAATTGGGTTTACCTCTTCTATGCTGTCCTTTCAGCAGTAAAGGTACCTCCTCTCCAAACGTCGTTGGAATCCCTAGCCAGTTGAGCCACATCTGATCCACGATTGAAGTCGAAGAATAGTCAGTTGCGAGGAGGTTTAATTTTGTCGACTTGGGTGGTCACAATCTATGCGGTAGAAAACAAGGTAAAGCAAGAATTGAAAAATAAGGTTGCCATGCTTGCAAAGAGCAAATCAAGAGCTAGAAAATGGGGTGAAAAGGGAGTTGGGGGGGGGGCACTTGGTATAAGTCGATGATATGACCTGTCCTGCACGTACAGACTTGTTTGCATTTCAGGTAACTACTGTACATTAAGAATCCTAACAAGTCAGAGCATTCTGGACGTGTCAGCTAACAAGTCTGTACGTGCAGGACAGGTCATATTACCGACTTATACCAAGTGGCGCCCCCCCAACTCCATTTTCCCCGAAAATGGACTATGACGACATATGGAGCAAGGTTCAAATCATCGTTGGAAAAAGCCGCACGAACTTATTCCCCAACCCAATATATAATATTTATGGCAATAGCATCGAGTTGCAGTGTTTCAGATGCAGACATTGTGATCGTGAATAACAGGCGCCTGAAAACACTACCGGAATTTGAAATCGTGAATGGAAAAAGATTACGCATTTTTATATATGACAATCCTAAATTGGATACCACACAGCTTCTGCAAGAATGCAAGAAGAAACGCTGTCCAGCGAAGATAACCAGTTCTATTCAGATGCCGTTCTGTGAGTTGTAATCCGAATTCCTCATTTCAAAAGCCGAAGACCGCTCTGTCACAGGGCATGGGCCGTTTGGGCAACTTTACCTGGGTGCCTTATCCTGTAATTACATTTGTTATGTTTGGTCCGTAGTAAGTCTTCATTAGACTACTGACTGCCGATTTGAACGGTTGAACGACTTCTCAGAAATGAAGCCACATTGAGGCGATCATCCATTTCTCTGCGAGAACGTTGTGAATTCCCGAATTTTGAGATATTTCTTTTCTCACTGCGTCCGAGCTGCGTCAGCGATGCGACTGGCCCCATTCTTTATTATGTAGACGCACGCGAATTAAGCACAAGCATCTAGTATAAACTGCCCTATAGTTACCGATTTTGAGCTGATTAGCTGCTGCGCGATTTATGGTGCACGGATAGCAATACCTTCACAAACACTTGCATTTCGCTTGTGTCTAAGCTACGCCAGAGGAGCTTCTGGACCTACTTTTCCATCGCATAGCCACGCGAGGGACGAAAACACGTCGCCGGTCAGTCTAGTATGAAGTGCTACTATGGTTCTGCGGAAGTATACATCCAGCATCACCTCAGACAATTGTGCCGTCGAACAGCAGGTCGAACCCCCATCGCCCCGCCCACTTTTTGTACTGGGGGAACGTGTCTCGACGTTCTGCTATAGCAGAACGTGCTGCTCATACCCCCCGACGTGCTGCTCATAACCCCCGACGTGCTGCTGTCCGCCGGATTTTCCAGACGTGCTGCTGTCCGCCGGGACCGCGATAACACGTGTATATGTGATTAATCAACAACTTTATTTTCCCTCACCTTTACTTTCATCATTCAACTTCCTTGGAGCGGCGGTGAGTGTTCACGAGTTCTCATAAGGGCAATTTGTACTGGATGCGTGCGACTGACGCGCGTGAGCCTCTATGATAAAGAAAGTAGAGACTATTTCTACATATTTAATTCGGCTCCTTAGCAAATCCCAAGGCTGGCAGCGCTCATCGCTGGACCCATCTACTCAGGAATGCTGCGGTCTCTCAAACACTGTGTTGGGGAAAAGTTTGGAATAGGTTTGCTGGTACAGTTGAGCAACTTTCCGTCCCCTACCGGTGCTGTATTATTCTGCCAGTGTGCTATTCTTGTCTTTATCGCACTGTGGGCATTCCGACTTGGTGCCATGCGTTTGCATTTGCTAATTTGTTCAAGGATTTTCAGCACAGATCCTATATTTTAGTACGCTCACATTCAGTCATCAGGTACTTAGTCGGAATGCCCACAACGCGATAAAGACAGGAATAGAACACTGGCAAAATAATGGAGCCGTGGCAGACGACGGAAAGTTGCTCAACTGTACCAGCAACTGGACCAACAACCTATTCCAAACTCTTCCCCAACACAGTGTTCGAAAGACCGCAGCGTTCCTGAGTAGATGGGTCCAGCGATGAGCGCTGCCAGCCTTGGCATTCGCCAAGGAGCCGAAATAAATATGTAGAAATAGTCTCTACTTGATGAAGAATAGGCCCCAGTCGCATAGCAGTCGCATCGCGGTCGCAGCCAGGGTAAAGCACAGGTGCGATATTTCAAACTACCCCTATGTATTTAGAGGAGCAAAGCGAAAAAAGCAAAGGAGGGGGGGGGGGGGTACGTTGTGTTTTTTCTTTATGATTGAAATGATTAAAGTTAGTATGTATTGCCCGCCACAGGAGAGTAATCACGGTAAATTTCCTAAGTTTCTCTCCATCTGTGCAAGTCGCGCACGTTAGATCGGTTCAATATTGCAAAAATTGCACCGAAGTTCGGCTGAAATCCCCTGTGGAGCTATTTCGCGCTCCTACGCGATTCCGCACTCTACTGCAAAAGATTACTATAGTTTCCACCACAGGGCAGGTGCGGAGAAGGTGCGTGTATCGCACCCTTATCGCACCTGCCCTGTGGTGGACTCTACAGTATTGAGGAGTGGTGGAGAGATGCGCATAAAGTATCCGGAGCGAAGAGGAAGCAGAGAGTGAAAACAGGAAAGTTTACGTAAAAACTGTTAAAACATGTCTAATACTGTTCAAACATGTTCAGTTTCCTTGCAATCTGATTTCTCCTTTTTTGTTTTATGTTCAGTATGTCCAACATGCTCAAACTTGTTGGCCACGTTTCCTTAAAACTGGCAGGTTTGTCTATAATGTCTGGAATGTTACAAATTGAGAGAGGCCAAACACTGATAAAAATATAATGAAAGCTGTTTAATTGCTCATTACAATGCAAGACTGTGTACCATCAAGAATGGCGGAATCATGGACGTGGTTTACGCCCATGTGAAAGCAAAAGGGGGTCGCGTATTTGGGAGATCCGAATCGCACCACGTGCTTTACCCTGCTCGCAGCTCAGACGCACGCGTTCACGGTCTCGCGGCGGCCGTGCGTTCTTTTCATTGAGGATGTACATGTCGTGTTGACCGGTCTTCATGGAAAATACCTTGCAAATGGATGCGTGCGACTGATGAGCGACTGACGCACGCAGTTAGTATAAATTACCTTATAATAGGGTAATTACTCAGACAATTTCGGGGGCAAATCCCGTTCGGAACGAGCGGGGAGCGAGGGTCGAAGCGAGCGCTTGGGTGTTTTGTCCCAAGAAGTGGCCGCGTTCAGGCCGCTGTAGGGCCGCTGAAAACTGGACTTGCATTCCTATCCGCCCGAGTACTGTCCGCGCTCAGGCCGCTATGAAGTCGCAGATCATCAGGCGCTACTGCCCCAAATCTAGTGCATACGGCAGCATTGTCACCAATTCCCATCAACTGGACGACGACTGCGCGACAACCCTGGCAGTTAGGTCATTGCATGCGTACATTCTCGGACGGGAGCCCCGGACTCGACTTTTTTCTGAAGCAGCGGATCAATTCCAGCTTCAATGTCGTGGTTCTGTACGTGGGGGGACGTCGATGGGGGCACGTGGGGGGACGTCGATGAGGGCGTGGGGGGACGTCGGTGGGGGCACGTGGGGGACGGTGGGGGCACGTGGGGGGTCGTCTGTGGGGGCACGTGGGGGTCGTCTGTGGGGGCACGTGGGGGGACGTCTGTGGGGGCACGTGGGGGGTCGTCAGTGGGGGCACGTGGGGGTCGTCAGTGGGGGCACGTGGGGGGGGTCGTCTGTGGGGGCACGTGGGGGGACGTCTGTGGGGGCACGTGGGGGGTCGTCAGTGGGGGCACGTGAGGGTCGTCAGTGGGGGCACGTGGGGGGTCGTCTGTGGGGGCACGTGGGGGGTCGTCAGTGGAGGCACGTGGGGGGTCGTCGGCCATATGTGGGGGGTAGGTGCCCCGCGATTGGGGATCCACCCCCAGGTACAACTGGGGGTGGACCCCTTTTCTACCTGCAGTCGACCCCCACGAATATCTGAGTAGTGAGCGAATGATAAGGTATGAGATATGTGACATTTTGTTCTCATAACTAGCGCCCCTTCGGGACGCTAGAAAGTGGGGTGGGGCAGCCACTTGGGACATGTGCAAACGCTTCACACTTGCTAAATCTCTAGAAAATTTATAAAGAAGCAGAACCAATCTTCCAATGGGCCCAAACATGAAGTCCCTCTCATGAGTTGAGTATGAGCATGAGAAGTTCGTTCTCCATCGTATGGCGTATTCGTGCGTATTCCTCACTACCCGGCTGAAGCAGACGCGTTCTCCATCGGCGGAACTGTATCCTGCCGTTCCCCACACTACTGGAAAAGGCGAAATCGTATCCGAGTGTTTTCCAGACTACTGGGCCGCAGCGGGCTTTTCTCCATCGGTGGACCCGTATTCTGGCGCCATTTTCACTGTTAGGCCTGAAACATATCCTGGTATTCTCCACTTTACTGAGTCACAGCGGACCAATCCTATATTGGCGGACCCGTATTCTGGTGTTATCCATACTACTGGGCCACGGCTGGCCCTTCCTCCATCAGAGCGCCCGTGTTCTGGCGCCCTGCTCACAGTTAGGGCAAGCCGGATCCGTTCTCCAAGCGCGGGTTCGCATCCTGGCATTCTTAACACTATCGAACTAAAGTGAACCCGTATCCTGACGTTCTCCACACCATTATGCTACGACGGGTCCTTCCTCCATCGGCGGACCCGTATCCTGGCATCCCCCCACACCACTAGGCCACAGTGGGCCCTTTCTCCATCGGTGGACCCGTATCCTGGCGTCCCCCACACCACTGGGCCACAGTGGGCCCTTTCTCCATCGGTGGACCCGTATCCTGGCGTTCCCCGCACCACTGGGCCACGGCGGCCCCTTTCTCCATCGGTGGACCCGTATCTTGGCGTTCCCCACACCACTGGGCAACAGTGGGCCCTTTCTTCATTGGTGGACCCGTATCCTGGCGTTCCCCGCACCATTGGGCCACAGTGGGCCCTTTCTCCATTGGTGGACCCGTATCTCGGCGTCCGCCGCACCATATGGCCACGGCGGGCCCTTTCTCCATCGGTGGACCCGTATCTTGGCGTTCCCCACAGCACTGGGCCACGGAGGGCCCTTTCTCCATTGGTGGACCCGTATCTTCCCCACACCATTTGGCCACGGCGGGCCCTTTTTCATCGGTGGACCCGTATCTTGGCGTTCCCCACACCACTGGGCCACGGAGGGCCCTTTCTCCATTGGTGGACCCGTATCTCGGCGTCCGCCGCACCATTTGGCCACGGCGGGCTTTTTCTCCATCCCGTATCTTGTCATCCCCCCACCACTGGGCCACGGCGGGCCCTTTTTTCATCGGTGGACCCGTATCTTGGCGTTCCCCACACCACTGGGCCACGGAGGGCCCTTTCTCCATTGGTGGACCCGTATCTCGGCGTCCGCCGCACCATTTGGCCACGGCGGGCTTTTTCTCCATCGCTGGACCCGTATCCTGGCGTTCCCCACAACACTGGGCCACGGCGGGCCCTTTCTCTATCGGTGGGCCCGTATCTTGGCGTTCCCAACAGCACTGGGCGACGGCGGGCCCTTTCTCCATCGCTGGACCCGTATCCTGGCGTCCCCCGCACCATTCGGCCACGGGTCCTTTCTCCAAATGAAACGAATGTTGTAACGAACGAATGTTGTGACTACACAATCGCCGCGAAAATTCAACAGGGGCTGAGGCGACCGTGTAGGTCCAGCCTTCCGGAAGCTTCCGAGATGCGGCAGCTCTCATGGCACGCGTCCATTTCTTCCTGCGAGTGCCCAAAGCGTCGCAACAGTGGAAGGCTGGTTTTCCTGCTGCGTATATTGTGCAGCCTAAAAGCTTGTAAACACTCCCTCACTCCTATGCGGTGAGACCGCCAGCGAAGGTGATGAAATCACCATCCCGTGCATGCGGGAGAGCCAGCAGTGACGAAATTGCGGGTCCCGAAGCGAACGTGTCTGCGTCCATGGAAATCGGCCATTTTGCCACACAGTCTGCGCCTCAAGATTGCGGTGTCTATGAGTGCCGCCCCGTATCTCTAACCGCTCTAGCCCCCTTACGGCGCTTTGTTTAATAGATTTCACCTCATTCTCTTCCCCACGACGGTGTCGCTGTATGTCATAGGCTTGGCTTGCGATTACATGAGTTGCCGCTGTACGTGCCACAGGATCTCGCTCTGTAAATCTTTTCCAGTGCCGCCTAACCATCGCCAAGGTAGGCGTTTGTTGCGAGCTCATTCTGGAAAACAAAAGATCTTCTTCCACCTGTTCCGGCCAGGTTCTCTTGACCGTATAATTCTTGACAACACATATGAATTAATCAATGGTAGGGCAACCAAGCAAAGCTAGTCAGCAATTGCCCTTTCACACAGCAAAACCGAATGACACGTATGTGCGTCTCATCTGTGTCTAGTCTGCGTTAGGGCCAGCCCAATACTTCATCAGATAGACAAACGCGTTCATCTAATATTAATTTCCCTTTTAACTTTCTACACTTCGCCAGTTTAGAATAGCGATAGCAGGAACGATAGTTATCAGCATTCATATTGCAACGTTGACTCGTTCAAAATTTAACACAACTTGTATCAGTATAACGCTTCATTTGCACCGACGTGACAATGATGCAGTAGATTGTTGCAAAGGCACTTGTCTCTTCCAGAAAGACATAAGAACTCCTTTTCGATCTATTTGTCCTGAGAATAAAGTCTTAAGAATCTCACGGGCATGGTATGAAAATAACTATTAAATTTGCAGCATGCCGATTCAGTCGTCCACTACGGAAGGAATGTCGGCGCATTAGCGACAAAATAAATCTCAAGGAGAATGACTCAGATGCAGACAAAGTAGAGATTCTCTACGGAACATTAATGCTCAGGAACAGTATGATGTCCAGCTTTCCGAAATTGAAGAACCTTCGACTGATAAAACAGAGACCTAGGGAGCCCGTGCTTGTCATTGAGGACAACCCAAAACTTTACGATCTGGAAGCACTCTACGACATGAATTTTTCCGTGCACGACTTCAAGAGAGCAGTTAGAATCTCCAACAACCCGAATTTATGTATTGCTGAAGATTACAGAGATGAACCTTTCACGAAGAAATATCTTAGCAGCGTCCGCACTTGCAGTAAACTTCGCCTTTCACTTTCCGCTATTTCCATTGATAAATTATTAATAATATAAGATTTCAGGCTTCGGTCAACCTCTCGATCTTCTTATTTTTGCTAAAATCTGGATTCCCGTCTTCTTAGCTGTCATTTTTAAGGATTAACACTAAATAAATTTTAAATATGTACACAATCGCCCACGCCTCCGCTTTTTGTGAAGCCTCAATGCTTCACAAAAAAAACAGTCACGGTATTTCTGGATTCCAACATTCAATGAGAGAGGCAAATACAGATATCAGTAACTCAGTAACTTTTCGCACTCTTCACAAAACCAGAAGCTTTTTTTATTTAATTTCATCTGAAATTGCAAAATAAAGTTTGCATTAGGCGTGGTCCGGTTGCGCGAGTCCTGTTGTGAAAAACAATATCAAAAAGTCATGCATTCTGTAATTCTCAGCGGATGATTCCTCAGGCAATCAGTTACATTAACGTTCACTGAAGTCGTTCAAAAACACAGCTTTTCCGTAGCATACAAAGAGGAGGATCCTCCTAAAATGTGGAAATAACAAGTTAATCATTCAAAGATCAAAATATTACTAGATGAAATTGGAGATGGAAATGTATTAAAAACTGAAACTTCGCCAGTGAGCCCTCATGGTAACTGAACAGAAAAGTCATAAAATGTGAGTGACAGTGATGGTTGCGTAACACAAACAGAAGAGTATATCTAGAGAAAGAACAGTTGGAAATGAAAAGATAACCAAACTCTCTGAAGGTTTAAACAAAATCAGCTGATATCTCTGATGACTGTGCAGCACGAATGCAGCCCGAACGGTGTAATGGTTCGAGTGGAAACCTAGCAGCAGCTACTCCCAGTTGCTGCCATCCTCCCCTCAATGACTGCCATCCCTCAGCAATTGCTGCTAAAGGGACGAACGCTTGAGCAGCAATCTAAAGTAAGAAGACAGCAAATGGGAACCGTTGCTGCTAGGGTATCTACTCTAACCATTACGCCGTTCAGGCTGCGTCTGTGCTGCACAGTTATCAGAGATAGTTACTATGCCACAACATGGTAATCTTATCTTTTTAGTGCAAACTGAAAACCCTTGAAAAGAGGAAGCAGGCACTCAGATATTTTTTAGTGAGTAGAATGCACGGCATTTCATTGGCATTAGCAAGAAACTGTTCGTGCTATGCCAAAATTTCAGAAGTGGTCAAAACCGGAAAAACCTCCAGTGGATGCTGATCTTAATCATCTCAACAATAATTCTGTTGATAAATATATGGGAGGTCATATGAATGATAGGAAATTAAAAGTATTGATTGCCTGATGCATTAATATGTAACCAATAGAAAAGACCGCATTGGGCTGCTATTTTGGGATTCACGAACATTTAAAAGCCAAATTATGAGGGGAAAATTCAGAAATGAAACGACGTTCAAGCTAAGCTATCGGAAAAAGATCATTACATTCGCTACAAATATTAAGAGATGATCCGCAAGTTCTGGCGCAGATACAAGGGTAATTCATTGCTGTCGTATTTCAGGTTAAGTTAATTCACTGACAACCCCTCACAACACAGTCCCACTGCAGCAACGTATTGGTACCTGCAGGCATCGCAGCTCTGTAGCCATCATTTCCTGAAGAAAGGATTCAATGTGTATATGCAACTGTGCAAACAATATAGAGGCATATGTATTGTATACTGTATATACATTATGAACGTCAATGGAAGTCCGTTTTCCGTGGACACTGGAAGAAGGCGGCGCTACCGCGCCGCTTGCACTGGGATCGTCGCCTTGGTAAAAAAGAGGGTTTTCTAAACAATTAATTAGTTTTCCTAATAGTTGACACTGAAAACATGAAATGAAAAACTATCATGGGAAGCTCTTGGGCATCACGGCGACGATTCCAGCGCAATCGGGGCATTGCGTGCTCTTCAACCATGCGAAAAACACACTCCCATCAATGCTGACTGTCCCTAGCTTCATGCCATGATGAGAAAAAACTGAACCTTTCCAATCCGATCTCCTTCACTTCGGTATCGCAGAAAACAGTCGATCGGAAAAAGTTCAAATCTAAATCTCGATCACGATATTACGGTTCGAAAACCGACAAGCAGTTCGTAATGAACTTCAAATCCATCTAAGTCGCACCTTCTTCCCGATCCAACTTCTGTGTGTTATCCATTGATTCATCTTATTTTGGTCGTGGCCCTATATTTCCAAAAAGCCTGTCAAGGAATTCTACGCCATTCTCAACGGCTGTCCATGCCATCACTCGATAACATAAAGTAAGTCGAATGTGAAAACGTTTTTGTATGTACTCGCATAGTGTCGGCTATCAATGGATCTTTGAAGTTTCGCTGAATCGCATAGTTTTCAATAACAAGTAGTGAAGTCGTTCATGATTCCCTTTGCTACTAAAATCTACATAGAGAGCATTTGAAGTGCCCTGCTTCTTGGCTAGTGCATTTGTGGAGTTAGAAGACGCTTCGTAAAAAATTTTAGCTCAAAACAAAACTACCAAAGGATCTTTCTTCAGAGCATATTGCAACCACAGTGTTGCATTTTGTATTGGGAAGTCAAGCATGAAATCAAGTTTCTTTAAAGTCGTGCTTTTGACAATCGTAGTCTTCGAATTTTCACTTTTAAGCATCTTTCATTCTTTCTTCCATTGTGAAGGTACGTTCTTCCGCTTTCGAAGTCATTTCTTTAGTTTTTGATCAGGTCTCAAATCTCTGATTGCTCTGATAACATGGACCTAGCTCGAATGCAGTGATGCATCGACTAGAAACTCTAACAGCATCTCTTCCTTCCTTCCCCAAATTGCTGTCATCCTTCCGCAATTGCTGGTAAATTAGCGAAAGCTTGAGCAACAATTGAGGGGAGGATGACAGCAACTCGGAGCAGTTGCTGCTCAGGTTTCTACTCGACGCATTACAACGTTCGGGTTGCATTCCTACTGCACATTTATCAGAGTGAGAGCAACTCTTTTGGGACCACTTGAACGTCAAAAGTCAAAAAATCTTCCGAATATGAGCGAAGAAAACTTGAAGCGTCATGGAAATACTTGAGAAGCGAGTGTATAATGGGCAACTCTCGTAGAATCATTGGGACCATTATTTGGGGTTCGGATCAGTCAGAATATCGTACGTGAAAATTATCGTGTGTGCTGCTTTCACACGGAGTAGGAGTAACTCCGCATCTATGAACGTAGCAGAGTGGGTGAACAACATTCATCGCAATTACAAAATTCTGCACTAGCACACAATTGAACTTTCAGAAAAGTCGACTCAGCAAAAAAAAGGGGAAAGAGAAATCACACAGCTGCTCGCTCTCACCACTTTTCGTATTAGGTTGTCGGGAAATGATTGAGACACTCTGAATTTTTCGCAGTCTTCAAACTTTTTCTCTTCCATTAGAAAACTTCACGAGATGCTGTAATGATCATGTACACAGCTCACCTGGGGCCAGCAATCGGGGACAGTTCCAGCACTGCGGAGTCAGTAATCAGGTTAATACAAGTCGAAGAAGTCGTCAGTCACAGAACAAAAATCGTCAAAGTTGGCGAAATGCTGCTCGACCAGGAAAGCCTTCAGCGCCCAGGAAAGGTGTTATTTAGAGAGCACGATGTTGGGCAAGTGTGGCGTGTATGGCATCGTGATCCGTGCTTGCTCCTCCGAGTGCCGATGAGTTAACAAAGCCATTTGTGAGTGCGTTTTGTACAGCAAAACGCACCCTCAAATACGTTGATGTCTTCGTTTGCCCAAGAGCAGGACCATCGCTCTGATTTGACTATTGTAAATGTTGATGTTGCCCATCACGTTGCTTACCGACAACTCTGGTAGAAAACATCCTGCACTTAAGCTCAGGAGATCTCAAAAGAGGAAAATGGCTTGGAGGGGACATATCGCTCGAAACGAAGCGTTACGAACGACGGCTTACGGTTGCATTGCTGACGACCCGCGGTCCGAATGTCATGATGATGTTGCTGTCCCTCTTGCTCGCAATGGCGTTCCGTAGGAGCTTGTGAAAAAAATTGGCACGAATTGGTTGCTCGTCCATTTTTGCCCCTAGATAACAAACGGCACAGCCCCACGTCCTTACATATTCATGGCGAAGATGCTCAGAGGGCAGGGTATCACATATTCACATATCATGGAGACAGGTTACGTGGGAGGGATACAAGAAAGAATTTTTGGTGAATGTCTAAATCATTTCCCGACAACCTAATACATTCAATGAGCGATCACTAGTCTATTTCCATTTCTGCCTTCAACCCCTACTGGCTCTGAAAAAGACGATTTGCCAAAACGTCAGCCAAGAGATCAACTATTGAACTCGTCAGGCGAACAGGTTCACAGCTGCAAAAATGGTGCGCCGACGCTCAATAGTGCTCAGGTTGTTGCTGGACGGGTCCATGGAAGGGAAATCTCGCTGGGCGGGTTCGCACCAGAGTGGTGATCCTCATTAGAGGGCAACGTATACACGAATGAGAGACGAGCGAGGCGAGCTCAAACGGAGCTTGAGAGTCCTGCGTTAGTCGGACGATCAGGCTGGTATCATAGATTTGAAAGGTGTTTACTCAACTTATTGAGAAAAACGCTCTGTAAAGCTAGAGATGAAAGTCTGATTTGGACTACGTTTCTTCCATTACTTTCTCCTCAACCTAATACCAATCGAGTACATCAGAGATTTTGTTGCAGGTATGTTGGCATCATTCAAAGTGGTGAAAATGGCACTACAAGCGAAACAGAGAGCTCTCTGCTGCACTCTACTACGATGCCACGCTGTTTCCCGTAAGTGCTTGATGTGAAGGATAAGAAAACATCCAAAAATGATTCTTTTACTTCCGGACTAATTCTATAACATAAAAACTGTTCACTCTCGCTGCTTAGAAAGCAACACTTTTATGTACAATGTCTCCGGTGCACTGAAACGTAGTCTTCTCATTGATAGCGGATCCAAGCCTTTTTGCGTCTTTACCCTGTAAAACGAAAATTTTTATCGTGAGTGAAAAAAGTTGTCTCGCACTTGTGCTTATTTTAAAGGTGCCATCAATTGGAGTGTAACTGCAAAAGGAATCACTCCGAATCTTGCAGTTACTCGAGTAATAAAAATCGTACACGTGTACAAATGGGCCCATCGCGCTCAACTCCGCCCTGTTCTCTCTGCTCGTGTGCGGCTGTGTTTCTCAGCTGATACAGGATCGACCACGATCCTCCTATTGCGGTGATCCTTTCCACAACTCGGTGGTCGCACCCATCTCATGCGATAGATCTCGTCCACATCGGCATTTACTGGCAATATACAACATAATGTTGTATGGCCTTTCCCTACTAGGGGCACAAGAGTAGCCTTCAGAGTAGAATTTCATTTAAAAAATCAACGACGTTTTTTTTATCGTGAGTGCTGTCTTTGAAGACAAGAGGCCACGTCGTTTTTCGTGTCGATGATTTCAGCAAATTCATGGTCCCTCCTCGCCACGCTGATTCCATTAATGTACAGCAAAAGTCACAGAAGTGAGTAAAACTTCGTTTTTGATGGGGTCAAAGTACCCGCCCACTGGAGCAATGCGAGATATTGCTCAAAGCTGTGCTGGTTGTCCACCACAGCAGCCACCTCGGGCCTGTCCGATTGTTAAGATCCAGGGGAATACACCTCTTTGCACGTAAATTTGCTCCAGCAAAATGGTACCGGCCCCGTCCCCAAAAATTGTTTACAGGCCATCTCGGTCAACATTTCAAGTATATTACATTGCCGGAATTAGCGCATCGAATAGGTTCGGAGTGTGCTAATAGCTGAAAAACTGATAGGTAGGACCCTGCCTTTGAGGAGCTCCTACGAGTAAATTGGCACGCTACAACGAAAAATCGTTCCAGCGAATGCTTGTTCGGAGAAAGAAGGTATTGGTTCGCTCTCCTCTTTGCTGTAGCCGTCGTTGTTGTGTTCACCATCGCGACAGTACACACAGCTAGGGAAGAAGATAGGTTTCACTTTGCGGTGGGATTTTACTCTATAAGAACCCTACCATTTGATGAAATGTAAACCATAGTGTAGTAAAGTTTTCATGATGACTTCTTTTCGTCTTTTTCTACCCTTCCAAATTCAGGATCTATGTATACTGAAAAGAAATTAGGATTTTAATGTTTCTGCTTGATTATCAAAATGTGCCCTTCTAGAGGGTGCCCTGCGATCCAATGAATGAATGGTCTATCGTTCTTAACTGCAGGAGCAGAATTTTTCGAAAGATTTCGAAGTGAAATTGTTTCCTATTCTCACCAGTGGTAATTTGTATTGTACGAATCGTTTCGCAGTGCGAAGCAAATCCAAGTCGTCTAGCCCTCTAGGGCCTTTGTGAAAAGGTTCCAATGTTAGTTCAAATATCATTACGCTCCTTAGCGATTTTCATTGGAACTCTCACGGAGCAACGTGTATTAGGGTAAACAGCCTTCTGTTTGATAATGTGCTCTGATAATACACGCGTACGGTATCATCATACATCATCATCAACGCACAGACACACATGCCGGTTCCGGACGCAGGAATGGCAAGCCAGGGAGGAGGGGGAGGGGAGGGCGGGTGGTAAAAAATCGGCAACTCCGCCACTCTGACAATCCGGATGATGACAATCCTTCTTAATTGGCAGATCATTTGTGTGTGCGTGGGTGCACGAGAACCAGCCATTGTCGTTAAAAACTACTACCACACTCGTGTTCAGCGCACCAAGATATGTACGAAAAAGTGATGAACTATGATTTTTACCTTGATTCAAACGGGTTCTGATCCACTTTTCGTCATGTTTGGACGTGAGGAACAAAGAACGAAGAGGAGCTAGACGGACAGAGAGTGGCACGGATGATAGGTGCGCTGACATGGAGGAGAATGGTGCGCCGGCGCTCAGTAGTGGGGAAAGTGTCATGAACGGTTCACGGCAGCGAAGACGTTGCCCGGCCTTCAGTAGCGGGAAACGCATAACGAATGCGAGGCGAGCGAAGCGATCCCAAAAGAAGCCTGAGAGTCCGGCGTTAGTCGAACGAAGGGCTGGGATTCATGAAACGATAACCGAGCAAACCCAGGCTAGCAAACCAACTTTTGCCGTCTACGTCTCTTAACACTATGTACTCAATACGATAATCAATCACGCTGGCCATCCTTGGTTTGCTTGCTTATCGTTTCATGAATCCCAGCCCAGACTGGTACTAAGTATAGCTAAATATTCAAGAAATAATAAGACGAACAAAAAACTGAGGATAAACATATGCAAAATTTTTATTTGTTCTACAAAGCGATCTCGAAAATTCTGCCAACCATTTTGGGGAAGCCCCATGGCTCCGCTAACGATACACACACACACGTATAAATACATACATATCGTCATACACACGCTGAGAGACGAAAAGTATGACATTATGACAAGCCGTTTCTGGAGAGCCATTTCATGTCAAAATCTCAAGAACGATTATGAGCAGTGGCAGACGCAGAGGGGCAGAGGGGGGTGGAGGAGAGCACGCCCCCCGGGGAATGAGTCGGCAATTTTTGAAATTACTTTACAATACATATAAAAATCTTGTATTGGTTTTTTAATCATTATTTTTAAAGTAATTTTTATTAATTAGTCATTACTATAAATAAGGTTTTCTATTGATTTTATTTTCCGCCTGGGTCCTCAAAACGGCGGAGACCCCAATTCTTCCCCACGCCCCCCCCCCCTCCCGCCCACTTTCTGCGTCCGCCACTGATGTTGATGTGGCACGTAGGTTTTGAGTCAATAATAGAGCAGACCGTAGTGGACGCTGTATCCACTAAATAGACATCGGAAACTGTATCCAGCAAAACAGGTGGGAAAAAATTTCATGAAGCAAGCCTGAAAAATTTGTTCCCTGCATGCAAAATCCTCCTTGTTAGTGTGTTCTGAATCCTTTTTCAGTAGCATATTTGTTTACTGGATAGTTTTCAAAATACAGTTCTGAAAGCACTCAAAGTCTGTACGCTCCGCAATCATTTGTTTACTGCTCCTTTGCTCCAAGCAGACCAACAGATTTGACTATACCAGAAATGCTTCACTACTAGTATCAATCATTAAGCATTGAAACATATCAAATATGTTATCTACTCAAAGATTTTTTGAACACCATCATTTCAAGTTATGTGCATGATGCAGCAAAACACTTGTCACCTCGAAACGTGTCATGCATCAACACTTCAAATTCACGGAAACGATTTGATTTAAGGTCTTACTCTAAGCAGTGTAAGCTTTATCCGAAGCAAACAAGAACTGAATTCAGAAGATTTTCCGATTATGAAAGTGATCAAATAATTAATTTCAGCCGGCTACAGAGGAACAGATTAGATACATGAATGGAGATAGTTTGGTTGAAAAAAATGAGATCGTGAACAGCATCAAAATTAACAACTCTGATGTGAGCGAATTGTTTTTACTTCGGCATTCACTAGAATGTCGAGAAATACATAAAAATTTTTTCTACAGATTTCGCTATTTTCCGGCCTAAACAAAAAATTTCAGTCACTGCCTCCACGGAAATTCGCTGGTATTACCCCGGAACAAATGTGCCGCCACGACTTGACTAACTGTTTGCCACCCTTTGTTAAGTTCAGGTCATCTGCTCTTTTGGTAAGTTAGCTTTTCATGGTTTGCATTAAACCAGGGCCCCTCGAGTGCAGAGAAGATGGTATGTGATTGTCACTCGTCAACTTCGCAGCAGTCTTCTTCATTTTACGGTCTGTTATAATAATATATTATAATTGCTAACATTGACGTAGTGCTCAGCCTCCATGGCTGCCACAGCTTTCTTTGCTGCTTTCTTCGCTTCTAGGTATTTCTGCCAATTGTCATCCGTTTTGTCACAGAGGAATACGTGGTAGAGACGTTTCTTCTCGCGCACCTTCACTTTCACCTCATCCGCCCATAGCCACCCCTGTCTGTCAATTCTCCTTCGACCTGGTTTGGTCGTGCCAAGCTCTGAACGTGATACTTCTACACTGGCTCCGGTTGCATTCTTCCAGGTGTCGTCAAAGGTCTTGACCGGTGGCAACTTGATGGTGGAAGTTACTGTGACTTCCTTTTCCTTTTACCGCCACCACTTGATTCGGTCCGGTCTGCACCGTTCGTCATGCATCCTCCTTGGCGGCGTGATTTTCATAGTGCAGATAAGCGGTTGGAGTGGCCACGGTCTCATAGGGTACAACCTTCGCATCGGTAACTAGCTTTTGATCGCGATGTCGTACGAAGACGGAGTCGATCTGGATTTTCATGTTGCCGCTGTGGAAGGAGACTAGGTGTTTGTATTCATTATGGCTAGGTTGTGAGAGCCAGCATATTCCAGAATGCGCTGGCCATCTTCATTCCGTGTCCCGTACCCAAAGCTTCCATGGCATCTGTAGCCGTCATTTCTCACCCTACGTGGCCATTCAGATCTCCAGCGACGACGATCAGTGGTACTTCCGTGGTTTTCTCGACAAGCAACATCCAGAATTCATTTTTGACCTGATCTAATGATTACCTTCATGAGGCGGTCATCAAAACGCTGAACCTCGGCTGTCGAGTCCCGGAAGCGTTGAGAGACCACACCTTTCCTGGGCTTTGGACTGCCGTTGTAGAGTAGTTTGAAACCGTGACCTATGTCCTTCGACTTGTTACCAAACCATCTCGTTTCTTGCCCTGCGCACAAGTCAATTCGACGACGCTCGAGTGCTTCTGCTAGTTCACATGAACTGCCTGTCAGCGTGCGTTCGAAGTTGCAATCTGCGTCTTGGCTATGTTGTGATCCTTAACGATTCGCATTCCTGTCCCCGAATGCCATCGTTCGCAAAACATCGAGGACCCTCGCATATTTTTCACACTAACCGGTCTCCAAAAGTGCGCGTCGATTCCCGTGGACGCCGCAGTTTTTATCTTAAAACCACTTGTTGTCATTGATCATATGGATGTGACATGGGGTCTTCCTGAGCCGGCTTGTCACGACGGCTTGTCGATCGAATACGGGAGGCGGCGGGGGGGGGGGTCAAACCTAGAACCCATCTCGCCACTCATCCCAGGAAGCTGACTTGAAGAAACTGTGAAACTATAAGGAAATTCAGCGAAGCTCCTGTTCTGTACATGTGTGCTCACACCTAACGCGGAACACAGTCATTAGAATGGGTGGAGTTTGGTACGAATGTATTCCTTTGATGTTTGCGGCTAAATTAACCCTAAAATGTTCAAATTAAACTCTGTAGAAGTTTAAGACAGCACCGAGTTATCACTTGATGACGTGTCTGATCCCAAAAAGCATGTCCACAGTCATGGCACTAATCTTTTGCTACCTCCTCCACGACAGAGAGTTCATCAATGCTGGCCGTAGCATACTTATACGAATGCCGGATGATGGGTGAGCCTTCTTGAAACTTTTATACTACTTATGAGTGGCTGTTAACTCAATTTGCCTCTTTAATTTGCCTCCTTTTAATGAAGTTCTATCCCAGGTCATGCAGGGGTAACAACACTTTTCATGGCATAGATCGAATGATGCAAAATTTGAATGTCAAAAATATGACCGACTGGAAATTCACAATGGTGACACGTGATCCCACCGACCGGTTTTTATCCGGATTTATCGATCGTTGCATAAGGTTAGTTATTCCACAACTTCGATAACTTCGCGTAGTCAAAGCATATCATTTCTACGTACTCGACCCAAGTCTGCCATGGTAAGGAAGTTCACCATATGAGTGTCGTGTATTGTATGTACAATACATACTGTGTTGTGGTGATGAACGGGAAATACGCGCTGGCTCTTACCGTTTCATTCTGATTATAATTGAGGATATCTGGTCATCTATTGCAAGCATAAGAAAAAGCATTTCGTATTAAGTTTAGTAATGTATGGATCGCTTGGAATTCTTCAATTGTCAGAACAAAGAAAATTAAGAGTTAGAACATCAAAAATTAGGCATTTGCTATCAAAAGTTGAAATGTTAATACAAGGAAGGACCTCGTAATACGCGGCCACCCAGCACTGATGGTGATTAGTGCCGGGTGACCGCTCGCTCGTCGTCAATGGTTGCGGGCAATGGAGACTGACCGCTCGACCACGACTTGATTAGAATCGACAAAGATCTCGATAAGAGGCAAGCTCGTTAATGATCGAAAGGCATTCATCCTTGCGATTGATTGATGGGCTCTTAGTTTTGGTTAGGAATGCTTCCATTGTTTTGCGCACCGTTATATCAGTTTCTTGTCCTAGTATGGTGATTCGGACTTCAAAATCGACGTTATCGTGCTTCTGTATTCGATGTACACCTAGTGGCGTGGATTTTCTGGAGATTCGTTTTCCCTCTAGATGTTCTTTAATTCTAAGCTTTAGGGGGTCGTGGGAACACATCGCAACCTATGCAACGAATCCAAAGGAAATTTTGGAAGCTAATGCCAGTATCGAAAATGGCATCGACGCTTCCGAAGTACCAACAAAAGACATGAAGGCGAACCACACGATCGGCGACGATAATGACTGCTGCGGATAATGAAGCTTCGGAGCGACTGGGTCAGATCTTTGCTAATCTACGCGGAAATTTGCTTCGAGGTTTTGATGCATCCAGTAACAACTGAGTTCCAGGAGAACGAAGCCAATGCAGGAAATGGGAATGGTACAAGTCCACTATTGATGATCTAGAAGCGCGAGGTGCTGTCAGAGAGATTCCGCCCCGCCATGCTAAGACTCATGACTTTCACAATCAATCTTAATCTCGTAAGAATAGCGGTTGTACTCTCACAAAGTTGCAAAAGATCATAGCTGATAAAAGAAACGCAACCCTTTCCAACTCCGAAACCAGGCATGCATGGGAAAAAAGGTTATGCTGTGTTTGGTGGAATCTGAAAGGATTCGCTCCGATGTTTTGATCTTGAACAGACAGTTGTAGACCAGATCAGCTCCATACGCGCACCAACTAGGCAGAGTAAATCAGGCAGTTCAGCAATGTTGAAACAGTCAACATAAGATTCCTAACGCTCGACGGCACATTGCAGACTGCTTAGGAAAAAATCGAGGGATCAGACTGGGAAATCCTCTGCCGCTTAATATCCCAGACCTGGCACCCTCAGATTACCACTTGTTTTGATGGATGCACCCCTTGTCAAAGAATAAGAAGTTCAAAAACTACGAAGAAGTCAGAATTTGGTTGAGCTGATATTTCGCACAGCGCAGCCATTTCAAACAGAACGACATTCGTTCGCTGCGTAGAAAATGGCGAATAGTCCCTGATGGAAACCGTGATTGAATTTTGGTTGCGGTGTTGTACCCCTATTTCCCTAATAAACTGAATATTTTTAAGGATTTTCACGGGGATATTGAGCTCTTTACCTCTTTTCAGAGTTCATGAAAAATGCTATGATTGTGGGAACAACATGACTTGTTTCATAGAGGCTGAGTACCGCAAGTGAATGCCAGGAGTGTTTTCTTCTTTATTTGGGCATGTTTCCTTGATGAAATAATATGTTTAGAGCCTTAGAATACGCTAATGCGCAGGAATGGAATGCGAAAAACCTCTCGAGGGACGATTGGCATATGTTTCCCCAGAACTGGTACGATGGATTCCTGTGTTTTACTTAGAATTCCAAAAAAGAAGCATGTAAAATGACATGACTCTCTTAACTGCATCTCCAATTCACGGGAATGCAAGGATATCTTGAATAAAACGCCAATTCTTACCTTGCACATCTCTTTCCGCAAATTCTTCAGAACCATAAGGGTAGCTGCGAGTGCAGTAGATGACCCTCGGAGCACCAAAACTGTATTTACGCTGCAGATGATGAAGTGATTGCAAAGAAAAAGAGAATTCCCGATGTTAACAACAACAGGAAATTACAATTATTCCAGTACCATTTTCTACCGTTTCAGGCACTGTTATTTGGAAAAATACCATAGCAACTATGAATTTATACGGTATTCGAGTGATCCGCTAGAAACCTTGTTGCCAGATCTAACTCGTTTGTTCAGATCGCAAGGAGTAAGTTTTTTTTTTCGAGATATGTTTTCTAACACCGTGCCATCTAGGCAAAGACTTCACGAAGATTCCTGTGCAGTTAGGTCGATCATCAACGCACAGAAAGTAAAATAATTTCAGTAAGTAATGATGAGGATAGACGAAAAATGGTAAAATCCCTTCCCGAAATAAAAAAGAAAGGCAAAGCAATCTAGCCTTGCAGGGGAGGGAACAATTTTGGGCTCAATAGCTGTACTTGTTTTATATACTTGGTACCAAATAATACATTAGACTGGTTTGAATCCGAAAGTGCGATTCCGATTAGGTCAATAGCTTGGGCATTTGAAGAAAAGAAAGCATTACAACAGTTCAGGAATGACAAGAAGGCATTTAGGACGTTCTCTATCTTAAGCATTTAAATTTTCGGGTCCATTCCTGCTTTGATAATTGAATTAATGGTCCTATTCGATTTTTAATTGGTCCTATTTGCTGTTTGTTTCTCCGTAGTGCTGAGAGTCTTATTATTCACTAGTGCTAAATTTGAATATTTTCTAATTACAAACACGTTTGTGAGCCTTGCGAGATAGCGAAAAATTTTCAGCGCAAACTTCAGTGCAGATTCCTAGTGCTTCCAAATAAACTGATTCAGCTAGCAATTTCTAAGCACAACAGCAAAAAAATAGCTTTTGATAATGGCTCTAAATTAGAAAAAGCATTGGCGTGTTGAAATCCTCAAGACTTCTTGCCTAAATTTCTCACAGTGGGACATTTTGTACATAACCTTATCTTCACAGAGTTAAAATTTGAAATAAGATTTCACAGCTGCCTCATACAATCCCCCGGTATTTTGCACAGAGGGGTGTTTTCAGACTCTGATCACGACTACCATTACCGCTTCGCGCGATATTGTTTTTTATGCAGAAATCTACAAATTATTTCCTTTCCAAACGTAAACTGAGAAGGTTCTGTCTGCCCCACAAAAAAAGAGATTATGGCACACATTAAGTAGGCTATTCATATCCGTGTTCAGTACCTCTACGCAAAGTTTGAGGGGATTCTGTGAGGAGTTGCACCGTTCGTACTCGTAACTCTAGTGAGGTTACGATACGATGCAGAACAGATACGGTATTCGTCTTCAGCCCCTCAATTATGCTATCATGCAAAATTTCAGCGGGAAGAAAAGTTCTGAAAATATTGGGCAATAGTGCTCTCAATAGCACAATGCCAGAGTTCTCAAAATCGAAAAGAACAGTAAGCATGAACATGGTTAGATGCTTGGAAGCACCCGAATATAGCATTCAACCCGTACCAAATTGACATGCAAGCTAATGAAAACTAACATGAAAAAATCGGACATAAAGAGGTCGTTAAGGTGCCCGAGTCATCAATCAACTACATCTCTAAGTCACTGCGCTCCGGTCGAACAGTGCATAGCACTGCGACGTCGTGGTCACGAGCGTTCCTTGAGCAGCGTCTTCGGAACAGTCCTTATCTGATGGAAATGATCGTGCGTCTATTCTACCATGATTATAAGTTACTCGGCTATCCGCTTCCCAATCTGGATATGGCGGGTTCTCAAAACTCAGTAGTACACCAGTAGCGTGCCTTTTGACTTGTACTCCTTTGTCGTGTATTTCACCGGGCACAATGAGCTAGGAACGGAAACTGAGTATTCCGCCATTACTCTGCTCTTTAGTAAGTGGGTAAAACAAAGCTCAAGAAAATAAAGCATGCAGTGAACGTCAATACTGATTGTTATCAGCCTTGTGTGAGTTTATTACTTATCATACGCTAACGGTGTTAGTTACCACTGGCACTTAACTCGCGATCGAGAATTTCGAGAGCCGCCTCTAAATACTCGGAAACTTCGAGGCACCGGTGCCTCCCCACATTAACGCAAATCACGGGAACTTTCTAGGACTGACGCCTATAGTGCCCCAATACGCGAAACCCGGGACGGCACCTGCGCCAACTACAGAACATTAGTAGCACCGATTTGGCTCCGCATTGAGTAGGCGTGACCTAGAAATTCCCGCAAACGGTGTAGGAAAAGTGTACACATCGGTGATTTTGTGATCTATTCATAGCTCAAAGAGGCACCGGCCTGAGATTTTTACAGTCGTCAACGCAGGTTTCTACATTAGCGCCCGTAATGACGCAAGTGCCACTGCAGGAATCGGCGCATGTGCCAATATTGGGGCGACACATATGCCCCGAAGTTTCTGAGTAGATGTGGCAGAACCAATGATAGATGAGGGAACTATTCCAGCACTAGCACCAACATTCAATACATTCAGTCGTGAAAAGTGAAACAAAGTATATATTTTCATAATTCTAATAAGGGAAAAATATATTTGTCCTCAACAGTCTGAATCCGCTCTGTTAACTAGTGAAAGTAAACCATGTACTTTGCGCCAAGGATAATACGAAAAAATGATGGAGCACCTACCAATCATATATGGACCGAATAAAGATACCCTGTAGTGGAACGAGTGAACACGCATCTTCGCGGATACGTTTTTACTGGTAAGATAATCATTCAAACCATAACAATCTTTTGTCAATGTACGTGCCTCCGAAAGAATCACTGATATCGGGTATAGGATCGGTAATGGAAATTTGTGTGAGATCACAAATAAAATAGATATATACACATACTCACCTATTGGTGACCATACCCGAAGGCTGCATATGATCCGACCCATTCCCACGATTGATCCGCCCCAGGGCTGTGTGTTAGAATAATTTCAGATTTCGGTTATCCGGTAACAGGTCAAAAGTGGCCTCATGCTTTAATCCGTTGATCCGTTAATCGTTAGTTCGTTAGAAGATGGATTTTTGAATATTTTGAAAGGTTTCATCAGCAGTAGCAAGCAGCCGAATTACTGACTGATATCCAAAGCGAATAAGCTGTAGATTCAACAAAAATGAAAGGGATTGCTAACACTATTTAATTCTGGCTCCGGAAGTACGGCATAGCAGGATGAAAATATTTAAAAATGATAATATCCCTTCAATGCTTACAGAAAAACAAACAATTGTCAGATGACTGAAAAAAGACAAATGTTAGAGATGCCTTGGGTTGAGATTTGGGCTGTTCTGCTCCACAATTTTCATAATAAGCATTCGGTAGCAGAAACGGATAAGAACACTTAAGATCTTAGGCTTCATAAGAAAAAGTGAGAGACTCAAAGAATAGGGCGCGTAGACGTACCTCAGAATTCTTGAGAAGTAGACGTACCTCAGAATCACCATAACACATAAATACGTTATGGTGCAAAAAGAGCACTTTTTCCAAGTTCTCTGAACTTAAGCGGGTTTCTTAAATCTGTTAAGATCAAGCTGCTGGTGAGAAGAGACGCTCGCAGTCGTTGCCGGTGTGGAAGGTTATTTGTATGCCAACATTCTGTTGTGAAGAATTTCCGAGATGTTATTATCGCTCCTCCAGTACTCAAAAAAAAAAAAAAAAAGATGGCTTTCTTCAATACTCAGAAGGATTAATAGAAAATGATGGCCAAGGCATTCGTCCACTTCCTAAAACAGTTACAGATTTATGAAAGACCTCATTAGTCCCTTCGTCGGATATTTCTTACGGTTTCGCAGAGGCCATCATTGGCACTGGCAAAATCGTCTCCTTCTTAAATAAAGCAGACTTTCGTTGAACAGTCAACTAAAATTTTTTTCGTCGGGATTATTACTGCACACAAAAGAATAAACTCACTCTGGAGTGTACATTCATCGCTGAATATACAGTCATAAAACGACCCATTCAAACTGATCATTTCTTATGCAAACAGAAGTCGTGTTATTTTGTTTTGTTTCCGAATTGTGTGCCAATATTTCGTAGTGAGTCTTTTAAAACCAAGGCGAGAACGGCAGCGCCTAATTTGAGAAGGGCTGATTAAGATATTTCTTATTTTGAGATCGTTTGCGATCTCCTTAGAAGTAGTCGAGTTGTCCTTCCTGTAGCTCGTCACGATTTCATCGTTGATTTCTTCAAAATATCCTGAAATTAACTGGAATCTCCTCCAAGCGTCATTCTTCGAAGTATTACTTTCGAGTGAGGCATTTCGCCTTTTTTCAAAGCAAATTCCTGGGGATTACGGCAAAAAAATGTTTGTGAAATTTTTCTGTTTCAGTTGCGATTTATAAAAAAAATGTTCATGGGAGGGTGGAGCTAATGTGGAGGAAGTGTTGCAGACAGGCCCCAGCGCAGCTTGTCGGTGGGCAAGCTGGGCTTCGTAAAAGGGTCGGAAAGCAAAAGGGGCTTCGTACAACTCCGGGGTCGAGCCCCAGAAAAAGTTTGAGGTGTTTGTTGGTCCAAAGAGAAGAAATGCGTTGATAAAGGCGCTGAAAGACGAAAATGGCTCGCAAAAAAACTGCTCGTAGCTTTAGCAGAGCAATTGCGGCGATCGATGTTGAAAAGTTCGATTGGAGCAGATCATGTACAGGTTCCCATAATCAGGAGGACTTGAACGACTCCTGCGCCGCGGAATCTGCATGGATTGAGCTGGAGTCTTCAGTGAGATAAGAACTAAGGGAACACTAGAAGATTTTGGTAGAGACAATTTAAGCTTATGTGAACTAGAAAAGAATACGCTCACATTCTGAGTCTGAGTGATTGCAAGGCTCTCCCGTTAACTCGACCGTTTGACACCAAATTTGGAGTGAAGAAGCACTCATTGATTGCTCTTGGTAAAAGAATTATAGTTATGGTTATTGTAGTTATGTTTTGTGGTTTCACAATGGGTTATCGTCCTTTAATTGCTACTAATTGCTTCAATTGCAATCACGGAGAATGCTTGTAGAATTGCTATCATTGGATGCGGTCATTCCCTTATGTCTATTGTTATTTTCAGAGGGGGCTTCGTAAAATCTACAATTTTCAAAGGGGGCTTCGTTTTGGCTACGCCCCTAATACAGGCTCGTGCCGGGCCTGGTTGCAGAACATCAGAAATTGTATGGAATTTTCAAAAGGTCCTGAAATTAATTGGAATCACTTCCAAGCATCATTGTTCGAAGTATTACTTTTGAGTGAGGCGTTTCTCTTTTTTTCGAAGCGCGATTTATTAAAAAAAAAGCACGGAGGCTGGAGGTAATGTAGACGCAGGTGCTTCAGAACCTTAGAAATTGGACGGAATCTTCACGCATCAAAGATATTGCGGAAAGAGAATGAAATCTTGGGAACGAATCAGCAAACAATCGAGGACCGAAGGACTTCTTCGCGCTACTGGAGTAATTTTCCCATTTTATAATAAAACGACGGACGCTATGATATGCAGTGGAAGTTTCTACCTGAAAACGTGAAAGATATTCTTAGAAGCTCTACAACAGCTGCTTAAGTTCTAAATATTCATACCTTTTGAATCTCTGCAGTGATAAACTTCAAAGTCTTGCCTTTCCTAAGAAGTGGAAAAATAATGTCGACGTGATCTTCTACAGGCATATTAGGTGTGAATACTTACACTAAGTGGCTGCGACCTTGCTCGGAGCAGTAGTTATAGCTCCTGCTAAAGGCCGTACCCTATGGGTCCGCCATCAACAGAATGAGCAACCTCTTTAGCACCTTTTAGTGATTTCGGCAGGAGCATATTGCGCATATAAGGTCGATCACTCTTTTATTCGTGAACCGAAATGTCGTTCGTCGTCGTCTACTTCCGCCCAAACCGAACATCCGCTGTCATCCCTTCCTCAGCTGTACGTGGTGATATTGCGATCAACACTATTGCACGCGTCAAATGGGAAGGAAAATGGCATTCGGCTAAAATTCTCTACTCTGGTCCGCAAAGCCTCTGTGAGGAAAAGCTGAACCATGTCACTGTCGAAGGAGAATTAATTGAAGACGATTTTGAACTGACAATGACATCGGATTCGAGCGAGAGGTGATATTGATCAATATTTCAGATGTGTGCAGTAATTTTTTTAATGGAGTTTATTTTTCAGAGTCGAAATCGAAGAAAAGACTGCAACTTGTTTCCTCGAGATAACGGAATTTCGGAGTGAGTTCATCGCCAGAATGGTTGGGGCGTCCTTTGAAACGGAGATTCGAGCAGATATTCGCTCTATGAAGATGGAGTTGAGAGCCATTAGAGAGCTACAGAATCAAATTTTGAAGAGGCTGCCAATTCCCCCAACTGAAGGTAGTTAAAGCAGTTTTTGATTCCCTATTACCTGTTATGACGGCTTATTTTCAGAACATCTCGAGTACAGATATGCTCGCCAAGCGACTGTGGAATCAATCAGGAAGAAAGAGAGAGACAATAAGAATAGGTTCGCTTTGGCTCTCGAGCGCGAAGCGTACACAGATCTACCGGCTGATTTGGAAGCAGCAGTCGAATCTCGAGTTAATACGGATAGGGTTGATTTCATTAAACAGGTACGTTTTCAGAATCCAACCCCTAGAACATACCTTTTACAGTGAGTATCGATTAGAAAAAGTAACTGGCCGATGTTTTTTCAGTGCCTTTTCAAGTACTATCAAGTGCCGGAGAAATACCAGTGTGACGTCTGGAGGAGCAAGCGAGACGCCCTGAACACGCGCGTTCGGTGACTAAGGAAGAAGAGAAGGGATAGCATGGAAGCAGTCCCACCACAACAGGAGCAGTCTCGAGACCGTGAAAACATTAGAGCAGTCACATCTCACTCCGATGATTTTGATAAATTCGACTAGTACTTTTTTGATGAGGACTATTTTTTAGAACATTTTCCCATTTAAATAACTAATTATTCTTTGGAATTGTATCTCACGTGTTTCCGTAGTGTGTATTAGTGCTGCGTTTGTTAATATGCTGTACAATAGACTTTTGACTCGATGGGATTTTTTTTTGGAATAGTCGACATTTCAAATATCTCGATTTTTGAGGTTTTTCGAATAGTCGACATTTCGAATAACTCGATTTTTGGCCTTTTTCGAACAGTCGATATTTCGAATAAGTCGATTTTTAGACTTTTTCGAGTAGTCGATTTCGAATATTCGTATCGACATTTTCTGGAGTCAGCAGTACTAATTATGAAGCAACATACTAACAACAAATTAGCAATTTGATTCCAAACTTTATTTAGAAGCATCAGAAAACAATGATTTCTGACATCAATCAATAACTTTGGTTGTAATGAGAAAAGGCACATTGCGAAAGTAAAAGCAAGAGTGTGTCATGAAAATCATTGAGATCTCAAAAGTGCTGATAATGATGATCCATTTTTCAAGAATAAGGAAGTGGCCAGTATGATGACAGGCGAGATTCCATAAGTGCAGTCTTAGTTAAAATTACTGTAGTCATCAAGAATAGGGTCCAGATCAGGTTCCGAATCTCCTTCTTCATGAAGTTCCTTCAGGTGAACTCGACTTATTGTCACGTCTGTGTTCAGCTAGGCCACTTAGATGTCTGCTGACTTCATATTTATCAAGGTACAGGGAACGTCAATCATGATTGTACCCTTCCGCAGCCTGGGGCGCAGCACCACCTAGGTAAGCGCTGTGGATATCGGTGTTGTCTCGCCCGCACCGCGTAGATGGTGAGTCGTTCCAGGCCGCAGAGAGGTGCAGTCCTGACTGACGCTCCTTATATGAGGTTGGACACTAAGTTAACGGCGGCGATATCATCAGAATTTATTCGGAAATAGAACCATTTCAAGAAGCCCGTTCAAAAGTGGAAGAAAGCCTTGTAGGTTGAGGCGCACAAATTTCTGCAAATTTTTTATGTTTGTTCTCCTCCAGATCATTATCTCTAACAATCACATCATGCTAGAGATCAATGAAGATCACGTTCGATCATGATGTGCGAGCTGAAGACAATGATATGGAATGGGGGCAAGAGTTCGGCCATCCGTACGGCTCAACCTAGGGATGGAAAACTAGAAAAGAAAACGTAAAGAAAGCGCTGAAGGCACTAAGATCTAGAAGCAGCTGAGCGGTAGACGCGCTCAGTTATCACGAATCAACCGCATCAAGCGCGTCGCCGCTGTGCTCCTCATCATCTTTCTACTGATGGAGATAAAGGAACATATGTGCAAGTGTATAGCGCGTTTAATCGGCGACGATGATTGAGAGAAGGCAAAGAGGAAAAAGAACGCCGAAAATCGCGCAGCAATTGGAGAGAGTTAGAGAAACACAGGGTGTGCGCGCAGACACAAGATGAATTCTACACAACATGCGCGAGTAGTCTGATCGTAATTTAGGCGTGAAATTAAATGCAGTGGCGGACAGCAAGTACACCGAGGGCCCCATATTCGACGGCAAATCAATATTGAAGGTGCAGTTTGACTTGTTTAACATGTGAATGGTGATTATACGTGTTTCAGAGGAAAATTCCATCCCGAAACACATGAATTTGATTTCGATCTGCTTTCACACGGAGGACTATTAATCTTGCCAAGTTTGACGATAAATGTCACGATAAATGCGCGGGTTATGTGCAGGAAATATAAGGTTATTTTGATAAGTTGACCCAAAACCACTTGTATTGAATCATTTCGTCATTTGACGTACAGATATGAGTATTTATTTAACTTCTTCACTGGAAGGATGATGCTGGTTAAAGCTTAGAAGTTACATTTTTCAGGGGATACTCCTCGAAAATGGATTTTTAGGTGTATTAATATACACAACAATAACAACTGAACTATGTACTATTTCTCCCCTCTCCCTCTCAATTTTTCTCTTCCTTCCTCAAAAATTGAAACAGACCCTAAAAGACCTTCCAACACACGAACATTCCTCTGAAACACGTCTGTCACCACTCACGTGTTGAACAAGTCATATCGCGCCCATCAATATTGATTTGCCGTCGAATATGGGGCCAGTAGTGTACTTGCAGCCCGCCAATTCATTTGATTTCACGCCTGAATTACGATCAGACTGCCCGCGCATGTTGTGTAGAATTCATCTTGTCAGACACTCGATTATCGTCTCGTATGGAACGGATCATCTCAAACAGCTCATCGCAAAACTGGTATGTACTACATACCAGTTTTGCGATGAGCTGTTTGATGAGCTGACATACTCTGTACCACTCACTCGAGAGGAAGAGAAAACGTGGAGTTGAGCTGAGGGATATAAAATTAGTCGATAGTCTGACAAGTTTTGCAGGTTCTGACTTGTTGGTGAACAAGTCTCGTCCTGAAATTCCTCAAGGAGTGGTGGTCTGCCTCCACAGTTCACTAACACGTCAAAACGTGCTCAACTTGTCAGGCGATCGACAAGTCTTACTTGCCCACCTTCACAGAGAAGATTCCGCCATCGGGGACAGAGTGCCACAGTAACCCGATGCTTGCGAATCTAAGCGAAATTGGCGCCGGAGCGCGTTATTTCACACCGTTAACAATTCTCATTACTTATAACTGGTAGTTTCTACTTTCTTTGTGTTTTGACACTTAGTTCCTATTTGCAAACCAGAACCTAGTATCGTGTTGCGAAGCAGTACGATACAAACACCTCACTGTATGCCATGAATAAACCTAATGATAAACACGTGAAGAAAAGAACTCCGATTTGAGTTCTTAGACAAAAAACATTCAACACAGACAATAAAGAAACAAAGGAATCACTAGTGCTTATGTATCTTAATTGGTACGGTTTTGTTTTGCCGTAGCTGGAAGCCAAGGGACCAATGTCCTCTACTGTCTTCGAGTCGTCTTCGGTTTAAAATCGCCGCGAAGGTATTTTCCAGACACACCTCCAGGAATAGCTGTTCAAGTCATTTCTTGATGAATGTTTCACTCCGAATCATAGCGAGCGGCAAGCACGTCAATGGCGGTGGTCCATCCGCGGCCTTGAGAAGGGCGCTGTGTAACCGCGCCGCGCGCCATAATCGATGTCTCCTGCTGCTGTCATGCTATTTCTAGCAGCTTCTCTACCCGTTTTATGCATTTTCGACCGAATCGGGAAGAAAGGCCCGTAGGAATCATTCCGGCGGTGGACGACACTAGTCCTGGTACACGCGGCGTCATTCTCGAAGCCGCGGAAGGGGCACCGTCACTAATGTCCACTTTACAAATACATGTCAGTCGAGCAGATCAGTCGTTTGTTTGTGCGTATTGAGCAGTTTCATTTTATCTAGGCAGAAACGACGAGTTTAATTTGCATACATACATTCATTTGTATTCCTTCTTACTATTGGTATGTTGGTATGTTTTAACTTTAATTACTTTGATGGAAATTGTTTAAATACATACACATTAGAATGGATGGACTACTGCTTTCATGCCAGCTTCAACGTTCAAATTGGCCAGTTTAAAGGGTCAATAAAAAAGTCGAGTTATTCGACGAATAGTCGAATAACTGTCCTTTTCGAATAGTCGACATTTTGAATAACTCGATTTTTGAGTTTTTCGAATAGTCGATATTTCGAGTCACTCGAAAGTCGATTTATTCGAAACTCGACTCGATTTGACTCGGTCGAGTCAAATGTCTACTGTACAAGTGTTACCTTGTTGCATAAATATTACCTGTTTTCTACTGGTTTTCGTCAACACCCATGCGTATTTAATTTGCACGTGGTGCATTTGATCTCCGCATAAGTATCAAATAGGATATGAATTCAAAAAAAAAAGAATTAAATAGGAGACGAAAAATCAATACAAAGCAATCCGTTGTGTTTCTTGTGTTCAAACGGTCATGTGCCTTGGATGCGGATACATGTTCACACCTCTCGTGCCCCACAATGGAGTAAGAGGTCAGGGACCGTCACGTGTTGTATGCCAGAAACAGAGTTTTTTCTCAAGTTTCAGTGACAGAAACACCATGGATTTATAGATAATTCTGCGATTCTCGTGACATCACATATGAAAGCTGTTCAAACCATTTTTAGGACATTTTTTAAACTTCGTATGAAGAAAAAACTGTAAAAAAATGGTGGCCACGTCATGCGTATGCACACCTATACAAACCCACATAGTAATGGTCGATTCAGAAAAGAACTCATGAATTCTTTTCTCTACCTGTTCTGCATTATCAGAAGAGGTTGTTGAGCAAATTTTCTGTGTCGACGGAAACACGAGTCGAGGGATCGACTTGTGTTGCTCACGCAAGTTTGACGTCAGCATTAGGCAAAACGTGAATGTATTTTGTATTGGAACTTTGTGAAATTATTTGCTCCCAAAATTCTCTTGTTCATGAAAAATTTCCAGTTTCACCGAATGATAATGTGGAATTCTTGTCGCGGATAATTCATACGATGCTTATTCCAGTTTTACACTTTGAAACTCCAGCAGAAATTTTCAGAAAACAAATAAATATGCCTTTCTTTGGAGATCTTCCGGAAATTTACAGGATCTACCCGGTATTCACAGTTTTCTTCCCAATCGTGACTACAATATCCTTAGGATATAATTAAGGCCGCCTCCACATTGGATTTGCGTAGTCGGCAATTTCAGGGTGTTACGTACTCAAACGGCCACTTAATGTGCATTTTTGGAATCAGTTCGTCGAGATCTATCCAAGCATGTCAGAAATTCTTTAAAAAAGGTTACCATTTAGCAGATTTCACAAAAGCGACGGTGGGCGACGGTGACATCTGCGGACATACCGTCGTTTTTACAAAGTCTGTGCGCAGTATTGTATATTTAACCTCTACAACTGTACAGCTACATATATCAACCGCCATGGCTTCAGCTCATTAAAGCTAAGATGATAAGATCCTCTTAACAAAACACCGTAAGGGGGCTAGTGCGGCTAGAGATACGTGGCGGCACTCATAGACACCGTAATCTTGAGGCGCAGACTGTGGGGCGAAATGGCCGATTTTTAGGGACTCAGACACATTCGTTTCTCGCAATTACGTCACTGCTGGCTCTCCCACATGCACGAGGTAGTGATTTCATCACTTTCGCTGGCGGTCTCGCAGCATAGGGGTGAGGGAATGTTTACAAGCTTTCAGGCTGCACAATGTACGCAGCAGAAAAACCACCCTTCCACTGTTGCGACGCTACAGGCACTTCCAAGGGAGAAATGGGCAGGTCTTATGAGAGCTGCAGCGTCTAGAAAGCCAAGGAGAGGCTGGACCTTAGCGGTCGCCCCAGCAGGTGGATGCCTCACAACGATTCCTTAGTCACGACATCCGTTCGTTTCGAGAAAGTGTATGTACTAAAATAGAGTAAAAGCCTCAATATATCAAGGCATGACATTGTGTAACCAACACAGAATTATAAAAGGTGAATCAGGATCGGACCCGCATTCTTCAGAAATTCTAGCCTGGACCTTACTTTAGGGGGTTATTCGATTCACTGATCACGAAAATCGCACTTTTCCTTTCTTAGCGCCGTTTTCGTGAGTATACGCGAGGAATAATATAGGAGAGTGAAATAAAATGCAATCTTCGACAAAGAAATTGAAGTAATGGCAGTGCCAGATGCTGTAGCCTGGCTAACGTACGTGGTGTTACAGTACAAAGTGGCTGCGATTTTCATGTTTATGACATTCATTAACCCTTTCATCAATTAGTGAGGAAATTTCGGAGATTTTCTGAGCGGGAAAGCGCCTGATCAGACCGCCATTTCCTTGCCAGGCTTGACATTCCCTCTTTGTTTCTTACTATGACCTCACCATCCTTACAGAACGTGAATGGGGTAGGAAATAAGTGCGATTTTAGTGATCAGCGAATTGAATAACCTCCTGAAGTGAGGTCCATGCTAGAATTTCTGAAGAATGCGAGTCCGATCCCTATTCAACTTTCATAGTTCTGTGTAACCAATCAGCAATCTACGGATACGGGTCCACCGATGGGGAGAGGGCCCGCCGTAGCCCCGTGGTGTGGGGGACGTGGGGATACGGGTCCACCAATGGAGGAAGCGCCCACCGTAGCTCAGTGATGTGGGGGACGCCAAAATACGGGTCCACGAGGAAGGATCCGCCGTTGCTCAATAGTGTGGAGAACACCAGGATAAGGCTTCGCAGATGGAGAAAGGGTCCGCCACGGCCCTACAGTGAAAAAATCGCGAGAACGCTGGTCCAACGATGGAGGAAGGACCCGTCGTAGCCCAATGGTGTGAAGAACCTCAGGATACAGGTTCATTTTGGTCCGATAGTGTTGAGAATACCGGGATGCGAGCACGGGAGAACGGATGGAAGGCGCCAGAATGCGGGCGCTCAGGTGGAGGAAGGGCCCGCCGTGACCCAGTGGTGTGGATGCCACCAGGATACGGGCCTGCCAATATAGGATTGGTCTGCTGTGACTCAGTAAAGTGGAGAATACCAGGATATTGTTCAGCCGATGGTGAACGGGTTCATTGTGACCTAACAGTGAAGACGACGCCAGAATACGGGTGCACCGATGGAAGACAGCCCCACTGGCCGAATAGTAGTGTGGAAAACACTTGGATACGATTTCGCTTTGTCCAATAGTGTGGGGAACGGCAGAATACAGTTCCGCCGATGGAGAACGCATCTGCATTGGCCCGGTAGTGGGGAATATGCACGAATACGCCATACGATGGAGTACGGAATTCTCATACTCATACTCAACTCATAAGAAGGACTTCATGTTTGGGCCCATTTACAGATTGGTTCTACTTCTTTATCAATTTTCTAGAGATTTGGCAAGTGCGAAGTTTTGCACATGTCCCAAGTGGCTGCCCCACCCCACTTTCTAGCGTCCCGAAGGGGCGCTAGTGTTAATGAAAGCAGATTATTCATCAGGTACCATACTGCAGATCACGGCCCTTGGTGAAGTGTCATGGTGGTGAGATGAACTCCAAAACTCATCACCATGTTTTAGACGATGATTGCGTGCCAGCTCACATCCACGGAATAAAGTATAGCAGATCATTACCACCCACGTCGCTGCTAGAGTACGCATGTGGCAACAGAGAAGATCATAGCCCTGTTAGGAGCTGATCGCCTCCTCATGCTGAGGAAATAGTGTGAGAGGTGAGTAGACGCAGAACTAGTTACCTCGACCGTCTCACTCTGCGTCCACTCGCCTCTCACGGCTAGAGAAGGCGATCAGCCTCCAAAAGGACGATGATCTCCTCTGTTGCCACATGCGTGCTCCAGCAGTGACGTGGATGGCAATGATCTGCTATCCAATACTTCGTGTATGTGAGCTAGCATACAATCATCGCCTAAAGCTAGTTGGTGAGTTTTTGAGTTCATCTCACCGCCATGACACTTTTCTACGGGCCCACGTTCCACAATCTGCTTACAATCTGCTGTATGGGACGAGAAATATGTGTAAGGTGAGACAAGTACGCATTTTAGATACCATTTGGTCTATTAACGAAACGGATTCTAACGAATTTTGGGGTTCTTTTCGTTAATTCGTTATGTTAAAAAAAATCAAAAAATGGCCGTTACGCGTTCATGCGTAAAATTCGTTATGTTAGTAACACACAGGCCTGATCCGCACTATGCCTGCCATGGTTGCGCTGCAATTCTCTACCAAACTTGGCCAATAACCAGATCTATAGCAGAAAAATTTCAGAGCAATCACTCGGTGAATGGATGATACCTGTGCTGATATGAGAAATGATTGTTGTTGTGAAACAGACGCCCGTTATCATGAAACGATTACTGGTAAGCTTCATTTTTCTATTTTCGGTTGCAAAATGAGGTTGACTTTACTTCTGCTCAGTGCCATAACACATGGTGAGTTGATGTTCCATCCGTACTGTTCTCTATAATTTTACAAAGAAGTAGTTCTAAGGTGCACCAAGCCGAATATGCTTTTCAGACGTGCTATAGCTAGTTTTTCAAATATCAGAATATGAGAATGTGGTGAAAAGGGAGTTGGGGGGAGCCACTCCTGTGAAGCCTAAGCCTAAGCCTTAGGCTTAGGCTTAAACCCATGCTGCCCCAGCAGAGGATTAGGTTTAGGCTCAGGCTTAGGGTTAGGCTTAGGCTCAGGCTAGTGCTTTTACTTAGGCTTACAAGTGAGCCTATGACTTTTCATAGGGTGGCCCCCCCCAACTCCCTTTTCACCGAGAATGTTTCAGTGACAGCCGAGCTTTGTGAAATAAAGACGATAAAGGACCTTGAAAAACCTCAACTATGTACTGAGTTGAAGCTCGATGCAGAACATGACGTCATGATGAGCCCAATGCTATTCCGTGTAGGCTTCAAAAGCTCTGTCTCCAACTGTACCGTAGTAATCGAGTGTTTATTCTTTTTCAGAAAATCAAAACGGCAACCACTTACCACTACTTTAAGTTATGCAACTCCACACTTGGTTCTGCCAGTGCAACTGATAGAGTATATCTACCAAAAGGTTAGCTCGAACCTGATCTAGTAAGATCTCGCAACAAGGTGGACATACTGTATCCCCGAGGGGAGGGGTGGGACAGTCGGCTTCTCCTTGGAGGCAGCACTCGTGGAAATTTTGCTACCACAAGGTCTTGCTATATTACTAGGTTTAGCGCTGTAATGGAAACGGATGCTGTGTTTAACTTTGCCAAGCAAACTAGCAAGGAAACTCGTCCGCTCCAATATTGAATTTGGCCTTCAAAATAGGGGTATTTGACCGTTTTTTTCACATTCCAAGCACGTTATTGGCATCAGCACGTCGAGCAGGACCAGATTCCGATGATATCTCGATACCTATCACGAAGTGAGAATATGCCTTCAACTTCCTGTTGGAACACTGGAACAAATCTGATCTCTTCATGTCTTGAGGATGCTGATAGCTACGGCTTTGCAAATTTCGTAGAATTGTTGCGACCACTGCTAAGTATAAAAAACGACCAAAATTTCTGACACCGAAATTTCCGGGGGTGGTGCCTATAATGCAAGTATTGGCTTCTAATCTGTTAGGAACTTGGTCTTCACTTCCAGATACAGGCCATGACTAGGCAGCTGGTCCACTGCGACCCTAATCGCAGTATCGAGCCTACTGACGGTCATACCGGAGGCACATTTACTCCTCCAGAATATCGCCCAATTTGAATGTCAGGAATAACCTCCAAAGCACAGATCACATACAGAACAAATATTCTATGGTATCTGAAAACGCGAACAGATTTTCATAAAATTCTTAAAATCAGCTGAACTCGCAAGATTTCATTCATAATTATCATAATACATTTCATTCACATCCACAATTACCTCCTTAAGGAGGTACAGGAAATGCAAATAAGATCATTACCCACCCCACATTCTTGAACGAAAACCATTAATCATATGCAGATAGTTGGCAATAGCCTAGTTATCAAGAGGCTTGTTAATCGTGGTCGATGGTTCGTCTTCGCTGCAATGGCGCAGCTTTGCATACGATTTTTCATGCGCATTCTGCATAAAAAGCGGCTTCATTCATTTCGGCTAGTTCAAGAATAGCGACTTCAACCATGAGGCTAGAGGACTCTTCACCATGGACTGGTGAAAAATTTTTTATATGCTCACGAAAAACAGTATTGTCGTGTGGTAGGTGGTGTATTGATTGGGAGGTTTGATCGCAGTGAGATCGGTCGGTGGACCTACACCTCAGCAATGCAAGCTTTCTGCAAATGGTTTTTCGGATGCTTTGTACGAATAACTAAGTTGCAATTGCTTCCTTTCTCAAACTAACAACTGAGCGTTAAATCACCTATCGTTTAGTCACTAACATGCACAGGTCAAAGCTTGGATCCTTAAGGCTGCCGCTATACTCCTCGAGGAGTATAGCACCTAGCATCGCCAAAGATTGGCGACTTCATTTTTGATACGTATTGATTGTGGGCGGGTCGCGATGAGAACTCTGGCGATTATCGTCGCCAACGATACATCGCTAGAGGGGTGCTATACTCCTCGCGACGTTACATCGCCGAAGTTTGGCGATCGCCCGTCGCCAAAGTTTAGCGATCGCCCGTCGCCAAAGTTTGGCGATCGCCCATCGCCAAAGTTTGGCGATCGCCCATCGCCAAAGTTCGGCGATCGCCAGTCGCTAAAGTTTGGCGATCGCCCGTCGTCGAGAAGCATCGACGATGGCGACCAGACAACATTGGCGACGGGAAGCTAGGTTTTAAATTTTCAGAAACAGCTTGCTTCTTACTCTTATTTCTTCACCACTGACATGATGCAACAAGCGTTCTTCCGTTACTCGTTCATTTTTCTCTTACAAATAGAATTGTTAGTATGCAGCATTTCATTTTCTTCCCAACTACTGGTTGGTCCTTCGAATTATCATCAACGGTAAGTGTCTATTAAGGTACTAACATCTGTGCAGAGCACCTGTGCTCTGTACAAGAACTGTAAGCTACCCCACCTAGATCCAAACCTTGCTAGCAAAAAATTCCCTGGACAAAGTGCTTTGTACAAGGAATTTTTTGCAGTGGTTGACAGTTATGTTGCAATTAAGAGATCTCTGGGTTCTTGGTGTAGTGAAGAAATCTCTGTGTATACAGGAACCGTCAATCACGATCACTACTCCCGCGGTCTGGAGCATGGCACCACCTACGTGGCGCTGCTGGATGCTGTGGATTTCGAGTGCTGCCTCGCCAGCTCCGCGTAGGTACTGCGGTGCTCCAGGTTTCGGGAATAGTGATCGTGATTAACGCTCCCTGTAGGTTCTTCGACTTATTTCATCTAGAACTAGAACTTCAAACAAAGTATTGGGACGTGCAAACATATCCACCGTCCCGATTCCATTTCCGGAGAACTGAGAATTTCATCGCACAAAATGTGCAATGAGACTCCTGGTTTGCTGGCGAAAAACTCCGATAACTTTTTTCCTATGCCCCTACTGATCACGAAACAAAGAAGACTCTTTTGAGAAAGGAGCAAGGAAAATGGGCGCTGCGTGAGTTAGTAGGTGTTCCATTTCGGGTGCAATATGTTCATATAAATCCTCAAACTCATAAGGATAAAGCCTTGTATATTCACAGAACCTCTCGGGATCGTGCGACGCCAGATATTCATTGAAAGTGCGAAATCTCGTACACAAGAACGGTGCATGCTGAGGACGCACATAACATCTGCGTCTATTTGAATCTTTCTCCATATACTCAAGAGCTGCCGACACTGCCTCAAGAGCTGGCAACAAATTCGAAAGCTCCGAAGTTATCATATTAATGGCTCAACTAAAAAACCATGATTTTGTTTGAAAGGAGACAATCTTATTTATTAGTATATTACATTTGTTATTGCTCCTTGAAATTATTCGCAAAAATTTTCGAAAATATCTCAAAAAATTCACTCTTAACAAGTGTTTGCTCAAGTGATTTCTGTAGCAAAACCTCAAATCGGTTACGATAGATTTATCTGATGTATAATGCATTAGAAAATAGACTAGCTGCACACCTTGATCTAATCACAAAGAATAAACATTACTAGACCCCATTCAGAACCTCAGATACAACATGTTGGAAAGCATTTCTGATAGCACCTAAAACTTGCTCACCTAAATACTTGTCGACAACTTGTTTTTACACTTCCTTGCACTTCAAGTTGTACACCCAAAAAGTATGTTGTTCCTTTTTTTCTCTATTTTGTTGGTTTTCGACAGAGAACTAAAGTAGGAGCTGTATGAAGAGGCCGTTCTTCACTTCAGAGTAACCATTTCACATCTAACGACCTCTCTTGTGATAGGTTCCAAATGATAGTTGCTGTCACACCAACAACACATTTTTTCCTATTTGAATTCATGTTGAGTCTTTTACATCTATCGCCCTCGCTCAATCACTATCATTCTTTTTTTTTCTTTCTCTCTCACTGTCGAAGCAACTTTTTAGTCTTTCTTGCAAATTTCTGAATTTTGGAGATTTCGCATTAGAATTCTGGAAACAGTCACAGATTATGGAAATACATAATCCGTTGAGCTGAGAGGAATATTACTTCTGTTTTTAGATCCATGTCGGATTACAGCAACCAGCATGTCATGTCTCACCAATTCTTTCATCAGTATCTATTAAACAAAGCGCCGTAAGAGGGCTAGAGCGGTTAGAGATACGGGGCGGCACTCATAGACACCGCAATCTTGAGGCGCAGACTGTGGGGCGAAATGGCCGATTTCCATGGACGCAGACGCGTTCGTTTCGGGACTCGCGATTACGTCACTGCTGGCTCTCCCACATGCACGAGTTAGTGGTTTCATCACCTTCGCTGGCGGTCTCACCGCATAGGAGTGAGGGAGTGTTTACAAGCTTTTAGGCTGCACAATATACGCAGCAGGAAAACCAGCCTTTCACTGTTGCAACGCTTTGTGCACTTGCAGGACGAAATGGACGGGTATTAAGAGAGCTGCAGCGTCGCGGAAGCTTCGGTGAGGCGGGACCTACGCGGTCGCCTCGTCTGGTGGATGCTACTGTCGCATCCCCTGCTGAATTTCTCGCAGCGATTGTGTAGTCACGACATCCGTCCGTTTCGAGAAAGCTTCTGCTCTAACAAAGAGTAAAAGCCTCTGAATATGAAGGCATGACATTGTGTATCCAATCAACTATATACGGATACGGGACCAGCGATGAGAAAGGGCCCGCCGTGGCCCAATGGTGCGGGGGACGCCAGGATGCGGGTCCACCGATAAAGAAAGGGTCCCCCGTGGCCCAGTCGTCTGGCGGACGCCAGGATACCGGTCCACCGATGAAGAAAGGGCCCGCCATGGCCCAGTGCTGTGGGGAACGCCATGACACGGGTAAAGCAATGGAGGAAAGGCCCGACAGGGCCCAATGGTGCGGGGGGACGCCAGGATGCGGGTCAACCGATAAAGAAAGGGTCCCCCTTGGCCCAGTGTGTGGCGGACGCCAGGATACCGGTCCACCGATGGAGAAAGGGTCCCCCGTGGCCCAATGGTGCGGGGGACACCGAGATCCAGGTCCACCGATGGAGAAAGGGCCCACTGTGACCCAGTGGTGTGAAGGACGTCAGAACGGGTCCACCGATAGAAAAAGGACCCCCTGTGGCCCAGTGGTGTGGGGGACGCCAGGATACGGGTCCACCGATGGAGGAAGGACCCGTCGTAGCATAATGGTGTGGAGAACGTCAGGATACGGGTTCACTCAAGTCCGATAGTTGAGAATGCCAGGATGCAAACCCACCCCTGGAGAACGGATCCGGCTTGCACTAACTGTGAGGAAGCCGCCAGAATACGGGCGCTCTGATGGAGGAAGGGCCCGCTGCGGCCCAGTAGTCTGGAAAACACTCGGATACGATTTTGCCTTGTCCAAAAGTGTGGGGAACGGCAGGATACAGTTCCGCCGATGGAGAAGCCGTTGCGTTAGCCCGGTAGTGAGGAATACGCACGAATACGTCATACGACGGAGAACGAACTCCTCATGCTCATACTCAACTCATAAGAAGGACTTCATGTTTGGGCCCATTGGAAGATTGGTTCTGCTTCTTTATCAATTTTCAAGAGATTTGGCAAGTGTGAAGCGTTTGCACATGTCCCAAGTGGCTGCCCCACCCCACTTTCTAGCGTCCCGACGGGGCGCTAGTATACCAAATAAATAAGTGAAATTCAAGCGAAATGCGGAAATTGAAGACCTAGGCGCTCCGTCGCCAACGCTTTCCAGTCGCCATCGTCGATCCGTCTCGACGACTGGTGATCGCCACAGTTTGGCGATTGGCGATCGCCAAACATTAGCGACTGGCGATCGCCAATCTTTGGCGACTGGCGATCGCCAATCTTTAGCGACGGCGATCGCCATACTTTGGCGACTGACGATTGCCAATCTTTAGCGACTGGCGATCGCCAAACTTTGGCGACGGCGATGCTAGGTGCTATACTCCTCGAGGAGTATAGCGGCAGCCTAAGGCCCAAGGCATACTTCATAGCGATACCGTCATAGCGCAGTGAAGAAAATGAATGGAAATGATGAGAACAAAGTGTTACGAGTTCTTATATCTTATCACACAGATTGCATGGAATACCGTGCTGGCATAGGAGCCACTGTGAGAAAACTTGTGGTGGTGAACGGTCGCAGCGACAGCGTCGCTGTGTAGTATGCCCTAGGCCTAAACAATTTCTTCACTATTGGCTTTTCATACAACTGCTACCTGGAATGTTAAATGTGGAGCAGTTAGGATGTACTCTAATCCATGGCTGGCTTTAAGCGTGGTCTTAATTCTGCTTGCAACGACTGAGAGGTAGGAGTATTCACCATCCTACGTGAGGTCCGAAAACGAGCCATCCTTGGATTTCTTCACTATTGGCTTTTCATACTACTGCTACCTGGAATGTTAAATGTGGAGCAGTTAGGATGTACTCTAATCCATGGCTGGCTTCAAGCGTGGTCTCAGTTCTGCTTGCAACGACTGAGAGGGAGGAGTATTCACCATCCTACACGAGGTCCGAAAACGAGCCATCCTTGGAGAGCCGGTTTAGGAGGCTTGATGAATATCTTTTGGCAAGCTAACCAGGGAGTCGCACGGATAAAGGGCCGAAAAATCACACACTTTCCAGAAATCTAATCGAATTCATGTTGTAGGTGTCAATTCCTTGTGCGCATAGGTTCTGCATCTACCATGCCGCAGTAGAATGTGTGCACAGTTTTAAGTAGCTGCTGGGAGGTTCACTTCTCACTGCGTCCAGGTGTTTTGCAACGTCTCACTCACAAGCTGTAGTTTATGGCTGTCAGCATCCACTGCTAAAAACAAGTGCAATGCGGTGCAGAGGTAGTGCTGCCCATCCATAGGCATTTGATCGAGTGATTGGTTCTCTTCAAGGCCAGTGTTTTTTCATTAGAAATTCCACTTGACATGTGGCGATTGGATAAAAATTTCCTTCCCGTTGGCAATCGTAAATCGCACTTAACTGTTTTCTGAAGCTGTCCATTAAGTGCCAACTCTGATCAAATTACTACCACCTCAGTTTCCTTCTGTCATCGAGTGGATTTAAACCAAGTTGACCATTGCTAGTAATCTTTTCCATTCTGCAAATGACTTCATTTTTTACCACTTCTTCAGTATCAACAACCAAAACTTCCGAGCGGGCCAGCACAAATGCCTATGACATACTTCACAGCGGCACCGTCGCGGTGGAGAAAATGAATGGAAATGATGAGAACAAAATGTTACAAGTTCTCATACCTCATCACTCAGTTTCCATGGAATAGCGTGCTGGCAAAGGAGCAGCTATGCGAATACTTTTAATGGTGAACGGTCGCTGTTACAGCGTCGCTGTGTATAATGCTTTTTACCACGGACGATAGTGTGGATGGAGGCAGAGTGAAAAAGAATGCGGGAAAATGTGCAGCAGATGGAAAGAAAAGCAGGTTATCTACACGGATACTCAAAATTGTCGCGTTTGGAAAAGACTATAGTAGTCATAGGCCAAAGGCTGGTTGGTTGGAAGGGTTGGAAAGCAGGTCCATCCGGTGATGGTCTCCCTGCTGGTGGTTAGCCACGCCCCGAAACACGTGCAGGCACCCAGTCGGCCGTAGATGTGGTAGGGCGGGCCAGTCAGAGATGGGCTAGTCGGTGATGAGCGGGCCAGTCGCTTATGCCTGGCTACAGTCGGTGTACAGCAGTGGCCGTTCCACAGATGGTATAGAGTGGGCCGTCCGCGCCAATTGTGTTAGTGGGCGTACTATATGTACTATATGTACAGACGCATGCAGCCATTTGCGGAGAATTCTCCGTGAAGACCGGTCAACACCGCTTGTACGCTCTAAGTGAAAGTCCTGTGCCCCCACCACGATGCTGCAAACGCTTACGTCAGACCTACTTCTGATCAGCTACTTCAGAGATGCGACTGAGGTTGTCCCTTGCCATATAGAGGCTCGCAGGTGGAACGAATGCATCTATAAAGTATGATATGTCCCCTTCTTTTCAAGTTTATATAGAGTTTAAATCGCCTCGAATAAACTCAAAGGTGGGGGGAGACATCGAATGCAAATGAAATTGCGACAGGAAGAAAAGAAATTGTCGAGAAAGAAGGACGCGCTAAGCCCATTCACAGATGGCAAGAGACGCGTCGTCGCACAACTCCACAACATTGGACTCATTGTCCTACTAGTGAGTACCAGAGCATCCCTCTCACAGATCCATCCTATCTCGTGGTTCCTAATTCTTGACCTCCGTAGCGTGGGATTCGCAGGCAGTGGAATATGGCACCAGCGTCCCACTTCTTGGCAAAAATATGATGGAATTTCGTGGAGTGACGGAATTCCGTGGAATATATCTGTTGTTGTTTGGGGGATGCTCCTAACAAGACTATTAAAATGTAGTGAGACAGATGCAAATCTAAGCAAGTGAACAACATTAATCTAAGCGCTCATTGGTGAATAGTTACAATGAAGTTCTCAGCATCTAAACAAACGTCTCGCAGCCTTGGTTTAGCTGAGATTTACGTCAATGACAAGCAGTAAAGTTCGGGGGGAGGGGGGTTGCATCGAGTTGATGGGTGTGGGTCATGATGAGGCAAAAGTGGGTGGGCAATGTGTTTGCGATTGGTTCATTCGAACCCTCGTCCCGCCCTTCAAGACCTACTCGCACTAATTCGCGCGCGATTTCACCATAGTTGCTCATGCAAATTTGAATGTGAGTGGGGACGAGTCAACGCCGAGGGGCGGGAAGACGCCGCCCTATTTTGCCTCATCATGACCCACACCCCGAGTTGATTACAGATTGCAGAAGTTATTCAAAAAATATTCTTCGAAAAAAGAAGACAAGTGAGCATTTCCTAGGTGCAACACTTGAGATAACTGACAACGCAAACCTTCGACATTTGCCTGACTTCATCATTGCTGACGGGAACGACGTGAACCTGACCATCCTTGGAAATCCTAAGCTGGACACGACACAACTGCTGAGCGAATGCAAGGCTAAGGGATGTAAAGACCAGACGCTAAGCAAAATTCAAGTCCCATACTGTAAGCCAAGCTTTTTCGATTCTGAAAATTTTCTTTTCTTCTACAGCAAAAAAATACTTTCTCGTAGAGTAAACTGATTCCATTGTGTCAGTTAGCTTTTTTCAGCATGCAGAGCTATTTCTCCACTACCGAAAGCGTGTCACGTTCTTTTTGGCACAGTTCCACTTAACAAATACGACAAATCATGGGACATTGTGGAAGTAGTGCATGGAACACTTTCACTCAAGAATTCGGACTTCGCCAGTTTCCCAAAAATGGAGAAACTCGTGGAAGTTGAACAAGTAGCGAACATGCCTGTTCTCGTCATTGAAGACAATGCAAATCTTCAAGATATGGAGGCCGTGTTCAAGATTGATTTTGATGTTAAAAAGAAGGAGAACGCCGTTGAAGTTAATGCCAATCCACAGTTATGCATAGGCGAGAATGATGCCATGCATCCTTTTGCTGTCGAATTTTTAAAAAATGTGAAACTTTGCGACAGAACTGCTTCAGCTAATATCGATGACAATCCGAAGAATAGACCGGTTAGAGGTCAGTTTTGGACCTGAAAAAGACCACTAGGAAAAGGACTGGTAATGAGCTACATTCAGCTTCAGGGGCTATAAAATTTGTTTAAGGGAGCTTCAACAGAATTAACACACCTTAAAGGAAGTGTGTCACCTCAGGGATTGCTACTGAGATTGTCACTTCAGCTGGACCTATGCGAGCCGTTGAGAGCAAAGATGCACTCTAAATTTCGCGGAAACGTCGAAAACCCAATGAGTTACGGGATTCTCTGGCCGAGAATTTCTAAATTCTCAGCCTATGGACCAGAGAATTCATTATTTAGCAAAGGATTGCTGAGGGTATGACTTTTCAACACTGCAATACTTGAACAATCGATGAAATATATGCACAACAGTTGCTTTTCTATGTAATCGTACCTTCTCATGCGCTTGTTCTAGTTTCCTAGCAAGGAGATACGTCCAAGTCAGTATTGAGTTTGGCTTTTGAGATGCATAGAGGACAGATTTCATTTTCTCTGATCATAGAACCTGGAATTCTTGATGTGATAATATTGCAGTTTTCTCCTCGTGCTTATAGGAAGCTGTGAGGTAAACTATTCAGAAAACTGCAATATTATCACATGAGGGACATTTTTTTCGGATTTCATGTACATCACTGGAATCAGCACGTTGAGGGGGAATGGATCCGGTTAATATCCCGATACCCATGAGGTGATACACTGCCTTCGAAGAGACCATCTACGGAAATTTTCACTTCTGAGATAAAATTCGCCCTCTGTTATGATAAATCACAGTTGCAAAAAAAGAAGGCAAGATATGGCCACCACCCAGTCATGGTCATATTGCCACGAAAACTATGTCTGTTGATGTCGGATAGCGGTAAACCCACGGCGTGGTTACGCAGCCTTGGCTACTTTGACCTATATACAATTTTTTTCTTGAAACATACGATGTTACTGAGTTACCCGGGCTTGAAATGCAAGGAAATGAGAAGGAAAGCGAGCTTGTCATTAGGAATGAGGATGATTGTTTTCAAAAACACTCACTCTTTTCATGCTACAACCCATCCTTTTTGAACGCTAGCACGTATTTCTTCGTATCCTGAGAATGCTGATGATGTCTATGACGGTGCGAATTCCTTAGAATTACTGTGATGTCTGCTGGAGACGAAAATTTCCGTGGGTGTCGCCTTTAACCGGCTTAACTCTGTCCTTGTAGACCTCTTAAGAGAAGGTATAGTTTGACAGTTAGTGTAACGAAATCATCTTGCTAATCCTTTCGCTGACTGAAAACGCTGTGACACTAAAACTGTACTATTTAACACTGAGTAAAGTTCACATGAAGGAGCCATGCGAACTTCATTCTACCTCAGCTTTTAGATGCAGCGTTGCAAGACGACGATGGAGCGGGAAAGGGTGGATCTACTGGAGCAGCTGCCAGCGGTGCAACAGCTGGTGGAACAGCGGCTGCAGAAGCAGCCACAGGAGCAGCCAAAACGGGAATGTCTGGAGACGGGTTCTCCAATGCAGATGGAGCAAATACAGGAGCGACGAGAACGGGAGCAGCTGGGACCGGAACACCCAACGGAGGAACTCCTCCTGGAGAGGATGTTACAGGAGCAACCGGTATGGGAGCAGCCAATACAGAATCCAGCGAATTGGAGAACACGGAAGAAGATGGCCCGGAAGAAGCACTTACAAAAGGCCCTGCACCACCTGGTGCGAAAACCGACGAAAAGGATAATAAAGGAGCAGGAAATGGGAAAGCAGTTGACGAGAACAAGAAAACAGTGGGAGCAGTAGAAAAGGGCTCAAGTCGTTCTGAAGGTAGTAACACAATTCTTTGAACCTAAGGCCTCAAAATGAGAACAGATGTATAAAATAAACACTATTAGCTCATTACTGCAACTGCGGTCTTCTGTTGCAGTTTGAAAACCTCAAATAAAGAATGGCTACCCAAAGTGCTCAAATTTGAATTTTCAGAAGGGAGGCCTATTATTTTGGACGACAAGGAGAAACAAAAACTACTGCCTGATAGAACTAAAAAAGGTCTAGCAGAGATTTACATTCCTATTGAGGATTCTACAAACTTGTTTTTCAGTTTCGAAGCAAGGCATTTCACTTTTGTATGGCTCATGGCACTGGACAACGGCACTCATCTGCGCGACACTCCTATCGTATAGAAACATGTAAAATAAGCGTTGAACATAAATACTGGTCGCTTTTTTGTCCCCTAGGGACTTGGTGTTTGGTAATGCTCTGACATACACACTTAAACACACCTTTACATACATGCAACTCTTAGGTCGCCATATAGATAATGGGGTTTTCTGGAAGCTACTTCTAACGTCTATAACAGTCCTCCGGCAGAGCCCTACTTTTGAATTTCCAATTGTCCACGGAATTGCCGATTATCTCAGGAAATAAGTTTGATAAGATAATGTAATGATGACATAATGCTAACTTTATGCAGAATCGTATTTTGATTAAGTTCCTGCTCTAATGTTCATTGACGATACATTTGGCAAGAGAATGTGTTTGGCGATATGATTTACGGGATAAAATCTTGCTTGGCAATATGATTTACGGGAGAATGAGTCAAGAGCCTGTTTGGCGATACATTTGGCAAGAGAATCTGTTGACGATACATTTCACGGGTGTGTGGCGATACAAAAGGCAAGAGAATCTGTTGGCATTTGACGAGGTTTGCTTGCCCATACAAATGGCAAGGTTTATATGGCAATACATTTTACGGGTGTTCTGATAAGGCGTTCATTTCATTCTCAGTTGGAGGCTTAACCATCGGCGGTGGCGATCCGAATGGCTCAGCTGGTAAGGCAGCGGACTCCTAAGATTGGTATCATGGCACGATTCCTGATGATATCGAAATTTTTGCGCGGTTGTTAACCCTTTTGTTTGACGATATAATTGGCAAGCTTCGTGTGACGATACATTTGACGAGGTTTGCGTGGCGATACATTTGACGGGGGTTGCATGGCGATACATTTTACGGGACTTCTTGTTTGGCAGTACATTTGACGGGCTTCGTTTGCCTAGGTAGTTGGCAAGCTCGTCTGCGAGGTTGCCAAACAAACCTCGCCAAATGTGTCGTCAATGAACATCAGAGTGGGGTCATGACGAGGCTCATCTTGCAAGGAGTTTTGCGAATGTACAATCTATAGAAACGCTATGTGTTCACTGTGTAGCCTCCGAGCTAGAAAGTAACCGCGTATGACGATGTGCAACTTTGCGAGTGCTTACACAGTGCGTGTTATGGTCCTCGGCAATGCTCTTTGTACTTATGTAATGGGTAGAAGTCGCGGAGGATGAACCGATCTAGACCAAATTTTGCAGATAGGTCCCTCAGGGGACGGCGAAGGTTATGGGCACTTTTCCTAAAGATTACCGATCAGCCTATCGATTTTATCGATTTTTCGCAATTTTTGCCCAGAGACTGGCGAGGACGTCCCTAATAGGGTTCCTCAATACGCTGAACATGGACATGACAACCATTTTGCGCCAAAACGTCAACTTATTAATTTTATTGATTTTCCTGTCTTTCCTCAGGTGTTAGTGAAAAGAAGTCTACAGCGGTTCCTCACATGAAGATGACAGCCGCTTTGCGCCAAAATATCGATTTGTTGATTTTATCGACTTCTCCACTTTTGCTCGGAGACGATTGGTACATGTGTATTGAGATTTTCGATATTGTTGCCTCTCCCTAGTGTTACTGACATTGTTTAACATGGTGATCAGCGAAATGATGAGCACTTCGCATCCATGTATTAGTATCTCTAACAACCCGCATCCATGTTAAACGCCGAGGGTGATAAAACTCCCGAGCGAAGCCGGGTATGCCGTCTAGTTTTTTGATATTATTGTGTTTAATTGAGAAATTTCGACATAGCAATGCCTTCTAAGGATTTAGAAGAGTTTTGGGTTGCTTCCCACTTAATTTCGCCAAAAATTGGCACGAGGTGTTATCTACCGTATCCATTTTGTACCATAACCAAATTTTTGTAGGGTTAGCATAGGGTTGCTGGAGGTAAGGTACCTTGTGGAATCCTCCCAGATTTTCCAGAGAGGGGTTGTTTCAGGCGCTGATAAGGACTATCCCCATTATTGTGCATGTCACCTTCATTTTCTCCACAAAATCGTTATTGTTTCCAAAGTTACTAGCACATACAAATAGTTACCCTATAAAAATGGAGTTACGGCACAAAATGGATACGATATTAGTGCTCAGCACCTCAAATAACGCGTCCATACAAAGTTTCGAAAAAAATTTTGCGGCTCCAGTTGTGAAATATGTATGCAGCGCCAATCCACGAGGTAGTAATTTCCCACTATTGGATCGAGTTTTTTTTCTTTTCCCTACCGTTCTACTCTCTCCTTTTTATTTGCATTTTCGAGGGCGGTAATGGTTGAAATATACGTTCAATGATCTAACAGTCCTTTTCAAAAAGATAGAAGGATTGCGCGTGCCACTTCACATCGTCGCGGCCGCGGCGGAAAGTACTCGAACCGCACTTTTGGCATGCTGTTTTCACATCCATCGCTCAGGTCGATCGCGTTTCTGCAATCCGGAATCTGTCCATCTTTTTGAGATGAATTTTACCTTTCTTTTTTAGCTGAATTTTTTCGGGCTAGGAAACGAGTGGGAGGGATTTAGGATTACTTTCTTCGAGTATTTTTTCCTTATTGAGCTTACTGGGTGCTATTGTTCATTTGGGTTCCTTTATTTCCAAAAATTTAGCCGTTCTGCCCATTTCTAGAAGATTTGGTTTAGGCAACCTCCAATATCTGTGGTTACGCCATGCGAAATTCTGAAACGCTATGATGGACTCGTCCTGCAAGCAAGCAAGCAATGCGAAAACAGAACTAGAATGTGAAGAGTGGAGTTGGTGAAGGAGAAAAGACAGAGGAGCACGAGGAAAAAAAACCATGATACATACGTTGTTGAGGGTGAAAAACAGAAAAAAAAATCTGGTAGCAGAGATTCCTCACTAGCAACTCACAAACTAGCAAGAAACCCACGTGGAGACCCGCTTCTAGAAAGGAAAACGAGAAAAAACAACGTTTTGCCAATAAATTCTCCACAGAATATGTTCGAAATCTTACACTTCGCCACCTATGTAGCGAAAATTCGGCCGTTTCTACGATTATACTCCGATGTTCATTGACGATACATTTGGCGAGGTTTGTTTGGCAACCTCGAAAACGAGCTTGCCATCTAGCTAGGCAAACAAAGCCCGCCAAATGTATTGCCAAACAAGAAGCCCCGTAAAATATATCGCCATGCAAACCCCGTCAAATGTATCGCCACGCAAACCTCGCCAAATGTACCGTCAAACAAAAGGGTTATCAACCGCGCAAAAATTCGACATCATCAGGAATCGTACCATGATATCAATCTTAGGAGTCCGCTGCCTTACCAGCTGAGCCATCCGGACGACACCGCCGATGGTTGAGTCTCCAGCTAAGAATGAAATGAACGCCTTATCGGAACACCCGTAAAATGTATCGTCATGCAAACCTTGCCATTTGTATCGCCAAGCAAAGCTAGTCAAATGTATCGCCAACAGATTCTCTTGCCAAATGTATAGCCAAACACCCGTAAAATGTATCGTCAACAGATTCTCTTGCCAAATGTATCGTCAAACAGGCTCTTCACTCATTCTCCCGTAAATCATATTGCCAAACAAAATTTTATACCGTAAATCATATCGTCAAACAAATTCTCTTGCCAAATGTATCGTCAATGAACATCAGAGTAATCAATGCCTCCCGGTCTTCCCGCTTTCTGGTCGTTCATGAATACCAATCTTACCCGAACGGGTGACTAAGAAGGTTCCCGCCGGGAACCACGGTAGCGGGTACCCGTCACACCCTTTCGCGTTTCCGCGCGTTCATGAATACCTGCACTGATCACTTCCATCCCGGTGTTGGCTTCATTCTTCATCATGTCCCAACTATCACCAGCCATTCCGACTGGGCCAGTTCTTTATTGAGCCGAAATATGTAGTCGTTCGAGCCGTTCCTTGGAGATATTGGTCGGTGGTCAGTGGACGCCAAAAGCGGGCCGATGCCCGACACTCTTCATGTCGCGGACCGTACCTTGACGGTCATGCATTAGCTCGGATGATCCTGCGTTTAGCCCGCTATTCGTCCAACAGCACGTTCGGCCCTGAACATGTGCTGTTCCGCCCGCTGTTTGAGCGCTATCTGTCCTCGTTCAAACGTTTTGTTGGGGATTTGCCGCCGGATGGTATGAGATTTGCCCCCGAAATTGCTTGAGTACCTCACTAAATGATTGGCTACAGCATAGATTTACTCAATGGGTTCGTCTCAGTAAAATTTCGATATTAATCTCCATTCACACCTGTTTAGCTTACCTAGCGGTAGTATGTTGTGATGAAAAGCTTTGCACGTTTGAAATTTGGTTACTCATTTGCTTCGAAGTACTATTCTAGCGTTTGTCTAATTCCCTGTTTGACCTACTGAGCATAATTATTGGGTTATTCTTCGCAACCGTGGCAAAAAAAATCGACAGTTTGAAGTGATGTGAATCTGGTTATAGAGAATGAATAAGAAATCACTCCGAAATACTGCAGTTAGGTACAAGGTACGACCATACTACTTAGAAAAAAAAGATTCACAGATATTCTCGGCATATCTCGAGCATGAGGCCGGTATTGGTCAAAACCCAAACAAATGAATCGAAACAACAAAAATTTTCGAGAAAAAGATGAGAAGATTGAGCGATTCAGCCTCGTCCAAACATCTAGACGTAGCGACGCGACCGATTGGCTCAGCATGAAAAATGAGGAAAAACTCAGCATGAAAAATGAGGAAAGGCCATGATAACCTTGCGGCCGGGCTGGTCAACCATGATAACCACTAAGAGCCACTTTTCCCTATTTTTGATCAAAATCAACAGATTTCTGTTGATTTACACTCTGAGGATCACTATGGAGCCATAGTGGTGGTGAATGCGGTGCACAACCAAAGGGCAAGCTGCCAGAGATTGTCACGCTTTCGGCGGCCAATTGATGGGTAGTCGTGGAAAACGCTGCCCTGGGTGGAGCCGTTTCGTGTCGAGCGCAGGCCCATCACCGGCTGGCTTCTTCTACCATTGCCGGCCTAGCTCCGACCCGGTTCATCCACGGCCGGTAATGGTAGAGCGGGTCGTCTGAAGGAAATGTCTGGGAGTACCCATGCGTATACTTTATCATAAAGACAGATACCTCATTACCCAGCAGTCGGCTTTATTTTCCTAGATTAGCCTTCTGATGTGGTTGCTCCTACTCTTGTGCTTCTCATCATCATCATCTAGCCGTAAGCACCAGAAAATGTTTCCGAAAAAACCACATGTAAGCTGCTTTGCTCAATTTACAGACGGGCTCAAGACCAAGCTCAAGAACAAGCTTTGTGATATAAGGAATGTACAACAACTGGAGAAAGCAAATCTCTGCACACATTTGCGTCTTTTTACGGATGACGTTGAAGTTATGAGACACCCGAAGCTTTACGAAGTATGGAATTCACTCGAATATATTATCTCCATCCTGGTCGTCCAGCTAACGCAGAACTTTCATGCTTCTTTTAAGCCTCGCTTTTTTTAGCCTCAGCTCATATTCGAAGGGCATCTTCACCACTAGTGGCGTCAACGCATCAATCTCAAAGCTGTGAATCCGCCCAGTGGCAACTCTTACTACCAGGCGCCGGCACACATCCTACTTGGCTATGAACCCGCTTCGTATTATCCTCCCCTACGCCGCAACCCTTATTCGTGCCATGCAGCATCCGTCTCTCCTCTTCGTTCTAATCATCTCACCCGTCTCTCGTCTTTTACAAGATTTTGTAACCATAGGCCTGTCTCATTTATTCAATCTGTGGATAGAACAGGTGCCGATCACTGGTACAACTGAAAAAGTCAGCAAGAAGGCTACGTGTGCCTCACAATGAGCGGAAATCTCGTCCACCAGAACATGAATGCTGATATGACTTGCGTGGTTACTAGCCTGTCCTAGCCTCTAGCTGGTGTTTTTCAGCCAAATAGGCGTAGAGCAGTGGCGGACGCAGGGGGGGGGGGGGGGGGGCGCGCGCCCCCCCCCCGAGAATGGGTCGCCAAATTTTCGAAATTACTTTACAATACAAATAAAAATCTTGTGTTAGTTTATTTTTAATTGTTTATTTTTATTATTATTTTTAATATATTTTTTATTTATTGTTTATTATTATAATTAATATTATTATTAATTTTATTTTCCGTCTGGGTCCCCAAAACGGCGGAGACCCCACTTTTCTTCCCACGCCCCCCCTCCCGCCCACTTTCTGCGTCCGCCACTGGCGTAGAGCGATACTTTGGGCGTAGTACTAGTGGTGGTTCAGTGCTTGTCCAAAAGGTGAACCTTACGGCTTGAATTTGTCCTGCAATTTATCCGAGGTAACCAGAGAATTACATTACAAACAAGAAAAGTGCATTGATCAATCCAGTGATGCTTTAACCGTTTCCGAGATGGGTTGATTTGCACCACAAAGCAAGGCCCGCCTCTACCTAGGCCGAGTTGTTCGTCCACGTTAATTAGAGTGCGACCGCGCGCCTAACTGACAGTCACAAGTGAAAGTATACACCCGGAAGCACTTGATCATGCGACCATGTTCACAGTGTCCTGCTGCACAACTTTGCGCCACAACCGCCCGTGTCTGTGAATTGTGCGACTGTCTTCATACAGCCCTATAATACGAAACCTACGAAAAATGGCGTAGATCCTTATAAAGAGAAGATTCAGGAGGGATTAAAACAGGATTGAAACCAGTGTCGCGAAGAGCACAAGGCATTATACTGCAGTATAGACCGCAATTCCATAATATTCTCTCCTGGTCAGCACTGTTGCAAATGATCCACGAGAGATTCTGAGCTTCGTAGATCATTGAGCAGATTTCACGCAAAGCCCGTCACATCATGTTGGACAGATTCTTTACATATAAATGTAGGTCTCGTGAATGATGATGAATGATGAGGATGAATCAGCAGCTTTTCTCTCGTGCACTTCTCCTGTGAGTTGAAAAGATTAAGATTGTTCCATGATTACAAGTTATATAGAAGCCTAGAAATGGCATACTTCCTTCATCTTTTACCCAAGCTACGCGGTATCAGTTCGTCTACCACAATGGGCGCTGTGATGAAAGTGCTCAAGCTATACATATAATTCTGGCCGACACTGTATATCGGTAATACTCAAGCAATCGCATCTGCCTCTGCCAAATGAAGAGTTGATCAGCCTCAATATGCTAGGAAAGCGCCCATGATACGTATCATGGGACACATTGCGAAGAGAGCGCGAAATAATCCATGTGTGGACTTTTCGTGCGCTATGCGGTCACTGATGTGTCGCCATTCCTGTCGCGAATGGATAGTAGTGCCGGCCCGGGATCTTTACCGTCGCCGTTTCAATTTCGTCACTGGCATCGGTGCCCGTCTGGGTGCGCACCGGTGCCCCACAGTTTCTGAGTCTACTGTTCCAGGATGCGGGGACAGTCATTATTGCTTCGCATTACTGTCCAAAGTGCTCTACATCCATCTATACTGAATTCGTTTTCTCTGTGAATAAAGCATGCGAGCGAAGTGAGAATCAACAGAAGTCTGAAAGTACGGCGTCAACCGGACAGCAAGACCTGCTTGATGTTATTCCGATAGTTCCAATGCAACTTTTCAGAAGATCAGGACGGTCAACACAATATTCAGGTTGAAGTTATTCAATACAAGTTTGGAACGCATTAGCGATTCTCCATCAGTGCAGTTGGCAAGAGGTGGGCTTCTCACTTTCTACGAGGACCCAAGGCTCCACCAGATCGAAATTCATCAGCGATAGCACAAAATCATAACAGTGAAAGCAAAATACATCGGCTAAAGCCCTTCAGTCTAGGAACTGCAAGTGCACCAGTGCTTCATATTACTAACGTAAGGGCGTTGAACGCACCTACAGGCAACTCACGGATGCAGACAAGGGTTGGGACCGTGGCGCGGCTCTTTTGGGCACAGACATGGGCACTTTGCTTGATGAGCGCCTCCCGACCCTTGTCTGCGTACGTTTGGAGTTTCCTGTATGTAGCATAAATTGCCGCGTAAGAGGCGGCAACACGTACCAACCTCGCGGCCAACTCTGCCAGTGGCAAACGATTTGGGGACTTTTGAGCGAGTATTTTACTGCGCGCGGCTCTCTTTACGCGCAGACTCCGAAAATGTATAAGGCAGGCCTGACTTGCGACATACCTATTTGCCTGTATCTATCAGGTTGTTACATAAGTTTCCGCTGTTTTTGCATAGGCATGTTTAAAGGCTCCTAATAAATGAAAGCCGATTAGATTTCGCGCATATCTAGATACCATTTTAAAGCGCATGATTCCGCGAATATTCTGCATTGTGAACCATTTTTCTCGGTTTTGTTTTGAAAATGTAATTTATTTCAAAGTAAATCCTTCAAGAATACAAATTTGGTAACAGCACTTGCACGGATAATGAGTGCACCGTTGCATGATTCTACCAAATTTGGATTGAGTAATCTTGAGGCCATTCCTATTCTCCTGATACTTTCTCTCTACATTTTATTGTCGAGTAGTCTCAAGCCGAGGCAACAAACTTGGTAACCCAAAATTTCAACTATGCCGTTTTTCTGTTGGAGCGAATTAAAGTGAGATTTCTTTCTACAGTGACTGGGAACATTAACCATTTGAGAACAGTAATCGATAGTATTTTATGGAAAGTTTCAAGCGTTCAGTGGAAATCACGCCACTTTGCCACACTGTGTCGGGCACCTTAATTTTGTTAGTCGAACTCTCTGAAAAGGTGAAGAGCACACCGAGGAATTTTTAATTGCGCTTTATGTAGCGAAAATCTGGCTCTAACAGAGCGCCGATTATCAGGTTATAGGAATGTCTACTGAGCGAGAACCGATTTGCCAAAGTCAGTGACCTCCAGCACTGTCCGACACAATTCTTTGCCTTGTAGTCCATGGATTTCTGGACCAGCGGAGTAGAGCCTTGCTGTGAAAACGGCAAAAGTCCAGCGACGTTGTTGTGCACACCTCGATTGTCACCTATTGTTACTTGATATTTTATAAAACTTTTTTGTCAAAAATTTCAAAACAGCGGAAACCTATGTAACAACCTAATATAATGAAGATAGGATGGATCATGATGCGATAGCCCGAGCTGTGCTTATACCTCTCCGTGAAGCCATAACGTCGCGCGGAGGCCACAAGGTGAGCAAAGCGGTGGGTAGAGAAACCGTTGCGTGACCCTCGTTGCGCGCTTGCCAGTGACAGTTGCGCCGTGGGATCAAAGTGGGAACGAAGCCTCCTTGATGAATTGAAAACTCGTGAAGCTCATTTCGAATGTCGAGTGATATGATGATGGAAAAGATCACAAAAATTAATGAAAAATTATAGATATACTAGCTAAATAATAAATGGCTCAGAAATCCCATTAGGATGAATGGTTCAGACTTGTTTACTAGACATTTGATGAGCACTTCAAACAGCTCTCATCTCATGGGTTCGAACAATCCTATCGTTTCGTGATCTAGCTAGTTAATAGGAGGTAATATGCGATATATATAGTGTGAGCGTATGATACCACTCAGTTACTAATATACAGTACCCGCACCAAGTTTGTTAAAAATGAACATCTAGAACGCGGATTTGCGTTCTTTTCGTTCCAGGGCTATAACTCGTCGTAAAGAAGCGATTCACGGACCAAACAAGGGGCCAAAAACGGCAATGGAGTGGGCTACCATAATTCATGAAATCAGCCCTAAATTCTGATTCTCAACAACGAAATTCGCAAGTTTTTAATTCTGCCGCGGCATTGCCGCGCATAGCGCGCGACATACTTTGATGCGCGGCATGATTCGAGCACTATAAGTGACTCTGGAATTTCAATGTTCAAAATCGAAATTGAGAGCTGGTTTCATGAGATATGCTAGCCCACTCTACTGCTGTTTCTGATCTCCGGTTTGGTCTGTGAATCGCTTTGTTACGATGAATTATCGCCCTGGAACGAAAAGAACGCAAATCCGCGTTCCGAGTGTTCATTTTTAAAAAGCTTGGTGCGGGTATTGTAGGTGCATGAAAAATGGGTGGAAATTCATGTGTCTGAACAAAAGAAGTATGCTCTGACAGGCTGAGCTAGGCGTGAAGCCTGAGATCTACAGACTGGCCCCCACACAAAACACAATTTTTTAGTTCACATAAGTTCGGGCCATTCTGTGCGCCCAAAACGCTTCTTGGCACCAAATTTGGTGTCGATCCATGAAGTGTGGACCTCAGTTGAGCTTCGTTTTCGAATGAGTAAGCATAAGCAGAACGCGAAGGGATCCGCGGCGTTGCCCTGCAATTTAAACGCCAGCTACTACTACAAGCATATTTTGATCACCATACTCTTCGGGAATTATAGCTGTTCCCGACGCTACAACCGCGACGATGCTGGCTTTGGTATGTATTGATTGCTTGTCAACGACAGCGGCAGCGATACGCCGCCCAGAATCGATATGTACTATACTTCGGACCGAATAACGTATTCGAATAAAGTATTCGAATAAACATTCGGATTCGAATAATTCGAAATTCGACTACTCGAAAAAAGGCCAGTTTCGAATTTATTCGAAATTCCTATAGTCGGTGGAGGTGCAATTTCGAATTCATTCAAAATTCGTTTCGATTTTGTCTTAAGTAACCGAATAATTTCGAATTTTCGAGGAAATTTTGTGTTTGCAAAGTTCCTCTCTCCCTTCCTCCAGAGTTCGCAAAGTAGTATCAAGTAGTTCGCAATGAACGAAAGATCAATGTGGTTTTCGATTTTTTACACTTCGTTTTTTTTGAACACTCAAAGTGGACACTAAGTAAAAATGTGGATAACTTCTCAAAAATCATCCAATCAGCGGTTTGATTCTTGCCCGCTTCTTGTTCGTAGGCCTGATGCCGGCACGACTGACTACCGGCCAAACGTGACTAAGGGGGCGGAGCCTGGGTCAAAGTGATGCTCGCACAATTTGGCCAGTATTCAACGGCTGAATCAGCAGTCCAAATTTGGCCACTGTTTTAGATGGGGCCACGTATGGCCAATTTGCAAATTTCGAGATAATTTTCCGGTTTTCAAGGCCCAAACGTTTGGAAGTCTTCAATGTTTCAAAATAAAGAACTCCTTTCCAGACTTCCTATTAGCAGCAAGGAGAATTTTCATTAAATAGGAGGGCACTATCCAATTTTCATGACCCAAAATCTTCAAAAAAAATTTGGCTGAAACTTTGCATAGAGGGGGGGGGGGTTATTTGAGGTGCTTAACACGAATATCATATCCATTTTGTACCGTAACCCCATTTACGTAGGGTTACGGTAGGCATAGGGTAAGAAGTTTAGAGAAAATATCGAGTTCGTGTGAAGACGGAGGTGGCATGCAAAACAATGTTGATAATCGTGATCAGCATGTGAACAACCCTCTACACTAAATTTGAGAGGGCTCTGTGAGATACCGTGTCCTTCTGTAATCGTACAGAAATGGGGTTAAGTACCGCATAACGATATTTGTGGTCAGCACCTAAAATAATCCCCTTATGCAATGTTCTAGCCGTAAAATTTTTTTGAAGATTTTGGGGAAGATTTTGAAAATGAATCTTTAGCAAATCATTATAGAATACAGTTCTATCATTACGACTGTTCAAAATTGTTTTGCAGAATAAACCAGTTTTCGAACAACGGTTGATACTAGAAGGGTTCTCTGTATGCATAACACCTCAGAGAACCCTCTTTCATAAGGTTCTAACGAAGTAAAACCGGAAAGGAAAAGAAAACGTGAGGACAATTGTCTCCACGTTGTTACGGATTCTTTGCTGTCTGCTATAATCCCATAAAATGAGCAACTCTTTCAAAAAAAGGTGAATGGTGATGATCTTTTATACCTACAACATGGTGGGACTGAAAATGTTACATAAAAACCTAAATAAACTGTGAAAATCCACGAATACATCAAGCACTGGCCGCGTCCGCGCAGGCCGGCGGTTGCTTGCGCGCGGTTGCGGCGCGCTCCCGCGGAAGCGCTAACGTGTGGGAATCGCTGGCCAGATTTCTAGGATCAAATGGAGTGTCAGCGGTGACTGTCCGAGAAAGCCCCTAGAGTCCTCGTATTCACAATTTTTTTCATGATTAGAAGCGTCACTGTGAAGGAAACAAAAAAGAACAACAACATCACCCTATGTGTCATCACAAGTAGAGCACTGAAGTAGTCTTTCAGGAAAGTAGTGGTTAAAGTCGGTCCCACTCGTTGAGCGTCTATGGCAGTAAACTAAAGAAATCTACACTGCCTTAAGTTGAAATTCTCAAGCTATTGGTATTAATACCAACTCGGAAGTAGTCAAATTTCTCAAGCAAGCGAACAGATTTGAATCCAAATTTCGGATTTATTCGATTATTCGGGACTTAAAAATCCGAATAAATTCGATTATTCGGAAAATTGAAAATCGAATAAATTCGAAATTCGATTATTCGAAAAAAAATTCGAATATTCCAAAGTCTAATATGTACAGTGGACGGCAATAGCGGTGGCCCATCTGCGGCCTCGAGAAGGACGCCGCGCAACCGCACCGCGCTCTAGGATCGGTGTCATCTGCTGTCGGAGTGCTATTTCTAAACTTTTTTCTTCCCGATTGGATCAAAAATCCTTGAAACCGGGTAGGAAAGCTGCTAGAAATAGCATAACAGCAGCAGAAAACATCAGTTACGGCACGCGCGGCGCGGTTGCGCGACGTCCTTCTCGAGGCCGCAAATGGGCAACAGCCATTGCCGTCCACTGTACTCAAATCAATGTTATATCAGTCGCAGTGACTGAAACCGCTATACGCCTCGTGCATCATCATACCCCATTTAATAACGTCAAACTTGAAGAAATAGCAGTGAATTTGAAAGCTGGATATGTAATTCTAGTAAGTAATTCTACTTTTTTTAGACGCAGTCCTTGATATATATGACAATCCAAGGCTGCAGCAATTACCAAATTTAACCATCACTGATGCAAAACGATTGAAGCTTTTTATTATGAACAACAAGAAGTTGGACACAAGTCAACTACTGGAGGAGTGTCAAAGAAAGGGGTGTCCGCGTGCTCTGTACAGAACAATCCAAATGCCATTCAGTGAGTTACTAGTCGCTCTCTCTATTCCAGCACTGGCTCTATGGGCAATTTTGCAGCTTGCGCCTTTAACCGACCGGTCGAACCAGGCTGTCGCTTCATTTTTGATAGTGTCGACCTTAAAGAATATGATAGATCACTTGATCAAGTTGAGGTTGTCTATGGAACTTTGGTACTCAGAGGAAGCGATGTGAAATCTTTTCCAAGAATGCCAAGACTTAGACAGATCGAACAAAAGCCAGGCACACCAGTGCTTATAATCGAAAATAATAAAAAGCTCACTGATATAACACCACTTTTTGGGGTTAACATTAAAGTCAATGATATGAGAGACGCAGTTAAAATCAGTGGCAATCCCAAACTTTGTGTTTCCAAAAAGCAGCAAAACGAACCGTTCGTCATCAAGTTCATGACCAAGATCGGCTCCTGCAGTAAGTTTTCCACTCATCAGGTTGAGCACTAAGGTGCTTCAATATCTCAATATATTTAACTAATTTTCTTATAGAAGCATCGACCAGATCGGATATTCATATACTCAAGCTCATCATAGTCTATTTATGCATAGTATTCACGGAAATTTATTAAATAAATTGTGAAATCGGCGGTGTTTTGACAAATAGAGCGGTGGCTTATCTTTCCGCACAAAAACTTCTGCGTATATCTTGTACGGAACGACTCAACCAAAATTATTTTTACGATGTTAACGCCTACTGGAATACATGAAAACGTATCAAGGCCGATCTCCCAAACCTTCAAATGTTCTATTGATGAAAGGTGATTTCAACGGTAAACGTATCAGTGGAAACTTTGGGAGAAATATAAATTCTATAGGATTCAGATAATATAGATCTGACTAGATCTATATTAGATTATTATTATTATTATTATTATTATTATTATTATTATTATTATTATTATTATTATTATTATTATTATTATGTTAGATCTGTCTTCCTCTGGAACTGGAAACGGTTGTCTTCTCACGGTCAAAGGCGGTTTTGCCCTCGTAAGCTGACGGTCCCGTTTCGGAGCTTGTAGCGGCATTAGGTCAGGTCAAATCGAAATTTGACATCTGCGAATATAAGCTGCACCCTGTACCATTATAGATTGATATAGAATATTCTGGAGATGTGAGCTTATGAACACACAGAACAATACTACGTTTATATTACTAAGGATATTATGCTTCAAAGTAAATAAGTGAACAAATTAGTAGAGTTACGCCATGTCGGCAAGAAGCTCAATGTCTTTCACATGGTCGATGACTCGATTCTCACCGCGAGGCAACCAAGCCTCCAAATCTAGGTCGCTAAGTTGGGACTGGAGCAGTCTTGGGAGATGAAGCTCGATTTGGGCACATCAAATGTCCCAAAAATCACATTTTCTATTACTTTCAAGTGTTAATGATTACGCAAACCAATGACAGGTAATTTCTTTACAAACTTGTAGTAATTGCGGCCATTTCGGCGAACATCTTCTGGTAGACCTCATCGTCCTTTTCCTTCCTTGTCATCCCTATATCGGGAGTATACCAAGAATATCGCCAGCTGGCAACAGTTGGCCCTCACAAACCCGCGGGTTAACAAAAGATTACAGCAACTATTAGTAATTTCTTAAAATATATAAATTTACGAAATTCACGACAATGATCAGAACACGACAAACAAGTATTTGTCGAGAAAACGTTGAGATGAAGACTGACATTATTTTCACAATAATGCGGTTTCGGGGCTGGAACTAGAACGGAAGTGCGGTCTCCTTGGCGCCCCTCATCCGTAGTTCCCAAGGAGACTTCGAAAGGTGATCAGCAGAATATAATGTTCCTGGTAATTACATCCCCATAACTAGTTTTAGGTCAGAGCAATTTTAAGGCTCAACAGTAATGAGTGTACTGAGTAACTTAAAGGCAGCACTCACGAAAATCCTCGCTTCTGAACTAAGTCGTTTACCATGTAGCCGCCCCTTGGACAATCGCAACAATAAGTTCAACAATGCGAATGGCCGCCTACCTGCGAGGATACTGCCGTGGACACATCTGCCGCTGTGGACAAAAGGGTTTCATAGCTCCATTCAACGCCATCGACTCGGTGTGTGCATGTGGTCGAGCGGAAGGTGTTCTGTGGAATTCGTACCATTCTCAGGGTTTTGTAGCGAGACCTATCACGGAACACTCGTCCGCGCTTCGGACGCCTCTGGAATACTGTCATCATTTTAAGTGTTTTCCGCGTGTTTCACGCAAATTCATCGTTGTCGATGAGTTCATCATCCTTAAAAACCCCGATATACCACGAAATCTCTAACCAAGAAATTTCCGTGACTGCTGCCTTTAAAATGATTTGGACTTCAACGAATGGAAATCAGTAGGAAGAAAGCAGCAAAAGCTTATTTTTTTCTCTACTTTCTTGAATACATCCTAGAAGGCGCCTCGATCCCTCGAACAGAGCAATCGAGCACGTGTATCGTGCTACAAGGGCGTGGATAAGTCCCGACAATCGACACATGGTCTAACCATCTTCATGACCCCCCCCCCCCCCTCCCCCCACCCAACAGCACCATATCGGAATTAGACTGCAACCAAGCACGAAACCATATAACTAAGGCATGATCTCTACGGGCTGATTTTATTCAAATGTTATAGCTTTGGTGACACGAATGAGATCTTTTTATCGGAGCTGCGAATCGAAGAATATATCAGTTGCATATTCTTGGAAGGGTTTTGCAGAAAAATATACTCTATAAATATTTATATCAAATATGTACAATCTAATAAATTTCTTTGAAACTATTTCCCGTCCTTAGGCAATACATTATCCACTAGGTCGATCACTTGTTTGTCACCATGTGGTGGAGTTCCAATGAGATTCTTGATATCATCATAATTGAGCATTTCTCTTTTCAACAATTCCTGAGCTATCTGAAGAAGAAGCAACATTAGCACTCAACGAAACCAAATCTTGCAGCGATAGCAGCAAATGAAGTATAGGAGAGATCTTTGTAACACCTACCAATTCTAGCTTATCTGCATTCTTTCGTAAAAGTTCTTCCGTAGCACGATATGCTTGACCAACCAAACTGGAAGCTTCCTGACATATAAAAATGCTTCCTGTCTGGGTGTCACCGCCAGAATCAACGAATAAACAATATTAGAACGAAGGTATAATACCTGATCCATGACGTGTCCAAATTTCTTGCTGAAAGGCTTGATTGCGAAGTCATCGTCTGGAGGGAACGATAAGGTGCCAACCACGCTACTCATGCCGTAGACTTTAACTTGATTATAGGCTGATCTCGTCACCTGCAGCAAACTACCCTCAAGGAACAATTACTAACGAATATTATGCTACCTTTTTAAGATCGTCCTCAGCTCCGGTAGTAATCCGTCCAAACTTGATGTTTTCGGCAGCGCGACCACCTAACATCATGCACATTCGGTCAAACAGCTAAACTAAAGCAAAATAAGAATCGTAGGAAGAGTAATATGACAGTATATATCACCTCTTCTTTACTGAACAATTTCTTGTCTTTGGGACTGTACTGAGCGAACCCTAGAGCAGCAGAAGTACGAGGAATGATGGTAACCTTAAAAGAGGCAGAAACGGCATCAGCCTTCTTATCACATCCAATATGTTGTGAGCCCCCAGCTGTGAGTAAAAATAAAAGTAAAGCGCAACAGCGCAAGGAAGAAGATAAAGTAGGTGAATCGCAAACCTTAAGAAGGGCATCCGTATGTTGAAGTAACCAACCAACTAGTGCATGACCAGCCTCGTGGTAAGCTACAACCTCTCGTTCCTCTTCGACCAAGGTTCGAGACCGCTTCTCAGCACCTAAACGATAACCGTCATTAAATATCCGACGATTTTCACACTAGCCGTCGCTTAGTCATTGTCCTTAAACAACTACAACTACACACAATTAATACGACTAAGAAAAACCATTGGAAATGCAGCCTATGAGAAAAAAGCTAAACGTACCAGCCAAAACCCTATCCATAGCATATTCCAGCTCATTCACAGAAACTACGTGTTTTCCAGTGGAAGCTGCTCGAATGGCAGCTTCATTCACGACGTTTGAGATATCAGCACCTGAATTGAAAATGATCAATACATGCACAATAGATTTACTCAACCTATAAACACATACCTGTGAAACCCGGTGTCATCTGCGCTAAGCGATGAGAGTACTTGTTAAAAGGATGGTCGAGTTTAATCTTTTTCAAGTATAGATCGAACATCTCTTTTCGTTCGATAACCGTGGGCAAATCAATGTTTATATGTCGATCGAATCGTCCCGGTCGCAACAAAGCCTGAAACAATTATCATATCCTTTTAGCTGACAAAGCTTGCGCCTACAAGTCAAAGTTTCCACCTTATCCAAAATGTCTGGCCGATTTGTGCTCGCCAGTACAACAATACCCTGACCACTTCCCATTCCATCCATCTCAACAAGTAGCTGATTTAATGTCTGTTCCTCTTCGTTAGAGCCTCCTAAAATAAAAAGAAGTGTCCAGATTTGAAAAGCTTCCGATCAGTGACAGCACACCACCAAATCCTCCTCCTTTTGACTCGCTCCTCTTCTTGCCGATAGCATCGATTTCGTCGATGTATATTATGCATGGTGCACGAGATCGGGCTTCCTTAAACAGTCCACGAATTCGTGAAGCGCCAAGCCCTGAAGAGACCATTCTGGATTAGTTATAAAAAAAGTTACAGTGGGGTCAATGGCGATGCGTTTTTTCCAGACTTGCAAAACATGCCGCGCAATTTCGTCGATTTCGGTTATATGTATATTATGCATCGATCACTCTGGAATCCTTACCACAACAGAGAGCTAAGATTTTCCTGATAATTAGTTAGTCTTCTCGATAGTTATCGTCAAATATGATGAAAACCATCAATAAAACAGCCGCTATAGCGGCTGTTTTATTGATGGTTTTTCATCATATTTGACGTCTATTGCAGCGCTACGGTGCGGTCGCGCGGCGTGTTGTCGTGTCCGTGAAAAGCGCACCATCGTCAACGCTCATTGTACCTTTCATATATCACAAGTTGAATGGATAGCGAAATCATTGAACATCAAAAAACTTTTTGTTCATTTGATTATAGTTATGTGGTAATAAGTGACACTGGCAGTGGATTCCATTCTATTCTTGTTTTTTTTTGCTACACTTTCCAAGGAAAAGAACAGATTAGAATAGAATAGATTTTGCGGTTTACATGAGGAACTTCTATCTATGGATCTTAATCGAAAACTAATCTAGAAACATCGCTAATGGAATTGTAACGGAGGAAAAAATCACATGCAGAAAACATACGCACCGCCAATTACTTCCACGAATTCAGACCCATTCATCGAAATGAAAGGAGCGGTTGATTCTGCTGCCAAGGCCTTTGCAATTAATGTCTTTCCACAACCAGGAGGTCCAGTGAGCAAGGCACCACGAGGTAGCTTTGCACCCAATTTCTGAATTTCTGACTGTTCTAATAGCAACGGAAAGTTTATGCTCTAATAATCCACTGAATGGAAACTTGCACTACTTACTGTGTATTTATTGGGATTTTTGAGGTAGTCAACGAATTCACTGATCTCCTGCTTTGCCTCAAAGCAACCAGCAACATCCTAAACATGAAATAAAAACGAGACATTTGATAATAAGAAAACTATAAATCCAGAACATAGATAATAAACATAAATTATTATTAGCTAATTCCTCACCTTGAACTTTATTTTCAACTGTTTCTTCCCTTCCGGACTATGCGGATCAATGACAGTATACTTCCCTTTAGTAATGTTGGACTGCAACATGAGAAATCTCTGTGTTCAATTTTTTTTTTTGATTTCTGAAACAACTAACCATCATATCAGAAAGATTGAATGATCCTTTGAATTTACGGAAAAGGAGGTATGCCCCAATCGCAAGGCCACAAACAAGAATGAGTGTTAACCATTGGCTCCTAAAAGGTATGCAGAACTCAGCGTTCAAAGGATCGAAAAAAAGCCGCCAACAATCAAAAATTCAAAAAAAAACTTCAAAGGATAGAAAACTAGAACAGAAAATTCAGTAGCAATGTATCGACATCAAAGAATAAGATCATTAAAGGGAATTCAGTGGAGATTTATTGAAATAACCTACACTACATCCATACGGCGATACTGGATTGGGGTCCAGTGTTCCGGTGGTAACCGAACTGCGGCTTCAGCTGCTCGAACTTCTGCTTCAAATCTCGACACACTCGGAATGCCCATGCGATAAACTGCGGCCATCTGTAGGAATTCAACAAGATTTTGGTTGAAGAAATGATGTTACTATGATGAATTTATAATGATGTGAGGGATTTTAAAGAACGACACATCTTTTTAAAAAATGAACACCTCTAGTGAAGAGAACAATTTTCTTTCTGGCAAACTTTTGAGGATTGGACGATTTCTAGAAAATGAATAGCAGTAAGAGTGATACGGATAAAACATCCTTTAAACATTTCGGATAATGTAAGCTTGGAATTCCCAAAGTTCCACGTAGAACCTCCACCTATTAAATGGAACAACAGTAAATGAAAAGCATATATTTCTATATGTATTTATCTATATTTGCTTAGCATATGTTTATCAATTTCTCGAAAACTGAGGATAATGTGTTAGTTTACTTGCATATAAAATTTTTTGGAAAGCAAAACACGAAATGAAAATGACCACATTCGGATCAACTAAAATGAAACCCTAACATAAACGAACCAAGGAAAAGAAAAATGAGAAACTTACCGGTTCGCCAGAGTGCATTTTGGATCCGGCATAGGTGTAAATGTAGGCAACATCCTTCTCGGGAAAGACGATAATTTTGTGGATCTGTAAATGGATGGAATTTTTAAAAAGTCAATAAGTAAAACCAGTACGATCAGTTACAAAATAGCAACACACCTGGCCGGTAGGTAGCACTTGACTAACGAACTCGCTCCATGTGATAGGTACGTAACCTGTTGGCCCATCTGATTTGGGGCTGTAAGATGAAGGGGATGGTGAAGTTTAGCCTGAGTTTGTACGAACAGAATAATTCCTTACCTTATGATGTATAGAACACCGTACGCAAATAGAGAAATGGCAAAGAATCGCCTTAGCTTGGCAACCAGTTCGTCCCTTGGATCGCCTCCACCCTCCTTCTCACCTTCGCCTTCACCACCTTGTCTACCATCTAGAATGATGAAACATATTGTGTGTTTCACCAGAGAACATAATTGTGAAGGTATTAGAGAAAAGGGAAGCACGAGAAAGTGCAGTATTCGCAGTGGCAGCCGAGAAAAGCAGATCATAGGAGAACTATAGTAAGATTCAGAACAGGCCAATCAGTGAATAGGCTTCGACTATTGCCCGTAATAAGTAAACGGGCCCATACGCAAGTTCCATCAACAAAAACAAAGAAAGAGCACATACCTGGACGATAGGAAGGATAACTTCGATCCGGTGAACGATGACCAGACCTCCGTGCTTTATTTTTATCGCTGGAACTGTCTTTCCCTGATTTTATGCGACCACTGCTTTGACGAAATTCTCGGGCTAAATGAATTCATCGACTTAGTACAACGAAATTCGCCAGAAAAGCTCGAAAAAACTTACTATTGAGAACAGAATCACCAGTGGTTGATGTAGACGAACAGCACCGCAATGATAACGAGTAAAAACTTCTCGAATAAATGTCAGCGAATAAGAGCTTCGTTCGTAAAGCGATGAAGCGCGTGGGCGCTGACGCAACCAACCGAAGCATATCACATGCGTGGCCTGAAATTTAACAAATAAGGTGGTTTCAACACCATAAGATCTTCGATAGTGCATTGTTAAAGGAAAATCAGCAGCTAACGCCGTCGTCGAAACGGATTCCGGAAATGAAAAGCCTCGGATGAAATCGTGCTGCGATAAGGCGACGGACAAAGATTAGCACTTGCTTAATATCCGTCCACAGAAATGTCGTAGGGCAAACTACTAGAAGCTAGTGATGGGAGTGCTAGTTTGATGGCATATGGGGCAAGAGCTGAGCCTTATGAGAGTGAGAGGACTCCTACTCAGAAGACCTAGCAACCGCGTTTTACATGAGAATGAAGAATGCAAATCCCACGATTAAGAAATGCAATCTTCTAATCAATAGTTCTATACCAGCAATTCATGCATACACATGCAGAACCCATGCGCCTCCAAAAATGCGATCAAATTCGATACAGAACGCACGGAAAACTCATGCAAAGTTCAAGGAGATCCAAGGGTGTTCATAGGTTTTGCGTGGATTTACTACTGCTGGTATAGAACTGTTCATTTAAAAAATTGTGTTTTGCATGAGCACGCATGTGTTAACTGTGGGATTTGCATCTTTCAATCTCATGCAAATCACGGTTTTTAAGTCCCCTGAGTAACCAATCCATTTAAAGATATACAAAAAATGAGTGGCAAATTTCTGTTTGGACCGTAAAGCCTTTTAAAATTTATTCATGCTTGCGACGCGTCAAAGTTCACGCGCCGATACACGGTGGAAAAGGAAGGAGGTAGAAGAGAAATCCTTGCAGGTCAGCAATGTTCCTAGTTTTGCCGTCTGCCGCGCGAACAAACCGTACGGAAATACGTACAGGAAGCTCCAAATGTCCGCAGTCAAGAGGGACGTGGCCACGACGCGGCTTTAGACAGAGACACAGGCGCTCGGCATGCTGCCACTGGTTGGCTGCAGAGTCAGAGAAGCCAGAGGCAGCATAGAGAGCGCGTGTGTCTGATCAAGGAGCCGCGCCGTGGCCACGCCCTCTTGACTGCATACATTTGGAACTTCCTGTATTTCCATTTTGGCCGCTCTGGGTCAGCACAAAAACCTGTGAAGATTTGCAGAGGCGCGTAAACGTTGACGCGTCGCAAGTATGAGTAACTTTTCAGAGGAGCGCTAAAAGCATCATCAGATCTCTAGCAAGATTGAAATCGTTTGTTCCCAGTTGTGCTGCACAAGGTGCCAGTGGCTGATTGCTGAACCGTATATTTTTGATGGTTTCGGAATGTACAAATAGCGCGTAGTGCCTGTGCCAAGCAGCACATGCAACGGATTTCTTTTTCTTACAAGATTCATTTAAAAAGAACGTCAGACCTGATTGCATACTACCTCGCCTCGAGGCGATCGATGGCAGAGCCACATCACTCGTTAATGCATGTTGAAACGCGTTAGGGCTAGTATGAGTTAACATGTACCATCATGAGTTAACGAGAGATGTGCCTACCGATGCGACAGGTGCAATCCGGTCTGACGTTCCCAATACTCCAGCCTCCAGTTTTCGGGCCTCCCAGCACATCATGAATAACGCGGCAGTCTGAGTGTCTGCCACGTCCACAAATTTCATTGACATATTGATCAAACCTGTCCAAACAGATTGTGAGGCGCGTGCGCAGTAAATGTGACTATTGGTGTCTCCAGTGTACTTTTTAAAAAATACAGTTAGTAAATTCAGGTGTTTACTGCGGTTAAAAGTGAAACTTGTCACCTAACAAGGGAAGACGTTCGCGACGTTTCAGCTGACAAGTCAAAACATGCACGACCGTTCAATTTACACACCAATATTAGTTGACCCCCCCCCCCCTTTCCTTTTCCTCTACTTCAGTTCAGAATTAATGAAAATGAACTGTTGGTGGATGTGGTGGCCTTAAGGCCCATGACATACTTCACAGCGACGCTGTTGCCCCGAACGTTCACCCCAAACAGTTCTCGTACAATTGCTCTTATGCCAGCACATTATCTAACGCGAACCCTGTGATAAAACATGAGAACCTATGCACTTCGGTCCCATCGTTTTCATCCATCTTCTTCACAGCAATGAAGACGGCATCGCTGTGAAAGATGCCATAGGCCTGAAAGATGTGCATCGATACCGTCGTGCGCTCGCTGCGGGCGTAGCGACAACCGGTGCACTCAGGGGGTGGTCTAACACAGGAACATTATTATGTACAGACATTTGAATTCTTAGAGGCATCTGCTCAGAGAACTTGAAAACTGTGTTTTGCATGGGATTGGAAGATGCAATTCCCACGACTGCTCATGCAAAACACGGTTTTTAATCAATAGTACCATACCAGCAATACCCAATCCATGCAAAACCCAAAACCCATACACCCATGGATATGTATGGGTTTTGCATGGGCTTTGCATAGGTTCTGCATGGGTATGCATGGGTTTTTTGTGCATTTTGTATCGAATTTTCATCGGATTTTTGGAGACGCTTGGGTTTTGCATGGGTATGCATGGGCTTTGCAAGGATTTGACCTTTGCTGGTACAGTATTGATTAAAAGACTGCATGTCTTAATCGTGGGATTTGCATCTTTCAATCTCATGCAACACATGGCTCTTAAGTTTCTTGACTAAATTCATGTCTAATCAGGCTGCATCTGTGTGGGCTACTAGTCGCTACGGTCGCCGCAGCAGTCACGATGAGATCGATACGCATCTTCTTCACCGTCGTTAATATTCATTTTGAGGTTGAGCATTATCTGATCGGTTACAATCACGTATCATGAGTAGAGTGATGATAGGTAATTTTCTAAGATTCCCCATCCACATCATATCATCTGGTCGGCAGGTATGAGCGGTTCGTCAGGGAAGATTGTGGTGAACAAATTTGCGGCAAGAAGGCCAAAAAGTGAGTTTGAAGAACTGATAAAATTAATTCGAAGTGCTGCACACATCGAAGTACAAGTTCGACAAAGAAGTGCATTTCAGAGAAGTTTTCTCCGTGTCCTGCAAGGAACAACTATGACTACATCACCTTAGTAAGCAGCGACGGAATTAAGTTCTACGTAAGAAGAGTGAGTTTCAGTGCTAACATTGCGTCAGATATTCTGTCCTCAAGGATTTTCAAGTTGGAATAGTTCATCACTAACTGATTGCCTAACTCTTCGGCTCTTTCTCCGATCTCGGAAACCTGTAAAGAGATAAGCTGCAAGGGATCTTACATCTAACCCACAAAACACTTTTCCCTGCTGTGCTAGTAGATATCTAGAAGCCGTTCGATGCGCAAGATGTTGAATGCGCAAATTGCCAAAGATCAGCTATGTAATCGATCGGTGATTGCTCCATCGGTAATGCCGATGTTGCCGCACCTAACGATCGAAAAACGTAAAATGTTAATGTTTCAACTGTAAAACAACTGTTCCCAAGGTGCTACAGGCTGTAGTAGTTGGACTGATTTCAAAGTTTGTTAGTCTGTCCGAAACGACGAGTCCGCCCACGCACACGGGGATCGAGGAGCTGCCACGTTTGCCAGCACTTCACGTCATCATCTCTAATCTGCGTATCACGTTCCATCGTTATCTTCATGGTATTGACCAATGATTTGGCTGTGACGTGGACGACGTGGCAGCCAACAGCATCCGTCCCAGCCGCGCCGCCTCTCGATCCCCGCGTGCGTGGGCGGACTCGTCGTTTCGGACAGACTATAAAACTGCCACCAGAAAAAAAAATTTGAGGTTTTGCTCTCAACGTTATCTCAATTTCTCTAGGATGTGACCTATTAAGGGGTTCAAGTTACGAACTTAATCATTTAGGAGCTGGATTATTGGTTCCAGTAAACGTTGCTAATTGAGTTAATCGTCCATTGTAACTATGTGGTAGATGTAGTATGTGGTATTAATGTGACAGATGTAAAAGTCGTAGTTATAGCCTGTATGGTGCATTCAGAAGAGTAAATAAGTACAGGAAGCTCCAAATGTCCGCAGTCAAGAGGGCGTGGCCACGGCGCGGCTCCTTGATCAGACACAGGCGCTCTCTATGCTGCCTCTGGCTTCTCTGATTCTGCAGCCAACCAGTGGCAGCATGCCGAGCGCCTGTGTCTCTGTCTAAAGCCGCGTCGTAGCCACGTCCCTCTTGACTGCGGACATTTGGAGCTTCCTGTATGTGTAGGTGCACGCATAGGTTGAAGGTATGGTCTCTTAGATCTGGGGTGGCTGTACCCACACCGCTAATCCCTACTACTATTCCATTTGTTCTGCCCCAAGATCTCAAAAGCAAAAAAAAATCCTCTGGAACTTCGTCTAAGAGGGTTGTTTGGCATGTTGATCACGATAATAATTTATTGTTTATACTCTTTTATCGCACCTGCATAATGAATATGTAGCTTTACGTGCGAAGAGTTCGGCTTATTTCTTTACATCTCCATCGAACAGCTTCGTCCAATCGCCAATGAGTTTTTTTCCACAGCAATTTTCCATCTATCCTTCCCGCTTCTGATATTCTTGTGACGTTGATAGTGATGATCTGAACAGAATCAGTCGATTCCTTCGGCATACGTTCCACGCTTGTCAAATGCGTGTTGGATTGGGTCCTTGCCACTAGTTGTAGTAGGGTGTGGTGGAGCTGGAGAGGACCGACCGCCCTCGGTCACACACAGGACAGAACTGATCACGAATATCACACTCATTTTGTGCCGTGACTCCATTTGGGTAGGGCTGTAGTAGGGTTAAGGTAAGGGGGCCATCTCTTAGAATCATCTAAATTTTTGTCTGGGAGGTTTACTTGATATGCTGATCTCGAAAATAATAGTCTCTTTTAGTGCCTCATCCCAATCTGGGTAAGGTTATGGTAGGGTTAGAGCAAGTACTGTCCATAGGAAACCTCAAATTGCTTTCGACTTGCAAAATCAATGTGATATTCGTGGTCAGCATGTCAAATAACTTCCGCAGACAAAAATTCAGGTGATTCCGTGAGAACCATGCCATAACTACCGTAACCCTACTCAAATGGGATTACGGCACGAAATGATGATATTCGTGATCAGCGTGTCAAATAGGTTGCGTGACGTGATTGGTCGATTCATATGCGTGTCGCGGCTGCAGCCTTCGAGCGTGCGAACAGTTCTGTGCGGATATTAACAACTTTTCCAAGCTTGAGTGGGATGAATGAATGTTATCGGAACCCACAAACTGAGAAGGTGGCCACCGATGTCATTTAGTGCGTCGAATTTGAAGAAACAACCAGAACTTGAAAAGCATACTCGTGCGTCGCGGCGTACGTCTTGACCCCCACCCTGTCAAATAACTTCCCCCCCCCCCTCTAGCAAACCAGATAGGTCACTGATAGCTATAGGCGATGGTTGGCTATGATACGCTTAGAGTGATAACGATATGTATTGTTGTGGCTGATGGCGTAATGCCAGAAGTTTCTGTTATCGGCAAGCACGAGACCGATGATCTCCCTAGGTGGCGTGGAGATCTCCCGTCCGGATAGATCGCAAGGAACTGCGATGGCGGAAAACAGAGATGTATATAAGGCCCTAGGGAATTTAGTCTTATCAGGTTCAATCAGGAGTAAGCCGGATAGCCGCAGCTGCCCCCCTCCTCGTTGTATTCCATCTACTAATAAACCCGTTATTCCAGTGAGGGTTTGCTACAAAAGTACTAGCAGGAATTTGGGGTCGTTCCTCACAGGTGAGAGAGGGCTGATGAAGTAGAGTCGCAAGTAAGAGACTCTGGAGAGAAGCAATTTGTGTTCCCGAAGTCAGGCGGGGACACAACATGGAAGAAGGGTGAGCGGTGCGCCGGTACGCCACCTCGAATTGAACGCACTGTAAGTATGAAAGCGGTGGGTTGCGCACTGCCAAGCATGCTTGATATTGATTGAAAACGACCGCGTCTTGGTCGTCTCAGTCCTTTTACTAATACTCCACCAATTACAAAAAAGAGCACATTTGGTCTCGAAGGCACCTGGTCTTGAAGGCAGGCACTTCACACTGCCAACCCTGTCAAGGAGGCCCTCCGAGAGCTTTGTTGATAGTATTCTTTTATCCCTGCAGTATGCCATTACAGCAAAAGCAGCACTTCTAAACTGTGTAGAGCACTCTACCGAAGATTGGCAATTGTACCAAAAAGATCTCGACTGGAGAAATCGCAAGCACTTACTGTCTATTAGTTCTGAGGCGGCATGCATCCGTAACACCCTTTCTCCGCCAATATGGTCATCATTGTCTGCGTAACATAGCCAACAATTACCTCTAGCTATCAATGACGTGTCTGGCTTGCTACTCTGATAACTGGATGAGGCAAATGCAACAGAACCAGCCAATCCACACCCTTATGAAATGGGCGGCAGACGTTGCTGCATGAGAAGAACCGCTGCCTTCCGACAGCTATGAGCAGCACACCCTGTTTCGCCTGCGTTGAGGGGGCTAGCAGCTAACTGGTTAACTGTGGGGTAATTCAACCTGCGTTCTGCCTCTCATGTGCTGCGTTCTACCCGCCCCTTTCCACGCGGCGACTCGCCTCCTGGGAGGTGTGGTGGCGTGAACTGAGTTTTCATAGTTAATATTCTAAGTTGCAAGCCTACATTTCAACCGGTTTGACATGCCATTTTCAACATCAGAACTAGTATTAACACCCAATACTTCCTCACTCTTTCAAGATCACCAATTCCTTGATGTTTAACTAACCTTCAGCGCTTTTAAAGCAACTTGTTTGAAGATCAGTGAAATTTTCGGGGACTATTTGGCAGCACTAAGCATCGAGTTTTCAGAGCTACATTTTATATCGACGGCTTGATCGTATGGTCATGGAGTATATTTGGAACATGCCTCTAATATTGGTTCTTGGAAAACATTTTCTCCAGCAGAGATGGATGTGTCCAATATGAGCTGCTTCAGCCCTTTTGCTTGAAGTGGCAAAATCGATAGTACTCCATCCAGTGTCAGTGTCGCTAATCAGCAAAACTGAGTCGATAATTGCAACATGAAATAACCTTTGTGGGCAAAATTACCTACTTCTCACTTCAGTGACGAATCAATGATTCATTCAGAATAAGCCCCGCACCTGAGTCGTGGTATTGGCTGAACAAACGATGCATGTCTAGGTAGACACCTCAACTGTGCCACCCAACAGTGACAGATGAACACGAAGACCACATGTTTACAGGGTCAATGAGGAGAAACCGCTCCCTTATTTACGCACATATTCATCCTTACGAAGCTCCTGAGCTGAAGTTCAATCGTGGAATTACAGCTAATTGTCAGCATCTGAATTATTGTGTACTGCTGGTCCCTAACCTCAGAGTTTTCAATCTACAGCTGATGTGGAGCTGTAGTAGTTTTGGTGCTCCACTCTGAAGAAATAATTACACGAACATCCATAAGTCTTTTAGGAACTCGCTTATGTTTCTCGCACAATTTGTGCAATGATGAATGGGCCAAGTAATCCAGTTGAAGGAGAACAAAACGTCGTGCATTTCCGCTCCATTCCGTTTGTTTACTTTTTCTGCTTTTTTTCTACTATGCAACTCTGATTTTTCTTTTATAGCATGCCCGTATTCAATGCAAATCTCGCATTTATTTTTGGAGTGTTGGCAGGAAGTGCTCAGTAACTGTTGAGATGTTTAGTACCAATGCTTTACTGCATTGGGGCAATCTGCGCTTAACCGTCGCTATAGTCTGTTTCAATACATTCGAAGGGACGCTAGAGAGAAAGAGAACACGAGAAGTGTGCAGCAGTTGGCAATGTGCACAGATGATCAACTGTCGTCGCGCTTGAGACAGACTACTAAATGTTTCAGAGGTTGCTATTCCCTCCGCACAAAGCGTTTTTGCGGTAATTTAAACCACCCTCAAGTATTTTGGTGTGTAGGAAAGAAAAGCGAATAAGGGGGAACAGTCTAGTATATCAGAGATAGCCTCTAGGTTAGGGCGCAGTAGTAGGTGGTCAGTGTCGGTTGGGGAGTACTAAGTCCAGTCGAATTCCGAAATGGGCTACTAAGTACCTACACACTGGGGTTCTTTCAGGAAAAGCAGATAGCACTAAAAAGTGACTTAAATAAGCGTTAGTGAGACGACGAATGATGTTTCAGCAAGAAATGCGTACCATTTAGCGAAGACAGCCTAAATCATCTCAAATTCAAGCTAAAATCCTCGAAAAAACCGATCTCAGTACGGAACTGTTTGATGCCACTAGAACTCGTTGAAACTTGTTATAGGACCTGTCAGATACAAGAAATTGTCGTTGGGGCGTGGTTTTTTCTCTCAAACCCGGAACTTTCCCGGAAAATTTCTCTCGTTTGAGGAAGTGTTCCGATACGCTGTCAACTCCAAGAAATGCGCCTAGGTGGTATCAACTCTCTCCCAAAGTGGCATCTTTCGTTTTTGAGAAACCGTCTTCGTTTTTGGAAAAAACCGTCATTAATGGTCAAAAAATGGTCAAAAACCACTTTTTGACCATTAATGACGGTTTTTCTCAAAAACGAAGACGGTTTCTCAAAAACGAACGGTGCCACTTTCGAGAGATACTCGTTTGTATAGTGCGCATCTACTGTTAAAATTCCAACATGGTACGTCTCCTACAGGTTGAGCAACACCTGATTATAGGGCAATTTATACTAGCTGCGTGCGTCAGTCGCGCATCAGTCGCACGCATCCATTTCCGAGGGATTTTCCTTGAAGACCGGTCAACGAGGTACGTAAATCCTCAATGAAAAGAACGCGCGGCCGCCGCGAGGCCGTAAACGCGTGCGTCTAAGCTGCGACTGCGATGCGACTGGGTCCTATCTGCATCATATAGACGCACGCGCGTCAGTCGCACGCATCCAGTATAAATTGCCCTTATCACTGGAGCGTACCAGAGGGAAGGGTAGGGATGGAGTAAATGGTTGAACAACGGTGGTCTTCAGCCACGAGTTTGACGATCCTCCAGAAGTGCCTCTCTGGAATCTGCTTGTCTCTAACATCAGTAGACGGTTAGTGGTTGGCTACGCCCCGGGCACTGGTGCTAAGCCCTCTGAATCTGCAGAACGCTACTAAGTCCTGGTGGTCAATGACCACCTGGTGCTGCGCCCTGCGCTAGGTCGACTTTCTCTGCAATTACGATCTCATCAGTGTCGGCCCAGACTCCAGCATGAGGTCTTCACCAACATTAAAACAAAGCGGACTTGGAAAAAAACCGACCCTTCACGAAGCCATTTTGATTATGTGAACGAAAGAATTTTTCTTTCGAAAATCAGCATCTTGAGCAACAGCTCGTGCTGGCACACGAGTTTATTGTTCAAGCTACAAAATGAAAAGTTTAGACCAGTTAGCAAACGGTCTCACTTGTGGTTTACACATTAATACATTGAAGGAAGTCAACCAGGTTATCAGGGTCCATCGAACGTCGAGCCATCTATCAGTGCCGATTTTCACTTTGCAGAGGGTGGTATGAAACCATTGCGCCTGGAGATTACGGTAAGACCGTTTGCTAACCAATCTGAACTTCTCATATTGTGTTTAAACCGTAAACTAAGGGACGTAAAGGCACAACATATCGAGTCAAGAGTCAAGAAGGACATACGCTCAAAGAAAAACCCTCAAAGGAAGAATAAGCGAGGGAGTTGAGCAGATTAAAACGGGAATATATTATTCTAATCATGAGATAAAACGCGTTGAAACTACGCGGAACTCTGTGAACAAGTTACATGCGATATGCTGCACGAACTACTTGATGGCTTCAAGTAATTCGCGCCCGAGTCGCATGTAATTGAAAGTATTAGGGTGTAAAATTATAAATGCGCACACAGTTATTCGTCTCTATCAGGGTGCTCATGAAGGCACATGCTCAACTTTCTAGAGTAGCGGAAAGGCAATTTTTCGCGTATCTATTGATGTATGAGTTGGTTGGGAAAACTCAAATTTCGATTTAAAAAAACTGAAAGGCTGCCAACTAGAGTGGTGTGGTTATGGTGGAAACCGCCATCTAACAAATTCTTCTATGTAGTATCTTGGATAATAAGTTTCTTGAAACAAGTTTAATACCGATTAGGAGAGGGGCATATTACGAGGGCAGTCGCAAAAATGGCTGCGATGCAGCAAAAGAGAGCAACGCCATACAGCTCCAAACATGGTTACCCACATACGAAGAAGACGTTTTCATGGTAAACTATGAGAGGAGTGATCTGAACGGAGGGGCTAAGTCCCATACCAACCGTTACGGCACATCTCTGTCTTCAACCATTGGGCCACATAAGTCAGCCAGTTCACCATCATCTTGTCAGAACAACCAGAAAATGGTCACAACCTGACCCATCTGAAGGTGAGGAAAAATACTCAACAAAACCCTGGAGAAGTAATTTGGAAGGTGCTGTTTCAGCCGCCACGTAGCCACGACTCCCCACTAGACCACATGTAACCGAGAAAAAAGTGGGGGTTCGGGTAAGCGGCTGCTTCGACACACAGCGCAGTGACTTTCCCAAGAGGGAACCTCATTTCCTGCATGGAGGATGCGGAAGGGTAGTTGAGATTAACTGTACGTACTGTTTTGATTGAGCCGTTCTGCTATCGTTTTTTAGAACAAATTTTGTTACGCGCGAAAATGCGCATCCATACCACCCTAATACTTTGAGTGTATGTAGTATACCCGGTCCAGAAACGGAACGTGAATGTTAAACTCTGCGTTGATGCCACCAGTTGCGCCACCAGCTGCAGTGAGTTGTCCGTATATATAAAAATGAATGTCTGTATGTATGTGTGTAAGTATATAACGAATAGAAATTGCGGAGGGTTAACCGATCGGGACCAAACTTTTCATACTTGTGCGCCAAGGACCGGTGGAGGTCCTAGTCTACTTTTCACCGGATTTTATCGATCGGTTTACCAATTTGTCGATTTTTTTTTATTTTTCTCTAATTTTGCCCCGGTTTGTTAATTTTGCGAATTTATAACGCGCACACAGTTTACCGGCATTATTTCTTTTAGAATCAGTAGTCATGAATTAGGGCTTCAATGTGAGGAATGTCCACTTCTTTGTTTTTGAGATTTTCGCTCTCAACAAGTAGAATCGCAGTTGAACGCATCACCCAAATTACGCGTACCCCAACTTTCGAAAGTTCTAGAACGAGAACGAAGATCTTTGCAACGAAGAGACGCATTTGCATTGTTAATAGAGTTTCAAGGAAAAGGCAGCATCAATTGTAACTAGGACAAAAATTGTGGAGAATTCAAAAAAAAAACAAAGAAAATTTGAAGCTGTTTATGGTCGAAAAGACTTGCGTTTATCCCCGGTTTCTGGTCACTGAAGAGATCTACAAAACTTCTTCTGCGAGCTCTAGTTTGCATCGCCCACGACTCTTCATCCCTATGTGACTGAATTATCAAGGAAGGATCTGTTCTTCAAGTTACTACGGAAGTTGACCCTGAACAGAACCAGTAAATATTACGCTGAATTCGATAAAATAAAATCAAAAGCAACTTACGGGAGACCTCGATCATGGTCTCTGTATCCTCACAAGTAGAATTTTTGAGATCGTAATCGTTTTTCACATGAACGGCTCCAATGAATTCTGCAAAAAACTCACTGCACTTACTGTACTTGGAATGTAACACAAAACTCACCAATAATGACAAAATTCATCAAAATTCTTCTTAGTCTTCCCTCCATTACCTCTACTTACCACCTAAAATGCCTGTTAGAAACGATGAGCCAGTGAAAACTGAGTGGGAATTGAGCAACGTCTGGGCTGGTAGTAAGCCCTCCGATGTCGTGAACTGTTAGCTGCCAAGTAGAGTGTTGCATTCGAAAAATTTTTTCGAATATTCGAATATTCGAATAATCGAATATTTCGATATGGCCGAATATTCGAATATTCGAATAAACGAATATTTTGAAACGTCCGAATATTCGAATATTCGAATAAACGAATACTTTGACATCTCCGAATAATCGAATATTCGAATAATTCGAATATTCCAACTTCTCGAATATTCGAATTATTCGAATATTCGATCATGAACTTCGAATATTCGAATACTTCGAATATTTGTGAAGTTGTTCTACATTTATTTCGGCTGAGTATGCAAAGGGTAGTTCTTTGAATAGAACAATTACTCATTAGGTTGCCGCGAAAGTTACATAATCACTTTACTGGGTTGCCGCGAAAGTTACTTAGTCACTTTACTACTACTTACTTACTTAGTCAAAGTCACTTACTTTTGTGTGTTGCTAAATTTTTCGAAATTGATTTGGAATTTTCTGTCCAAAATTTATATAATGGGTAGTCAATGCTCTACCTATATCCAGTTTGTCCTATAATTCCGTTGCGATCATGACTGAAAATATTCTCGAACGACGCAGCGGGCTGACCGCGGTACCAATATTTGGCGGACCGTAGCCAACTCCACGGTCAGCCAAATAATTAAGCGCGGTCAGCCAGATATCGGTGCGCGGCCAGCCCGAGAAAGGTCCGCGGTCAACCTGCGGAAACGATGTCGTGACGTGCTAATAACGACAATGATAGTTACTGATGGTGTGTCGATGACATTTTAGCGGTCAAATCTAGGATCAGACGAAAAATCTCCCTTTTTACCTCTGGAAATTGCGCAGTACAAACAGTTTTGAAAAATAGAAAGGCCAAGATCGCTAGGATTTATTTGCATTCTTCAGACTATGTAGTTAAAAGTTTTTCCTTGTGCTCATAAATTGCATACTATTGATGACAAAGCTCTCTTAATGAGAGCTTCACTCCAAAAATATCTGGGGTGTGGCAGCCGCAATTTGGGATGGATTCCACTTCTTCAGCAAAATCTCTTTAACCTATTCAACACCGTCAGAGAAAGAATTTCGTTTCATGTGCACCCCACTTGTCACTGTCATTATGTTCACAAAGCTTGCATCGTACACTGTGCTGGTCCTACGGGCCGAATTCGGCTGGCCGCGGGCAGTACCGCTGTCAGCCAAACTTTCGACAAAGGACCACGGTGAGCCAAAATTTCGGTTAGGACCGTGGACAGCCAACTTTCTGTGCGCGGTCAGCCCGTTCCTCATCTGATGGTACCGCGGTCAGCCCGCGGAGCACACTTTGGTACCGCGGTCAGCCCGCTCCATTGTCTGATTTGTCTCTGACTACAAGCATATTCAGCTGCTCCTGGTTTGATAACTCAGGAAACGTAGCAACTCAAGGGATGCCACAGAAGCGGGCGCCCCCTGGAGCTGATTGAATAGAATCCGCGTAATAGTATCCGTGACCTGACAGAAGACCTCCAACGTCATCACGACACAATATTTGCTTACCTCCTTCTCCACGGGGAGGCAAGGAAATACGACGTATGGATACCTCATGATCTGAGTGACTGCTAGTTTCAAGTGCGCAGAGTGTCCGCATAAACTCTTTGAGTTTTCAACAGAGCTTCGCTCAGCTCGCCATCTTGGTTACCGGTGACGAGGATTGGGTCCTTTATGTAACTCATGTAAGGAAATGTGGATGACTCGGACGCCGATAACTGCCAAAACTACTGCCAAAACGAGAACTACCTCCTCAGAGTGTAATGCTCAGTATTTGATGGAATAACAAAGGAACCGTTTGTTAAAACAAACAAACAAATCTTGCTGTTTGTGTAGCGTAGTGATTACAGTTACTTTGTGTAAATGTTTGTTATATTGAAGACAAAGAATGGATCCGGAAAGACATCCGAAAATGGGTGAAACTTTCGCGGAAAAGACAACACTGAATAGAGTTAAGAACCGGTGTTTCGAACCTGATTTCAAGTGAGCCCAGTTCTCAGCTGACGGGTTCAGCATGCTGCTATTAGCAATTACATGAACCACCCCAAACCCAAAACACTGAACCCTCAAGATCTGTATGTAGTATCACACTCGTTTCTGTAATGAGTCTGCGTAAGTTTAGTGCTACAGCAATATACGAGTCAGCATGAGTATCTTAATAGGTACTGAAAACAAATAGGAGCATTTTTGGGAGTTTTTGACTCAGCAAACTAGTACGTCAAACTTGTACTAATTGCTAATCGCATTGCGTTAGTTTCCATCCAACATCTCGAGATCGTTTCTCAGAACGGGTGCTTTGTATTGTATGGATAAATGAAGTTAATTTCTCAAATTTTGTGCACAGAAGTTGCAGTGGCATGCTGGTGATAAGGTTGAGGGACGGGGTTGGAAAAGTAGGATTACTCGAAATGGAGGCGTAAAGCCTTCATGGCAGACTAGTGTCATAAAGATTGAAAATTCGCAGTAAGCTCTTTGCTTTCCTGAAGAGTTTTTCCATCAAATTGAAGGCTCGAGACGTGCCACAAAATAGTTGCGATCTGTCTACGTCAGCAGGTATTCTCAGACAATGTGCGGGTGAACCGCGGTACCAACATTTGGCGTAGGCAACTCTACAGTCGACCAAGTAATTGAACGGGGTAATTAAATTATCTACGAGCGGTGAGCCTGCAGAAAGTCTGCCGTTACTCGCTGAAATGATAACGTGGCGAGCTGACAACGGCAGCAATGCTTACTGGCGAAGTATGAATGAAATTTTAGCAATCTCAAATTTAGCGACGGTAGGTGCTTGGTGATGGGGCTCGAGAATGATTATGAGAGCGGAGGTGCTGTTGAAGATGACTACTCGATTATTCGAATAATCAAATATTCGAATGAACCCGCCCCGAATATTCGAATATTCGAATAATCGAATAATTAAGAGTGTTCGAATATTCGAATATTCGAATATTCTGATTTTTCGAATATTCGAATGTTTCGAATAAACGAATATTCGAATATTCGAATAATTATTCGAATATTATTCGATTCGGTCAACACTCTACTGCCAAGTGACAGTGTCGCTCACACTTGTCGCGAGATGTTCATGAACTTCCTGTAATAAACAGTGCTTCCTCGCTGATGTCCCTACATAGTTGGCAGCTAAGGTCAATGACTATATCGCGACAGTGGTTGTAAGCCATGTTCGTGACTTCTTGATCATGAGGCGCAGACAGCAAAATTTGGGGAAATAGTGTGAAATTCAACGAGGAGCGATGTCACGAACTCGAACGTAGTTCGTGAACACCCAGTTCGTTGACAAGAGAATGGTCAGGTATCGGCGGAGGTCATTCCCAGGTCAAGATCAAAACGAAGATCTTCTGAAACAGCTCAAGTTTATGGAGCTCTCAAAGCAGAGCTTTGTCCACATCTTTTTTTGTCCAGTCGTAAGCTCGATGCGCAGCTTGATGAAAGGACACAAGAATATAGGAGTTCCAGATATTTTAGGGAATCATAGAGTACCTCATGCATAGCTTTTCACGTTGTAAGGAGATCTGTGAAATAATTTTCAAGCAATCCGGACAAAGAATCCACAAAGGAAGTAATAGAAGAAAAAGAAAAATAAAAAGTTTTTGCATTACTGTAATATTTGCGGATTTTTGAAGTTTTCTTTCCATCATATATGTTTAGACTTCGTTTCGTGCATTACCCTTATACGGATTCTAAACATCTGTATATGCCTTTTCTGCACTCATCAGTAAAGGAAAAAAGGCATTGGAACGTCTAATGGGTGATTTCTGATTTTACATACTTGATCTTCATTGAGAAATTGTGTCTTGCATTTTTAGATTTTGTTGATCAGGGAAACCACCTTTATATTATGGTTAAGTAGAGACGCTTTTTGCACATTTACCTCTTGGTAATCAAAGAGATCACCTTTACAATATAATTAAGTAAATGTGTCTATACACATTTACATTTTGGTGATCAAGGAGATCACCTTTAAAGACTTTTTTAATTAATGTAAAAACTTACGAGATTCCATCTTTAGCATTTAGGTGGCACCACCGCATCTTGGAAAATATATAAATGACTATAGTCATTTCACGGATTCTCTAAAGTTTTTTTAAAATGAGTTTTGGCGTATAGGGAAACTAAATAGGGAAGCGGTTGCACGGCGAAAGGGAGAGATAAATCATGAAAAAAGCATGAACCATGCAGGACGAAGCTTCACATTTAGCTGACATGGGGCGCCTGTTCAATCCTGCTTGGATTGCATGTCTTGGTACGAACTTCAAACTAGAAATTTTGAGGATTGGACAAGGATTAATAGAACTCCTGTGAATTTATGACTCCTTAGGAGTTACTCGGAAATTGCGAAATATTACAAGTTATCTATTGTACTTGGAATGTCTCACACTTAACTTGAAAAAAAAAAACTGTCAAGTCGAATTATTATGTTCACAGAGTTCTGAGTATTCTGCGGCATCGTTCGGTTGGAGCAGGTGTTCTACGGACTTGGACTCCGTATGATTTGAGGGATTCCTCCGCAGTGTACGGAATGAATTGAAATCTTCCGTGATAAAAGAACCAAGAGAGTTCTATAAGTAGTTGCTACGAAAGAATGAAACTTATGTAAACCAAAAAAGTGTACGCTACCTCTGCATGCTGAAAGCCAACCTACCCCTAGTTAACAATTTTCCAGGACCTCCTATATAGTGCACACTTCATGGATCGCACCCGCGATGTGCGTGAATGGTGAGGCCAACCTTGCAGAAAAAATTATTAGATTATGAACGAAACTTATGTAAACGGAAAAGTGTATGCTCATTGAGTGGCCTAGGTCGGACGGGAAGAGCCGCGCATATTATTTGCGCGGTACAAAGGTTTTGGTAGTTCGTAGCATGCACTTTTAGTACCCCTCAGATCCCCCAGCAAATTCCATTTTTCAATGCAAATCTCAAAGTCTGGACTTCACAGCAGTTCTTTAAAGTTTCCAAAAAAAAATTCCAAAAAAAATCTTTCGTGTGGTACATCTTGTAGTACTATCTTAATTCTTATGTCACCGAAGATTTCAAGTCACGTACATCTTGTAGTACTCTCTTAATTCTTATGTCACCGAAGATTTCAAGTCGGAGTTTTGACTACGCAGGAATTCGTCAAACCCCCCGAGTCTGTAGAATATCTGCTCCAATCGGAATTCTTGGACCTCAGTTGCCTTGCCGCTCGAAGCAGGAGCAGCCCCTCCCCCAAGCTTTTTTTCGACATCAGGCCGCGATTCCTTCCATTTGGATGTTCCTCTTTGCTCAAATATCCTTCAAGACGCATCGGAGGCGTCTTCCCATTGATGGAACTGGCACGGTCGTAACTGAGGGCGGAGTCGTCCCAGCGGCCACCATTGAGCTACCGAACTATACGTCCAAACCCCAGCACGACTGTCAGAAGTCAAGTTCGACTGTCTCAGAATAAAAGCGTCGGAAAGCGAAATATGGTTCATATCGGGTTCGAGGCTGAGCCCCGATAAATTTTTAAATTTTAATGGTCTGATGGCTGTAAAAAGTTGACAAACTATCCATGGTGAATATTGCGGATATTGGCCTGGGCTTTGAAAGTGACAAGCACTCGGCATGAAAAATGAAATCAAAATATTGAGAAAAAAGTAAGGAATGTGCTCTGATGAACAACCAACAGCTGCACGAATCAAATTGAGTATTCGGGGGGGGGGGGGGGAGGGGGGGGTGAGATGATTCGAGCAGGCATTCTTGGGTGTGTATCATAGTGAGGGAAAACGGAGCGTGGTACAGTTCTGGGATTGGTTCGTTCAAATTCTCCTCCCGCCCCAAACGATTGACTCCTTCTCTTTGCGCGCGATTCCACTATATATGACAATGCAAAATTTGAATGCTATAGAGGACGAGCTGATTTTGAAGGGCGGGAAGGCTCCTCCTCGTTTTCCCTCACGATGATGCACACCCGACATTCCACAGTATTTGACTAAGACGAGATCTAGAAGGCTCGAGCGAGGCCCACACATCATTACCATCAAAATTGGAGTGAAAAAGCCTCTTAGCATGTACAGTGAGGTTTCGAAAAGTAGCCGAAAAACTTGTGGGAACTAAACAGTTTTATGTTCGTTAAGTGGTTCAACTCTTGCGAGAAAAGGTGCACGGGGAGCCCAGCAGTCGGAAGCATTTCAGCCATTTCTTTACACCTATACGAGTAGCTAAGTGATATCATACCCCCTCCCCCGTTATGCTGCAGATCGTCTCCTATTACCAAAGATAAAGCCTTGGAAATCCTCGCGTCGCAAGATTCTCATCTTGCGACGCGTCCATTGTACGCTTGGATTTTATGAGAAGCGAGTATGGCGCGCTCCATCATTCAACTGTTGACTCGTTCCGATTTCGCGAAAATGAGGTGCTTTAAGAAGAGTGCGATTGCGTTATATGAGTAAGTGGGAACTTGTGGCACTACCGGGCATCGTTTACTTGCTTGTGGGCGTAGCTCACGCATACTTTAGAGCGAACGAGCAAAAGGAGGAGAGGGCTGTGGGGGCGGGGGTACATATTCGGGAACGCCAAACCATATCACTTGTTGTACCCTGGCCGTATCTACGAGCACAACCACTGGAGCCATGTTTCAGATCTCACATTCTACAGAAAGTATGCCATTATTTTCTATACAAGAACCGCTATGAGGACTCTGACAAGTCGATACCTGAATTTTCGATTGAACCGCACTTGTCGCTTGAATTACTTATGGCGGCCAACTTCCTCGATTGTTAAGGGTAATCAGATATCAAATCTTCTATGATTTGGATTATTCTTTGTGACTCAGAAAAGAATTCATTTTCTCCTCGCCCTACTTGCCTGGCAGGAAATATTGATTAATACATCATTTGATTACCAATCGCTTAGCATCGGTTGTGATTGATTGACACTTCTAATCGTTTTTTTTTGTTTTTAAACATGTATGGATTTTCGATATATATCCGAAACGTTCCTTTGCCACTGAAATTTTTACCATAATAATTCGTAATGTTGTCGCGAAAACTAATTTATACTGCTCTGAAGTTAATTTTTCGCTGTCCCTTGTTATGTAGAGTCGTAATTCTTGCTGATTTTATTGTAACCCTCTAGAATAAATGAGCTTTGGTTTTTCGTTAAATGTTTTGGTTTCTCATCATTCTCATAAAGTCTTAGTAGAAAGATTATCGTCATGGCCCACAAAAGGAAGTGTGCGTCAAATTATTTCAATTACGGTTTCGAAGTTTGCCGAGCTCATAGGTGATCTTTCGTTCTGTGATAGGCAGCAGCCTTCGCAACACGCAGGTTCTTTCACTTATTAGCGAAATGCTTCTTTCAAACTTATCTGCTCTACCTTCTTCGGATTTACTGCTTAAACACTTTCAGTGACTGTTGGAAAGTGCTTTCCACCGAAACTTCCCGTAACTCTCCGTCATTTTCGCAATCGCGCTGTGGCCACACCACCAATTCATAGATGAGTGTTGTTTACAAGCGAGTGGGCGTGAACGAGAGCGAGCACTAGCCAATTGACAGCCCGCTTATGAAACGACACGGTCAAAGTACACAGCAGGGCTAGCGAATTATTATGTAGGGGATTTTTCACGGTGTGAGGAAATGCCAAACCGCACGCCTCCATACGATTATACGATTTCCGTGAAGACCTTTCAAAGCGTCATACTCCATCCTTCATCATGTAGCGTTTTCTGGGACTGCTCTCTTGAATGCCACACGGGACTCGTGGATTTGGGTAATTATACTTTATCTTCAACTAGCAGTAATACAAATAAGGCACATGTCGTGGAAATGAGATTCGCTTTGTGAGATATAAACGGATGAAAATAAAGAAATTCAGGGACCAACGAATAAAATGAATGGTACAAAGAGGATGTTGCTCAACGATGCGCAGTGAAGCTTTATCCCTCTTCAAGTACTGTTGATGGAAGGCGGGGATGTAACTGCAGCAGTTACATTTTGTTTTCTACTTCCCCGCCGACAACACCCAATTGCTCGTTCCGACCCTCGCTCCCTGCTCGTTCGGAATGGGATTTGCCCCCGAAATTGTCTGAGAGGGTTGCGCTGGCATGGGCGTTAGGGAAATGGTAGGAAACGGGCTACGGTTGCAAAAGCGATGCGTTGGTGTCCAGTAGGAGCGGAACGTTGCTGCACGGGCTCACAACTGCTACATTGCCGCACCGGCACCAATAGGTGTGGGAGACAAGTCCACTACTGCGATAGGTGCGCCAGCGTCGAAAAGAGGGGAATCTTCTACAATCGGATCCAACCATGTGCTAAAGGTGCGCCGGTGTCGAGAAGTGCTAAAACTCCTAGAATCGGGTCCAACGGTGTTTTAAGGGCTTGCCGGCGTCGAAAAGTGGGAAAATGCCTAGAGTCGTGTATAACGGCGTGATAAAGGTGCGCCGGCGTCGAAAAGTAGGGAAACGGCTAGAATCGAGTCCAACGGTGTGATTGAGGTGCGGGGACACTCAGTAGTGGCGAAGATATCACGCACGGGTCCACAGCTGCGAGAATGGTATGCCAGCGTTTAGTAGAGGGGAACACACAACGGATGCGAGTCGAGCGAAGCGAGCCCAAAAAAGCCTGAGAGTCCGGCCTTAGCCGGGAAGTTATGAATCGCTCTATATCATACCGATCGGATACTCGACAAAGCTGTTTCCATAGCGGGAAGTTGTTAATTTTTTCTATGCGCTCAGTGCGCTTCTCAAAATGTACGTAGAGAACTTTGCAGTTGTTTTCGCTCAAACCAAGTGCCTATTGGTTTGAATTCCACATGTTACCATTCTGATACTAGTTGGAAACCATTAGGAGAAAGTCGCAGTGGGTTGACCTCATTTACTAGGTTTTGCTTCTCGAAGTGGCCGGTCCCTACCTTTGATGCAAATTCTCATACTCATAGTTTCGGCCTACGTTGTTCATTCCGACGTCGTGAAAACAGGTATGGTTTTGGAGCAGCTACAGTTTGCTTAGCTGTTCTCTCTGACAAGATGAGTACAAGTCTTTTTTTAGAGCATCCGTGTGGTACGAAAACTCGGGCTATTTCTTGTAGCATTGAAAGTCTTAATAAAGAATCTCTAAGCCATGCACCTAAAAACTGTACAGTTCTCGTGGGAGATTTAATTATAGAAAGTATGACAGGTCGTTTCTTGCCTAATGAACCAACGATACGTTTCTTCCTCGTTGCGATTCACCGCAGTTCAAATGCGCTCTGTTTCAGTGCTTCCGAAGGAAGTCGACGTTCTCTCCAATTTACGGTTCATCAGAGGTGCCCTTATTATCAGAAATACAAATTTTTATGTGGCCAACTTCACTTTCCTGAATAATGTTCGATGCATTGAAAACGACTACGGTATGCAGCTAGCTTACAAAAAGTTCCATATAAAATTTTTCTGGTGGGGCATTCCATACCCGGAAAATGATACGCCACTATAATGTGTGAAAGATTGATATTGGTATCACAGCTGCTTTGATGCCTCGTCTACAATTTAGGTAGCTCGGCTGCCTTGCAGAGATAAAAATGTTTGGGCTGATGTCCGCTAGAATAGAGCTGGGCTCACGGGCGGTCTTCTATAAGTGCCTGGGTTGTCTGAGTGTTGACGACTGCACGTCCACAATCAACACGTACCAAAATCGCTGTAACAGTACGGACAGTAGGTGCTGTAAATGTCGAAAACAACCCAGCTGTCTAGATGCCGTATCCGTACGCCGATGCTCAGCCTCTTCCCACCAAATGTTCCCACCGTTGCTGAAGGATTGGCGGGTCCTTGGAGGTTAGAGTATCCCTAGACTTCGCCATATCAAAATGAAGCAAAATGAACTGGCGATATAAGAGATAAAGATACGTATCGTGGAAATGATACGTATCGATTGCCACGTTACATTGCCATGGATCGCTGTCAAACAGAGCTCATCACCCGTACTCTCGAAGATGTGCCCAAAATGAACTGCCGACAGCCGGCTGCAGTGGCGATTGCCACGATTGCTCACGAAGTCTGGGGATACTCTTATAGTCCAATTACCGGGAGAAGCTGCTGTGATGCTTTATAGTCGACGGATTACGCTGTTCGCGCTGCGTAAATGCTGCACATTCATCAGGATGTGAGATGAGGCAAGTTTCGCAGGAACGGCTGCGGACAACTTATTTGTGTATTTACTACCACTCTGACCGTCCGGCTAACGACCGACTTTCGGACTTCTCTTGATTCTTCGCTCGCATACTTCCATTGCCCACAGATGAAATAATGGATGAACAGATACTGTCCTGTTCCACTAAGAAATATTTTTACCGCAGCGCATGCTCCATGGACCCACTGACCCACTATGGGCAGCTCTTTTCCACGTGGCAACTCGTTTCGGTTAGCCGTGGTGGTCGTATATACCAAAAAGTGGTCGAATCAATGCAAACTGGAGTTGCACCCATTTCCAGGCATTTTCCGACTTTTGGCTGCCAAGGCACGTTCATCACTCTCCAGACCCCAGCCAGCCAAGTAACAGATCTGGGTTTCTTAGTAACTAAAGATCTGAGCTTTGACGTGCATTGTCATAAAATAGCTTTGAAGGCTACTATGGTCATGCACAATCTGTTTCGAGCCCTAGCTACCACGGATGCCAGTATATATCTCCAAGCCTACAAACTTTACATCAGACCAATCTTGGAGAATGCAACCCCTGTCTTCAGCCCCTACAAACAGGTGACCATTAAGGAACTCGAAAGTGTACAAAACAGTTTTACTATGAAATTGATGTTAAGGGCGCTTAATCTTCCATATGATCAAATTCCATGTAGCAGAAGCAGGAACAAAAATTTTGGTCTTCCAACCCTTTCTCAAAGGAGAAAAAAAGAATGATTTACTGCTTCTCCACAAACTATTATATGGTGAAAACAGCCCTAAATTAACTCGCATAGTGTCGCCGCGAACTTCAAACACAAGAGGAGGCACCACCAAATTTCTCGTTTCTGAACAAAAGCTTAGCTGTGGGCGATTCAGTTTCGTCCACGGAGTTATTCCCGAATTCGAAAAATTAAGGAAAACGCGCACTATATCAGTCTCTTATAACGCATTTAAAAAAGTCTTAAGCAGGGGTCTTGATCCGTGAGGTGTTACATATTGTCTGATTTTTTCCCTGTTTTCCTGTTTTTTTTTGTTGGTACTGTACCGAGGTTCCCATGCACGCTCTGTTTGTTTGTGATTTTCTTTTAGTTTCACACGAGCTATGCTTGTGTGATAAATAATAATAATAATAACAATAATCACTCTCCAGACGTTTCCCCACTTTTGAATGTCGGCGCACCCCTATCACACGGTTGGACCCATCCTCAAGGCGACTCATGGGCACTGGCGCACTCCCAAAGCTGTTGATCTGTTCATGGCAACTCTCCCACTACCGGGCTTCGGCGCACCTATAAAATAGCTTTGGGTCCGTTTCTTATTATCTTTTCCTAAATCCGTGCTGGCACAATCTTCATCCGTGTCATTGCTCGTCCACCAGTTTCCTTCTTTTCGTTATAAAGGCACCTACCCTTCTTTTTCCTTTTATACGGTCCTGTAATCACAAGCCGATCTCATTCATTCCGACTGAGGTGAAAACAATTGTCAGCCATTTACATGCCTGGACATGACTGAGGTGGATCGAAACACCTGTGAGGCAGGGTAAAAATTGAAATTCGCAACCATTTCGTACATATCTTGACGAGCTGATTGCGATGGTATATTTAATTTCCCTTTTTCTATTGCTGGTGCCCACACACACACACACACATACACACACACACACACACACACACACACACACACACACACACACACACACACACACACACACACACACACACACACACACACACACACATACACACATCCTTCTCTTCGATGTGAAGGTAGTAAACGAAGGTTTTGAAACTTCAGACTAAAAAGAAAAAATTCAGACTGACTTGCAGACTGAGGAAGGTCCTCATATATTTTTACAGTTGTCCACACGAACAGAGCGGTTTAAAACTACCCGTACACCTCTTAAACCTTAGCATTTGATTTTTAAATGGTGCATTAGGTGAGGCAAGGCAAGATCGCAGGTAGGTACCGCAACTGTTGGATCCTTGCTACGCCGGCAGCTTTCTGGGCCACAGATAAGCAGCTAAAAGGTGACGACTATTCGTATTCCAATTTTCAGAGACCCCTCCTACCAAAATAGACACAAAGAATTAACGTTCGTGTACAGGAATACAAATGCTTTAATCTTCTTGTCCAGTGAGATTGAGAATAAGCTATACTGGGTTGACATTTCGGGCTCAGCGCCTTCTTGAGAGACTGGAAACGTCGTAGACACTTGAGACCTACTCTCCCAAATGACTCATCAGGCCACAGAATGAAAACCCAGTAACTAGGGAGCCTCATGTAGCCCACAACTCGCGGATCTAACGCTAGCTTATATGGAATACGAATTTGTCAAAACAAAATTGAACTTAGGGGATAGAAGGGCCCTAGAAATATACAACGGTACGTATCGTTATATAGACTAGCGCCCCTTCGGGACGCTAGAAAGTGGGGTGGGGCAGCCACTTGGGACATGTGCAAAAGCTTCGCACTTGCCAAATCTCTAGAAAATTGACAAAGAAGTAGAACCAATCTCTAAATGGGCCCAAACATGAAGTCCTTCTTATGCGCTGAGTATGGGTATGACAAGTCCGTTTTTCATCGTATGGCATATTCGTGCGTATTCCTCACTACCGCGCGAACGCAGACGCGTTCTCCTTCGGAGGAACTGTATCCTGCCGTTCCCCACAGTATTGGACCAAAGTGAAATCGTATCCGAGTGTTTTCCACACTGCTGGGCCGCAGCGGGCTTTTTTCCATCGGTGGAACCATATTCTGGGGTCATCTTCACTGCTAGGCCACAATGAACCCGTTCACCGTCGGCTGAACCGTATCGTGGCATTCTCCACTTCACTGAGTCACAGCGGACCAATCCTATATTGGCGGATACGTATCCCGGCGTTATCCACACCACTGGGCCACTTCGGGCCCTTTCTCCAACGGTAGACCCGTGTCCTAATGCACCTCACACCAACGCGAACCCAATCTTCATCGGTGGACCCGTATCCTTGCGTTCATCACACCACTTGGCGACGGTGAGCCCTTTCTCCATCGGTGGATCCATCCGCTTCCTCGCATTCTCCACACCACTGGGCCACGGCGGGCCCTTTCTTCATCGTTGGGCCCGTGCAATGGCGTTCTCCACTCCATTAGCCACGGTGGGCCCTTTCTCCATCGATGGGCCCGTGCAATGGCGTTCCCCACACCATTGGCCACTGCGGGCCCTTTCTCCATCGATGGACCCGTATCTTGGCGTCCCCCACACCATTGGCCACTGCGGGCCCTTTCTCCATCGATGGGCCCGTGCAATGGCGTTCCCCACTCCATTGGCCACGGTGGGCCCTTTCTCCATCGATGGACCCGTATCTTGGCGTCCCCCACACCATTGGCCACTGCGGGCCTATTCTCCATCGATGGACCCATATCTTGGCGTCCCCCACACCACTGGGCCACGGCGGGCCCTTTCTTCATCGATGGGCCCGTGAAATGGCGTTCCCCACTCCATTGACCACGGTGGGCCCTTTCTCCATCGATGGGCCCGTGCAATGGCGTTCCCCACACCATTGGCCACTGCGGGCCCTTTCTCCATCGATGGACCCGTATCTTGGCGTCCCCCACACCATTGGCCACGGTGGGCCCTTTCTCCATCGATGGACCCATATCTTGGCGTCCCCCACACCACTGGGCCACGGCGGGCCTTTTCTTCATCGTTGGGGCCGTGCAATGGCGTTCCCCACTCCATTGGCCACGGTGGGCCCTTTCTCCATCGATGGACCCATATCTTGGCGTCCCCCACACCACTGGGCCACGGCGGACCTTTTCTTCATCTTGGGCCCGTGCAATGGCGTTCTCCACTCCATTAGCCACGGTGGGCCCGTGCAATGGCGTTCTCCACTCCATTAGCCACGGTGGGCCCTTTCTCCATCGATGGACCCATATCTTGGCGTCCCCCACACCACTGGGCCACGGCGGGCCCTTTCTTCATCGATGGGCCCGTGAAATGGCGTTCCCCACTCCATTGACCACGGTGGGCCCTTTCTCCATCGATGGACCCATATCTTGGCGTCCCCCACACCACTGGGCCACGGCGGGCCCTTTCTTCATCGACGGGCCCGTGAAATGGCGTTCCCCACTCCATTGACCACGGTGGGCCCTTTCTCCATCGATGGGCCCGTGCAATGGCGTTCCCCACACCATTGGCCACTGCGGGCCCTTTCTCCATCGATGGACCCGTATCTTGGCGTCCCCCACACCATTGGGCCACGGCGGGCCTTTTCTTCATCGTTGGGCCCGTGCAATGGCGTTCCCCACTCCATTGGCCACGGTGGGCCCTTTCTCCATCGATGGACCCATATCTTGGCGTCCCCCACACCATTGGGCCACGGCGGGCCTTTTCTTCATCGTTGGGGCCGTGCAATGGCGTTCCCCACTCCATTGGCCACGGTGGGCCCTTTCTCCATCGATGGACCCATATCTTGGCGTCCCCCACACCACTGGGCCACGGCGGACCCTTTCTTCATCGTTGGGCCCGTGCAATGGCGTTCTCCACTCCATTAGCCACGGTGGGCCCTTTCTCCATCGATGGGCCCGTGCAATGGCGTTCCCCACACCATTGGCCACTGCGGGCCCTTTCTCCATCGATGGACCCGTATCTTGGCGTCCCCCACACCATTGGGCCACGGCGGGCCTTTTCTTCATCGTTGGGCCCGTGCAATGGCGTTCCCCACTCCATTGGCCACGGTGGGCCCTTTCTCCATCGATGGGCCCGTGCAATGGCGTTCCCCACACCATTGGCCTCTGCGGGACCTTTCTCCATCGGTGGACCCGTATCCCTACATTGTTGATTGGCATGCCTTGATATATTGAGGCTTTTACTCTGTGTTAGTGCAAAAGCTTTCTCGCGAGCGGATGTCGTGACTGCACAACCGCCGCGAGAATTAAACAGGGGATGCGGCAATAACATCCACTACCAGATGAGGCGACCGCGTAGGTCCAGCCTTCTCTAAGTCTCCGGGACGTTGCAGCTCTCATAAGACCCGTCCATTGCCTCTCTAGAGGTGCCTGCAGCGTCGCAGCAGTGGAAGGGTGGTTTTCCATTGTGCAGCCTGAAAGCTTGTAAACACTCCCTCAATTCTATGATGCGAGACCGCCAGCGAAGGTGCTGAAATCACTCCCTCGTGCATGCGGGAGAGCCAGCAGTGACGTAATTGCGAGTCCCGAAACGAACGTGCCTGAGTCCTTAAAAATCGGCCATTTCGCCCCACAGTCTGCGCCTCAACATTACGGTGTCTATGAGTGACGCCGCGTATCTCTAGCCGCTCTAGCCCCCTTACGGCGATCTGAGTTGTGAATCCATAGCGTTGTAAATAGGAAGCAAGAAGTCCAATACATCGTAGACTATGTCGATTCTCAAGCCTAATGAGGTTCGGCAAGATTATGCATGTTTGGAAGTCCTTAACTCTAGTGAGGCAGGGAAATATAAGCCACAGCAACTGCGTCACCTCCATAATAGCTATCTAACATCTGAATTGTGTTTGCCAGAGCTGAGTCCTTCTACAGAATTTTATTCGAGAGCATCCTCGCATCCCCACACTTTGAAGCCATAGCGGGCCTCTCATCCATCGGTGGACCCATATTCTGGAGTTCCTTTAACTTTTGGGCCACAGCGGAACTCTCCTCCGTCCGCGAACCCGTATCCTGGCATCTCCCGCACTTTTAAGCCACAGTAAACCCCTTTCCATTCGCATAACCGTACCCTGGCACTATTGGCCCTTCGTACATCTGTCGCCCATAACTTTTGTAAATCTCAAGAGCAATGGGAAGAAGTGGTTATCCAGAAATCTTGAATAATTACATACTTGCTCAGAGGAAATGTCACAATGACCTATGATGTCGCATTTTTTCTATGCATGTAAGTGTACGAACTGGAACTGATTCCGTGGCTGCAGAATCGCTCAGGGACTTTTGGACGGATGCTAGGACAAGAATGTGCCAGTTGTGAGAAGGTGCGAGGACACCACCGGAGCACTACGCCTAGGAACCTCTCATGCCGTTCAGAAATCTCATCGCCGTCAGCGGAGGAACAGCACGCCTATATCGCTCAATTCTTTGTGTCACCCTACAATATGCCTGCGGAGTGGTTATCCTGCTCCTATACATATTCTCTTCTATTCTATTCTTGTAAACATTATCTCATCCGGAGGCTGTGAGACTGCTAGACGCGGGTCCCGCAGCGAATTGGTCATGAGAGATTTCTTGACTCCACTGGAAGTGTGTGAGGCGATTATGAAATCGCAGGTCCCGCGAGGATCTAGCCCAGGGCGCTGTCTGCGCACTCTCGTTTCGCCGTTATCCATTAATCGGTTCTCGTCGCAAACCTGCGCATCCACTCTTCATCATTGTCTATGCGCTTTTTCATATGATGAAAGGTTAGAGAAACAGACGGACCCTCACCGTCTGCAAAATGAGAATCAATACGCTATCATTCTTTATATAAGAGATGATATATTACATATATCTAACAACACTACAGAATTTGAGGGAAACCTCTAAGAAATATATCATTCGTCTCTCAGTATAGAAAAAACTAATGATAACAATAAAGAAACGAATTTTCTGGATCTTCACATTGATGTTAGAAATGAAAGCGTTAGATACTGTCTCTATAACAAAACTGATGACTATAATTTTGCTGTTATTAGGTACCCAAACTTTAACTCGAACGTACCAAGGCATATAATAACAAACACTTTTGTAGCAGAGGTTATTAGGACGGGTAGGACATGTTCCAGGTATGAGGACTTTAAGAATAGAATAATCCAACTATGCTGCACAAGTATAGCCAATGATTGGACGCCTTTAAGTGCGATCAAAACTTTGTGTAGTGCTTTTAGAGATAGACCATTCCTCTTACGTAAGTATGAACTAAACAATGCAGTACATCTCCCCCTTATTCATGACATACGTATGCGCTTGAGAGATATGCAACCATGACTCAGTAATGGCGCTCTTTTTCAAATAATTGGGTCACATACATAGGTCATATTTAAGGAAGCATCTCGCTGTCCCACTTACTCCTTACATGTATTCGTCATCTAACAATAGTTGTCTCTTCCATATCTAGATAGTAGCAGTTACTAAGATCTTTTGAAGCTTCCTTGGGAACTACTGATGAAAGGGTCTTCGACCCGGGGGCGCCAAGGAAGCTACACTTCCGGTCTAGTTCAAGCCCCGAAACCGGTTAGTGTAGAAACTTAGGAGCTTAAGATTGCTGTGATTTCACTTCCTCAGCTTTCACGCATCAATTCTTTCATCCATCTTAGTTAATCAGTTCTTGTTGTCTGCTCTTCAAACATCGGTGTAGTAAAACCTTACTCATAGAGCAGAGCACACAATTGATTGCAACCGCTATTTCGGATCAGCTGTTCCGTATTAGCAAGGAGGAGATTCCACGACCCTAAATCTTCGAGATCGGATTCGCGTATGCCTGAGTCCACTAATGCTTCCTACTCAGATAACCACATTATACCGCGATCTGATCACATGTTCCGAGATAGTGTCTTTTTCTTATTTTATTCTTTCTTTCTTTATTAACCTGGAGATCATCCGACACCTCTTTCAGGTCCAGCCATTATACTTGAAGGAAATTTTTATCTACCTACACTGGGTCTGGAAAGAGTGAAATATATCGCAGGAGATGGGGAACCAGGTAAGATACGAAATGTGCACTATGATCATCCGTAGCAACAAATTTCTGGGAGAAGTGGGATTTTGTCCACAGCCGAGCCCTCCGAGTGTTATGCTTTTGTCGCCGTTGAACAATTTGGAATGCAAACGAGCATACTCTGATGTTCACTGGCGATACATTTGGGGAGGTTTGTTTGGCAACCTCGCAGACGAGCTTGCCGACTACCTAGGCAAATGAAGCCCGTCAAATGTATTGCCAAACGAAAAGTCTCGTAAAATATATTGCCAGACAAAACTCGTAAAATATATTGCCACGCAAAACTTGCCAATTGTATTGCCACACGAATCTAGCCAATTGTTTCATCAAACAAAAGGGTTATCAACCGCGCAAACTTTTTGATATCATCAGGAATCGCACCATGATATCAATCATCGGAGTCCGCTGCCTTACCAGCTGAGCCATCCGTATCGACACCGTCAATGGTTAAGTCTCCAACTAAGAATAGAATGAACGCCTTACCAGAACACTCGTAAAATGTATAGCCATGCAAATCTTGCCATTTGTATCGCCAAGCAAACCTCGTCAAATGTATCGCCAACAGATTTTCTTGCCTTTTGCATCGCCACACACCCGTAAGATGTATCGCCAACAGACTCTCTTGCTTTTTGCATTGCCAAACAGGCTCTTCACTCATTCTCCCGTTAATCATATTGCCAAGCAAAATTTTATCCCGTAAAATGTATTGCCAAACACATTCTCTTTCCAAATGTCCTCTAAATACGTACCTCAAATCTTTATGTGAGAGATGGGCCGAATCTAAAGCACGTTTTTTATTGTGTAAACAATTACTGCGGAATCTAACATTAAGAAGAATACAAAAGTTGCCACCTACTGACGAGGAAATGGCCGTGGGCGCTGATTTTGAGGCTGGTCTTTTTGGGGTCCTACCGCGCAATGTTACGTAAGCTTGATTACTTGCACCGGCGAGCCTGACATCAGCTTGGCATGGAATCTTGTGACTTCCAACATAATGTATCTTCAATCAGTGACCTGCATTCGACACAAATGTAATTGTTCTAGTTTTTTCAATGGTGGGCGACAGCTATCTGTGCTTAGCTACAGACAAAGAATTGAAAAAGTTGATAACAGCTGCGAGTGTTGATGGCCAGTATCACGAGGATCTATTTTCTATTTCGGAGGTCAACGAGAGTAAGTTCCCTGTTAATTGGGTTTCAGGAGAATAATTGGATAAGATGCTCATTACAGGTTCCGAGAATACTTTATTTTACATAAGTTTTTTCGTTGCATCTTCAGTTGTAGTGCTTATTGTTGTTACTGGGCACATTGTATTTCAAATTCATATTCCAAAAGGAACCGAGTCTGGGCTAAGCAGTACGTTAATTGCTCCTCAAATTTTAAATGACGATAAACATGAAAATCTCACATGAACTTACTGCAGGCACGAAATCGAGTTCGGGCATGTCCAGTGGGAGGTTGGTGCCAAGATCCTCTTTCAAATTTTGTCGACTATTTTTTCCAATAACTTGTCAAACTATATCATTTGAGAAATGGTATAACCCGTCGATCAACCTAATAATTTGAGGTCCACCCAAACTTCTCAGATGAACTCAACCTCACGGTCGCTAATTTATCTCACTCCACGTAGAAAGGTGTCAATGAAAGGAAAATAGAAGTTGTTCTCTACTTTATGTGCTTAAGCGTATTATTGCATTGAACCAGAGTATGATCGTTTAATGAATAAAAATTTTTACAGTTTAATGATGTGCATAATATCAATGGGTCGAGGATAAGTAGTACTACTTGAATACGTGCGTGCGTGCGTCCGTTACACACACACACACACACACACAACATATATATATATATATATATATATATATATACGATGCATTGGGTTCAAGTTGTTGTGGTGATTCATAGCAATTGAGTACGGCATATAAGCTACCTCAGGAGGGGAAACTTTCGTAGGTGCTGCCTTTTGGCAAGAATTCATTTCAACTGTTCATCCATTAATTTGATTAGTTAATTAATTTATTTATTAATTTACAATACTCAGTGATGTACCAAAAGGCAAGCAGTAATCAGAAAGTTCCGCATATACATACTTTCCCGAATAAGGTAACGTTTCACTCCAGTGGTTCATTCATGACGGGTGAGATGGTCGATCACCTTCTCCGACACGTGAAGTAGTCCCCAACCGAGGCCCTTTGAACAAATTCAGTGTCTCGTTTATCCTCAAATGGCTTTCGACAATCCAGATGCACCCAACGATTATGAAGGAAAGATCAGCTGGCTCATCATAGCATTGGCTTGAGTGTTTGTGTACAGATACGCAGACAGTTGCAGTCACATCAGTAGCAATTGGTCGTTGTTGACTTGTACAAGTGAACATGAGGTGATCAGCCTCTCAGTAACTCAATTTAGTATGCATCCACGAAATGAATCCAAAAATTATTATTACAACGTAGTTCCACTGTTACTATAACTGTTACTTACTTGAAGGTTCATCTCACAATACAGAACAGGTAACTCTTCCAACGGAGTCGGAATCGCATGATTGGACTGATCGTATCGCGATATTTATTAGAGAAAATTATGCACAAGCACTAGAACATCACGTGTAGAAAGCAACAATCCGTCTTTTTGATATAGAATAGAAACAACTGTACATAGAAAAGAGGCCGAATATACAAAATTACTGCTTTGCTTGCTCCTTTTTCACGTTCTTCTTCTTCGTTTTCTCCTGTTTTATGTGTGGGCACTGAGAAGTCGTTGGTTTTTGTTTTCTGAAATTTTTACACTAGCTGTTCATTGCTTTTCTCAACTCAAAACAATTTTTCATGCAATACCGGTCTCTAAAGGAAATCAGAAAACTCATAGGCCTGTATCGAGTGTATTTAATCCAGCAGGATAAGCGCGCTTTGACGGAGATTTTAGTGCGTTGTGGATATTCGGCTATCCAATAAGAATTTATCCGCGACCATGCGTATCCGTTCATTCCACTGCAGGTTATTTTCGTCCTGGTGACATCCGGATCACAACGATCAATTGCCATCTTCTCTATTAATTCCCGTTCTCTCGCAGATGAATAGCATTCACACTAAGGAATGAGCATGTGGAGGGATAATTTACATTTAGGGCAGTTTACACCAGCTGCGTGCATCGGACGCACGCATCCATATGCAAAGGACTTTCCATGAAGCCCGGTCAACGCGGCACGTATGTGCATTCTAGAAAAAATAAACGCGTGGCCGCAAACGCATGCGTCTGAGCTGCGACTGGCCTTATCTTTATCTTATGGACGCACGCACGTCAAACGCACGCATCTATTATAATCTGCGCCTTTGGCAGAAAACAGGAACCACCTATGGGAACCGATACAATTTTCTTTCCAGGGTAAAATATGTTTGATATGAACCCTTTTTTCTCAACTTACTGGTTTCTACGCCGAATAGATGCGAACTTCCGTAGGAATGATATGTGTAGAATCATCACGTCTCGAGATTCACCGAGTTGAAGCAGGCATCTGAAAGTGTATCGAATAAATTTGTGTAATTGCACTAATACATCTGTAGGCGATATATGAGAGAACGCGAAGGAGAGCACAGTGCGATCGTCGTTCGAAAAAAAATCCACAGTTTCTGGGGCATTGTTAAATTTTGCCAAATCCACAGGAAATGTGTCCGTAGCAAAGCAAGGAATAGTCCAGAATATATGACGGCATCCGAAGGAAAACAACGGCGAATGTCTTCGCTGTGACAATTCTGTGAATGGCAAAGGACCATCGCTAGCCTTGCAAACAAGACGTGTCAACAAGTTCTCCGCTTGTTTTTCTCTACGGATGAAGGCGACTTATTGCGAATGCATAAGTTAATCACATAGTGTTTGGAAGAGCTGAAAATATACACACTTAGAAGCCTACGCTAGTGAACCTAGGCTCAAATAAAGCTACAAAAATGTTTATTCATTAGTTGCAAAACGGATGGTATCTATTTGTCTACAGACACGTAATTGAGTGGAAACCGCAGCGAAAGAGAATGTATTCTGCATAATTTATGTGTTGTTGAGCGTTCATTCTGCGATAGTCAATAGTAGCTCTGTCAGCGGCATCAGTTGCTCTTGTAACTATGTAAGTACTGCTTCAAATCCTTTCAATTACTGTGCTTTCAAGACTCCCCACGAAAATACCCCGTTCGGCGGGGTGGAACAGCCTTTGGACAGGTGTGTTTTTCCGTTGTGAAGAGAGGAAAACTGAAAATTTTTGCTGAAACAACAGAATGGATCCTTTTCTTTGAGGTAAAGTTATGAAATAAACAGGAATAAAATAAACGAAAAAATATTTGTATAAATCCAGTTCTGATTGTTTTTCTTTTAATAATTTTCAAGTGATTACTATTGATTGTTTAATATTTAAATTAATATTTTTATTCACTTCGTTCTCCGTTTCGGTCCACAGGCAGATCCCCTGCTTTCTTCCACGCCTCCTCCCGCGTTCGCCGCTGGTAGGAAGCGCTCTCGCTGAGTTTTTTTTTTCAGTGAATGTAATTATAGAGAAGAAAACACGGAAGAAAAATGAATTATACTATGCAGCAATGTAGGTTGCACCACTACGAACTGTTTCCGCATATTCACTCAGATCAGGAATCTTTAAAGATTCGAATACTTGCTGCGAACCGAACGGGAGCTCGGGATGCATGAATGTGTAGTATACTTGCACATTTTTTGAGAAAATTTCGAATATTCGAATAATCGAATATATTCGAAAGTTGACTTTTTCAAATATTCGAATTTCGAATATATTCGAAAAACGAAAATTTCGAATGATTCGATCCGAATAAATTATTCGAATAACCGAAAAATTATTCGATTCAGTTGCAAGTATAATGTGTAGCAACCCTGTCCGGACCATGAAAATGGTTATAAAAGCTTCTGCAACGCTCAAAACATTTCCACTTTCGGAGAAGTCTTCACTAAGTGTGATTTTCATGTCCGGATAATTTTCTAACAGCCTGAACAAGTTTCCGAGCTCCTCTTTAATAAAACCGTTCTCTGCTTCACTTTATTCAAATCGGTAAAGCTCTCTACAGAGCGTTCTTTTTTCTCACAGTAAGGTAAAAAAAGTGGCATGAGTTACCATCACTGAATTAGAACGGAAGTATTGCGGACAGCTCATGCTGTTCTTCATCACCACCTAAGCATAGTGTGCACGTGTGTCACCTTCTTGTGGAAGAGACACAGATTCTGGAATATTTCGAGGTGTTCCCTTCACGATTAGGAGAAAATAGAGTGCACTAGAGAATTCGAATACTTAAGTTCAAATAATTCGAGAAATCGGATACTAGAAAAGGACAGGGCAGCGCAGAAGAAAAGAGCAGCCTGGAGGAAAGATATTAAGTTCCGCAGAGCTTCTCCTTTCCCGAATATAAGAATACCTACCCAAGTTTGCTTCTCGTTTATGAAATAAATTATTTGGATTATTCGCTCTCTATTCAGTCCTAAGTGTAGTTTGTAGCAAAGCAATCTTAAAGTGTCGATAAAGGGATAGTATAGATTCTTTGGCCCGAAAAACGAAATTGGAGAAAATGAAGCAGTTTAAAAAAAAGAAATTAATTGAAATCGATTCTGTAAGGAATTTTCCTGAGATATTTCATTCAATTTATTGAAGGGCATCATATTGTTTCCGTAAGTCTGTCCATGCTGCTTCTCCATATAACCGAGCCATTGAGAGCCTCGTATTCATTATTTATTTCAAATGACCCCATGTTTCGACAGTAATATCTCCTTGCGTTACTGACGTTCGCTTGAATTTGCCGTGCATTCTGCGGCGGCCGCAGCGACGCCCCGCCCACAATCGATAAGCACCGGCCTCACAGTTGCCAGCGACGGCGACGCAGGGTGCTACTGTCCTCCTCTAGTTTGGCGATTCCAACTATAGTTAACATTAATACCACCTGTCAGCCCTTCTGAAAATGATGTTACAGTAAAAAAGCTATCCAACTGAAGTATGAATTTTAGAGAAAAAAAATGAAAAAAAAGAGATGAGATGAAATAGAATACCACCTCTTACCCACCTACCAGAACTGCGTAGAAGAATAACTACTATAATATAATAACGAAATATTACAAAGCTGCTTTGCTTCAAAGAACGATGAACAGAGGGGAGTATCAGTAAATCCGAATTTTGAATCATACAGCAACGCAAGCCAGTGCACCAATGTAAGCGGATCCCTTGAAATGCCCTCCAGTATTGCCCATAATAATCCTACGTCCACAATTGGGTTGACGAGCTTTCACAACCAGTCGTCATTACGACGAGCATATCAGAAGTGAAATTTATGAATGCTCTCGAGAAGGTTCCTGGTTCTACGCCTTCGTGAAATGAATGAGTTTTTCAAGCCAAAGAAGAAATAGAGTGGCGTCATTTCCAGAGTGGCACCTGTTCAGGCAGCCCCACGCAGCCTGACGTCACCTTGCCCGGTCCTCAGAAAAAAATTAGCTTATTAAGAAGAAAACCATAAATTCGAAAAAAAAAACTTTCGTTGTAGTTGTAAGGGCTACATGTACGTACGTACTTCATGCGATTCACTCACCTCAACCAGCGGCAGCAAACAGCGCCAAGGGTACCGAAATCCATCACATCTGTTTGGGAAAGCTAGTAACAACGTTTCTCGTATAGTTCTATATGCCTCTTACTCTGGATGTTAGTGAGGGATAGAACCTCTATCTGTAGAGCGCCAATAAATACTACCTCAGGAGGAGAAACTTTACCTAGGAACGGTTAAAAGAAGAGCGTAAACATAGAATGCAATGAGAGGGACTCCTCAGTTCATGTGTACCGCCCGTTCAAAAAAAAGGCCAATTTTTTCGATGAAGTCGAATGAGTTGGTCACCATTTAGTAAAAGTGAATTTATTCATCTCCTCTGAAATGACAGCCAATAAAAAGAAAAAAAACCAACAAACTCTCGAATGATTGCTGAGAAAAAGGGTAAAGAAAGAGAACGCTCCATGCTAGCTAATGAAGGCATTGTATAGGTGAGCTAGGATGAAATTTAACGTGGATACCACAGAAGGGCAGGCTAACGGAAGCGGAAACCGAAAAGGACAGATGACGTTCTCCACGAAAAGCACAATAAGGTGTTATTACCTATTGTGTACACTCAATGACCTTCCTGGTAGTTGTGATAGAGCGGAGTTGAACTAAGGAAAGTCACGTTTTCAAAGCAGAAAGTACTAGAGAGATGATGAAAGGACCTCAAAATCATCCTATAAGAAGTCCTATTCCGACACCATACACAAAATGGGATCATTCAAAAGGTACAGTACCCGCACTAAGTTTGTTAAAAATGAACATATAGAACGCGGATTTGCGTTATTTTCGTTCTACGGTTATAGCTCATCGTAACAAAGCGATTCACAGACCAAACCAGGGGTCAAAAACGGCAATGGGGTGAGCTTCCACATTTCATGAAATCAGCCCTAAATTCTGATTTTCAACAAAGAAATTCGCCAGTTTTTAATCCTGCCGCGGCCTTGCCGAACATGGCGCGCGACATACTTTGATGCGCGGCATGATCGGAGCTCTATAAATGACTCTGAAATTTCAAAGTTCAAAATCGAAATTTAGTGCTGGATCCATGAATTATGCTAGCCCACTCCACTTCTGCATCTGACCCCTGGTTTGGTTTGTGAATCGCTTTGTTACGATGAGTTATCGCCCTGGAACGAAAAGAGCGCAAATCCGCGTTCTGAACGTTCATTTTTAACAAACTTAGTGCGGGTATTGTAGCATTGAAGTGGATGTGATCTATGTAGGAATGGCTTTCCTCAGAGGGAGGGGCTCTTATATCTCAGTGGCAGAATTTGAAAAGGGAGTCTATGTTCTTATGGGCAATGACGCAAAAGTGCACATTGCAACAAACACAATTAGTCGAGATTAGAGGAAGGAAATGAGAAAAACAGCTCCAGAGTTATTCGATTAACGCCAGTTTGCACCCACGCTCAGAAGCTCCTCAGAAACACGTCTTAACTGCATCGTTTTATCCTTTAATTTGGGATCTTCGCTGGAAAGACATCTATTTCATAATTTTTTGAGATTTATCACATGAAGAATATCTTCTGGAGCTGCCGAATGAGGAGGTATACCTGGTTGCGGGTAATAACTTCCGTGGAACCCATTTTCTAGTCGCAACTAGTGGGGAGGAAGTGGGCGGAGCAGAGGCGGAAGGACGAGATTTCTGAACCACCCCCCCCCCTATCGGAGGTGCACCCTCTGCGGGGTTCGTACTACTCGTAACAGCTCGTCGTCTTTCATTCCCTAGCAGGATAGAAAAAGCGCCCCATGTGTGACCAGCAAACGAGTACGTGACGCTTAAACTCTTTAGCTCCGCCCACAAGACCCTCAAAAGTTGCGACTCAAAAAGGGATTTTTTTCGATAATTTGCGCGGAATCACCTATACCATTAAGATGAGCAGCTACTGAAAAATCGTTTCACATGAGAATCTCAAAAACGATTGTGAGATGGGGCAGTAACTTTGAGATTAGAAGCGGTAACTGATACCAATATTATTATATAAATATGAATACCAATAATAACATAAAAACGCAAAAATGAAAAGGCAGAACAAAAATTTAGTTAGGGAGTGTCTGTACGTTATAATGGTATAAAAATTGTCTCTCTAGCTCCTAAAATAGTGAAGTTACGAACAGCCAAAGTTTCCACTAGGTTGCCGCATCACTTTTAGAAAATTCACTAATAGTTTGGCTACTACAAAAAAATTATTTTAATTGTGGTTGGTTTTCCAATAGTGGCAATAAGCTTATCTCAGCGGAGTGACCCACGGTGGCAGGAGCCGTAAATGTTCTCAGAAAGGCTCTTCCCGTTCATCCAGAGTGAACTAATTTCCTAGATGAATGCAGTACATCCTTCCATTTCTAGGATTCATTGTTAGAGTTGTTCCGAAGACGTGTACGAATTTTTAACAGGGAAACACGGCCACTTTGAATAGCGGGTGCATACATAGATTACTTCTTTCTCTCAAATGTTCACGAGTATTATCTTAGATCGGACCACAGAAGTAGAATAGCCTTGGCGCGGTATATAGACATAAAATCGTCTCTGGATACTTTTTTTAAATGCTACATTTTCAAAAAAAATCCCGATATCTCAACTACACCAATTTACCACAGAAATCCACATAATCTGGCTTGAATCTAAATTCACTGCTTAGGTTCTGATCCTAGTCTCATGGAAGCAGCCACAATATGATTGACATTGATAGGTCTGGGTCAGTTTACACTCACTGGTGGCAGGTCCTATTACGTCGGATTGGGTCGAAATGCCCGAACGCGCGATTTAGATGTTTGCCTTTGCCACGTGCGAGCTATCAGTTACGGCGCATCACTTCCGCATTATTTGGAGTGACATCATCGCTGAAGATGTGTGTGGGAAGGTAAATGGAAATGAGCTATTCTCCGCAAATATTTTTCTTATTCCATTAGCGCTACTCTTTTTGGCTGCATTCTTGCAACATTGCTCGTTTCCTAAATTATTTTGTACATTTCCAAGATCTGAAACGTATTTGGTTTCGAAATTTTAGAAAATCGGAATTCCATTGGATCCGGCCTCTTACAAGACTCCTCCTATTTTAGTTCTCAGAAATTTCTCACAAACGAAGTGATACCGAATCAGCATTGTCGTGCTTGTCCATCAAATTGTGGATTTCCCTTAGCTCCCGACTTGCTTCAAGAGCTGACAAACGAATTGGGATAACAGGATAGACTCCTTCTGCTCCTAGCAAGACTGACAGACTCCTTCTGCTCCTAGCAGGACTATCTCCAATAGACGCGCTCGCGTGCGCGAGTATATAACGAAAATTAGGTCCAATCGCAGGCCTGACGCAGCTCAGACGCTAGTGAGACGCACACGTTTGTGGCTGCGCAGTATTTCCGTGCATGCCGCCTTAACTTGTCTTCATGGAATATCTCCAGCAAATGGATGCGTGCGTCTGGCACGCTACTGAAACTAGCATCTAGTATGAACTGCCCTTTGTAGAAATCATATAAATTTCAGACTAGGTAATATTGTGTAACTAATCCGTGTTAACTTGTGACTGGCCTTAACAATAACTTTTCCTGAAGCATTACATGACGCCAGATGGACAAGCAACGAGAATCCATTCATCCTAGGAGAAAATCTTGAACAAAGTTCATTTGAGCGATATCTCTACCCACAGAAACCCTTTGTTATCCTTTGTTTCGGCAAGCGGCAATTGAGTCTAAAAATGTTGCACAACGGGACAAATAGGCAACAAAAACAATGAATAATCGTTTCTAGCGCGACATTCATTCAGGATATTTGCTGCATTCCTTCTTGTCAAAGTAGTTGGTGGGACCAAAGCGTTTCTTTCAAAGGCTATTAAAGGTACAGAAAGAGCAATGGAATGAAGGTGAAGGAGCAAGACGTTAAGAGCCGCTAGTAAAGATATGCAAACACATAAATTCATCCTAAAACATAAGGAGCAATGACAGCAACGAGACCAAATTCGTTGTGGAAGAAAACAAAGTTTTAAGGTGAGGCGCTGGATTGCGTTGAACTACACCGATCATTCTTTGTATCAGTGGCTGAGAGAGGGAGGTTGGTGATCTTCGAATTCTTCAAAAATACTCCACGAAATATCGGAAAAAAATTGTCCGGATCTAAAATCCCAAAGAAGGAGCAAACCTGTCCCAGGATCCCAGGTTTTTTTTCCACGATGCCTTCCTCTCCCCTTCAACCCGTCTCCCGTCTAAGCATTTCTGCGCCCACCAATGCTCTGTATGCATACGTAAGAATATTTTTCTCATTGGGGGCGTGTAGCATCGCTGCAACTTTATGGTAGAGGATTGGCTTAGACGAACACCTACAGGTCCGCATCAATGTTGTGTAAATTAACGCATTGGCAGCAATAAATCAGTTCGAAACGAAAAGATTCTTCAAAAAACGCTGACGGTAATAATGTATATTATATCATTCCTTGAAAATCTGCAGTAAAAGCTATTTTAGAGCCCTTTTATCGTTGAGAATTCGGAATACTCATGGAGAGATGTGCCACAAGGTTGTCGAGCAGATGCTATCGATCCTTGGCACCCAGTGCTTCTTCGTGGCAGATGACTGGAGATGCATCCCGAATTCTCCTTTTCCAAAAAGGGAGACAAAAATCGCATTCTTTGCATATTTTTTGAGCAGTTACATACATGGTTGTGTCTTCTTTGTCAGTGTGCGACTAGAGCTTCTATGTTAGTGCTTTATTAAAACTCCAGTGAGCTTTCGGCGCTTAACGCCTTCCTCAAACCTTAACAACGGAAATTCACAGGTACAAGAGACGACCATCAAAGAACATCTCACTACATTCGCGGAGCGCACATCCCACTTGTATGAAGGCGAATTAGTGCGAAACATGATCGATGATCGGAACCAGCGAACGAATTGCCACGAGCACCTCAGAAGCTGACGAGACAATACAAAGTATCCTCTCATTAAATACAACAGTGGGAGTATGGCCACGTGGAGACCGTATTCGGCTCCTGATGGACTTTCACTGGTGGTGCCACACCTCAACGAACGTCTAGCAAGGCAGGTTAACGCCTTGGTGAAGAGGTAACGGCTCCCCGTGCGCTTAATATTTTGGTCACCACTCACCCTCAAAGGGATACTGACATCGTCACGTATGTATAAAAATGGATGCGACGAAGAGGAATGCAGATAGTGTATCGATCAGAAGATTTGTCATCTACGCTGTACAGTAAATCTGGTAAAGTGTGCAGAAGATGTGGTCAGCGATATATTGGAGAAAGTGGAAGACCGCTGAGAAAGCTGCTCGATGAACATCGTCGAGCTCTCTGTCTCCCACAATCCCACCCCAGAAGCAGCACTCCAGGCACCGCACGGCGATACACACCCGAGACTTCGCACAAGAGTTCGAAGCCACCGTTGCTGCACCGTCATCTCGAGATCCCTGCTAGTAGGAGGATCATGGAGGCTCGAGAGAGGCTCAAGCGGTATCAGCCGGAGATTGAAAATAGGGAAGAACTCGTCGAGGCGCAAGAACTGATTGCTTGATCCGAACACTCAAACAGCTCAGAGGTAGTACATAGTAGGAGTAGTGTTTCATATATGTGCCTAGTGTCCATATAAGATCTGATGCTGCAACGTTTGTTGTGCACTCATTGACACTCCTCTGTACTCTCGCTCGGTAGGTCATACATGCCACCAGTTGCTGTCTTGGCATATATTGTACCGCACATCATATTGTATTTGTTAAGATCTGAGAAAGGCGCTAAGCGCCGAAAGCTTACTGGAATTTTAATAGAGCACTCATCGCACACGGATAAAGAAGACGAGATCAAATGAGGATTCGGGACAACACTATATTGCAATGCATGATTGTGTGCCTTCAGCAACTATTTGGGAGAGGAGACGGAAATAAGGCTCAAAAGTACCGTTTGACCGCGACGCATATGGTGTTTAGCTGCTTTCCTCTGCACAATCATCAAACTTGATTTCGAGAGGATGGTCTGTCGCTAGCGAAAGAACAAGTGAGATATTCACACGAATCCTGCATTCCTCTTGGATCCGATATTTATTTCATTCCAATATTTTCCAGTATATTTTCCAGTATTCTGGAACTTGTCTAGTCTGAAACAGCTGCGAGAACTGCTTCTTATGTATTCCCCAGAGCGATGTCTTACATGTCTCAATAAGCCACAAATAACTACGGTTATTCTCAAATATCAAGATTTCTGATATACTTGCACAGTTAGTTCTATATCAGTGCACACAATAGTGTGAAAAATGTATAAAAATATTTAAAAAATACAGAAAAATACAAATATGATCGGATTAACTGCCAGTCCTTCTGATGTCGGTTGTTGATGTTGATGTTCCGATGATTTCTGATCTATTAAAAAGTATATTCTATATGAGCTATGCCAAAAAATAAATAAACTGATAAATAAATTGGTTGATATTTCTGTGCAACCTTATAAGAAATGAATGTTAGTGCCGGCTGCAAACGGCTGACAAGGCAATGAGCTATGCATTTAAGGAAATTGCATCCTCGAAGAAAGTCTGGAAGACTTTCCATTGAAAGAAACAGCGCTTCCATTTAGGAGAATTTTAAATGTAACAGCCACCAAAGGAAGGGCAAACGAGGAAAGAGGGATAATTCTTATGGCTTAGAAAATTGAAAGACTATTTAAAGCCTGGATGAGGGAAGGCGTGTCTCCCTGGAGATGATGGTCTGCAAAATTGTTACCAAGGTGAGTATGTGTGGGCATTAAATGTGATGTCTTCTATTGTTACAGTATATAGGTATGATGGTTTTAACAGCCAGCAGTCGGTACGGTAGCAGGTTCGATACGAACGGCTAAAGAGTCTTGAAGCAAATCGAATGAATTTCCAAAAAGAAAAAGCTACGTGATGAAAAGTTCAGTCCGGTTGACAAACGGTCTTACCGTATTTTCCAAGCCTCAGCGATTCAAATTAGCTTTTTCTTAAAAATGTATAGTTAGGAATAAATTCATTCAATATAGATATTTGGAGTTGCAGAGATATCGCAGTATCAAAAAATTTGTATGACATATATTTGTTTGACTCCTAGTTAATAACCATCCCGTTAATTTGACCCCCCCTCCGCCTTTTCCCGCCCCCTTTCCCCCAGACCCACCATAAATACCTCGACATCGTAAAACAGGTCATTTCATAGAAACCACTCCTCCCCTACTGAGTAGCCTCCGGGAGTGGTTTTATCCTCTTACATACTACTGTATAGGAGATAGGAGGCGAAACAGATAAAAGAGTATATTTAATAATTATCTTCCCGCTGAGCTCATAATCGGCACTGACTGGTGATGCGACGTTCGATAGACCCTGATAAACTGACCAACTATTTTCAATACGGTTATGCGTGAGCCATAATTTACTTGGCGCCAGGAAATTACGGCAAGACTACCTGCTAACCGGACTGAATTTTTTATTTTGTGAAAAAGCTGGGCCACGACGCTGCCGACGCGAATCCTGGAAGCAAATTGCAGACTTTCGGTGGCAGCTCGAGCCAGGACCGAGTTGCAAACATGCGCGTTCATCGGATTGCCGAGACGGGACGAAAGCACTGGCCGTACCTCTCTGTGGGGGTGGGAATCAAACGTATTGGCGGCGTTGTCGTAAACGAATCTGCAATACGCCTGCAGCGTCGTCGCCTAATTACAAACGTAAATTCCATTACGTAGCTCCAAATCCAAGCGCTGTGTATTCCTTCAACTCGTTGTTATTGTTGTTGCTGTGCAGGCGCATTGTAAACAAGGAACAATGGAAGATACAACGATGATAAACAAAACTTTGAAAGCTTTGTTTCTGTGTGGAGCTAGCGGACAAAGGGTGCGGTATGCCCTAGTTGGAGGTATCACGAGAATTGCAGTAAAACTGCTCATTGGCATTTTCTTCGATAATGAGGTGTAGTCCTTTGCACGCTATGTATAGGCTCGGACAATGAGCTCGGTAATAGAGCGGGTGAAATTTCCTCTCCGCACGAATTCGCTCGGAGAATTCCGGACCCACGAAAACAACAAGTTCAATCTTCGGCCTCCATTACGGATGGCAATATTTGCTTACCGTAAATAGAGCCAGAGGCAGTGCTTAGGGGCTGAGGTGCTAGGGTTCCCAAGAGAGAGAGTTCTCGTAACCCAGTTAGGAATAGCAGATGAAAGCTTAGTAACACTCATACTATGGCTTTCAAGGACGCTAAGCGTATTTTGAGGATGCCCTGCTCCTGGTCATTGCCAGCTTAGATCCATCCTAAACTATAATAAAGGCACCACTTGATGGAATAGGAAACGGAAACTTGCCAAGAGAACTCCATAAAATGAATGCTTAAAGTTTTTCTATGGCTACTGGTGATACGAAAATCACAAAAAACAAAAAACAAGTGACCAAAAGTGCAAGCATACTTGTTCACTAAAAAGTTTAATTTCCCTTCCCTATTAGCATAGCCTAATTTGTATTCAGATCCAACCTCATTTGATTTTTTTTGGCAAGAATCCTGTTCCCATCTTCTTAAGGACTATATTTTTGCCTGCACCAAAGGCAAGCCTTATGAATTTCCTGTTGATTTTCGGTGTTTTAGTGTTCTCCGTGAAGTAGTCCACCCCTAAATCTTGTACCCTACGTAAGTGAGTACGCCTCTTCTAAGCAAATTCTCATCACGGAATCGGTTTTGAGATCTTAATATGAGAAGAAGCACTCAAGGAGATCTGCCTTCTTATCAATGGTTCCCGGGCAGGTAAACCACAACCTTACTAGGTACGTTCATGAGTTGATTTACGAGCCGCCTGACGATTTTCCGTGCAAAACGTCGAAGAAACAGGGAGAATTGGGAGCTTATGGGCATAGCGAAGGTGAGTCATGGGATTTTCGCAGCAAACGACTTAATGTAAGAAGGATTTACTAGTAAAAAGACAGTTTTTTATGGGAATTATAGCCTGTAATTTTATCTCGGAACTTATCCTGATATTTTCATTTCCTTAGATGTCGTGTCGGGATGAGAAAAAAAGTTGGTTGATAACAGATCAGATAGTATGATTAGATTGCGTAAGAAAATAGCAGTATTCGCAGTAAGACTACAACGGTGCGTTGGGTAGAACAACCGCCTGACATTGAGTTGCAGCCACAGCCAACCCCAAAACTGCAGGCATGAAAGGAGAAATTTCTTGCTATAGAACTCTGATGCACAAGCGCCTTTTTTGGTATTAGTCATCCTGAGTGTTCAGAACCTTTTTGACCCATGCAAAAGCATCGCACCAGCGACACTTCATTGAGCCAGTAACAAACGGAGAGACGTGCATTATTTTATCCCAAAAGCTGCCGGGTACTTCTGACAGCTAGGCGCTCTGCCATGCGAAGCGTTTTTCCACTTCCCGTCTTTTATCCTCCTTGTTTTCAACTGGCAAGAGAAACCGCGTTTCTGACGAAACAACAAGCAAAAAATTCTCAAAGTGCAAGTTCATTAGTTGCTTCGCTAATGGAATACGGATCGTTTCCCGGAACCTCGCACGTTTCCTCGGTGGAGCAGTATTGCAACGTACAGTAGGACGAATTAGGATTCCCAGAAGGTGTGCAACTTTTTTGTTAAACAAAATTTGATTTTGTTAGGGAAGAATTTTATTACAAGAGGGAAGCAGTTAGTGAGAAATAAAAAAGCGAAAATAAAAACAATGGTTGAGCTAATTTGTGAATGCACTAATCTTTCCTGTAAGCAGACTTGGTAGCATAGACATTGGCTATAGTCTGTTCCACGGTAAAAGATAGTAGGGAAAACATCGCAGAGAAGAATAGGCCGGAAAAGTACGCAGAGATTGGAGAGAGTGCAGAGAAAAACGGAAACTGTGCACGAATACTCAACTATTATCGCTGGCGAAACAGACTATATAGCATAAACAACGCGGAAAGGGGCGGGCACCGGCTAACTTGCACTCTATTTTGCAATGAAGCAATTTATGCCAAATGCGTGCGTTCGACGTGCGTGCGAATTTATGATAAAGGATAAGCCCAGTTGCGGCCCTGACGCGGCTCAGCCGCACGCATTTGAGCGTCGCGGCTATTCGCAACGACGCAGCGCCGATCGTTCTGCAAGGGAAAACCTCCGCAAATAAATGCGTGCGTCCAGTGGGTGACTGACACATGTATATGATGCAAAATGCCATACTCGCGGTACTCATTTCCATCAAGCTTCGAAAATCTGCAAACCACAGGCGCTTTCACTACCAGAATGGAATTTGTTACGTGCAATGTGTTAGCACAGTGTAGAACAATCATTGCTAGACGTCTGCGTGCGTCATATGTGCGACTATACGGTGGAGGATAGACTCAGATACGCTCGGCTGCTCAGACGCAGCCGAGAGCTTGCTTCTGGTGTTTCAGGGCTATTCGCAGACATCATGCACCACAGTTCCTGTGCACATGCGACATGTCGGAACCATGAAAAATTTGAATCTGACGCACGCAAGCATCTCGTATAGATTGCCCTCATCACAAGTATGGATTTCGAAACATGAGAGTGGAAAATCATCAGAATCTATCAGCGAAGATATATTGCAGCCGTCAATAGTAGCGATTAACCATGAACAGGACCATAGTACTCTCTTTTCTGGTCATGTTCACTCACTCTCTCTCTTTCCTGTTTCCTTCTTTCTACTCTGCCATCTGTCAACTGGTATGTTGTAGAGTGCGTCGTTCACATTACTAGTTCCAGTATCTGTGCACTTAGGCAATCACTTTTCTGGTTCCTCCACAAATCTGATATCCTGACATGCTCCAACTCAAAGGCGTGGACCTTAGAAGATAGACCCTTTAATAAGTGCGTGATTCTCTGCAAAACTACCAAATAACCCTTTTTTGAGCCTCATATTTCGTGGAGCTTGTGGGCGGAGCCAGGATGGAGTTGCAGAGTTTACGCATAATGCATTCTCTTGCTGACACAAATGGAACGTGTATTCTATTCTGCCGTTGATGATGGCGAAACTCTCACGAAAAGTTCAGGTTTTTTTTTTTCAAAAGGTGCGCTCTCGAGAATGCACCACTCAGGAACGTCATCCTCTATTCTTGGCCCCGCCCCGGCCCGCCCACAAGCTCCCTAAAAATTGAGCTCGAAAGAAGGTTTTCGGCAGCTTTGCACGGACTTGTGAACAACACCTCATGTATAATAGTTTCTTTTCATATGCTAAATCTTAATGGTGTTTCAACAGGAGCCTTTGCGGAAGTCCGATTTCAGCCGTAAACGAACCTGTTGGTGGCAATGAAGAGGTAACCAGTGAAAATAACAAAAGACGTGGGTAAGTGGACAGATGCTGAATAAATAGATAAATAACCAAATAAATGAATAAAATGAAATAAATAATGAAAAACCCTGGGTCCCATGCAACATCAAGTACATAACATGAAGATCTCCTACCTTTTGGTACCATTTCTTCATCAACCTAATCAGTAAACAACAGAATGCTCTTTATGTGTCTTAAATGGACAGAACAAGGAAAAAAGAGCCAGTGGCGGGCTTCTACTCAAAGAATTGCGGGTGTACAGCAGATACGGATGAGTAGGAGGCAGGGATATGTTTTGATGAAATAATTATCAAAATTCACACATGTTTCCTGTCTGTGTATACTCAAAGCAAGCAAAAGACTGAAGAATGGGCGAGGAACCACCGCGAAGGCATCGGAAGTAAAATATCCTCGCAACGGGAAATTGATCGTGCAGGAAAGAAATAGCGTCACATTGCATGTGTTGGGTCTGGATTTCATCCACTGCGGGAGAACACCAACTCTCTATACTGTCTTTGTAGCGACTGAAATTGAGAAACTGATTATTTCACTACGAATCGTAGTATTCTCACCGACCCATCAATTGCCTAATGGTGTCGTAGGTAATCCATAGAGTACGAGTAGCTTGATGAAAACTGATGATTCCTAAACGCTGACGTAAATGCATAAATGCGTGGCTGTTTTAAAGGACTCATACACGAGCCTGGGGTGGATGAGTGGCCTTTAGAACTGGATATGTCCGTATCGTGATAATTGGAATGATTTTTTGCTTGATGGAAAAGCAGGGATGTCGAGTCACTGCAGTTTTACCGATCTATGATAAAATCAATCGGAATCCATCCGTATAGTCCTTTGAGAAACGAGATTTAGTGGAATTTCTATATAGTCACCTTTCGAAAACTTTAGGTGCTGAATGAACACAGAACTTCTTATCTTTGTTTCCTCTAACAGTTACTATCCAAGTACCTACATGGATGTTTCTATCCAGTAAGCTGATAGAAGAGGTTTGAGTTAACAAAATTTTCATAGTACTGCTGGAAAAACCGAATAAAATTCATTCATTCACTGAATTTTCTTAGGAGCACGTCCAAAAGTAGGACATCTCAAAAACAAGAGCTCTATGAGTTCTCTCCTATCCTCATGGGCTGTAGGGATCTCCCTCTCCTCAAATCTAATTTTTGACTTATTCGAAATAGAATATTCGAATATCGAATGCATCTCATGCATTATTCGGTCAACACACTAATGATTTTGTACTTACTTGAGCCCTAGGTGAGGGGAAGAGGCGAAACTCGTGAGAAACCATTTTAACTGAGGTAATTCAAAGAGGTAAGCAAAGCAAAGAATAGTAGGGTTAAACCTAGCCGGTATAGGTAGGTACAACTGTCATTTAATGCAAAGTTGTCATTTTCGAAAGTCATACGGTAGTGAGTGAAGCCTGAGTGAGAACCTGAAGCAGCGCTGAAAGCGGCAAGGGCCAAAGTAGGCCGTGCTATTTAATTAGCATGAAGGAATCTCTAGGCGCGACCTCTCTGAGCCGAAGGCTAAAAACAGCACAGCTGCGTTTTGTTTATTTAGCTTATTCTTTTATTCAACAGATGGTAAAACATATCAATACCAACATTCGGACAAAACATGAACATTAGAACAGAAACCTATAGTATGTGACAATAGAAGTGCACGAAATAAAGTTGCTTATCCAAGACGAGACCCACATGATTAGAAAGCCTGTCCAACGTGATGTCACAGGTAAAACTTGAGGTTTGCTAAGTGGTCTGCAGAAGCTCGGGATTCCACCTCGACGATTTCTATGACAGCAAGAGAAGGAAACCTTGAAAGAGTGGCATGCCTCACATACTTTTCATAGCTGGGTAGTTCTCACAGACTTCGGTGTAACACATCTAGCTCACAAAGTGAATACGTCTGGGGGTATGCTAGTTGTGACCACCTTCTACAACGGATGACTCCACCATGACTCCTGGATGACACATCGAGTAGTTAAATAGAGCGTGGCCTCGTCGAACTTTAGTGTACACATCCGGCACCCATAATAATGAACTCATGGTAGACATGTGGAAGAGTTCGGAGTGCTGGTAGAGTCATCCGTGGACGTTAGTGGACACAACCAGCATACCCTGGGATGTTTTCACTTCCTCTCTCGTCTTGACTACTGGATGTGTCCAGTTCTATTTCTTAGTTGTACATATCCTGCATGAATATGAACTTAGCCATTCTTCGTTTGAAAGGTGCCACAGATCCGGTAAACCTACTAGTGGTCTCTTTCGAACGGACACATGCCAGGCTGGCTCTAACGATGAAGAAATCAGCTTTGACCGCGGTACTATGTAGGTCGTGCATACGTAGTTTTTACTTCTCCGCTACGGGTGATTGGTAGCATCAAGATGAAAAATAGTGACGAATTAACTCGGGACATTTCGCTTGATGTTTTATGCACCACACAAACATCAAAACGCTTCCTTCTTGACTTGAGATTAGATATTTTGAAATAATCGTTTAGAAATTTTGCTTTGACACAATGAAAGGTCGTGGCTCAACTGGGAGATTAGAATAATCGCTTAATTACAGTAGCAATTTGCTAGAATCACCAGGCGCGGGAATTCATTACTGTAACGAAAATGAGGCCGAAGAGGAACGAATGCCGAACAGAACAGACCTGATTACACGAAATTAACGCAATGAAACCGAGCCAAACAGACGTGCGGAAGCTGGCGAGACTGAAGGCCATGGAAGGCATGGCTGATTCGGCTTCCACAGCGGTTTTCGCATGAATGAAGAAGTAGATGTGATTCATGACAGTCTACGCTAGTTGAACACATAAATTTAAAGCGAATACATGGACCAAAAATGGAAACACTGCTGTCGAGGAAAAACGCCTGGTTGTCCAGTCGATAATGTTGCATTCCAGACGAAAGAACGTCAGAGCTGCTAAATGATCCGTGTGGACGACGCTGCACATTTATCAGATTGCCCGCAGAATTCATTACCTTTGGAGTGTGCAGCCATCACTGGCGATTGCAAAAGAGATGCGAGTGGGAAGGGGTGGGGGAAGGAGAAGTGGTCGAAGTTTCAAAACTGAAATTTTTACAAATAACTCCAAATATGACCATATAGTAATGAACGATTACGTAGTAATGATTGAATGTGTTGTAAAAAAGGAAAATTTCAGAGAAGGGTAACGAAAATAAAGAATTAAAGACAGTATAATTATTTCACATCAGTGTTGTGAGACAACTACCCAAAAATTCGCATTCCATTCACGGTGAGGAGGAGGCGGGCTTGATGTCAGTCATGGTGGATATGACGGATCTTCGCCGAATGAAGCAAAGAACGTACAAATGATGACAAGAATATACGAGGCATAGAAATGAGCTATACATCCCAGGCTTAAACGAATGGGAATTCCTGAGGGAGATGTTCTTTCTTGGAAAAATTCTCTTGAAGTGAAGGAAAATGGAGCCCTTTGTCTGAAATTCAATTTTGTTCTCTTCTTCGCAAAGGTTTTTTCAAGCACCTCAAGTTGTCTTCGTCTCAGTCACATCATGAAATGCATCATACTTGACAAGCAGAAATGCAAGCGAAGTTCAGAAATCTTATAACAGAGCAAATACTGTGGATATTGTTTTGGACATTGTTATATACAACATTTTCCAGGAACTTTGAGCAAAAGTTTTCCTCCAGAAAATTTCTACAGTACAATTCTGTTACTGTGAGCATTAATACGAAGTAACCAGACGTAATAACATGTTGCTTTGCCTGAGGGGAACTTCGATGAATAGAACTTCGAAGACAGAACTTATTCAAAACACCTCAATAGGAAAATCAGTAATTTTCCAAGAAACGTTAAAAACCTATGGAAACGCTGAGAACAATGAAAACTCCTACTATAATTCTGAAGCCAATATGGTCTGGAACAAAATAGGTGCAGGACAGAGTAATTTTTCGCACAATTTACAACAAGATTGAAAAGAAAAAACGCTGATAGGCTCAACTTGTTGTTTGTTTGCCTTTTACGGACCGCTATCTGGTGCTAAACCTCATATAAGAGTATAAGTAAAGGATCAGCTAAGACACTGGCGCTATCAAACGGGGAAGGGAAGGGGACTGATTAGGGAGGAGGTGATGCAAATACAACAAAAAGCGTGGTGTCCGTTCAAAATGCAACACTGGCGGTCAGCATTAAGGAAATAGGGCCGACAAAAATCGGATTCAGCTCGAATAATCAGCATACATATCTTAGAAGATATAAACGATCAATACGGATTTCCAAATAGGTCATCACAAAATCTTAGTTCCGTTCAAAAAGTGTTCTTGAAAAACTTCGCAGTCAATGAAAACACAAAAAACCTTCCATTATCCATTACTGTGGCACTACATGAATTGCCCATGTCTTCAAGCCCATGTACATGTAATAACTCTTTTCTTTCCTTCCTTCTGCTTTCTTTGGAAGCTTGCAGCACCTTCGTCTTAACTGAGCAGTCGAGGATTAGCAGTAATCCATACCAATCAAGTAGTCTTCGCATTACTCCAGTGCCGGCGCTCCTGACAAGAGGTTTTGTCTGCAGGAAAGAAATGGAGAACAAACACTGAGCTTTTCCCTTAGAAAGGAAGTTTCTAGAGTGGAGCAATACACAAACCAGGCTCTACAATAAATAAATAAATAACCAAATAAACTAATTTTTACTTAGTATCAAACTCCATAGTTCTGTTGTGTTTAAACTGTTTGCTTTGATGTTGCCGATAGATATTCATACTAAATACTTTGGGTTTCTCTGAATAGTTTTGGAATATTTTAAGACTCATTGATTCAACCCACACCATTCTATACACAGGACTCCAAGCGAGCGTGTGCAAGGGGCGGGACCGCGGTGCGGCGTGGTACTCAAGTTCCATGATGCTTGTGGAAGCAGAAAACCAGAGCCAGCATACGAGCCTCTGTGTCTCTGCCCACGACGGCTGCGCCGCGGTCCCGCCCCTTGCAAACGGCCCTTTGGAGTTCCCTTTAGTTCGCCCCACAAGCGATGGCTACTGCAGAGACGTCAAAGAACAAAGAAAGGCAGAAAAGTGTGCAGCAATTGGGGAGAGTGGCAAGAAAAACAAGTAACAGACACAAATGCTCAACTATCATCGCGTTTGTAGCAGACTATAGCATCGCATATGCAATGTACTTATTTAATTAAACAATATTTATCTCATTAAACTATTTCGTGAGGTCACATTACCCCAAGCAGAGACCTCACGGTGAGGAAGAAGATGAAATAGAAAATGGTAGGCCCCTGGGACACCTGCGATGTGAGCATTTATTCATTTCGGCCTTATAATTATCTTCTTCAATGTCCCGCTCGCACATTCAGCAGTTGACGTTTCGCTTCTTCGAACTCTATGAGCACCTTCATTATTCTCCAGTAGAGATCAGACCTCATCCTGAAAGTCCGCATTCCATACATGGTCAAAGGAAAAGCAGAAGAAAAACCCATGCTTCCTCAGCTTACCCCATTCTGCCAAACATTGCGCCGTATTTCATGTGGTTAAGCGTCTCTCGAGTCATGTAATCTCGTCGCTGCACGATATTTGTTATGGAAATGTGCAGTGTGCCGGACGACTGGGTGGATAAACCAGCACGCGATATGACGCCATCCTTGAAAAATATAATGGAGCATTCAAATGCGTGAGAGAATTATTTTTGTTTTCGTTACTGGGCAAAACATGCGTGGATACCTCCTTCCAATTGAAAAAATCGATATCGATAGCTTGCCCAATGAAGAACTCTCGTAATTCGCTCACATTGTCGCCAGCTTTTATTGGTCGCCAACACTCAACACGGTAATCGGTCCTAGAAGTCTGCATACATGGAAATACCCATTTATTTTACGATGGAACATTTCAGTTTACCCAGCTGGCGCTTCGTTTTCCTCGTTTCTGCTTGTTTATTTGCTGGTTTTCCTGTTTTGTTGTGTCTATTACTCTTTTACTCTTACACCACGCCAGCCTTTCCCATACAACAGCGATTTTGATACGTATCGATTATTAGCGAGAAGTGCAACAAATGATGCCAGTGATTCCCCGCACAAAATCGATAAGTATACATACAGTGAGCGTAGATAGTAGCCTCGCGAAGAACGCCGCGCAACCGCGCTGCGCGCGCGGGGGTCGATGTCGTCTGCTGCAGTTATGCTATTTCTAGAAGCTTTCTCTTCGATATGGGAAAAGATAATCAAATCAGAAAGAAAAGAGCCTAGAAATAGCATTCCTGCGGCAGATGACATCGACTCCGACGATCGCGGCGCGGTTGCGTGTACGTGTCGATGTCGAAGGCAGGAGGGGGGGGGGAGGGGGGGAGATGCGACAAAGGCTGCCATACTCCACGTCGACTATAATGACAGTCTATTGAACAGTACAGGGTGGCGCATAATTACTGTCCCACCATAAAAAAAAGGACACAGAAAAAGTATAAAAGCGCATTTGTGGACTACCTCTTCAGGAAATGTTCGTTATCTTAAAGACAAGGTTGGGGAAAATTTCATCTCCCAAATTTCTATTGGATTCATAGCCCATGATGACGCCTTGGGCGAAAACTATAGAAAAATCCCTGAAGAAGTCCCACAACAAACGCTTTCCATCGACCAATTTCATTACGACGTTTCATTACGACGCTGCGAGTTTGCAGCATCCGTGCCTCCAAATAACGTTATACGGTACGCCCTACATTCTGTCTATTGTGGCGTCGTAGGAAAAAATTCATATTCAAAGAACCGGTGGTCTGTTTGATGGGGTGAGGAAGGTTTCACTAAGTAAAGCTGTATGTATTGAGCGTCCGTCGTTGTTCAGTATGCACGCGCGCAGCTTTTATCGGTTGGGGCGTGTTTTCCCACGGCTACTGTAATCTTCGAACGTTTTGTCCCATATCTACCGATAGAGCTTATATCGACGTCTCAAACATGAGACACGTGCTACACATATGTTTTGGATTCCAGAGAGTAAAAAAACATGGGTGGACAAGATTTTAACAGGATCTTGCCTTTACAGCAAAACAAAAAATGTTGGTATCACTCGATGTCCTCCCCTTTGGCGCGGATCACAGCTTTCAGGCGCTTGAGGTATTTCATCATTTGAGCCGTTCGTGATTTTGCGGGACTTCCTCTTAGCTATCTCCAGTGATATCGGCAAAGATTGAATTTTGACTTTTTTTCAGACAAGCCTTTTCTTTCAGCGTTGCAGAGATCGAGTACTCGAAATCGTTCCGTTCAGGAGAAAAGGCCGACTATTCAGAGGCAAGAGTGAAGAAAGTCACGCTGACAAAACACCAATTATGTAGGATTTTTCATTTTGATGGGAAGGCGCTCCATCCAGACGAAGAAACCAGTGAAGGTTCCCATAGCAGGTAGCCTGTGAAAGCAACTAATTATTGAGTATGTCCTTGTGCACGAGCTCAAGGATTTTTACGTTCATTTCCACGAAAATAGGGAAAATTTGCCTTCTCAGCGAAAATCAGCGAGAAGCAATAAATCTTGGAAGAGGATGCAGCGAGGCAACCATACTAGGTGTTTCAGAATCCTAACAACTTCCTTCATGTATCCTATAATTTTAAGGATTGTAGATCTGCTAACTCGGGAGACACCCCTCGTCAATGAAGGTGGGCGTCACGTGCGGGCCACAGTGAAGTGATACCTTGAGAGTCTGGGGTTGTGATCTGTACAATATGGAAGATTGTGAAACGAAACTATTATTGATCCTTCCCTTAGATGGTAATGATTTATCCTTGAAGAGATCGGTAGAGAATGTGCTTTCATGCGATCTCTGCCCGTTTTTTTTTTAAATTGTGGGACAGTAACTACGCCACCCTGTAGTTCAGTTCAGGATTCCAGCCTCCATGTTTTAGCTGTTTTTCACCTTAAAATAAAGCTAAATATATTTCCGTAAAATACAATGCAACAAATAGCCCACGTGGTCACACTTTTGGAGGCACTCATAACTTTACCTTGCGAAACGTTTCGAAAAAAAACTCTCCTTCCGACTTTGTCTTATGGAATGAGTTCACCGTTGGATTCTCACACACGATGAGACTCGGTTAATTGTAAAAAATCTCAAAAACCTTCAATTACTTATGAAATCTCACCTTCCAGGTAACAGCAGCGGTGTCAGACAAGCGTAACCGGCCACGTATTGTCTACCCCAGAAATCTTCAGATCGAACTCTGAATCGAAGATGAAACGACGATATTTTTGCCGCAACGAAGTCGAACTCAATTGGAATAGAGAAGTGGAATTGTCCGTTCTGAAAACGGATTTGTAGAAGAAACAGATGAACAAAATTCTTTTAACCTCGTCCGGGGTCGGAGTAACGCATGACCTTAAATTTTGGCGGATGAGAATGTTAAGAAAATCATCTGTCACTCTGTCACTGAAGAAATGGATTTGATTTGTTTGTTGGTATCCACTTCCTTTAAAATTTTCTTTGAATAGATGGTCGATTTTTGAGAGCAATAAATCCTAGCAGTCGTCACATCATTGGAGCATCTCACGTTCTTTGGTGAAAACGTATTGCCTGAGTGACTACTTCCACAGAAAAAGCATATCTTCCATCCATTTGAAGTCAGAAACTGCCATGGGAAAACGCCAAAAATAGCTTCCGTTTGAAAGTGGAAGAACGGGGGTGGGGAATTGTGACTATGCAAGTATGTAGAATGCACGTCTTGATATGCTCAAGAATGGAAATTGAAGGAAGGCTCGTAGTTGAAACTTGATAAGGGAAGAATCTTGTACCTCATCCATTGAACACTGTGACGTTTGTCCTTCAGTGTTGTTCGACGTGCAAGTGGTTCCATCGGGAAAATGAGCCACATATTCGACCCATATTGTCCTGTAGTCGAAATTGCTGGCGTAATCTAAACTAAACCCAATTTGCTTGATCTTTCTAACTTCGCGGTTCTCACTGAATACCCTGATAAACCTGGATGACACTGACCAATGTTCATCAACGTCACGAACTGTGTCATCTCCTCATCAGGAAGCTCAAAACACTGCGTCTCGGGGATAGGTGGGACCTGAACAGCTGTTCTATAGTGCGAGAAAGTTCTTCACTATCTATGTTTGCCTCGATTTTTCTGGCAAAACGTCTCTGAATTCATGAGTGCATGGAGTTAGAGTTGGAGAGCATGGTGCTGCCGAATTCTGCGACTGGCTGGTTGTGTTGGCCAATTGCAGGAGCTAGGCCGTCCTTTCCATGTGCAACGCTCCACACTCAAGATTTTCTCGTGGAAAATCAAGAGAATTATGCGAGAATCGAATGAGTCAGAATTATGCGATCAATGGACTACCAAACGAATGGGTTTTTAAACCACACATTTTTCCCCTACTAAAGCTTGTTCCATAGTGGAAAAATAGCTATTTGAGAAGGTAAAGTCGTAAAGTCCTTACTCACAATCGGCGGAAAATTTTCGAGCGCGTCCAGCATGGGGCGTGTGCGCGGCGCGGCCCTTTTGTGGCAGCGGTCGTTTTTTCTTTAACTGAAGTTTATCTGAAGCCTTACAGCTTCAGATAAACTTCAGTTAAAGAAAAATGAAAGAAAAACACTCACCTGGGTCAAGAATCTGACGAACGACTGGGGACCGCTGCCACAAGAGGGCCGCGCGGCGCACGCGCCGCATGCTACGCGCGCTCAAAAGCTTTCCGCCGATTGCGCGTAAGAATTTTACTGCACTAGAAACCAAGCTAAGTCCAATAATTTTCTCTATTTTAACAGAATGAAACTCAGTATTGTTGTATTTTTCTTCCTCAAGTAATCTCAATTACTGATAATGATGACCTAGTTTGCGATTCCAGCACACTTTGAAGATGAATTGAAAAAAAACAAATTAACAACTAATTGAACAAAAATGTAAATAAACGATGAACAAAATTGAACAATTTATTCATTCCAAACTCACCAAAGCAACGCTTTCCAATTGATCGTATAAGGGCGTGAAGTAGTCGTCCCACACATGCACCATCGCCCAATATTCGCCCATTTTGCTATGAATACGGTAACCATTATGAATCAGACGAGGCTCAAAAATCATAGAACGATCGTTGAGCAGTGTAATCCGACAGACGACGTATTCGTCTCGATTGTTGTATGGCCTAAAAATACTCATCAAAGAAGAAACTACACTAAAACAGTACTGCTCCACAACATCAATTACCAAAACTGAAGGGAGGGGTTTGGAGTGTATTTTGAGTGTTAGCAGAAAAAAGATGAGAGTCTCAAACGGAGATACCACTAATATGCCTCTTCTGGGATTCAAGTGTGTAAAGTGGCTAAGTAAGATGGCTAACAAAACTTGTGATGAGAATGAGTTAGATAAGGGTTAGATGCTGCTTTGGTAGCACTACACCGGTTGTTTGCAGGGTCTGGACGTCACTGAGATTACCCAAGGTAAACGTGTTGATGCCTGTGTCAACGAGCGGCAGATGTGAAAAGGACGGTGTCAACACGATTATCCTGGGTAATGCTTGCGGTCCCAGGTAAATTACGGAAAATCTCAGCAAATGGTGTTTTCCACAAAACTCGGGACGCTAGAAAGTAGTATGGCGCAGCCATTTCAGATATGTGCAAATGCATCACACATGCGAAATGCTTAGAAAATTAGCAAATAAGCAAAACTATTCACTAGCTAAACTCAAATACGAAATCCTCCCTCAAATTGTGTATATTCTACGGTACTGGCCGCCTCTTCAACGTCGGGCTTGGAGTCCTCTCGCAATTCAGGCCACTCCAAGCAGGAGGAGGCCTGGTGCCGTCTGCCGACAGGGCGACCGCCCAGCCGCCCCGCGGGAGGCGGTGAAAGTCCGAAACAGGCTTGTTCACCCAAAGAAACACATTTCCAAACCTATGAAAAATTTTGAATTCGCAAATATAAGAAACCGCGCTATAATGAAGGAGTATTATTATTGCAATTATATCTGTGCTTGCAATTATATCACAGAAGCAATAATATCACAGAAGCTAGATTATGAAGAATTTCCCCATGTTGAACAACATTAGTACACCTGTACGAGATATCACTCCATACCCTGGACGATGTTCCCGTCACTTTGTCCGATGAAAATAATCTTTTCGTTTTTTTCATTATTCCCCCCCCCCCCCCGCCCTCCATTTAATAAGCATGTTGTTTTCTAAAGCAACACGATGGAATTTGGAGAAAGAGACAGCTTTTGCAATAATAATGAACACTTTAGTCCAGAAATAAAAACAAACCCAGCAAGACTGCCAAGGTAGGCCATGATGTACATCACTTTCTTGTCGCAACGAATAGCACGGAGATTCCTCCTCAAGGGCAAGTCAACGACCGCATTGTGTGTGATCCACTTACTGCAAAAGGATATGTATTTTGAGATGAGTTCCCGCTTCTTGGGCAGTTTAGTACTTTTAAATGTCTTGCATTTACAGATGACTAGCGAAGCAACAAGAAAATTTTTTTTCCTCGCGTCGCTGTCCACCTCATAGGAGAGGTGGAGACGAGAAGGCGATAACCGTAACTCATACTCATCGCAGTTAACTTATTTATAAGTTAAATTAGTTCATTTGGTTGAATGCACCCGCAGTAGTTCATAAATATGAACAAAGCAGAGGCATTTTCAGCACATGCCTTGAGCTCTTTTAGCTCCATAATGTAATATCCATCTTCATAGCATGAACAAATATCTACATAAATAAAATGACGTCAGACTTACTCATATCCTGTCTTCTGAGGTGTTTCTTCAGCGCGTTGAGGAACAGTGGGCAACCGCAAATGCGGCGGAAGTTCATCTCCATCCACGTAAGTAAACAGTCGAGCTTCAGTTCGAGAAGAACTGTAGTCGTAGTAAGTGACCAACACAACACGGAATTTACTTGGTTAGGGTTCTCACATACTCCTGCTCCGCATCTGAGCTCTCATGAAGTGGTGAGACCTTCTGTTGCCACTGCAGATTCAGTTCATCTATCGCTCGACTGACGAGCGCCTCCGTGAGGTTCTCGGCCCCGTTAAGGGTTTCGCTCAAACCTCGTTGTGCCAGGGTGACTCTGAAATGGACTTTTTCTAGAGGATTAGCTCTACTGATAATTCAACTTTGTATACATAGTTGGTAACTAATATTATTTTTTGCATTTCATTCTATTATTCAATTTATTCTATTTCTATGGCTAAATTTTTTATGTGTCCCTGTATAACAGCATGAGGCGGAAGAATTAGGTGAAACTAGGGGGGGGGGAGAGGGGGAGTGTAGGAAAGAATAGGATCTTCACCTTCTTGGGAGCCTAAGCGACGACATTTTGAAGATGAAACTGATAAAGAAATTATTTCGAATTCAAATAGCCAAAAACAAAATCCTGTTAAAATAAAAATTAAACTTTAAAGACAAAAAATCCCACTCTAAAAAAACTAAACCCAATTTAAAAATGGAACAAACAAAATTATAACTAATAAAAAAACAAAAACCGTTGACATCAAAAAAAATCAAGATATCAATCTGTTAAAATTAAAAACTAGCCTTATTATTATGAAAGATCCTATTAATAATTTAGAACCCTAAGATTAAAATCATTAAATCATCTAAACAACTAAATTACTCAGACCAACTTTCCATATCATCCCTCTACATAAAACCCACCAAAAATAAAAATAATTAACATTAAGAACACATTAAGAACCTAACAAAAGAAGCAAAATCAGGAATTAATAAACCTAAAAACATAACAATTTCTAGATCAAAAATTACAAATATTAATATTACCAGCCTGATCATCCGGCTAACGCCGGACTCTCAGGCTTCTTTTCGTGCTCGCTTCGCTCGCATATTTTCATTGTCCTCAGATAAGATTAGTGCAGGTGGATGAACAGACACTATCCACAGAAAAGCGTTCTTTACCGCGGTTCATGGAACCATTGAACCACTATGGACAGCTCCTTTTCAACAACTTGTGGTGCCGCATTTCGGTGGAAGTAGATAGTAAAAATTGCCCGGGTAAGTGCAATCTGGGATTGAACACCGGTCCACCCTTATCTCACCTGCCTTCAAAGGTTTCTCTCGTTTTGGACGCCGGCGCACCTTTATCACGCCGTTGGACCCGACTTCAGGCGTTTCCCCACTTTCGGACGCCAGCGCACCCTTATCACACCTTTGGACCCGACTCCACGCGTTTCCCGACTTTTGGACGCCGGCGCACCTTCATCACGCCGTTGGACCCGACTCCAGGCATTTTCCCACTTTTGGACGCCGGCGCACCTTTATCACGCCGTTGGACTCAACTCCAGGCGTTTTCCCACTTTTGGACGCCGGCGCACCTTTATCACGCCGTTGGACCCGACTCCAGGCGTTTTCCCACTTCTGGACGCCGGCGCACCCTTATCACTCATTTGGATCCTACTCCAGGCGTCTCCCCACTTTCGGACGCCAGCGCACCCTTATCACACCTTTGGACCCGACTCCACGCGTTTCCCCACTTTTGGACGCAGGCGCACCTTTATCACTCATTTGGACCCGACTCCACGCGTTTCCCCACTTTTGGACGCCGGCGCACCCTTATCACGCCGTTGGACCCGACTCCAGGCGTTTCCCCACTTTCGGACGCCGGCGCACCCTTATCACACCGTTGGACCCGACTCCACGCGTTTCCCCACTTTCGGACGCCGGCGCACCCTTATCACACCGTTGGACCCGACTCCACGCGTTTTCCCACTTTAAGACGCCGGCGCACCCTTATCACGCCGTTGGATCCGACTTGTTTCCCCACTTTCGGACGCCGGCGCACCCTTATCACGCCTTTGGACCCGTCTCCAGGCGTTCCCCCTATTTTGGACGCCGATCAAACCGCTAGCCCACCTCTAACATACTCTATGCTGCAATCCCCATCCTTGTCACTCCTCACCCGTCTGGTTCATCGTCCTCGTTATAAAGGCATACTACCCTTCTCCTTCCTTTTATACGGTCCTGTGATCATAAACTTATCTCATTCATTCCGACCGTGGTGAAAACAACTGCAGGCCATTAACATGTCTGAACATGACAAAAGTGGCCCGAAACACCCTTAAATCAAGGTAAAAATCAAAATTTACCACGTTTTCGTACATAACTCGATGCGCTGAACACAATGGTGTTGGTATTTTCCGTTTTCGATGGCTGGTTCTCGTGCACACACACACACACACACATGAACTGCCAATTAAGAAGAAGTATGATAATAAAAAATGAGTTCTAAAAAATTTTGAATTTTACCAATCCTGATAAAATTACTACCAAAAGCGTTTGCCTTGACAAATCATTTTTTTAATCCTTAAGAAAAATTTTTTGCAAGATGTGCATATGTGATAAAAGGAGGTAAAAATAGGCTGATACGAAATTCTCATCTATTTTGTGAAATAATTTTGAAAACTCGGCTACTCATTCTGCCCCTTCTGCGTCCGTCACTGATGTATACTTATCTTTTTAGCACAAAATGGAGTCAAATGAATCACCCATTTAAATTTTTGCCCTTTTCCCGCTCATTTGATGTAAATCGAAGAGCCGAGTTAAATTATTATATTTGTTTTTAATTCAGGTTCATTTTGGAAACTGTATGAGACGCAGAACACACATTATTTACTTCGGAGAAATCCGCTCCGGCAAGAAAGAAAAAAATTGTTCTCAAATAAAACCTGAAAAAGCTGTGGTACATCTCAGTGACTAAATAAACAAATAAAATACTTCAAAGCTAATGGACGAACATTTCTTCTGCAAAACAGCACTCACTTGAGAATATGTAAACCTGTAGCTATGGAATCTATCAGTGAACTCACTTCAATCTCATCATCTTCGCCGAGCCCGTGAAGTTGAATACGCTCCCGGACTCCATCTAAAGTCGTCATTGAACAAATGAACTTTTTAAGCGAAACAAATATCCTTGACGCAAGATTAAATACAGTAGTTATGAACACAGGAGAGGAGAATGTGAAAGAGACAATAATGTCTATTAATCACATTTGAAGACGTCACACGATGTTGCTATTGATGCATACTTCAGTAATGGCTACCTAGTATACATTGGACCGAATAAAAATCGAATAATTTTCTCACTTCAATTACCAATTCAAGAAACAATCTGAACATCCAGGTGTTCGAGATTGAGAAAGCTCCAAAGCCTTTCTTCTCCTCCGTACAGTACTGTATTGGCCACCAATGTTGGAACATTCGAATTTTCCATTTATTCGGAGAATTCGATATTCGAAAACAAAATTATTCGATTTCGAATAAGTGAAAAAATCGAATGCGGCACCATTAGAGACCAATTCAGCGCTGTATGAGGGAAAAGAAAAGCTTTAGCGTTTTTTTACACTTGAATATTTGGATACTTGAATTGTTTCCTGAATTGGTAATTGAAGCAATAAAATTATTCGATTTTTATTCGGTCCTATGTATATTACCTACTATGGAACAAACCTATGAACGCTATGCAGTTTTGTTATTCAAGTAAATCAGTCGCATACATATAGCCACAGACCATAGATAGTAGCAAGACACGAATTACTGAGCAGTAATTCAGTTAAAATCGCTTTTACTGGGCTGATTGTGAGCCATGTTATGCAACAATTTTTTCACAAATAGTATTTCCATTTCCTAACAGAGAACGTATCTTGGTCGACCTATCGTGAGTTTATCGTGAGATCGTCAGAATAGCATCATGCCACCTCCTGCAGACCACGATTTGTTGGTTTAATGAGCAGCACGCTCAAAATTACGGATTCAGTCGACTGTAGTCCTCTTTGCTGAATCAATCGCTAGTTGATAGTATCTCAGTTATTTACAGGTTTGAAAGTGTGGAATGAAAAACATATAACAATTAAATAAAGCTAGAAATTGGGCACAGACGATTGGGAGGAAGAATTGGCAGGTTGCCAAGATGTTGCCATGGCAACGTCGTTCAGCTCGTACACATCAAGAGAAGATGAACTAGGGTATCAAACAAAATCCCATTCACAGATTCTAAAGAGAAAGAATCAATGTCAACTCCGGAATACCTCTTATTCTGGGAAATTATAATAAAGGCGAGGGACCAGTGGCGGACGCAAGGGTAGAAGGGTCATTGCCATCGACGGACTATGAAAAAATTTCGTTTGTAATCGAACAAGTATGTGCATAGGGCCAAAGAGAACCCGTCGATTCAAAAGCGAAGGAAGTAGGGAAGTCATGTTCCCAAATCCTTGGATTTTTCCGTTCACATGCTCCGTTTCTCAGAGTTAAGGAATGTAACTTCTATCCAAGTAGACGGATATGGATGAAAAAATGAAGCAGATCTACAAGTCATAGTCATAGGCTGCACTTCGATGCCGATGTCATTTGCTTTTGCTAGTGCAGAAAAATATGTTTTATTCTCCGCTTTTTGCATCATTTTTTCTTATTTTTCTGCGTCGTGGCTCATTGCGGAGGGTAGCTGTCACCACATCATATTACAATGCCATTTAACTGTATGAGTGTTGTATGTATTTGAAACAAAACAACCGCAATGCTGCAAGAACACTTCATTGTGAAGCTGCGCGTGTAGCGCCATTTTATCAAGGAGTATTTATTCGCCGTAGAAAAAAGAGGAACTACGAATTTGAAGAGAACAGAGAGCTCGAACAAATAACAGAAATTAATCATTCAATACATAGATTTCCACATTTCCTATGAAAGATTACAGTGAAGACAATAGATTAATGGTCACATCAAATCAAATTACTTCTTGATAGAGTGGGCAAGAAAAACTTAATTTCAGTGCCTTTAGAATTTGCATCGCACCGAATGACTGAATATTCGATCGTAGCCTCGATCCGAGTTCATCTAATCAAATGCAATGAAGACAACACAATGTTAAGAGCGATTAGAATATGACGACTTAAGATATGACGACTTAAGATAGATTTTTGAACGCTGGATCTAGAAAAACCCAAAAATGCTTGCCTTGATACAACCAAACCATAGACAACGTGAACATGCATATGTATAAATTATGTAATTACGAAAGAATAGGAGTATAGTACCGATAACGGAACGTAGAGGACCTAGGTAGGAACAATTGCAATGATGCGCAGCTCCATCTCGAAATGGTCAAGAGGCTTTCTATCCAATGTCGTGAATTCGCTACATTTTACATATCAAGATGGATCTTCCTGCCAGTGCTATAAATTTGTTGGTCTCCTAGCGTCTGCTGTGCCATATCCAGAAGAATTCCCAGGATTTCGAAAATAAATATCATTCCAAGGCTAGGAGCACTCAAAATAGCTAGGAAGGAACATGACTGTAAAACCAGGCGCAGATTTCAGATGAGAAGCTCAATTTCATTCTCTCTACTTTAGGAAAAATCACACATGGTTATTTTTGACGAATACTCACAAATATCGGTAACTGGCCCTACCACGATATATAGGAAATTCTCACGCCAAACATTGTTCCTACAACGCGAACGAGGACTGCAGATCTGCATGCGTCTCGACCCACACTTTAGTGTAGGATTGCAGGCTCACATGCAGTAAGTACATATAAAGCAACCCTTACAGCTCACACCGAGTTATGCTTACTAAGCTTGGAATCAGGAGCCTTTTCACCAAGGGCCTGCTTTTCCTCGAACAGTGTTATGCATCCATTCGTCGAGCGTCTTCACATTATAATCGGAGATCACATGTATTTTTCGCCTTGTCTCGTCATTTTCCTTGGCAATGCGATAGGTGACAGTGCCATCAGCACCGTAAAGAACTCTTGCCCAGTCTACAACAACTTGTCCTCTGGAAAACATGAAATTTCTTGGGAAAAGGAGAGATCAACAAGGATAGTGACAACCCATAGAGCTTCCTATAGAAATAGAGAAGGGTAAAAATAAGTACCTAGTCATCTCTCCATGAAGTTCAACACCCATTCTGAGATCCATGGTCCTTTTGGCTATGGCTTTCTCGTCTATTGCTACTGCAACAGCTACCTCGTCACAATAGGCGTACTGTCGACCGTAGGTGCTCATAGCTTCACGTGCTAGAAAAGAAACGGGTTGGAGGAGAATAATTCCTTCTAAGGCATGTCAAGGTGTATGGGCAGCAGTCGCGGATGCAGCGGGCCCCGCTCCCCCAGAATAGGTCGATGAATTCTCGAAATTACTACTAATTAAAACAAATGAAAAATTTGCATTAGTTCATTCTGTTGCTCATTTGTACTACTATTATTTGATTTTTTACTAGTTATTCTTCAAAGGAAGGACTGGTTATTATTGAAAACAATTTTTTAATATATTTATCGTTCCATCCGGGTCTCGGAGTGGCGGTTCTGCCACGCCCCCTCCCCCCCCCCCCTCTTCCTCCCCAGCCACAGCATTCGCCACTAAAGGGTAGCAGTTCGAGCGAAAATTGATGGTAAACGGAACCTAACATACCTATACGTGTGGCGACGGCAAGAAAGGAAGCCAACGGAGTGTCCACTTTCAGGTGAGCGTCAAAGTCGACCTCAGCCTCATGCTTAACAAACGATTCGAGCAAAACTCCTTAAACTCCTATCCAAGCAACAAAAAATCCAGAAGAAATCGAGAGAAGTCACCTCTGCTCCTTTCAAATAGACATTCTCCCATGGCACTAGAGTCACGTCAGTATCCATCTCTTCAATTACAATTTTTGCCGCTTCGGGGTCGCCACTAAAGTTGAACTCTGCCGATGAGAACTCCTCCACGTTTCCGACGCCTGCAACAAATCCAGTGAATACTGTATCTTTTGTACGAACAGTCGAATTACCGTAATAGTTGCCGCCAAGGATAACGAGTTTCTTGACTCTGTGCGCAAATTTCGAATCGAGTTTGTACGCCAACGCGATGTTAGTCAACGGCCCTAGACAAACCACAGTCACATCTTCGTGTTCTTTTGTTAGACGAATCAGCGCCAGAGCAGCGCACTCAGGCTCATGGGCTGTGAAATCTGATGGCGACACCTGAAAGAATAACCTTTACTGTATTACTCTAGCCCACGGAGCTGTAGAAATAATAATCCACCTCAGGGAAGACATCTGGACGATCGCCGATACCATCGATACCGAAGAACGAATTTACGACAAATGGTTTTCGTATGAGCGCTTCTGATGCGCCCTTGTAGACGGGAATGAGTTCCTTGGAAGTAGGTCGTTGACCTTCACATAATCATCGAAAAGCATGGCAATACCTCAACAGCATTCGCTCTTTGAACTCTCACCACATTCGCAGCGGCTTTGCCCACGGGCACGCAACCATGGACGGTGGTTATAGCGATCACCTTCAAAGGATCACTTCAAGAAGTTGCCTGGATGTCTTTGATAACGGCATGTAGCCATTAGAATCATGGTCCAGACGGATCACTGAGATTACTCGTGGTAAACGTTTAATATATTTCAATTTAGTTTTCATATGGTACCCAACAACATGATTACCATTGCATAATGTTGTCTTTACCTAGCCACTACCTAGTGGACGCTATGAGGTTACCCAACCTTCCAATGATGTATCAGAGCCCTTTTTCTTACGTAATGCTGCTTACTTCTACATCTGGATGCTGGATTGCTAGTGAAATAGCTCGCATGTCATCCGAGACTCCATCAGTATCTGGAAAGACCGTTGTACAAAAAAATATTGGAAAATATAAACAGTAATCATGGAAGAAGCCACATATGACCAACCAATAAATTTCTTTTCTGGAAAAAATCAACTGAATTTATGAAAATATTGCTGTTACAATTCTTATGGTCAATAAGGAACTCCATACGATTACTCTCACCATTTTCATTAGCTCGTCGGATAAGATCCCGCGTTTTTCATAACTTGCGTGCGAGTATTCCTTCCTTACTGTGGTTATTAGGCACGCTAATAGCCGTTTAGGAGCGCTTCTCTCCTCTACGAATACGTTTCTAGCATTTTTTAAGAGGAAAACTTAATTTTACCTAAATTTAGGGCACTAGAAATATAATGGACCAGTCTGGCCGTCCGGCTGACGCCGGACTTCCAGACTTTTCCTAATGCTCGCTCCGCTCGCATGGCTTCATCCCTTCTTCATTCAAATAAAGTCATAGCTATTCCACATTTTTGCTATAATGTGTCCCACACTCTTTCCATTGCTTTTTCTCATGTAAAAATGCACTTATCAAAGAGGATTAACCTTCTCGAAGCAATTTTATCATTTGCTCAACTGAAATAGCTTTTTGTAACTATATATAACCGGTTTAACCTGGATTGACCCCAGGAAATGGTCTATCATTCTTTGTTACAACTGGTCAAGTGATAAGAGTCAGTTAGAACATATAAAAGTGGAGCGTGCGGTGTGTTCATAAACAAATGAGAAGAGAAGAACGCGGGGGAGGACGTAAGGAGGAAGGATTCACACGGTTTGCATACTAATCCGCGCATCGGTAGCTATATTTTCAGGCGCTCCCCCACTTTGGGCGCCGGCGCACCCTTATCACAGCCGTGGACCCGTCTCCCCCCATTTTGGGCGCCGGCGCACCCTTATCACAGCAGTGAACCCGTCTCCTCCCACTTTGGGCGCCGGCGCACCCTTATCACAGCAGTGGACCCGTCTCCCCCCACTTTGGGCGCCGGTGCACCCTTATCACGCCGTGGACCCGTCTCCCCCCACTTTGGGCGCCGGCGCACCCTTATCACAGCCGTGGACCCATCTCCTCCACTTTGGGCGCCGGCGCACCCTTATCACAGCAGTGGACCCGTCTCCCACCACTTTAGGGGCCGGTACACCCTTATCACAGCAGTGGACCCGTCTCCCACCACTTTGGGCGCCGGCGCACCCTTATCACAGCGATGGACCCGTATCCCCCCACTTTGAACGCCGGCGCACCCTTATCGCAGCGGTGTACCCGTCTCCCCCACTTTAGGGGCCGGTACACCCTTATCACAGCAGTGGACCCGTCTCCCCCCACTTTGGGCGCCGGTGCACCCTTATCGCAGCGGTGGACCCGTCTCCCCCACTTTAGGGGCCGTTACACCCTTATCACAGCAGTGGACCCGTCTCCCCCCACTTTGGGCGCCGGTGCACCCTTATCACAGCAGTGGACCCGTCTCCCCCCACTTTGGGCGCCGGTGCACCCTTATCACAGCAGTGGACCCGTCTCCCCCACTTTGGGCGCCGGTGCACCCTTATCACAGCAGTGGACCCGTCTCCCCCACTTTGGGCGCCGGTGCACCCTTATCACAGCAGTGGACCCGTCTCCCCCACTTTGGGCGCCGGTGCACCCTTATCACAGCAGTGGACCCGTCTCCCCCACTTTGGGCGCCGGTGCACCCTTATCACAGCAGTGGACCCGTCTCCCCCCACTTTGGGCGCCGGATCAGTGGACCGTCCCCCACTTTGGGCGCCCCCACAGCAGTGGATCCGTCTCCCCCCACTTTGGGCGCCGGTGCACCCTTATCACAGCAGTGGACCCGTCTCCCACCACTTTGGGCGCCGGCGCACCCTTATCACAGCAGTGGATCCGTCTCCCATCACTTTGGGCGCCGGCGCACCCTTATCACAGCAGTGGACCCGTCTCCCACCACTTTGGGCGCCGGCGCACCCTTATCACAGCAGTGGATCCGTCTCCCATCACTTTGGGCGCCGGCGCACCCTTATCACAGCAGTGGACCCGTCTCCCACCACTTTGGGCGCCGGCGCACCCTCATCACAGCAGTGGATCCGTCTTCCACCACTTTGGCGCCGGCGCACCCTTATCACAGCAGTGGACCCGTCTCCCACCACTTTGGGCGCCGGCGCACCCTTATCACAGCAGTGGACCCGTCTCCCACCACTTTGGGCGCCGGCGCACCCTTATCACAGCAGTGGATCCGTCTCCCCCACTTTGGGCGCCGGCGCACCCTTATCACAGCAGTGGACCCGTCTCCCACCACTTTGGGCGCCGGCGTACCCTTATCACAGCAGTGGACCCGTCTCCCACCACTTTGGGCGCCGGCGCACCCTTATCACAGCAGTGGACCCGTCTCCCACCACTTTGGGCGCCGGCGCACCCTTATCACAGCAGTGGACCCGTCTCTCACCACTTTGGGCGCCGGCGCACCCTTATCACAGCAGTGGACCTGTCTCCCACCACTTTGGGCGCCGGCGCACCCTTATCACAGCAGTGGACCCGTCTCCCAGCACTTTGGGCGCCGGCGCACCCTTATCACAGCAGTGGACCCGTCTCCCCCCACTTTGGGCGCCGGTGCACCCTTATCACAGCAGTGGACCCGTCTCCCACCACTTTGGGCGCCGGCGCACCCTCATCACAGCTGGATTCGTCTCCCACCACTTTGGGCGCCGGCGCATCCTTATCACAGCAGTGGACCCGTCTCCACCACTTTCGACGCCGGCGGCGCACCCTTATCACAGCAGTGGACCCGTCTCCCACCACTTTCTGGGCGCCGGTGCACCCTTATCGCAGCGGTGGACTGCCCACTTTAGGGGCCGTTACACCCTTATCACGGAGTGGATCCGTCTCCCACCACTTTGGGCGCCGGCGCACCCTTATCACAGCAGTGGACCCGTCTCCCCCCACTTTGGGCGCCGGCGCACCCTTATCACAGCGGTGGACCCGTCTTCCCCCACTTTGGGCGCCGGTGCACCCTTATCACAGCAGTGGATCCGTCTCCCACCACTTTGGGCGCCCGCGCACCCTTATCGCCGCAGTGGACCCGTCTCCCACCACTTTGGGCGCCGGCGCACCCTTATCACAGCAGTGGATCCGTCTCCCATCACTTTGGGCGCCGGCGCACCCCTATCACAGCAGTGGACCCGTCTCCCACCACTTTGGGCGCCGGCGCACCCTTATCACAGCAGTGGATCCGTCTCCACCACTTTGGGCGCCGGCGCACCCTTATCACAGCAGTGGACCCGTCTCCCACCACTTTGGGCGCCGGCGCACCCTTATCACAGCAGTGGACCCGTCTCCCATCACTTTGGGCGCCGGCGCACCCTTATCGCCGCAGTGGACCCGTCTCCCACCACTTTGGGCGCCGGCGCACCCTCATCACAGCAGTGGATCCGTCTCCCACCACTTTGGGCGCCGGCGCATCCTTATCACAGCAGTGGACCCGTCTCCCACCATTTTGGGCGCCGGCGCACCCTTATCACAGCAGTGGACCCGTCTCCCACCATTTTGGGCGCCGGCGTACCCTTATCAGCAGTGGATCCGTCTCCCACCACTTTGGGCGCCTGCGCGCACCCTTATCACAGCAGTGGACCCGTCTCCCACCACTTTGGGCGCCGGCGCACCCTTATCACGGCGCAGTGGACCCGTCTTCCACCACTTTGGGCATGTGCCAGCCGGCGCACCCTTATCACAGCGGTGGACCCGTCTCCCACCACTTTGAACGCCGGCGCACCGTTATCACAGCGGTGGATCCGTCTCCCCCCACCTTAGGGGCCGGTACACCCTTATCACAGCGGTGGACCCGTCTCCCCCACCTTAGGGGCCGGTACACCCTCATCACAGCGGTGGACCCGTCTCCCACCACTTTGGACCCGTCTCCCCCCACTTTAGGGGCCGGTACACCCTTATCACAGCAGTGGACCCGTCTCCCACCACTTTGGGCGCCGGCGTACCCTTATCACAGCAGTGGATCCGTCTCCCACCACTTTGGGCGCCGGCGCACCCTTATCACAGCAGTGGACCCGTCTCCCCCACTTTGGGCGCCGGCGCACCCTTATCACAGCAGTGGACCCGTCTCCCACCACTTTGGGCGGCGGCGCACCCTTATCACAGCAGTGGACCCGTCTCCCACCACTTTGGGCAACGGCGCACCCTTATCACAGCAGTGGACCCGTCTCCCACCACTTTGGGCGCCGGCGCACCCTTATCACAGCAGTGGACCCGTCTCCCACCACTTTGGGCGCCGGCGCACCCTTATCACAGCAGTGGACCCGTCTCCCACCATTTTGGGCGCCGGCGCACCCTTATCACAGCAGTGGACCCGTCTCCCACCATTTTGGGCGCCGGCGTACCCTTATCACAGCAGTGGACCCGTCTCCCACCACTTTGGGCGCCGGCGTACCCTTATCACAGCAGTGGATCCGTCTCCCACCACTTTGGGCGCCGGCGCACCCTTATCACAGCAGTGGACCCGTCTCCCACCACTTTGGGCGCCGGCGCACCCTTATCACAGCAGTGGACCCGTCTCCCACCACTTTGGGCGCCGACGCACCCTTCATGTAACGGTGGAGTGGTCGGCATCACTCTAAGCCACGCCCTCGAATTTCGTTCTACACACACACACACACACACGTGACACACAAAGTAAGCCCGTTATTATAAGTCATGACCAGTCTGGCCGTCCGGCTGACGCCGGACTTCCAGACTTTTCCTAATGCTCGCTTCGCTCGCATGGCTTCATCCCTTCTTCATTAAAATAAAGTCACAGCTATTCCACATTTTTGCTATAATGTGTCCCACACCCTTTTCATTGCTTTTTCTCATGTAGAAATGCACTTATCAAAGAGGATTAACCTTCTCGAAGCAATTTTATCATTTGCTCAACTGAAATAGCTTTTTGTAACTATATATAACCGGTTCAACCTGGATTGACCGCAGAAAATGGTCTATCATTCTTTGTTTGTTATAACTGGTCAAGTGATAAGAGTCAGTTAGAACATATAAAAGTGGAGGGTGCGGTGTGTTCATAAACAAATGAGAAGAGAAGAACGCGGGGGAGGACGTAAGGAGGAAGGATTCACACGGATTGCATACTAATCCGCGCAGTGGTCTGACATCTAGTCTTTTTTTACGACTGATGTTAGACGCCATCGAATCGATTTAACAAATATGGACCTAACTCATGACATTTCCCTAAGTAGTGGACACCGGCGCACCCCTCCTGCATCGTAGCTATATTTTCAGGCGCTCCTCCACTTTTGAGCACAGGCTCACCCCTATCACAGCAGTAGACCCGTCTCCCCCTACTTTGGGCGCCGGTGCACCCTTATCACAGCAGTGGACCCGTCTCCCCCTACTTTGGGCGCCGGCGCACCCTTATCACAGCCGTGGACCCGTCTCCCCCCACTTTGGGCGCCGGCGCACCCTTATCACAGCAGTGGACCCGTCTTCCCCCACTTTGGGCGCCGCCGCACCCTTATCACAGCCGTGGACCCGTCTCCCCCACTTTGGGCGCCGGCGCACCCTTATCACAGCAGTGGACCCGTCTCCCCCCACTTTGGGCGCCGGCGCACCCTTATCACAGCAGTGGACCCGTCTCCCCCCACTTTGGGCGCCGCCGCACCCTTATCACAGCCGTGGACCCGTCTCCCCCCACTTTGGGCGCCGGCGCACCCTTATCACAGCAGTGGACCCGTCTCCCCCCACTTTGGGCGCCGCCGCACCCTTATCACAGCCGTGGACCCGTCTCCCCCCACTTTGGGCGCCGGCGCACCCCCACAGCAGGGCAGAACCCGTCTCCCCCCACTTTGGGCGCCGGCGCACCCTTATCACAGCAGTGGACCCGTCTCCCCCCACTTTGGGCGCCGACGCACCCTTATCACAGCCGTGGACCCGTCTCCCCCCACTTTGGGCGCCGGCGCACCCTTATCACAGCAGTGGACCCGTCTCCCCCCACTTTGGGCGCCGGCGCACCCTTATCACAGCCGTGGACCCGTCTCCCCCACTTTGGGCGCCGGCGCACCCTTATCACAGCAGTGGACCCGTCTCCCCCCACTTTGGGCGCCGCGCACCCTTATCACAGCAGTGGACCCGTCTCCCCCCACTTTGGGCGCCGGCGCACCCTTATCACAGCCGTGGACCCGTCTCCCCCCACTTTGGGCGCCGGCGCACCCTTATCACAGCAGTGGACCCGTCTCCCCCCACTTTGGGCGCCGCCGCACCCTTATCACAGCCGTGGACCCGTCTCCCCCCACTTTGGGCGCCGCGCACCCTTATCACAGCCGTGGACCCGTCTCCCCCCACTTTGGGCGCCGGCGCACCCTATTGGACCCGTCTCCCCCCACTTTGGACACCGGCGCACCCCTCCTGCATCGGTAGCTATATTTTCAGGCGCTCCTCCACTTTTGAGCACAGGCTCACCCCTATCACAGCAGTGGACCCGTCTCCCCCCACTTTGGGCGCCGCCGCACCCTTATCACAGCCGTGGACCCGTCTCCCCCCACTTTGGGCGCCGGCGCACCCTTATCACAGTGGACCCGTCTCCCCCCACTTTGGCGCCGGCGCACCCTTATCACAGCCGTGGACCCGTCTCCCCCACTTTGGGCGCCGGCGCACCCTTATCACAGCCGTGGACCCGTCTCCCCCCACTTTGGGCGCCGGCGCACCCTTATGACAGCCGTGCACCCGTCTCTCCTCACTTTGGGAGCCGGCGCACCCTTATCACAGCCGTGGACCCGTCTCCCCCCACCTTGGGCGCCGCCGCACCCTTATCACAGCCGTGGACCCGTCTCCCCCCACTTTGGGCCCCGGCGCACCCTTATCACAGCAGTGGACCCGTCTCCCACCACTTTGGGCGCCGGCGCATCCTTCATGTAACGGTGGAGTGGTCGGCATCACTCTAAGCCACGCCCTCGAATTTCGTTCTACACACACACACACACACACACGTGACACACAAAGTAAGCCCGTTATTATAAGTCATGATAATTGCGCTTTATTATAGTAGGTCCCAACAGTCAAGGGAATCCACTTTCAACACTTGCTTTATTTTTCCCTTCGTTGTCTTCGAAAAGCGAAACATTTTTGCCCTACACAGAGAGATCCTTATAGGTGACAATACCGCTTCAGGTTGACCCGAAGGTTGAAGGGTGCCCGGAGATGACTCGCAAGAAACAGGGTGGGCGGAGCCTAATTGCGAGGGGCAGAGTTTAGCCCTATCCCTATCGACCTTTCATCTCTCAGAAAACTTACAAACTGAGGAGAAAAAAAGCGGGAACTAATTTGAAAATCTGATAGATAAAAAAAGTTACATAACGTGCTGCTTCCTTATGAAACTCACCGATGATGAGTTTCTTCTTCATTTTCGAGAGGATAGAGATAGTTCTCCAGCAGGGCAAAAGATGCGGCACTGAGAGAAATCTGCCGCCAGATGCAGTTCGGAGTAAATTGACCGAAGAGTAGAGCGAAGCTCTCCAGAAAACACTGCCAATGAGTACCGACGTCTACAAATTAAATAAAGAATATGCAGGGCAAACTTGTACGTTCACAGCGATGTTTATGAAGAAGTATTAGTCGGTGCTGATAAGATAAACCAGCATAAGACGACGCTAAGCGTACCACGTCAACAAATCTTGTCACAACTCTACTCAACAGTAAAAACTGTTCTGGATCAATTAAGGAAGAGGAAGCAGTAGGAAGTGGCGGGACAAGTTGAGAGGTGTTCCAACTGACGACAAGACATCAGAAGCTATTGAAAAGGTTATTTCAAACTATCCTGGTCACTCTTTGATCCAGGATAGCCAGTTAGTGGATTTGATTGGTTCACTTCCGCGTATTGAGTGATCGACGTTAACCAATCCCACTCGTGGGATGCCCCACGAATTCAACTTCCCCTTAGAATTGCAGAGTTATTAAAAACGCATGCTTCCCTTCTACTATTACACATTTTAGAAAATTTATAAGCTTGTGCGTGCGCACACACATTGGGTCGAGATGGCGCGCCGTATCTAGCGCAGGTGGACAGGTGTTCTCAAAACAGGAAAATTCGACAATCTCTATACAGTGTGTTTCATAAGTATAGACGCACTCCAGAAAACACTATTAGACAGTTCTACGTAACTTTTTGGAGGAAACCACGAGTGCCAATCGAATCAGCGTACCCAAAAACCCTTGTTTCCATCGTTTCACCCGAAGTTATGAAAAAAATAGGTAGATCCGGCACATCTCCTCCTAAGGACCGTTTCATAAGTATAGACGCACAAAAAACCAACTTGTTTTTTTTCGACATGGCGATCACCACGTTCCTTCCGGGAAAACAAAGGTGTGAAGCTTTTTGGAACGGGATAACCTCAGGTATGAGATGAAGTCAACAATGTGCAATGGTGATGTAGCGGTTAAATGTCTTTTAACCCCTGCACTGCATGACGGAGCCGACGCAACGGCTCAGACACCATTAACGCACATTATACGTGCAACCGAATCGAATAATTATTCGGTCATTCGAATAAATCACTCGAATCAAATCATTCGAAGATTCGAATATTCGAAATTTTTCTTTTTCGAATATATTCGATATTCGAATATTCGAAAAAGCCAATTTTCGAATATATTCGATTATTCGAATATTCGATGTCCTCATTATTCGAATGTGTCACCCGAATATTCGATATCCATCACATGAATCACAGGAAGTACTTCAGAGATGTTTCCCTTTTTTGTTTGCTTGCTGACCTAGTTTTGAACCGAATGAAGGCGCTACATATGGGTATACAGAGTGGTCCCACGTCGATTTTTTCCTGAAGCTAACAGCGTGTTTGAGTCATCCAATGCGCTCATCCAAAGGCGCTTTTCTCCCTCCACAATTCTGTCATCATGAGATTTCCCAAAAATGTTGGTTAACTTTATTTCTACGCTTAGGAAGAAAATGTCGGGCTGAGAAAAAAAGTGCTATTTTCTCCTTACATTCAATAGAGACTAAATAGCATCCAATGCCGGGGAAACCCCTATGCTCGGTAGAATATAAACGTGGAGCATCATCAACTGAGCTCATGGAGTGCAGCCTTGATGGCGTTGACAAAGTAGGGCCAGACGTCCTCAGTCGTTATCAGGATTTTCAAACAAAAATGATTGGATTTTTCAGGGGATTTCTCAGCTGAATTACTCGTTTTTTTAGCACGTTTGAGAAGCGCGATGTCCATCCAGATCACGCAATTTCTCTCAAGCAATTCTCACGCCTTCACGGAATGAAGTTGGCTAATCGTGATGGTTGGCGTCTCCGAGACAAAATATAATTTTTTTCCGAAGTATGGGACCACTGATGATCGTTTCAAGCACAACTTGTCTTCCTTACATAGCATAAGCCATCTGAGGGGTTTTAGTGGTCTTTCGAGCTTCGACTGAATGCTGAGAGAGTCAGGCGTCAATACTGATTCTTTTCATAGATGCATTACTAAATATAACTTAAGCAAATTGTCGGTTTGAAAAAAAATCCGTTATAACACTCTTTTAGAGCAAGAATAGGGCTTTTGAATCGCCTGGGTTTCTCGTACACACAGCATTACGTGGCGCGGCCGCGCCGCCCGCGTTGGAATCACCGTGGCACATTAGGGTTTATTGATATATTTAAATCATATTTGATGTTAAATATGTATCAAGAAAACTCTACAGTTTGGTGTCGCGGCGAGCATGCTAGCGCGAGCGTACATATTTCGCGGTGAGCCGCGCTGTTCCGGATTCTGCGGAAAACTCACCGCTGTCGGCGCACACTGTAGGTGGAGAAAACTGCAACTGAAAAAAACGCACCTTATACCTTGTTGTCGCTTTGTTGATGCTATATTTTTTTTCTTTTGTTCGACTTTTGATTCTTTTTCGACTAGGCTTGCGTGGATTAGTTGAAGTCACTTGAGATTATTCGAAGGTTTTTCGCTTTTTTACAACAATAAATTTGAATGGGGCGCAAAATGTGTTCTAGATTGCTAGAGTTCTAAAGTTCCAATCTAGGACTTTTATTCGAATAATTTACTCGAATATTCGAAAAAACCAATTTTCGAATATATTCGAAAATTCGAGTATTCGAGATTTTGGTTTTTCAAAGTCAATTTTCGAATATATTCGATTATTCAAACATTCGAAATTTTTTCGAAAATGTGCAAGTATAATGCACATCATGTGCTTGGAGTTCAGGCAGGGTATGCGACGCCGTCTTTGATGCGATGTCTTCTTTTGCATACCAAATTTCTTCCTTCGAGTGTAGACTCAATATCTCATATATTTTTATAGGTGGACCCGAAGAACCTTCCCCCTACCCTGCGATTTCACCAGCCTACAGCATGTAAATCTTTTAGCTGCCCCAGCCTCGCTCCAATACGTTGTGATCCAAGCTGAAATGCAGATTTACGTTTAGACGCTTATTGGTTCTCATCAAAATATCAACCCCCTTTTTCCCGTGAAGATAAGACCCATTTGCATTTTCTCATAGACTGCGTCTATACTTATGAAACGGCACATTTAATGGTGATGTGCCAGATCTATCCCGTATTTTCCATAATCACTCGTGAAACAACGCGATCCTAGGTTTTCTGGCATGCCGAAACGATTGACGTTTGTAACTTTCCTCGTGAATCTGTGATGAACTGGGTAGCACCATATTCTGGGGTGCGTCTATACTTATGAAACGCACTGTATAGGGTTTGGTGTAGACATGACTATTGGGGTTTTCCAATACGTTGAACAACTCTGATTCTGAGGGTAATAAGTGAGAGCCTACAGCCTATCTCAAAATAATCGGCGGATGAGGCGCGTGGCGGGAATTAATCGACGCTCTCACGTGGAGCATGCTTTTACCGCATTCTTCGTTTGGGTCCCACCACGCTTCTGGTTGTGCAACACTGTGAAGATGTGCACGTATTCAGCCAATTACGTACACTATTCGGCTAGTTCTGCCCCAAAAATTTCGGATTAAAAATTTTCGCCCCAACTTCGCCTAGGGGGTTATTTGAGGTGCTGAACACGAATGCCGCATCCATTTTGTACCGTGACTCCGTTTCTTTAGGGTCACGGTAGGTGTAACGCGGATATGGTATCTCACAGAATCCTCTCAAACTTTGCATAGAGGCGTTGTTTTAGGCGCTGATCACGAATATCAACTTTATTTTGCATGCACGCTTCATTTTCTCCCCAAAAATTGGCATTTTCTTCCAATTTCCTACCGTAAAACTACCGCATCTGTATGAAAATGAGGCTTTGGTACAAAACAGATACGATATTCGTGATCAGCGAACAAAATAACCTCTCTATGCGGAATTTGAGAGGATTCTGTGAGATACCGTGTCCACAGCATACCTATCGTAACTCTCCAAAACGGAGTTACGGTACAAAATGGATACGATATTCGTGTTCAGCACCTCAAATAACCCCCTAGGCGAAGTTGGGGCGAAAATTTTTACTCCGAAATTTTTGGGGCAGAACTAGCCGAATAGTGCCCAATTACGTACAGTCCTTGTCGAAAAGATAGACGGATTGCGCGTGCGGTTTCATATCGTCGCGGTCGCATAATCGCGTTGGGACCTAGTGGACCCTCCTAGCTGAAGCATGCTCTCTCTGCACTGTCCCACCGCGTTCCCGCATTCACGGAATCCGTCTATCTTTTCGACAAGGACTGTATTTGACTTCATCATTTTGTTTCCTCCTTACTAGTTCTAGTGATATGATCCAATTGGTCGAAAACGTTTCAGTGACGTATAAAAACACGCTGGCGTGTCAGCAGATCAATGTCATGGTATAATGATTATTCGCTAAAAGGATACTATCACTGTCTTCTGGATGAATCCGCTGAGATACAATTCCCACGATACTATATACGTTAGAAGCTAGTGAAACATTGCCACTCGTGAGCGCTCGCATGTGAGATACAAAGACAATAAACCCGAATCTTTTATATGAATCTGTGCAGTGAAAATTCCAGACTTATTACCACTGAATCTGAAGACTTTTTAAACGCTACAAAACTACAAGGTGCTAAGAACACATTTGCATCACTTCAACTAAGAAGACAAATGACATCGAACACAATGGACGTGAACAAATTTACGACAACACAACCACTTCTCAGTTTAGCTTTGAAGATAAAATTAAAGAACTACAAATTCTCAATGTTACACGACATAAATAAGACTTCTTAAAAATCCTAACGTCAGAGTAAAGAAATTCTCAGTACATTTTACTGTAATGAGGTCCGTATATAGAAGGAAAAGGAACAAGTAACTTTGAAAAAATATCAAACTTCGCACAACTCTTCACAATAGTTATCGATTAGAACGGCAGAACTACTGCAGAACTCTTCAAACGTACCCATAATAAAAACGCTAAAATCCTAACAATGAACACAGGACATGAATTTTATATTGTTTTACGAGGATTTGCCGCTTGTCACGTTCTGAATTCGGACAGCATCTGCTTTTCCAATTCTTTGACAGTGGCGAGGAACTGCTTGAACAGCGGGTGATTTCTGTCAGCTGTTGGTGAGATCATGAGGTTGGGGGTGAAACGTTCTGGCTCTCTCTCCGCTTGATTGCCTGAAGCAAAATAATGATCAGTTGACAAAGGTTTACTCCAAGAAGAGAAATGGGAGTAATAAGAGAAGACCGAGACTGAATAGGTGAGCACAGCAGCAGCCAATCGCCGATCTTGGAGACCGCCTCTTTTCTAGCATAACGATCCACGTTCAAAAGCGATACATAAACTACTCACCAGTGATCATAACCATTCCAGGCGTCAATTTTTGTTGTTCAGAGATGACTGGCTCCGAGATACCAATTGATAATTCGCTAAGTTGACTAGTAGGGCAGATTACAGGTTCCTGCAAAGAGTAATGTCATTAGCCACATCGCTAACAAAGGTCATAGCCTTTGGCTAGGAAGAAACAGCTCACGCCTACCTTTTCTTCATGAGTTGTTGATGATGTATTGATGAGAGTAGACGCAGTGAGAAATGGATTCGAATACGAGGTCACTGGTGACGAATATGTGAGTGAGGCAGTTGGTAGACTAGAAAGCGTAGAGGCAAGAAGCGTAGATGATGGAGGATCGTATTGCGGTAGAGGACAGATTGGTAGACAGTTGGATGGTAGGCCGAGAAGTCCCTGTGCCAGAAGATCAGCTGCTGGATCGCGGTTAGACAGCTGGTGTTCTGAATAAAAAATATAAGGAGGAAATAAGCTACAACTGAGAGAAAATAGTCTGATGAAGAGATTAGAAGTGACACTCAATCACTGATATTCTTAGAATCGGGCCGGAACAGTTCAAGACAGCGATAATTTGGGCTCTTTTCGTATTTATTTCGCGATTAACTAAATTGAAGGTGTACCCAACGAGAAGAGAGTACCTCTTTAACTTTTCGTGCACAAGTGACAACCGAATGAATTAAAAAGGTGCTCCATAAAGACTTCATGCGCTACATTATCCAGTAAAGTAGTAACAGTCCAATAAAACTAATTTTACGGATGAGTCAGCGAAAAGGAATTAAAAATAAGGAGGAAGTTAAAATGTTTGATATTAAACAAAAGCATTAAAGTACACCTACACATGCATGTTAATACCTTAATTCTGCATTATTCACGCGGTCATTTCTCTAAAGTACCTCTGCAAACCCGTGACCAGGAATTTCCTATTACGAATGAAGCTAATTATGGAACCCTGATCGTTAAAGCGGAACGAGCAATCTTGATTCGAATCCCTTCCTTGTGTTTCCTAGCAACATGCGAAAGATTTCTGAGCTCAAAATTAGCACGTACCCGTGTTGAATCACACGGAACTCATTAATGGCGAAGTGATTGAGTTCTTTTATCCACCTATTACTATCACAGGAAACCTATAGCCTAATGAAAAAGTGACATCATACTAACCTTTGCATGGCAGTGACGACAAATACATGAGATTATGTGTCTCGAAAAACTTACTCAGAAGTAAATCCAGAAGATTAGGCTGCGTGTACTGAGTGAACTGTGTCTGCGGATTCGATTCCACTGGAGAGCCACCAGTGTTAGGATCAGCGAACGATCGTTTCGGTGAAGTACGGGGTTCTGTCTCCTGAAGACAGTCCACTTGGGTCTGGAAGACAAGAATTTCTCGGAATGGCAAATCCACAGAACTTTTCAGCCGTGGAGTAAAAACAAACCTCGCTGAAACTACGCTTTACGGCGAATGTCGGGACTCCATTGCCTGGTGGAGTGATAGGCACTTGACTTTTCACAGAATTGTCGTCGCCAGAAGGATTTTTCTCACGTGGACGCTCCATTGGGATCGGTAACGCGTCCGATTCTATAAATTCTTTGTTTGATCACAATAATTACGAAAATGAAACAACTTTCTGCAGAGAAAAAGAAACAAACATACCATCAACATATTTTGGGAATACTCTGAGGCGTGTATTTCCATTCTTGAAATGTACCGGCTTCAACACAAGACCACCTTCAAGCGTTCGTGTCCGATATCTTCGGATGATCGCATTTGCTCTCATTGACATCACATTTGAACACTGGAAAAGGAAAATGAGCGATACTAAACAGACGTCTGGAAAACATGTAGCCCATGGACTGACAGTACTGACACTTCTATACGTTCTTACTAGGCATTTCCCCTGTAATTCTGAGAGAAATGGGTGGGGTCCGATTACAAGGGCACAAGTTCATCTCTTGCTCGTGATCGATATTTCTACTTATCTAGACAAGAGTCGCTGATTATTACGATGTGCCAGAAACAGCGTCTTCAAATCTATTATTCAAGGGAAAGCTGGGTAAAGGTCTACTGATATGAAATTCCTAACACCTAGGCTTGTGCTGATTGCCTTTCAACAAGAAGGGTGATCTATCAATCAGCGTATTTAGTACAAGACTTGTACGAAGTGGAGTTCCCACCCTTACTCTCCCTGAAGTAATCAGCTCACAATTGAATTTTTGATAATTTTACCGCAAATCATGCGTACCATGATAACCAGCGACTCTCTACAGTTCTTTCCATGTAAAAATTTGGAACATGTATGCGATCTACGACTCCGACATTAAGGCAGAACCACACTTCTGTGAAGTTATCCACACCTTCACCTCACAATGAGCTACTGATTCAACACACCGCTGTTAAAAACTCAGGTATAAAGACTAAAGAGCATGGCTGTCCAGAAAATGTTTTCACCAGAACTACATCAAGAACGAGACATCACGATTTTGAACTATATGTTTTGCTTAGCTGTGGGGCTGCAGCCAGTGTTTTCGTGAAAAGCATCACCTGATACATGAATACACTTCTTCGTGACAAATGGTCCCTATTCTTGAACATAACAATAAGCACCAATGAAAGCGTCTGAAACTTGCCGGCTACTCCTCATTACATTCACTGTAACAATGAGTGTCTACGCGTACATAAAGGGTGGGCACTTCCGATACGAATCAAAATAACCCAAGTGCTCAAAAGCAGGTCATTACTACTTGACATTTCACTTTCATCACCATGCTGACAAATAAACGAAAATGTTTGCGTGGCTCCCTATTAGGATAGAGGATCGTAAATATCAACGATGATCACGAAATGTGATTAGCCAAAAAACCTGCAGTGGCACACAAAAAACCGACATATACGTCATTTTCACGTGCTTTCTGAGCAAACTACCACGAGAAGTTCTTATACTTCAGAACAGGGACGGAAACGGTTTGTTTCACGTGACCAACCACTTCATATAACAAATAGGCGTCTGAACACCACAGCAATTTGTCTGCGTAATCAGTGCATGTCGCAGGCCTATAAAACTGGTCGAAGATGTAGAAGAACAGCGGTCATGTGGCTTAAATTGACTTTTTGCAATCAGCACCGCTGATTGATAATCGCAGACGGAATCTACTCCGCAAGAGAATGCAATTACTCCTTAAAAACTTAAGTGAAGTTAAGCCACATGATCGAAAGTTCGGACTTCGCATCTTTGACCAATGAGAAAAGTAATGTTCAAACAGGCGTAATGGTGTGGTGTTCAAGAGTCTTTCTGCAGAATAAAGTGGTCACAATAACATTGCATTGTATAACAACATATTGTAAGAACTTCTCGTGATAGTTCACCTCAAAGGCACGTAAAATGAGGCATTTTATCGGTTGATGGTATGAAACTACAGATTTTATGGACTGACTAACGCGAACAGAACCTACTTACCTCGAGAAGTGTAATTTTCAATTGAAAACACAGCAAAATGTGTGAGAGTGAGTACAAGTAATCTCTGTGGGCACATCAGAATGTAATCTTCGGTTCTGAGCTGCATTAGTTGGAGTGAAAATATAAACGATACAGCACTCATGCTCTGCTTTCCACCTATATTAAGTTTTTTTTTTCGTTCCTAAGCCATAAATCAAATTAGTTCCGCGTCAGCGACTGCATTAAAAAATCCCGGGAAGATGACGAAATCGGATCAACACGCCATAAAAATCGTGAAGCGCTTAGGGACGCGTGCGAAAAACTCGTGCCTTTCATGTGAGTGACTTGTTTTCTAGCGTATCGGACTGTAAATGCGTCACGATCGCAGACTATTCGTCGGCCACATAAGCACCCATCACTATGGTTGAAAACAACGATCGTCACTACAACGGCGCACTACCGCTGCGTTGTAAGAATTCCTGTTGCGTATCACAAGGCAATCATCCCCACGAAAAGTGCAATTTCACCTATTTTTTCCAACTGTCCTTTGCAAATGGATCTGCAGAAAAACAGCGATCCATCTGTACGCCTCAATAGGGCGAAATGATAGCAACAAATTCTCCAAATCACTGCCCTAACACTGAACTTTGCAACGAAACAAAATGATAAAGTAAGAAAAAACTGCTCACCGTTTTGCACTGACAGTTGTTATATGGGCATCTGGACGCGTGACCCTTCAATACGACCTGTAGCCCATGTCCCTCGCATTTTCTGCAGAACAGAGTTCGATTGGGTGGCCTAGCGTTCGGCAAATTTGGAATCGGCTGGCCAACAACCTGAAACTACGGTACTTCAGGATGATGAAGGAGATGCTGCGCTTTAATTTGCACTTTGATAGAGATAGAAGGGGAATGAACTTCGATTTCCCAGGTATTTACCGTCTTTGATTGGAAGATAAGTCAAAAGTAGTGCCTGCATACGATGTGAAACTGCATGACTGTAAGGTTAAAAGTCGATACGATATTTTGAGTAACAGGTCATTCGCTTTCGAAACATTTCCACAATGATCACCTCACTTTGATGTGCCACTTGAAACTACATAAGACCTCGCAAACCTGTCTTTCTAATATATTTAAAGAGTTTCTCACAAAAACGCTCTTCCCAAAGGCCTAGTTGTGGTGCTGCCACAAAATACTCCTGAAAACCATAGCAAAACAAAATTCCCCTCCTCTTTCACTTGTGCAGCGCGAAGGTAATAAGAATAACAAGCATGAAGAATCGAAATTTTCAAAGATCATGTGACAAATGTTCAGTGTTCAGGAACAGCAAACACTTTGGGGATGCACTAAAAACACAGTCATATGACTCGCAGAGTACAACGAAGGCATTAAAAAAAGAAATTGTCGAAACGAAAGACTATCAGGAAGACAAATGTTTGTACTTAGGAACTAGTGAACCTGTTAAGTGAAACGAATGCGATATTCGCTCAGCGATCGATGCTAAAAAAAAGATTTCAAATTGGAGGGGAAATCGTTTGAAAAAACACTCTGTCCATGATGAATTCATATGCCCATTTGTCCCACCATATTATTTTCCTTTTGTTTGAGATCAGTCCCTTATGAGCTAATGACAGATTTTCCTTCCCTCTGATGGAAAAAAGGAGCGTTTCAGTTTTGCTACCACCATTTAATTGTAATAATAACAATTTGGAAACTAGTTTTCTATAAGAAGTGTTACATTCCCTTCTGCAAATGCAAAAGTTCCCTGTGATAGTCAAAAGAAGCGTGATGTCTGTTCATGTTACTTATTAGATCGCACAGGGCAAATGCACAAACATCGCAGTTGCCCATTCGTACTGAAAGAGCACGCATCGCTGTCTGCGCATGCTAAAATCTGTCTGCAAAAACACGGAAGTTGAGGCAGTTCAAGCCAAAACAGCGATTTATGCATCAGACGGCAAGTGCGTCTGCGCCATTTCCGCTGTTGCTCGCTGAATAGCGCATGTTTTCAAGCGCTTCATTTTTCATCAGTTTCTCTTCACCTTCTGCCAGATCGTTTTAGGCGAAGTGGTACATTGCTTTTGAAACATTGATGAAAGGGTTGATTTCGCACATACAGTCTGTTAGGAGAGGGCTGATGGAGTGACTTGGTCCGCAATTACGACCCACTGGTTCCAGTGATATGCCAGGACACCAAAGGATGCGTCTTGAAGGGGATTTTACTAAGTGTCAGTACGAAAACATCAGTATGGAAGGAATCCCACCACATAAAGGCGAATCAGAAGTGAGTCGTTATTGGTGCATTTTTACGTAAAGAGATTAGGGAGGCCTTTGGCAAGTCGTGCATGTTCAAGCTTGTTAGTCGCAGTGATTTTTAACTGCTTAACATGTTAGAAAGGGTCCCGGAAATGATGTGGGAGTACGTGGAGCACATGTCTCCAATAAGTGGCATACCGACTCTCCGTAGAATGGCCTGTATATATCAAACTTATAGAAGAAGTGTAAAAACTAGACCAATTGGCCGACACCGTGCTGAGGTCGTAACTGCAGACAAAGTCACTCCATCGGCCCTCTCTGAGCTAACAGACTATACTATCACGCGGCCACGCCGGACTGGCGCGTTCGCTGAAGCATGTTTGTGCTCGAGCGGTTGAGCACGTGGTCCAACATGGCACACGTTGCGTCCTCAATCGCTTGAGCGCCTAGCTGCAAGATAAAGTCCCCTTTAAAACACCTTTTTTCTATTAACTCTCATGCTGAATTATAAGTTGTGGGCTGATTGGGCGTTTGGGAGGATATATTACATCTGGTTTTGACTTTCCAGGCTCTAACAAAGGCGATGACGCCAAAACATTAGCCTGAATAATCCGAAAAGAACTGTAACGATCTTATTTCACTGCTCAAGCTATTCGAGACAACTACATTCACCATGCCGAGATTCAAGGAATATCGAACATTCACAAAACACTAATTGTTTTGGGAACCTGCTCTCCTCTAATAGAACTCGGGTCATACTTCTAGGAAACGACAAGAAAAACGGATTTCACATTAAGAACTTACCGTTAACGCGTCCTGTACTTGTTGTATCGTTTCTTGACGAACTTCTTCAATGGTGTGATCTACATCCGAGGTGAGCAGTTTCGCTTCAACGACGACTTGTGTACCAGGTGGTACCGTTGCAACCACCTCACCACTGGAAATCGGTACCGTAATGCCACCACCATTTTTGATCCTCTCTGTGTGTGTGTGTGTGTGAGTTCTGTCAGGTAATGCTCGGACGGCTGAAAACCCATAACGATGATCACTCTAGCGCTGCTCATGGTAAACATTAATCTTCACAAAGTTACCGGGGGTCACCAACAGGTCACAACCACTTAGTGCATTGCCATTGTCGGTGAACAAATCTGTCTATTCCATATCGCCTAACAAGCATAAATAGGGCATGCACGTGATCAGTAATAGATACAGCGCCAAACGCTATTATCTTCTCTGCTCATTTGCTGCGGCAAAAGAGCGTAAATATGATGGTATATATAAGGGCTTGCATTCAAAAAACCCAGTGTGGGCGTGTGGGTGTCACTGACAAGGTAAATGCGAGAGAATAATCATCGAAATGAAACCTATCTCGTTAGAAGTTTGGCGTAAAAAGATGCTACATATGTACATACAGCATGTATAACATTTTTACTCTCGGGTCTTGAGAAGAATACAAAAATGCAATGCATACCACTTTTCTGTCTCCAAATGTTGAGACAGAAACTTTAACTGAAACGTTGTCTAAAGGCAGCGGGTACGTGCTGGTCACAAATACCATATTCATTTCGTACCGTAACGCCCCTTCGTGGGTATATGGTAACATGCGGTATCTCACAAAAACCTACCGAACTTTCCATAAGAAGGTTATCTCATGTGCTGCTCGCAAATACCAACATTAATTCCCATGATATTGCCATTTTCTTATCGAAGTTGGCATTTTCTCTCAATATGCAACAGTACCCTTACCAAACCGTATGAGGATGGGGTCCACACAAACGGATGTGATAGTCGTGGTCACCACTCAGACAAAATCCCCGTGCGAGCGGGCCGCGACAACAGCGGATTGGCCGAAATACCGTGCGAGAAGCCCACGATAACAGTGCGGGCGGGTTGCGACAACTATGCGAGCGAGACGCGACATGGCTACCGCCCGCTCTACCGGGGCCCGCTCGCAGCCATGTTGCGTCCCGCTCAATGGGACTTCTGTCTGAGCACATGAGGCAACTTTTTTATCAAAGCTTCAGAAGACTTTGTAGGATATCGTACAGGCGGTTCAGAAACGACTCGGTACGGGTGAAATCATACGTGGAGAGTGCAGAGCTGCCTTTGAGCGTTGCGATATAGGGTGATTCGTGATTAGCATTTTAAGTAATCCACTTAGATGTTTCAAAAAATGGATTCTGAGACAATGGGGCAAAAGAAGTGGAATAGTGCTGAACGGCCTTATGAAATCAAATGAGTGCGATATTGCAACCAACATGCAAAATTACCAGTCTCTCTCCACCCCCCCCCCTCCCGAGCCAATTCCAGAAGGTGAGAGCTCTGCTTTCACTGTTTCGAGGTAGAAAGTAATACACTGGTCCACATTTTGATGTGTTTCTCAGGACGCAAGGGAAAATTATACACATGCTGTAGCACCATTTCACGCTAATCTGCAAACCAGATAGGTTTCATTCCAATGTGCTGGGTTAGGCTCCTCCTATTCCTTTGTGAGAAGCGTGTTGAAAAGCAAGAAACTACCGATCACCGTTAGCTTGCACTTAAACACGTCCTAGGGAACGCATTTCATGGAAACGCTACACCGTTGTGTACAGACTTCACAATACGTCGGCGAATTGTTTTTATATGACACTGTGGCTGGGGAGAAGTGGCAGGTTAATACAGTTTATTAGTGTTTGTATGCGCGCGACTATGCACATGCGCAACAACAGCACTGATATGGCGGCGGCCGCTGCTGCTGGGTGCTGTTTTGATGTTCTCGATCTAGTTTTTCGTCAGACCAGCCACATTTTCACTAACACCAGTGAATGAATCAATCAGAAACTGTCACAAACCTCATTATTTAGATAGAGTTGTGTGTCTCGACACCAACAATGGATGCGACAAAAGAAGACACGACGAGGTAGATCACGCCCACGCGCACTGAAATGCAACTAATCATAGTCGATGCACTTTCGGTGTATGGGAATAACATCGTAATCGCGATCGTTGCGGGACCCACAGATAATGATACAAACGACAGACGATAATTGCGAATGGAAAAAGCAGAGGAACTGTTTGTTCGTCTTGACGAAACAGTCGTTTTAATGGGGTTATACTTGCTCTAAGCAAGATTAATAGCCGTTTTTGAAAAAAAAATGATGCAATATACGAGGAAAAGTTTGGATTCAGAGGGAACAGCGCGCGAATTCACGGAAAGCGTGAGAATTCAACGAATTCTACATTACACAGTTTCAAGAAAAAAAAACGACGATAGGTGACGAGGCTACAAAGAACAACTCGAGTGCTTGCCATTTGGCGTTAAAACAGTAATGTTCTGCATGAACACTCAACTGTCGCCATTTTTGGAACAGACTCTATCAGCATAAACAGGAAATCGCTCCCAAAATGGATTAATTTTGGGATGTGTAGGCGGAAATGAATCGAATATATGGGGAGATAAACATCAAACAAGATCGAATACGTACGTGACGCAAATAGAAAAAGGAAAGCGTGCTTGGAAATAGAAATAGAGGTATAAAAAAGGAAATAATTGAGAGATAAGGAGGCAATTTGTTAGAATTTGCATGCAGAAGTGTAGTTATTTCTTTTTATAGCAGATAAATCCAGCCAACACTTTTAAAAATTGATGTGAAAATGTCAGGATTGCGTCATTTGTAGGAAAGTACATAAAGGACATTCGATTAGCTTTTAACAGCATTCCGGTACTTGAAATAGCGTTTCGGAGCGACCACGAATCTGGAAACCATGACCGACTGATGGGAAAATTTGAAGATCTGCACGCAAGCGCCGCACAGTGCGCAACGAGTTCTTCGAACGCGCGCACGCACGCATCACTAACGCAGTGCGTCATCGCGTAACAACAACGTGAAATCGACAAAAAACACAGCTATTGCTACGGCAACTCTACAGCAGAAGCGGAAATTCACAATCTACTTCAGGAAAAGCGTTTCGTAGCCGGGTACAACAGCGGGGAACGTTGGGTGAGCGCTGCTGGATGCGAGTGTTTGTGTGTGTGTATGCGACGACGAGTGGTGGGGTGGTGGCGGCGGCGGTTGGGCGAGCGCACAGAGCGTCGGGGCGAGCGATAAACCTGCTTGGGTGCGCGTGCACCCACGCCGCACCCCCCTCTCGCCGGCCAGCGCTCACTCTCCCTGCGTCGTCGTCGACGCCGCGCACATTCCGTCCGACCCATCACCGCCACCGCCCCCTTCCCACTACAGCCCCGGCCGCTAATCATCTCATTGCGCCACTGATCGATTATCGATTGGTGTTAAGACGATCGGCATAGCCACGTGAGCGATCATCGATTGGTCCCAAGGTCGTTGATCGCGATCAAGATTGATCGAAACCTATTAAAATGCTATAAGTTGCCCTTAACTTTGTCACGTTCAGCTAGGCCAGCAGTCTAGTTTACTCCAATTGGGTAATTTTTGGCAGGGTACAGTCCTTGTCTACGGTTTCGTAACATTGCGGTAGCAAAATCGTTGCGGGACCTACCGGACCCTCTCATTTAGAGCATGCTCTCTCCGTATCCATCGTCAAGGTCCCGTCGCGATTCCGCAGCTACGAAGTCCATCTATCCTTTTGAGAAGGACTATAAATCTGAGCAGGCTAAATTTAGCCATGTTCTACAAGTGGGAGATCAGCACAACGTTTATTTCGCGAAGAGACAATGTGTAAACATGTATTTTTCCCTAAGAAAACTATCCTAGGCTCAAAAAAATTGGAAAAATAAACCCAAGTTTTTAGGAAATAGAAAGCAGTGATTGATTGATAAGGGGATAGGATTTGCAATAACTTTCCGTCGTGCACGCATCATGCAAGTTTCATGCGAACTCCATGCCGATGTTCCGAGGCAAAGTTGGCATGAGATGTCATGGAATACACATGAGATAGAAATGAATCCAGTGAGTTCTAATCTCCAACCATGTATACATCAAGTCATCTAGTCTCGTGTAAACTTCATGCAGTTTTCTAAAGCGAAGTTGCATAAGATGTGCACGTGATGCGCACTGAATGTGCATGATACATGCACGAAATGTGCATGACTTTAGAAGTTTCAGTACTAAACGCCTTCTCATGAGTCGGGCTTATACGTATTGCATGATGCTTGCATGGATTCAACTGCACATATGGGCGGAGTCAAGTGATGCACGTTTTCAGCATCATGCAATCTTCGTTCTTCTCATGCAAACATCATGCAGATTTTGCGGATTCTATTCATATTCCATATCAAACACGGTGTTCTCGTGCAGAAATAATCAGTACCATGCGAATATTCGTTATTTGATGCAGATAACGATTTTGAAAAATCTTAGATATGCATGCTGTAAAAAAGGGCAAATTCTTCTGGGGAAAGGTGTCTCACAACCTTTTGCTGATCTAAAGGCACTATCTAAAACCGGCCTCTTAATGTCGTTAACGGCTTTTTCATTGTTTACAGCCCGATGGGGTTTTTAACTGCGATGACGAATTCCCTAGCGAGGTCTCTTCGCACGCAAACACACACATGGCTTGTGAATTTGCTGCAATTCAATCAATATCTATCTAAAGCGTTTGTAAGCAGTAGTACGCATGGTAGCCGGTGCGGCGTGAGAAATCAGAATATACTGTGAGGTGTTTATCTATATATGACAGTAGAAAGAGCAAGAAGGAAATTGATACGAAAGAAGTACCCGAAGAAGATGAAATTGAAGGTCCCAAAGGGAAGTAGACCAGGAAAGGTAGTAAGTTTAGTTAGATATATCTATATTTAAGCGAAATTGTCGCCAAGTTCTTACACCTGCCGTAGAAAAAAAGTACTACACTATAAATAGAAGACTTTGTATTATAATCAACAGATGAAAGTGATCATGGTACATTTTGAAGAGCAATAGAGGGACGTTATCAGAACACGGAAGGAAAATTCTGAACAGACCAGACATTCCCCGACTGTGTTCCCATTGGGTTCTTTTCCGGTGCAAACTGCGTCCATTCGTTGCTATATGAAGTCCAAAGGCACCTAGGACGCCTACTTTGCTTCCAGCACCTATTCGTGACCCTGACTGCGGATAATTACGTAATTATTAAGATTGTGGACATAGACGTGTCAAATATTATATCCTTAGGAACAGTCAGAAAGGAAGCCGAAGAAGCAGGGAGCATCGTGCTAGAGTTGAGCCAGGAAAGGTCTTGTGATGAGAAAGTTTCCCTTCTGCTCCTTAAAAGGTAATCGGCGGATCCTCAGGAATTTTCTCCGGATCCCAAGGGCTCTGAATCCCTATCCTGGGAAATTTGTCCCTGGGTAAAACAACAGTGCTCGCTCAGACAACGCCGAGGCTGTCAAATGATAGGTAGACCGAGCAGAGAGCGGTAGGCTGATGTATCCGGTCAACATTCATCGCATTACAGTGAAATCGTAGTCGCTTTGTGTAATTGCGGATTGTGTTAGAGAAATTCACGTGAACAGCTCGAACTCTTCAGTGTTATACAATGTTTCGTTCATGGATAGACAAATTTTCCGAGTGGGAACAGGTGGCGAAAAAGAACCAAAACATCCTTCTTGGATTAAACTTCCGCTAGGAAGCGGATACAAGTGGATGATCCTGCAGACCTTCATTTCCAGGTATGCTATGTTCATAAATATGGATAAGTCCAAGCTGAAACACATTTCTTTCGGGAAAATACAACACCAGCAAGAAATTTCCTGGAATAACCCATATTTCAGGAAGTGTATGCGCTGCATTAGAAGCTCACTGCTCAGCCAATGCAGAAGAAGCAGTGTTTCTGTAGAAAATATGGATACAATTATATTTATATGTGTACAATTTTTTCCACTAAGCCATTATTACCTGGTTGAGAATAACCAATGTCCAGAAAATAAGTTCCTAGCGCAATTGTTGAAGTAAGGTGATTATAGGATCGTGAAGTTATTGATGAGAGGCAGTGTATCTGTATTCGTTCTATAAGGTGAATTTCTCAGGATTAGGCATAGAGTGAGTATATTATTTACGCAGACACCTGACCCACATACCTAGAAATTAAAAAAAAACAGATCCTTTTTTTAAACAAAATTGGACACGGCCATTTCAGTAACGGTAGGCTTGGAAACTTCCTCTTCTTCTCATTTGAGCTACCCCTAACGAATCCTCTCTGTGTATGTAAATTAGGTAAAGGTAGTATGTAAATTGTCCTAGCGACCCTTCCCAGAAAGTTACAGCGAAAAATTTCTGAGGTTGTGCCATATATCGATATTTGTAGGGGTAAAATTTAAAAAAAAAACATCAAAATTGTCGAAAACGCGTTTTTTCTTGTGTACATCGTATATTAGATGTATAGTCCGTCTCGGAACAACTAGTAGATTGTGTGGGTAGCGCAAAATTCGCGGCGGGACCCAAACAAAGAATAGTTATTTTGGGTCGGACTGAGTATGGGTAGCCTATTTATTGAATAGAAAATGAAAAAAATTAGAAATTCCGTCAGTGGCGGAGGGGGTGAGAACTTCCAAAAAAAGTTTATGAATTCTGCGGAATACTTCCGTGTCGAGACAAAGAAGATGATTCAAAAGCTCGGAAAAATGTTGTAATTGTGGCCTTGAATCAGCGGAAATGCTTGTGACGCCGAGCGACGATCGCTATCAAAGACATTTGACGGCGATCAGAGTTCAAGTTCGAAGATGAAGCTATGCGGTTACAGCATTAAGTGTAAACATTGAGAGAATAAATGGCGAAAATATCCAGTTTCAGAGGGAATATAGGTCATATTTGCTAATTTCCCGGAAAATGCGAACCAGGAAGTCATTTAGTCCAGCCAGCAAGCACCATTACGTGGCATGTATGCTATTGTTACAAGGGCACCACCGCCAGTGTGCGTTTCATTGTTAGTGGTTGGGTGTGTGTGTGTGTTGACGTCCAAATCGCTTTGTGCTTTTAAGAACGCGGTGTGCTGTTATCGAGCGACAGCGATTCGGTCCGCGTTATCTGTGCAGTTCAGTCATCGTGGCAGGCCATCAATGTAAATCGATGTAAAGTTCACGACGATGGCAGGACGTTGAAGAGCGCAGAGCAGCACGTGCTGGTGTCGTGCTGGTGTGGACGTCGCGACCGTTCTTGGACTGATTCTGGATGGTGCTGCCAACTTCCTTGTTCCGGCATAGCACTTCTGCTGATAATTCTACTCACTAAAAACTATGTGCATTGCCGTTTTAGGAAAGCTGATAAGTACACTATGGAAGAAACGAGAAGCTCTAGAAAAAGTTCAGAACATTCGCGGACTCGTGTGGGCGTGGCTTGCTGACTTCCATAGAAAGCCATCACCGGTACACAGTGACCTACAATGAACACTGAATGAGCTCTCTTTTAAACTAAAAAGGCGGGAAAGTAAGGACACGTAGGCGGCGCGGCCACGCCCACCGGATTTGTAGGCTGACCACGCCCACAGGGCTTGCGAGGGCTACCGATGAGACGGTAGATATGAGACATGGCATTGTCAATTTAATACAAAGAAGACGTCTAGTGCTCAACAGGATTAATTCGCATGATTAACGCTTTGGCTCTTTCTTAGGCGAAGAAAAACAAGTCGTCAAGCAGATTGCAGGATTTAGTGGATACCGTAGTCTTAAGAGCCTACAAAGGCTTACAGTATGATAAGCGAGAGAGGAAGAGCGTTTGAGTTCCAGCCTGTGAGTCGAAGGAAAGCAAAATCGGATTAGAGGGCCTACTGAGTGGACAGAAGGGCTAACACAGAAAACGTAAAAACGTGGCGTAGAAAACATAGGCATTGATCGAGAAGATAAAATCACAAGAGCACCTTTTTAAATCGTCCAATTTTCTCTCTTTATCCGATAACTGTACAGAAAAAAACATATGTTTGGCTCTGAAAACGTCCGCTGAAAATAGTTCTGGAAAAAAAATTGCGAGAAAACGACCCTTCTACAGGATCAGATTCTGCGCTGCATGTATGAGATCACCCAGGGTAAGTGTGTTAAAGCCACACAAATTCACTCATCGTCAACATGGGCGTCAATACGTTTACCTTGGGTAATCACAGTGGTACATCTAGTCCCAGAGCACCCAGGAAGAAAGACGGATCACTCCTTCAGTGCAGAACTAATACTGAAGGCAATAGAATTCCAAAAACCACCCTGTATCGTCCAGCTCAGCCAGCATAGGCCTCAGGACAACAGACGAACCCAGCATATTTAGTGGATTACAGCTTATTCTAGTGATTCGAGATCGAAGATTTGCTTTTTTTTTGGCTGTGTGTAGGGCTTCCTCCGTGGAAATATGAGTTACGATGAGTAAGAGATGCAGCTCCACGGAAGAGACGACGTAAGGCTATGTTACTGATTTTCTATGAAAGATATGGTGTGAAGCTTGCTGAATAATAAAATATTTGGGAATATTGGTGGGAAATTGTTTAATGGGCATACCATGACGTTTTTATAAATATACATACTTCATAATCGGGATTATCATGAAATCAGGGGCACAGAGCAGACAAAAAAATAGTTCTGCTGATTGAAAATACATCAAATGTTAAACCATGAAAAAATATCTTGGTAATAGAAAAGCTCCCCAGGCCCACGAAAGGGCGCAGAATAACTACTTACGACTAATAATTAGCGGAATCGACCATCTTTTGCAACAAAGGTATTGTTTTTTTTTATCTTCTGCACAATGAGTACACTGTGGATTACAAGAATCTTGGGTACTGAATGAGGATCAAATCCAAAGATCAGCGTGGTGAGTTCTACGGCTTGGCTCACTTCCAATAGGAACAAGGCTATTGTCAAGTGTCACTGGTTTTTCATCAGCACCTTAGTCATGAAATAATGTTTTTTTGAGGATTACCAGACCTACGTACATAGGTGCCTAGACATAGATGTTAAAATTTATTCGAATGGTTACCTTCGACACGAAAAAGCGACGGTGAACGACGATGATACTTGCGCAAATAGTGTCTTTTTTTTTAAATAAAATTTCTTAGATATATTACCATTATTATTACGACTCATTGTCTTACAACGGTTTTAATATTTGGTGGCATTTCCTCGGTTAACTTTCTATACGTAAATTTTTGCAGCTTTTCTTTCAAACAACGTTAAATGCTATGCATGAGGCTGCTAGGTTAAACTTCAAGATTAAATCAACTTAGCAACTATGTAGTCACAGATCATGAGCATACATTCACAAAATTTTCACATCATTCTTTTACTGATCAAAGAATGAATAAATGACTACATTTGCAAGAAATTATGATACCCTAGTGAAGTACAATAATACTCCGTGAATACTCAGTTCACTGGGATTACCTTCGAATAATCGAGTGATTCGATTTTAGGCCGTCGAGCAGCACAAGATTGAACGGCTGGTCATTCAAACTTCTTCAAAGTTTGGTATAGGCAAAAGAGCAAAGGTGTAAGTAGGTGTATTGTATCTCACATTGGCGGAAGAAACTTTAAATAACCAAAGTATAAATCAAAATTCTATTCTTTTCCTAAAGAGCCCTAAATAGACGAACGTTACTCATTGAACGCTGACCAAAATGGGAATCGTTATTTTAGGCTCAGTAATGAGTAACCTGCTCTTTCTATGCCTTGATAAACCACTTTAATTAACAGATTAAACATTTCAAAAGTGAATTTTCCACCGGACAGGCGGACGCTTGCAGCTTATGTCGCGTCATATGACTGAATTCACACGCGAAGCATTAACCGGAACGAGAAATGAAGACGAGACGGAGGCGTCCATTTGGAAAATACTTCCGCATGGCGATGCACACACTCAGGGCACCGATGGTAGCTAATGATAGGCGAAATTTCCCTTTAAAATTGCTAAAAATGATGCTAAGACGCAGGCAAATGTCTGTGCGTCATGGTCTTTGTTTCTTCAATTCGAGCAGTTACATTTCTACAAAGTAGATTGTAACAATGTCTCTCTTAGCCATAAATTATAGGTTGGTAGAGTTCGCCTGTCGAACAATTGCTCTTCGATGTTTAATTGCTGACATCTTCTGAAATTACGGATCTAATCAACCACGCACAATTGTTCATCACAGACCGTTGAGCTATAATCAGGGAATCAAGTGACTTTTGCAAAAAAAAGTTGACACTTTGAAACTGCACTCAACCATAGCTAGGCACGAACTTTGGTGCATTTGCGGACTTTAGCGCTATTAAGCTTAAGAATAGAAGTACACTTATTGTGGCTCGTGCCGGGAGTAACTATTTCAAACAATATAATTGTTGAAGAAGAAATTAACGCCTACAAACGTTCGGAAATCTCAGAAAAAAGACGACGAGTTTGCGTTATTACAGACCAGGAGAAGTCTTGATAAGCATTCTAGAGTAGTTAAAGGACACTGTGGATAGTTTTTAGGATATCTGCTGGACCATAATATTTACTACATTGTGGTCCTAGGAGCTATTTTCTAGGTTAAATATAGGAATTCCAAAGAAATACCATGAAAAGTGAGACTAGTTAGGAAATTGATCAACTATGGCCCTTGTATATGTATCTTCGTAGTTTTCTTTGATTTTGGAGGGATTTTTCAAAAAATTCCCAAGACTGAAATTTTCAAAAAATATTCTTTAGTCACTAGGAATATTGATTCACGCTACATGGTAATTTCAGTAGAAGATGATGCTTCACATCCTCTGAGGATCAACTGAACACGTATACTAGGCAAACTCATCCCGTAACTGAGGCCTTAACAAGTTTCGGCTTAGGTTAATCATCGAATTTTGATAAGAACATTGCTGTGAATGCATGTGATTCTCGAAAATGAAGGAATAGGCAGACAGCAGACTAGATTTTGTCAACTTCTACTATCTTAATCAGTGAAATGAATGAATGAATGGAAGGAAGGAATGAATGGATGAGCGAATGAATGAACGGACGAATGGATGAATGAACGAACGAATGAATGAATGAATGAATGAATGAATGAATGAATGAATGATCTCCGAGCCAAACAAGCTAATTTTCTTCCGTTCCATTTTCAACCGGTTGATTTGAAATAAGGATTGACTGTATTCGCTGTTTTCTCGTCTCAAAATTACGTTTATTCGACTACTCGAAACTTCATTCGAATCCGGCGTTTCGAATATCTACGCGTGGGAACTGATTCTAAACTGATTCATGACAGCAAGCTTCGCTAGGAGGGGTAATCGAAGAGAGATGGGAAGGAGAAACATAGGATAGCTCTCAGGTAAGTTCTCAACTTGAACTACCTTTGCATTTGTAGTAGAGCTTGTTTTACATTTCCTACATCTGTTTTGATATGAAGCAAGCAAGCAATACGGTAGCATACAGTAGCACTGGACAAATTATGCACTTGCACCATGTCAACAGCCATTGGACGAAAAGCATTAACTTCAGCTTTGTAGGCGTTTCTATATTTGGAAAGGAGAAAGGCAAAACTCGTCGTGAGACGATTTCAAACGCAATTTTAGCCCTAAACAAAGCATGAACTGCAGTGATTCGATCGCGGTCTAACATGATCTGACAGCGATTGATCGGGAAACGATCGTGGTGGCATCCAGGGTCAGCGAATGTGTGCTGGTCGCGACGATTTCTTTCGGCGGCGCTCGCCTCCGCTTGTCTCGTGCTCTTTCCTGTTATTTCTCTTTCGTTTTTTTTTCTCCCCTTATCAGGCGAACTCTGATTCGTTACTAAGGTTACAATTAGCCGAAAAACCTGTAGTGTTCGTTTCAGTTTAGGCGAACAGTATTTATCACTCATTAACGATGAATCCTTGAAAATACTGGGGAATTATGGAGGGGTTTTATAAATTCTGAACTTATTTGGAAACTGAAATTTCCTTGGTAATCTACTGTAGATGTCGACCTCATGGCTGCTTCCTGCATCAGCTGGCTTACAAATTCTGCTACACTATATCCAGGCTCAATCGTTCTCTGGTGCGTTGGCAGCCTTCCAGTGCCTCCCGTTGTCCTTTCATCGCCACGTTATGAACCATGAAGCCTCCTCGTCCAATTTGAACGATGAGATCAGCTTAATAGCTTTCGTACGCCTGAATGGCAAGCGGAATAGCGATTCGTGCAGGTTGTAATTTAGAAAACATGTAGGGTGAATAGACTGTCATTCAGAAGTATCGTGCTAGGCTAAGACTCATTTACGTGGACAATAACTCCCCTTTTCCAGTAAATTTATCAGTCAACAAAAATTACCTTCCAACAAAATCATAACCATATTCTTTACATTTAAACTCGATTCTGCCTATGTCCTTTCAGAAAAGAAATTGCTAGCATCTCGACGAATGAATTTCTTCCGAATTCTCCTCTAGATATGGCTACATGCCAATAAAAATATGATAATTTATGCAATTTAACTAGCAATACAAGATGCTGCTCGTAAGTGCTATGATACAAGAGAGGAAAAAAGTGAGAGAAAGTCCTGCAGCTTTGCCTTTTTTTTCAAGGCTTTCTTTGCTACCTCTTCCCAGGAAATCCTAGTTTTAGACCCATTCAAAGTCGAATATTCGAGTTCGAATACATCTTCACTATTTTGTCCTAGGTATATTCTTTCACGTTGTCGCAGTTCGAAGAGTCTGAAAACCAATACAATATAATTTTTCATTTTATTGATTCATTTCCTTATTTCTTGCATCAAAACGGCGTTCAATTCATATTATCCTCACTAGTGATGCAGCGGTAAGGATGTAAAAAAATCGAGGCAACATGAGAAAAGCATGGCTTAGTTGTCCCTCAACTTGTAGTCATTCGAGTATCAATCTAGTATAGATAGGCTTGGATTGGTAACTAAAAAAGAGATCTACTGGTAACTAAGAATGAAGTACAAGATCTAAACTTGAATTTTTTTCATCTTTTTCATCTTTTTCACCTTTTGTTTGAAACAACTGTGCCAGAGAATAGCTATTATCGACTTATGATGAGGAGAGAGAGAGAGAGAAGAAAGTGCGACGTCTGCACAGACACTTCTGGCTTCCTTAAAGAGTCAAGCAATTTTTCCAGGTCTTCATCCTAGAATAACAAGCAAATCTTCAGGAACAGAAATGTGAAAGCTTATAAAAAAGCAGTGGTCTGCTAGGGGATATGGGGCTTCTCATCTGCTTATGGTCGTGGAAATCGCTTCGAAGCCGTGGATTAATCAACGCGGAAGTAAGCTCGGATGATCTCCGACCGAGTGTCGCGTCGAGGCTAATTCCATCGCTGCTCCGTAGGTCGGCGGCGACGGGGACACACGTTTTGTATCCCGATGACTCATTACTAGTATGTCAAAGGGGCGTGACTTGGAAATTAGAAGACAGGGGGACGTGGATCAAAGTTAGAGGGGTTCAATATTTGTGAGGGCATTGAAACGGGTAATAATATGGCATATATGGGGATATTCGCGCTTCTAAGGCAAACCCACCGATAGGGGAAACCTTTAGAGGTCTTGCGCTTCCAAATGGGAAAAGAGCCACCTGTTCACCTTGACCTTGACTCTCCCGAGCCGCGTTAACGTCTTTTTTTTTTCAAAAACGTGCGTGTCACTATCTCTCCATTGTTCAAAGCCATAAAAGAACAGCGATTAAATGCACACGAGAAGAGGAAGTGGGTGTGTGCAGTGGTGGGAAAATAAAAAACAAATTTGTTTACGGCCGATGATCGCGTCACCAACAGGAATCGCTGAATATGCGACGCATAATTAACTGCAGTGAGGCAGCAACGCCTGCAAATGTGTGCATGTGCGTGCCTATGGACGTAGTTTTGCGTCTGTTTACGTGTATACCTTGTTATGCAGAACTGATGAACAACAACGCCATAGAAGAAAATAACTTTTGAAGAGGAAGCGCCTCGGCCAGCAGCGAGTTCTTAGACCGGTTTCGACTTTCGACCGCGGTGCGCCCTGGTTCTCGCGACTAATGGCATATTTCTGGAAAAGTCGGCGAAGTTGGGAATTGCAGACTACGCGGAGGACCAGATAATAATAGAAAAATGTACTTATTTTGAATATCGACTTGGGAACCAATTACATCATCCAAAACCTCAAATAGGAACGAGGCCCTAACCCTCATTATCTATCATCCAGAGCTACAGTGGACGTCAGTGGCGGTGGCCCATCTGCGGCCTCGAGAAGTACGTCGCGCAACCGCGCCGCGTGCGCCGCGAACGATGTTTCCCGCTACTGTTATGCTATATCTAGCAGCTTTTCTACCCGATTTTTAGGATTTTGACCAAACGGGAAGAAAGCGACTAGAATTAGCATCCCGGCAGCAGACGACACTGATCCCGGCGCGCGCAGCGCGGTCGCGTTGCGTCTTTCTCGAGGTCGCAGATGAGCCACCGCCATTGACGTCCACTGTACGTATTTGAGTGCTTCTCGTTCAAGCATTCGAATATTCGACACATTCGAGATCGAATATTCGAATTTCAACACAACTCATACACGATGCGGTTTTAACTGTACTACAGAAAATCTTGTGAATAATACTAACAAGGGAAGTGCAAGAGGCCAGGCTCGCAGATCGGAATGAAATCTATATGGCTTGAATCTTCGTTTGAGTAGGTGCTACATCGTGTATTTCATTACTGTCCTCAACTTCAAGGAACAAAAAAAAACAAACAAGAATGCAAAACGGGCGCTCATGATGGGCCTCAAACCTTCGATCCTCTGCCTAACAGTCCAGTATCTTCCACATTCGGCCATCCAGTCCCTGACGATGCAGGTATGCATGCAATGATGTGGTAGGATTTCTATTTTCTGGAAACGAGGGCAGTAACAAAATACATAGTGTAGTACCTACTCAAACAGAGATTCGAATCAGATAGGATTCATTCAGATCTGCGAGCCGGCCCTCTTGCACCTCCCTTGTAAGTTTAAACTGAAAGGAAATCTACGCATGGCGTCTGATGTCTATGTCTACAAAGAGCTATCCTGTCTACAGTAGTCCCATAATCTTACATATTTGTGAGAGATTACTGTAAGCCCTAAGACGATAACAGAGTAAACTTCACCTACGGTGAAATTTTGTGGAATTTTTCACTGGCAAAATCTTCAAAACTTGGCAAAAGTGGCAAGAAAACCAAGTTTTAAGGGTAAGAATGGATTTTAAAGCCAAGAAAATTTATTAGGTTAATCTGAAGGTCTTGCATCACTACCACCGCACTCTTTTTCAATTGATTATACCATTATTGTTTATGAATGGAACCAGGTCTGCCAACTTTTACAGTTGAGGAGTAGTAAAATATTGCGCCAGTTTCTATTGCCAAAGACTTTCAATACACGACTAAGAAATTCTGGATCAAAAATAAACGTCGGTACAATCGGGCCAACTCAATATTTATAGCTACGACGCACCAGATAACACTTTTCAATAAGCCGCCTGAACCTCAGCTAGGAGAGGACAACCTATAAGGAACAAGTAGTGAAGAGGCGGACAAAATTGCCAGTTTCTACAATGGTTTTCGAAGCCTTCGGAGGGAAAACATCCCCATTTTTAGGTAGTCGTTACCACGTAACTTCTAGTGTTCTTTCAAGCCATTATGTAGAATCTTCTTTACAAAAATAGTCACCTACGCCTGTAAAAATCAAAACTCATCTAAAGCTTTTGTGGAAAACAAGAATTCGCGTCAAAGTTCCGTGCAAATTACTACTTTACTTGTCATTAAACGTGCTGTTATTATTCAGCCGGATAAGGCACTTCACGTATGAAGTACACTGTAGCGATACGTGCTACAGTATCCATTCATAATCTTGTTTATAGGGAGATTACGGTAAATCAGAGCAGCTTCCAGACGACAACAAAATAGACTTCACGTCCAATAAGTGCACACCAGTGGGAGCGGTGATATCACAAAATGAACGATCCCAAAGTGCGTGTGCGAAGTCTAGACGGATTGCTCATTTTAGTGCCGCCCGGATTTACTCGCGCCGGGGTACTGTAAGCCAATGAGGCAAATATAGCACTATGCTATTTCGCACTAGTCCCAGTCAGTTTTCGTTAGCACAGTGATCACTTTTGAAGCGTCAGCAGATAGTCGATGTGGAACAAAAGTGCTGGTTATGAGGGAAGGCTCGGAAAATGTTTTGGAACCACGTGTCATATTTAGCTGACAAAGCCTATTTTTCCACAAAATAATTAGAAAATATATCTTAAACCACTTCTTTTTGAATCGCAAACCATTTCCTTCAAAGCTCTTCAGCTAAAAACTAAATTAGCCCGCATTAACCTCATTCATTTATTACTTTATTCAGACTCAGTAGGAACTGGATAGCACAGAGGTTGAAGGCTAAATTTCGCCAACAGAATAGGTTTCGATGGTTAAATTTAGTCCTTTAAGACTTGTAGGAATCCAACTTCCAATGATAAGAAGCAGGTAGGAGAATCTTGCTCCAGACTGCAAAAAGAGCACTGTTCCAAGAATATGGTGAAATCTCTGATAATCATCTAAATCTGTGCATTTCGCCCTCATTAAATCATTCCACCTCCTTCATGAATACGGTATAAGGATACTATAGATACAGTACGCATTCAGGTAAGGTCATTTTACGGAGGTTTCCAGTTGAGTACCGGAGAAGATCAGGATGCATAATTGGTGCCTTTCCGGCAATTTTCAGGTAATTTCCAACAAGTCGTATGCAAAAGGTGCATCATAGAGTGCAATGAAATAAAATGAAATAAAAAACCTGTGTATTCCAGGCAAGAGACGGGTTTCCTAAAAATTTAAGAGGAACTCCAAAAATTTGGCCTTCCTTTGAGTTGTCCTGCAAATTCCCATTATTTGCTCGCTATATTCTTTCCCTTATTATTCATATTCTTTGCCCCATTATTTTTCTTATTCTATTTTCTATTAATTCCCATTATTTACTACTTTGGCACCTTCAAAACGACATCTGGTTTCGACTGTCTTTCCTTACTTTAATTTTTCAAGTAGCGAACTTTTTTGAATTCCATAAATTAAATACGTCTGAATTTCGCATAAATCAGGGATGTTTAGCCAATCAGAAAACACCACCTAAATCTCGGCTAAATTACAAGTGGATTCCGTGTTTTCCATTTACACCTCGGTGAATTCTTATTATTTGCTCGCTATTCCTCACCGTTTCTCCAGGAATTTAGCCACAAACAGCCGGTTAAGGATCACCGGAGAACTATAAAAACAGCTATTAGTACGAGTACTCCAACTACATGTTTTATACATCATGAAGTATTATTACAGTAATAATAATTATTGCCCAAGAAACAGCTAGATTTGTCTTGTTTCATGGAATTATTTCCCAGAATCCAGCCTCGCTTTTTTTGTTGAAAACATGTGTGATGGTCGCCGGTTGACCTTTGGACGTTCGTAGTGCTCTTATCTCACTCGCATCTATTCCTGTACGAGGAAGAAACTGCCCTGGCAAAGAGGGGGTCGTTGGTGGAGGGAGTGGATATCTTGGGTAGCTTCAACTAACGTTTTTTTCGTCATGGTTGTGTCTTTCGAACATAAAATCCAACGATGCGCCAGTTTACACCCGTTGGAAAGGCATTTACTGAGCGTTTCGTCAGAGTAAACAGAGAAATAAATTCCCCCTAGGATAGCAGTCCTGACGTGACGATCTGATGGAGCAATTCGGTGCTGGGTGTGTTCTCTCAGCTACGGTCTTTTGTAGATTTACGACCGCATCGACCCGATCGGAGTCGAAGACGACACTGCAATGCTGAACCTTCAACTTTATTCCTTAACCAGAGATCAGGCGATGCCTTAGCAGATCCATGAAAATTCCTGGCATTTTGGAAGGTTAGCCGGACAAAAAGGGAGAGAAATGGTAAGGTTAGACGACGTAAAGTCTAGGATGAGTCAGTTCCTCGGCCTTAATCGACGTCGGCTTCTTAATGACGCCGTTTGTTTGAGCGACGCCGGCTGGCTGTACTCCTCCATATGTTGCATTTTTCACGCACTCCCGCCACAAGATGCCTTTGAAGAAAAAAAAGGACTTTGACCCGACGGGGTGCTGTTGTCCCCCCCCCCCCGCTCCATGAGGATGACATACGGGGCTGGCCGCTGCTGAGACAAATTGCACCGCGGTCATTGTACCGAGACATATTTGCTGCAGCACATTGATCGTTTAGGTGTTTTCAACGCAGCAAAAGACAAGGGGGGGGGGGAAGAGAGAGAGAAGTGGTCGGGTGATTAATACGACGCTCAGCCATCCATCGCTCCGTTACGTCTCTGCTGCTGCTGCAGCACCGTGTAAGGGGGTATACATAGGATCGAATAATCGAATAATTCGATGTACTCGACCTAAAATATTCGAATAAAAGGGAATAATGGTAGGCTGGAAATGTGAGTATTCTGAAAGGAGAGAGAAAGGAAGAGAAAGAAAGGGAGAAAGAGAAAGTCATACAGCCCTATGCCAGCAGGGTTAATTGAGATTACCTTTGGTAAACGTGTCGAAACCACAAAATTTGCCCCACCAATAACATTTTCGTTAAAACTTTTACCTTGGGTAATTTCATTGATGCATGTTGGACGTGAAAGACGAATAGGAAGGTTTAGAGAGCTTTGTCATTTCGAATACTCGAATTTTTCGAATCTAATCTCAAATTGTTATCTAGATTAAATATGAATCACATCAGTCAGTTTTTATTCGGCCTGAAATATATCCGGGCTCAGCACTGTGCTAAGCGCTGAGGTGGCTAGACTACGGTAAGCCACTAATCCATTTTAGACGTAAAAAATCCTCTAAAAATCTCTGCAAGCCGCTAAGCAGCCACCAAATCGTCACCACCAATAAATCTTCCAGGAAGAGGAAGCTCTCCCTGGGAAAACAGTCACTTCCTTGGATGGTATTATCCCCCGGCTCAGCGATCTCTGAAATCCTGGGGCCTTCCCTGGGAATCCCTGATTCATCCAGATTACCCACTGGTCACCCTTTCTGGGATATTCCAGAATGTAACGAAATTCACGGATCGATAGCCGCTCGACGCTATCAAATTCCCGTTTCCACGGCGTGTCTGCCAGCGTCACACGCATCGATACGCCGCCCACCCACTGCGGTTGGGTACACGTGCACCCACGGCTGGGTGCATCGTACACTCCGGCGCATGTTGTGAAGTCAGCGCGTCCTGTTCGTCACGGAGAAATCGATCGCATCGACTGGCCAGGGGGACAACAGTCGCTGTTATCAGCCACAAAAGAAGATCCTTACGGGTCGTTAATGTCGCTAAGGCCAATCTGCTCTATTTTTGGACGACGTCACAACAACTGCTGACTACAGCGAAGTGATTGTAGCGGGCGCCTCCCGTGAGTTTTTGGATGTCTGGTTTTTTTTTCTTTCGTTCAGCAGTGGAAATTCTGCACGGAGGGGTAGTCAAAACTAGTAGTAAACCAAATAGTCCGAAAGATCCAACAATGAATAGAAACGAGGGGGGGGGGGGGGGTGCATTGTCGTGCCCAGCGAACTGGCTTTGTACCAAGAGCTTTGATCTACGGGGTCAGGCGCGGGACACCCTACCTACTAGTTGCAGCTGACCTATTCAACGCAGCGGTTCCTTGACATCGCGGGTAAACGGCTATCTAGGTAAGCACTGACGAGTTTTACTTCTCTGATCACCGTATTTGCTCTCATGTTGATTTAAATATTCCTACTATTGAGCAGGTTGGTTTGCATTTTCGAAAATCGATTTTCTCCTCAAACGCAAAGATATACCAGCACAGACAAAGAGACGTGCTGCCTGCGTTACTCTACGGATGTGAAGCTTGGAACTTGACAAAAGCAGAGGAGAGAAGCTTGCAAGTAACGCAGAGGGCAATGGAAAGGCAGATGCTTGGAATAAACAAACATAGGAAGAAATAAGAGAAATGAGCTAGCCTACAAAATGCATTCTGGTTTACAAGAGGGAAAAAGCCGTTGCTAGGGCATGTTGCTCAGAATAAGGTTCAATCGTTGGACAGTGCGAATTTTGCATTGGTACTCGCCGACAACTAAACGTTCAAGTGGCAGACCACCCCTGCGATGGATAGGCCCGTTATGAAGGCAAATCGGAAGAACGTGGACGCGACTCGCGCAACGCAGAGAGAAATGGCATGGTTGCGAACGGCGCCCGCAATGGACGAGAATCAGTTCGATGTAAGCAACGTAAGCAACTATTGAAAGAAAAAAAGCGAGACGGGGATTTCGAGGTGGGGTTGGAAAATTGCGAAACTGTTGGACAGAGAAGCATATAGTCAACTACGGACAAACATACTGGTCTCGTAGCTTAGAGTGTGCGTCTGTGACTTTGTCTGCAATCACAGCCGCAGCACAGTACCGACTGGTAGATCACTGGTTCGATCGATGGGACGCCGCCGTGACGCTGGCATGATGCGTCCGCTAAACGATTTTACTGAATAACAGCAGAAAAACAAAAACAGAAGGAATCGCATCGCATACATATTGGAACCTAGGGGGAATAGTATAAAAACCTAATCGAACCAGCTGATCAACCAGCCGACACCACGCCACAGCCGCAATTGCACGCAAAGTCACAAACGCACTCCCTAATCTACCTAAACACATGACAAAACACGAGCGGTGTCCGGGATTCTTTATTGTTATTCCCAATTTCTGGCGTTTTTCCGGGTTGGGAGGAACGGGAATGTTGAAGCAGCTGTGACCCTACGTGTCTTTTTCATTGCGACATCCCATCAGTTTCGTTCACATTCTGTCTGATTGATTCCAAAATTTGCACTTTTGCTCCAGACGACCTTTGTGATTCTATTGTCAACAGGAGACAGTCATTAATCAGGTTTAGGGGGCCATGCCGTATAGAGAGAATGTCTGTTTACCATTTTAGCATCAGATTAAGCCCCACATACTGTAGAACACTACTCATACCGCTAATATGGTGTAAATTGTGGAATCTCTACATGGATTTGAGTAGTGGGGATAACATTTCAAGTTAGCCAAGATTACTGAACTGCTCATACCCATATCTACTCAAGGCAGTAATTATGTGGATGAGCATTTCTGCTTGCAGCACACTCGCACAGCACAATCGCCGCGATCACCTCAACTCCGCAATGCCTATCGCGGCGATTGAACGGGATAGTTGAAGTGTAACATGCTAAACTGCATGCTGTTTTGTTAGCTTATTCGTTAACTCTGTCGACAACCTGGATGTGAAAAACACTGTAAAAATCAATAAAAAATAAATGAAAGAAGAATAAAAAGCGGCAAGCATGCAATGGAAAAATAGGGTGATACGCAGGCGCACGCTCACATTTACAGCGTACTGGTTGTCTGCTGTGTTTTCGTGCTAGTTATACTCGTCGCAACGAGTGACACTCGTTGAAATCAATGCATGCACGCAGCTGCAGCGAATTTGCCTTCAGGAAATCACAAAAGTCAGTCATGAAAACACAACTTCATCTGAAGTTCTTATACTCCTATACGATCTTGAAAGTCCGGCTGATGCCGGACTTGCGGACATAGTTCAGTGCTCGTCTCACTTTTGTCGCAGAACTCGTCAGTGTTTTTTTTTGCCAATTGATACGTTTGATACGTTCAATAGACGACTTCAATGTGACGCATTTCTAACAAAACAGGTAACGTCAGGTTAAGACGTGTTTTGCCTTCGGTAAACGATTACCATAACGGTATGAAACGGGTAAAGTCACGCTTTGGCTTGTCTGAACTGTGGCATGGATGAATTCACAGAAACTGAAATGTACAGTACAGTCAGGGTCAAACGTTATTGTACCACTCGTAGGGGCTGGCCGCACCGCATCACTCATTAACCCACATTGATACACGTTAACCCAAGGGATCGAGGTTTGGGTTAACTTGTATGAACATGGGTTGACGAGTGTTCCGACAGGGCCTTCCTTTCCTGCGGTGCAATTGACATTCACAGTGAAATGATCTTTTATTATTTTATTTATTCATTTATTTCATGCACCTGCAGGTGCACCAGAAATAAAGAGATAGAGAATTATGAGGAAAAATCAGAGAATAGATGTTATATTGTATTGTTATATTATATGTTATGTTGTTATATGTGTTGCTGTATAATTTTTTCCCAGAAAAAACACCTAAAAAAGATGCGAAATTGACTCATTCGACAACCCAACAATGGAAAATAAGGAAAACCTCTTTGAAGTCCTCATCTCTCTGGAAACAACCCGGAAACATTAGAAAACTCACGAACTAGTAACGGAGTAAATTGTTACCGCAAACTGAACGCATGCACATTTGTCAGAAGAGAAACTTTTTTTTACTGCTACACGAACCAACCAGCTGTAACTGTAATCGCACTTTTCTCTGAGATGGTTCAGGTTTGAATAATTGCTAGCATTTTTCGTCGTATTTTTTGAGGTTTACAACTACGTACATCAGAGGGAGGAATTGAAGCACATGCTTTCCACGAAAACAATTAAATGATGCTGTCAGACCGAATTTCCGTCCATGATGGAAATAGACTTTATGCGGTTTTCGCCATTTATTTTACTAGACGATGCCGTCGAGATTTCCATAATCAAGAGGGATTGAGGGAAACCACGCGCTTCATCATGCGTACTCATACTCGCTAATTTTTCCTGCTTTGACATTTATCACGTGTGAATCATTTTTATCGTACCTTGTAGGGGAATAACAATGGTATGTTTAGGCAGCTGTACGATGCAAGTAATTCTCAAACAACTAAGTCAAAACATCTGTTTCTTTGCAGAAAATGTCTGTGAATGTTTTGCAGAAAATGAGTTTATACAACTGCTATGTTCGTGCAGCATCGGATGCTTTTCAATTATCGTGGACTTTCAGAGTGAAGAAAAAAGAAATAAACATCACTGTTAGGTTCAATTTGAAGAATGGACGAGGCAAGGGAATTCAGTGGAATCACATAGGCATTACTTTTCGGGAGAAGAATAAAAGCTAAGCTATCGATGCTCTCAGAGGAGTAGGAGATCGAAATTCATATTCGGTATCCGTTTTTGTTAATTGTTCAGTTTCTGTTTTGCGCATAAACCCTATGCGAAAACTAAATATAATAGTGGATCTCCTCCAGCATTTATTCAGTAAGGTGAAGGAGATCTATGAAATTGTATTTCATGAGTTACGCGTGGGACTATCGCTCACAGTGAGCATTTTAGCGAAATTCATGAACGGCCCGGAAAATGTTCTAGCTTCGCCACCTTCTAAAAAAATGGGCGAGTTTTCTAGGCAGAAGTGGACATGCAGTCGATGCCATTAAGTTTACTCAACAACAAACAGTGTATAGTGCCAGAAGCTGTTACGAACTCCAAGACCAGTGGGGGAAGCATGAAACTGAAGGCTCCGGTTGCTAGAACACAGATCAGGCTCAAAAGCTTCACGATTCGGCTTACTGCGGAACTTAAAAAATTTCTCAGCCACGATATTCTTCGCATGTCGCTCCCTACATTCAAGAAATTGGCCACAGTCAAAACTCGCTCACTGGTTCCCTAGAGTCAATACCTGTATTGTACTTGTATATCCTGTACGTATTTACTATGTATGTGATATTTGACACGCGTGGATGAACTATGTATAGTCTACAGCTTTTGCTTACGCCTTAAAATAAATAAATAAATAAGTCTGTCGAATCTTAGCCTAAAAACTCGACTGCTCTTGATGAGCGGAAAGGATTGAACCCTCCTAGGACCACTCGAGGATCTCGCCGCTGGATCCTCATCTGTTCCTCCGTGACGTAGCTTCTGCTGCTAGATGTGAATCTTCCGGGATTTCCATTATTCCCTTCTGTGGGCAGTAAGTCTTTCGACTGGATGTGACATCCACGCAGATAGTGAGTGCACTGGGACTTCTGGTCTTATTTGCCTGTGAGAAGCGATCTCCGCACTGGCCTCGCGACACATTTTCATTAGTCCATCGCTTTATTTCTGGGAACTATACAGTGCTTGAATTATATGCACATATAACAGGGAATTCATGGAGTACAGCACGTCTACGAAGTGATCTCTGCGCTAATGGTAAGCCGTGAGTAACACAATGAACTGGGAAGTGCAGACGGCTGTTGCCACAATACGAAATTATTAGCCGACTAGACAGGATACTACGGTATCTGGGGTGCAATTCACAATTTTTTATCGCTCCGTTCAGAGAATAGGGCTATTCGCGTGGTCGCCCGATAGGTTAATGCGAAGATCGTATTTCTCGCAGGGAGAATAAAAGAACTGCAAATATCAGGGGCTGAGAATTTATTTGCCTAGTTATTAGGGTGCTTTCTCAGAAGTTTCTCGAGCGATTTTAGAGCAAGGATTCATCCAGGACAACAAGTAAACTACCCCTTCAAGGGATAGAATTGTTGCAAATTGCTTGCATGCCATCGCCTGCCTAAAAACTTGTTGCTAATACGCTTTCATTTTTGAAGTGTTTTTTTTTAAGAAAGGGTGAATTGAAACTACTTCATGAGTTTTTCCCGAAAACAGCAAGCTCCTAGCTTTTTGCTTTCGATTACTATATGCAATTTTTTAACAAAGCCCAAGTACAAACCACAATTAAATGGCAACGCTTTGTCACTTCGTCCAAAACATCGAGGGATACCACTCCACAACTTTCATGGGAAAGCTCATTGAAAACGATTGTTTCATTAACTTTTCTCACAAGTATTGAGAAGTGATCAGATGCTTGCTTCCCAAAATGTGGTCAGATAGTTGACGAGGATATGCTGACTTATATGGAGCTGATTAGAAAGATAGGAAGAATCATGATCAAGTTCAAATCCAAGAAGCGCCACACCTCAAAAATCCATTAATAGGCAATGAAAACACAGAACGAGCAGTGTCTCATGTCCACGAAGAGTACCTCATAATCCAAATCCATCAAGTGAGAGGGACCATATAATTGTACTCAGCTAGATAATAGATGTTATCTCGGACTAATACATATGTCACTGAATCTTCTGGATGAATCCCTCATATCATCCAAGTCTCTCTCCCACTTCCAAAAACTCTAAGGGATAAATGAATGGACATGAACTTGGCATGCCGCAGCAATGATTATGTGGTATCTGTTAATAATGCCCCTGTTTTATAAAGGGAAAACATTGAACTTCATAGAAGAAATGTTCCTGGAAATATACATGGGTAAAATCCCTAGGAATCTGAGAAACATGCTTCCAGACATATCCGCCTTTGGACGAGTTTGTTAAAGAAGGAACAGTGCTCGACTGGTGGTTGGCTCCGAAGGGTGATTCTTATAAGTCATGAAAATTTCATCATGTAGCAGCGACTGACCTCTGTTTGCGGAGGTTGAACCCATTTATCAATCCATTAGAAATAAAGGTCCAAAATTTCTCCTCGTACAGTTATCATAAGCACGTATGTATGTAGTCGCAAGGAGTAGCCCAAGCATTTGGTTCCTTAAACTTTGTGGGCATGAGAACTGTTCACCTGTGCACCAGTTTTGAAACAAAAGGAATTCTGTACAAGAAGTAGTTCCCGTGTAAGGAACATAAGAGGCTCCGTTGTTGCATAGGTCCACTTCGCTGTTGGAATATGTCCACTAAAGTTCTCATGTAAGTTCATTTTTTAATATGTTGTGTAAATGATAAATATAAATTCATTATAATTGTAAATAATAAATATAAATTGTGTAGCCCTTTCAGGCCCTGAATGAGGCGAAATAAGCCGAAACGTTGGCTGAGAAGGAATAAAGAAGTTTAACAATCTCGGGTATCGTTAAACAGAAGATTTTACACGAATTTGTGATATGCCCAGATTAAATGACAGTCGTGCATGGAGTCATTTTTTGATAGTTTGATGCTTGTCCTGGAAATTCCTCTGTCATGGAGAGAAAAAAGTACGTCAAAGAAAAATGAGAAGATTTTTTCCTGTCAAGAAAAAAAATATCTTGCATGTGTACAACTACTCCTTTACTTTCACGGCGTTCTTACTATGTGTAACATATCAGCTCATTCCTGCTATCGAGCCTAACATGTTTACAGTGAGACATAAGCCTCTATTCCAGTGCCACCGAGGTGCAAGCTGGGATCAGGCGCACCTAACAGCCGAACGACTCTGTTTTCTCTCGCGTCTCCCACATCTCAGCGAGTTCCCGTAATCGGGATCCAATCCAGTCGTGAGCGCTAGACACGGGTCCACGCCGAGTGCAGATATTCCTACTATCGCACAACCACAAAAACACAGTTTATGTACTCGAAATGAATCACGGCAATACTGCGGAAGCGAGGGTGAAGAGCTGGGACCATCCATATCATATTTCCATTCTAGGTATGAATGTGCAGCGAGCGATCAAATTAAATTTTCAAACCTTGAATATGAGGAGAAAGGCAGTGAGCTGCAAAATTTTTTTAAAAAAACTCAAAACTTGTCAGAAATTTCCTGATAAGAGCAATTCTGCTTCTAGTGTGTTGAAAATATGTGGAACTTTTAGTGTATATTCTTTCACAACAATCTCTCCTGAAAGAAGTTTTTTTAGACGAGAGAAATGGTGCGCTCGGCTCTTTAGCTCCATATTTTCTATGTAGATGAGGAGGAATGGTGTATCAGTCCCACAATGCTTGCAAAAATGGATATTTTGCAAACATATTTATCATGACTTGCCCTTTATTGGGTACTCATAGTCATTCAGTCGTCTTAAAAAGGTTCTAGAGGAAGTTCACTCTCTGTATGTTTCGACTTTTTAGCACAAGTGTTTTCAAATACACCTGTTGTGTCAGAAAAGCTACTGGACGAGTGAGTCAGCTAATCCTTTGTGAATTACTGGATGCTTGTTGATCATTCTTAGACCAGCTTCAGCGCAAGCCAAAGAGCAGAGATTTGTGAAGAGCGGGAAGACGCTCGTAGGGAAACATTGTTTTCTTTGCAGGATTTTCTTGACAGTGTGGAAATGTATGGAATACAGCGCAAGAAAAAATTTTTTTTGTTAAATGAATACTCTAATAAGATGGTAAGATCTTCGAAGAATTTTAAAGAATTTTTAAGCGGAAATTTGTTCCGATGACAATGAAGTAAAGAAGAAGATGATGATGAAAGAGCAAAATGTGCTCCTTCGCAAATGAGCGGAATGGATTGAAGTCTGAACTGCACCTCATGAACGCCGATGCAAATAAATGAACGAAAATTTTAAAAAATGTATGGGCATAAACGATGATATGATATACTTCGAAAATTGTGAATATAAGTGATAGAACCATCCACTCCCCCCCCCCCCTCCCGAGAATGGGTTGGCAAATTTTTGAAATTACGTACTTTACAATACATTGTATTAGTTTATTTTCAATTGTTTATTTTTATTATTATTTCAGTATAATTTTTATTATTTATTTATTATTACAATTAATATTTTCATTAATTTTGTTTTTCGTCTGGGTCCCCAAAACGGCGGAGACCCCACTTTTTTCCCACGCCCTCCCCTCCCGCCCACTTTCTGCGTCCGCCACTGCTCAAACCTATGATGTAGCTGAATATGCTGATGTGGGAGTTAGGAAGTCGCACAGTGAAATTCTTGAGGTTGTTGGAATGAAGCTGCATAAAATTAGAGGGGAATCTATTGACATGCGAAAAATTAATAAAATGAAGGAATTAAATGGACATGCAATACATTCAATATTACCCATAAGTGTTTCAAAAAATTGTTGATAGGAAGGCTGGCTTTATGCTCTTACAGCGGTTGAACGGGTTTTCGTACCGTGTTGGCCCAAAACTGACGGTGGCACAACGTCCTTTCAATTGTCCCACCGTTATACTCTACTGCGTTGTCCATGCCCATTTACACCATAGTCAGCCCACTGTACTTATTATCTTCCCGGGATCATCAATTTTGCCATGGTGGCCCTTCCGACCTCGTGAATTCCTCAGTTTAAGTACAATCTGCCCAGTATCACTTGACAATTAGACCAATTTTTTTTCTTCTTCCATGGTGGATCCACACTGATTTGTACCTAGAAAATTTCAAGAAAATTCAAGATTACTCCAAGGGCGAGTACCACACGATATGACTGTGGACCTCATAACCCTGGCCCTTCGGTAACCCCGTGATTTCCATGATTGGATGGCGATTGGCACAAAGTGGGCCCTCCATTTGCTTGCGGTTGGCATGCCTTACTCCAACAAGTGAGTTATCATTGAGGTTAACTTGCTATGAAAGTTCACTGGTTTCCCTCAAAAGTAGCAGCGCTACCGATAAAACTGGGCCACCAAGCGGAAGAGCTAAAATCTCGTCCGAAGAGCTCAGGAACAGGTGCACAGGATGGTGGGAACCTATCGGACCAGGTAGCTGCAGCTGCACAGGTGGCCGCCTACTTAGTGGATGGGTTAGTCTTGAGGTTCAACCGAAGCTTTCTATAAAATCGCTGGTATCTCCATGGAAATAGTAAGCTATTTAGAAAATATAGTTGCAAGAGACTGTTATAAAAAACTAAAATGGATTTTATTTATTTATTTGTTTGTTTATTTATTTATTTATTTATTTATTTACATGCACATAAGTGCGCCATACAATGGCGGATCACGAGCACAATTTGAAGAAGAAGCACAGTCGGATTTGAAGAAGTTTTCTTGCGGTCCTGTGTCTATGTAATAATTTCGTAAAGCAACCAGATGCTGCTCAAAGCTTTATAGCGAGATTTCAGTGTGGAAAGCATCCGGATGATGTTGAAACCGAAAAGCTCAAGAAATGATGTAAGCAGCAGCCGCTATGGTTTCTAGAAAACATTGACGAGGAAGCTGAAGCGAGAAAAGCGAGCGAACACATATATCTTCCGCGTGGCAGCCATCAGCAAAACAACGCTCTGTCGCTGGTTCAGCCTCCGCTTGCTAAAATTTGCTGCTGTTCACTAAATAACTGTCTCTGGCCGGAGGGATCGTGGCCAACGTTTTACCTCTCAACTCGGAAAAACTACACAGTAAATATTGACACCAATACGCTTTTCTTCCACCTACACCTGAGGTTTTTCACATGCATACGAAAACAGTCGCGTATTTGCGTGGCTCGCGTAATCCACCCGCTTATATTTCCATTCATGCGAATTTCGTACCGAAATTATGCTAAATACGAAATCGTGCGTGTGGCACTGGAGCGCGTGTGTGTACCAGCGTCTCTGGATTACGCAAATATGCCCTGCATTGGTCTCACTGGAGAGTTTTCTGCAAGAAAAAGGGAAACGATGCTGTTCTCTATGAAGAATTGAGCATAGTTTATAGTCGATCTACAAGAAATTGTACATGTCTCCCCAGCAACGCAGATAAAGGAAAAAGAAATGAAATATCCAAGTATTCTCGTGTGAAAACAAAGCAGTGCTAACATAATATTCCTATCGAGAGAAGCTGATAGCTCTCGTTGGGCTCGCTTTTTCCTGGAAAAATCTCAACAAAGTAGGTTATCCATCCGAGCATGTTTCTATCTGCAGATAATCGATGGAGACTTAGCTTAACCTTGGTTCAATTTAAATGAAAGTATAACACTAAGGAAAAAAAAACCAACGGTGAAAGAACTATCATAAGAGCTAAGGCCCTGCAGAAATTCTCTGTCGTGGAGATTGCTTCGATGGAATTTTTCGCTGCGCTGATTATTGCGAAGAAATTCCTTGAATATTTTCTTCATATGAGGCACGAATAAATCAAAGATCGTCTTCCTGATGATATTGAATTTTTCAACCAACTTTTCTCCTTGAATTGAATTTTTTACGTGCACAAGTATGAACTCAAAACATGGTAGAACACAGATGACACAGATGATGGATATGGTCGCTCTTTTGTAGATTTTCATTTTTTGCACTAATTTCCCTAAGTAAAAATTAAATAAAAATAAAAATAATTTCCTAAGTAAGTCGTGCGGGGCTAGGATGCTTCGGGATTTGAGAAATATGGAGCACTCAGGACAGTGATGAGTTTTCTTACTGTTTGAAGACGAAACCCTAAGAGTGCTGAGAAGTTTGTCGGCCAAGCTGGCTTAGTTCTGGGTGAGGACTTGTTAAAGCATAGCGAAAACTGGGTGGAAAACCAACTTTCGCGTCTTGCTTCCCCTAGCACAACCTATAGACCATCGTTAGTTTCGTAGTTGAAATCCCATGGATCTCAATCCAGAATTCGGATTCGATAAGAGATAAACTGAGTTCTGGACATGAAAGAAGCAATTTCAAAGAATAGTCCAATAGCAACAGAAACAATTAAGTAATGATGCAGCACAGACTCTCTAAAAATGTAGAATCCATAAGAGAGTAGCGAATGGAATCGAAGCCTAGCATTTCTGCCAACAACTCATGCGTATCTCTTTAAAGATGACGAGAACTTTTATCGCAGTATGTTTATGTTTTACATGAAAGTGTCAAGGATAATGAGGAGCACAACGCCAGTAGGACCAACATGCGAAAGATTCTGCTGCATGGCCGATCACTGGGCACAACTGTTGCTGTTCTTCTATCGTTTCTGTCTCGTCACTCAGAACTATTTTTAGCCAGATGTCACTCTCGTTTGCTCCTATGGCAGCTTATACTAGATGTGTGCATTAGTCGCACTTCAAAAATTGCGGAAGCTTCTCCAGAAACAAATCAACACGGTATGTACGTCTCAAATGAAAATGCATATTGCAATCAAAGCAGCAGCAGAAACGAGTGCGTTTCGTCTGCGCCTGAGCTCCGTCTGGGATGCAACTTGGCCTGACCTTCCTCATAAAGACGCACCTGCTTTCGAACGCCCGCATAAACCAGAAATTGCCCTCAACAGGATGGATTTGTTTTTCCAGCGTTTTTGGGCCAGGATTCATGAACGCACAATCTCAGATAGAGGAAGGATGGTTGGTGGGGGGGGGGGGGAGGCGGAAGGTGTGGGAAGAAAAAAATGGTGTATCTGCTAATTTGAGGACTAGTTTGGTTAGAATTCCAAGCAATAATCGTCTCATAACCTTCAAAATTTTCATTTGAAACCTAGGAAGTTCATTTTCAAACATTTTGGGGGAAATACCTTCGAAAAACTGATGAAAATTGTGAATTAAAAATAAGGCGCTACAGAATTGCTAGGTATTTTACCTAGAATTTTTGAGAAGTTTGTAATCTCATTATCGGGAAGCAAGACCGAGAAGGATGTCGAGGAGATTTAACACTTCAATCTCATTTTCATCCCGTAGTGCTGTGCCTAATTTGAACTTATGTTTCTTGGTAGAACAGTTTCATGGCAGCCGCAATCTGAGTCAGGGACTCTGTTCATACCAAGTATCATTACACATTTCCTCATCAAAACGTCTGCGCTAGCGACGCATTAGGCCTAGTATTCTAGAAGAAAGTGCAAAGTGGTGATTGCTCACAGCGCATTTTTGCATTTATGTACTGCATCTGCTCCCAATGAGAATTTGAGGGGTCAAAGGATTCTGAAGGGAATGAGCTGCTAAGGCGCCGTTCTTTGCAGTTCTATATTGGTGTTAGATTCAGATTTTGAGATCACATTTTTTGTAACAGTAACTAACGTAAAAATCCGGAACAAAATCTGAAAGTCTAAGAAAGAGCGGTATGACATGTTGGGGACAGAAAAATTATTCAAATCAGGAGTCCTACCATTTCTTCCTTCGAAGGGAGGCCTAAAGGATGCTCCGGCGTTTTGTGAGGAATTCCATTCGGGAGAAGAGGTCTTCTAAGAAATGACTGGAAATGTTCTACGACATAACAGTTCTTGGAAAACAACACCTCGAGAAAATATCTCTACTGTACTGAAGACAAACTCATGTAACGCTTGCTCTCGCCTACAAACTCACAAAGACACAATAGCAGCGGAACCTGCTGGTGACATTTGATTCTGCCGTGGTTTATCCGAAATTCAGCTTTGAATTCAGCTTTGATTCTCCCCACATTCTGGCCTGTTTTGAATGGGGAGTGCAATTGAAATGGAGGAGAAAACATTATACCTCTGTCCTGGCCCCGCATGCATCATAGAGATTACCCAAGCTAAGGAATTGACCCTTTACACGGCATACACCAGAATGTTTACACGTACGTTACGTTGTCTAAACCCTTTTAATTTGGGTGATCCGGAGATGTTTATTGAGCTACCCATAGTTATGAAACTGACCATCCTTCCAGTGATGCATCCGAGCCATGTTGGTGGACCTTCAGCGGTATATTAATTAGGAGAGGAACAGTAGGAATATGAGTTCGAACACGTATTCCGAATAAGTGGTAAAATTGAATATTCGAAAAGGTGGGAGCCCCACAGCGTTGTAGAAGCGATAAATGCAGCGCTGTGATAACTGTATGAGCACAGGGCTCTATCTTCTTCAGGTTGTCGAGTTTTCGGACCTCGCTAGAATCCAGGTATTGATAAGAAATTATCCCTTCCCTACATGATTTCTCTAGTTCTTCTGTCATTTCTTAACTAGGCTAACCATATCCATACCCAAAATATTTCATATCTGCGTTGATCTCTTGAAGAGTTTACCTGAACTTGGCGACGCTCCGGAATCCTACGATTTTTACCAAAAATTTCACGATTTTTGTGTAGCGCATGCACTAGTTTGTATCGGAACCAGTAGCGTCCCAACCCACACAGTTTTTGCGCGAGGATATTAGATGCTGGAGCGTCATCACCAATTAATAGAAAAACTAGCCCATGGAAATCCAGAAAAAAAATGCTACATATGACGTCCACCAGACTATGATTACCTTTTCGATTTTCGTTTTTTTTTTCAGTTTTAGCAGAGTCGTTCAATTATCGCTTATCTTCTTGTACTAATTTCTTTGGTGTTATGGCAATGCCACTTTGGGTGCATCTAATAACTAAATAAATATAATAGAATGCTTCTAGTCGACCTGAACCGTACCTAACCAAAAAGAATGCGTTTACATTGCCAGACATCAGGATAACCAAACATCATCCCTGCTAACCTTGTTTCCGCGCAAGAACAAAGATCTCGCACCGGTGATCGTTGCACTAATCCAGGAGACACGGTGTCGCCGATCACTGTTTGACAGGGGCAAAAAATTTTGAACCCGCTGATCGCTCGACGAGATCGTGCAGCGCGTGTGCACGTGAATCGAACGTGCAGCGACGAGGTTGTTACGGGCGGCGATCAACGGCAATGTACACACACCTCGATAAATATGTTTCGAGGGAGTAGAAAGGCAAGCGATTCGTCTCGAGCCGCTGGGAAAGGGACTAATGGACAGTGTTCAGAGACCGGTCACGAATGGTAGGGACCGAGTTGACATCCCTTTTGCAAGGTATTTTCTGAAGCAATAAAGCGGTGGCAGATTAAAATCAGGAAATATGGATGGAATGAAGGGCCAGGTCAAACAAAGATGAAGTTTCTCCGTTTTACCTCAGAATTTTCCTGAGAACCACAGCAGCAAACGAGGAAGGAGTGCTTGTCTTCGGAAAGAACATGATTTTCAAGCTGAAATATGGATGTTCATGGATCAGAGCATGCCTCAAGGATCAATGGCCCAGTTTTTAAAATATTCTGCATTAACTGGATAATACCAAGGCATATCTGCTTTGGCGTTGCAGTCTCCCACATTTCAGTGTTTTGCTGGTTACAGCCTTCCAACTAACGCTTTCACGGGAATTTTCTGTTGATTCTGAATTAGTGACAAGGCAAGTGCAGGAGTGTTACCCGGCAGATTGAAGTAATACCTTATGTCGATTTAAGCATTTCCTAAGAGGATGTGTTACAGTATGCATACCGTATTTGCCCGGGAGCCTGTGAGAGTTAACGCATTGAGCGGTAGCGGTTAGGGCGGGCGAGCGGACAATGCACAGAATTGTTAAGAGGAGCTCCCGAGGTTCGGAAACCAACTGTGTCGACTACTTCGAGTTTTCGCATTGTGCCCTTATCCTAGCACCTCATCATTAGACGAGAAAACATAAAGGTTTCATCTCGACCCGTTGGGTTAACCTTTAGCACCTCCCTTGTGAAGCTTCTTCAGAAGTCTAGCCGTATTTTCTTTTAAAGACCTTCAATTCCTAGTTTCGTTCTGTTTGTGGATTACACCAGGCTGTAATGAAAATAGGGGGTAAGTGACATGAACGACACCACAACACTGATACGGGTAACCGCGAAAAATAATCTCGTTTTGTATAATTTACAAACTTGTAAGCCGAATACTAGGTTGCCAGCGATATTCTTTACGGGCTAATGTTTCGGTTTCGGTGGCTTCTTCATCAGAGCCCAAAACGGTCAAACCTATTGTGGAAGTAGCCGCAAAAACACAGCATCTGTCAAAAAAACTAAGAACCAGGCCATGCTCCGAAAACATGAGGTTCCTCTTAAAGTCAGAATGCCACCCTCACGGGCCCTTCTAGAAGTCAGTATGAATAAAAATTGGAACTCGTTTTGACGAAGAATTCTTATAGTGGAAAGGTTGTACTTGTCCCATATCTGATAAGTTACGCAGTGAAAGAGATTTGTCATCCAAGCACTTCGTCTCAAGATCTGGAACCAACATTGTCTACGGTAGTAGTTACGAAAGAATGCTGCTACCTCGGCGTGACTATTTGTCCTAAAATTATCATCATACTTACTTCCTGTCGATGAATGTCTGCTGATAATAAAGGAGCAAAGTACACGGTTTCATCTTTTAAAAAACAACACCGAGGTGGCTGACTGTCTGTTTTGAAAAACAACCGCATGCCTTCTCGGCGATGTTGTCGTCTGAAAGGGGATGATACAAAGTGATGGAATGAGGAAGTGGAGATCTGTTTGGTCAGCTGTGGATGGACGAGAATGCCAGTGACAAATCCGAGAGTCGACGTTTCACTCTTCGATCTATTACTCTCTTGAGAGCCGCAACAGCTGTTCACTCGAAAACACCCCAGTGTTCCTTTATAAATCCATGTCGAGTGGAAAACTTCCGGACAAAGTTCGCCAGAGAGAAACACCTCTGACATTTGTTGCAAACACTTCGTATCTCTTCGTATCGATGTGGAAAACACGCAAAGATTGATGTTTTCATGCGGCAAAGCGGCGATGTTTCTCCGCCAATGGAAAAATTTCGTTCTTGGTCAATGACGCACTTGATTAGTCGCCATCACCATGGACGCGGTTGCAACAGCAGGCTCGTACAAATTGGTTTCCTCTGTTTTTGGGGGTGCAAAAAGTGTGCCGCATGGCACCAAAGATTGATGTGTGATTGCTAATGCGAAAACTGCGAGCTGCACTCAAGACACCTACGGAGTGGCGAGTGGTGGAATTGTTGAAATGAATATCGATGCTGAAAGCGAGAATAAGGAATGTTAGCACCAAATTAAAGGAAAAACGGATGATATCCGGTGGTGTGAACCTCTATACTTTCTATTTAGATCGTCGTCAAGTAATTGAGACACTCTACACTTTTATCGCTCTTCCAACTTTTCTCCTCTGTTAGGAATTCTCCTCTGTTAGGAACCTTCAGGATACGGTGTGGTCATTATACAGTGGGCGTCAAAACTTTACGCCCACCCTAAAAATTCGTCGTTTTGGGCGAGGATCGAGCTTACCCGATTAATGGAGTTTACAATCGTTTCCCGCGTGCTTGAAAACCCCGGAGTGTTCCATCAATTCTTCTTTAGGTGGTCCTCTAATTTTTTTATTCGTTTTTGAAAGGAAAATGTGGCGGTTCAAAACTTTACGCCCACCCTTGGAAATCTCGTTTACTGAGGATAGGAATTGCAAACAAGCAGGCAAACGATACGGACTGATGTAGTAGCGCCCAAGAAGACCTTAGGAAACCTTACAGAGCATTCAAAATCAACGTCAAAGGTTTTCTGCCTGTCACTGTTTGAGCAAACTCTCCCCCGAACAAGTGTGAACAAAACCAAGTTTTTCAAAGACTTTGGGTGGTCGTGGACACTTGATATTTTTATGAATAATTTTAATGCGTATATATGAAAAAGGGAACACTAGAACACATTTCAAGGTCAACACGACAGTCATATCATCCGTCTGGTCCTCCTCCTCCACAGTGTCGGCTGAGAAAGGTGCTTCAAGTCGTGATTCTGGCAAAGTTGTGGACGGTGTGTTGAAGGAAATATGAGAGGAAATGCCTTTATAGAGCTGCTATGAATCGCTGATTCCATCGGAATCCCGTGTGTGTAATTCCGAAGTTAGTGGTCTGTGCTGACCATCGATATTCAATCGCCAAAGTTGGTGCAAAAAAGAAACCTCCCATTTCTCTAATAAATCCCTACGGCAATGCAAGATTCGCCAGGAAAATCGTTGCCTGTCTTTTACCCCAGCGCATTCAAAGTTTTGAGCGAAATCTTGCATGTTAATAAAAACTATGAACAATGCCGCCCAAGCCCACATGCTGTTCATGTTGTGCCTAGTAAAATCATTCGACCCCAAGAGTGGTGTGGTGTCTACCCGAGAACAGGCATTGTCTTCTTGGTTCAAATGTTCTCAAAATGCTGATATGCGAAGAGACTGGTCAATTTGAAAACAGTTAGCGGGAATTTAATGCTGATTTTCTCGGTCGACACTGTGAGGGAGAAGGATCAGGCGGGTGATATGGCAGTCGTGCCGACCTTGAAATGTGTTCCAGTGTTTCCTTTTCCATCTATACATATTAAAATTATTCATGGAAATATTGGCTATGTGTCTGCGACCACCCAAGTTCTTTAAAAAATTTTGTTCTATTCACACTTGTTCGAGGGAGAGTTTGCTCAGTCAGTGACAGGTAGAATACCTTTGGCATTGATTTTGAAAGCTCCATAAGGTTTCCTAAGATCTTCTTGAGCGCTACTACATCAGTCCATATCATTTGCTTGCTTATTCGCAATTACTCTCCTTCGTAACCGACATTTTCAAGGGTGGGCGTAAAGTTTTGAACCGCCACATTTTCCTTTCAAAAACGAATAAAAAATTGGAGGACCACCTAGAAAAAATTGGTAGGACTTTCCGGGGTTTTCAAGCCCGCTGAAAACGATAATAAACTCCATTACTCAAGAAAGCTCGATCCTCGCACGAAACTACGAATTTTTAGGGTGGGCGTAAAGTTTTGAAGCGCACTGTATGCACCCATCACCTGCAGTCACCTATCAGGGACAGATTCGACGAAATCAAAAATCCGAGTCTAGAGTTTCACGAAGTCATCGGTTATTAGTCGGAGACGTTCAAAGTTGAGGAAGTGCTACTCGGCGAAGAAGCGTTTCAGAAATTCGGACGAAATTCTAGTTGGAGAGCGCGAAGTTGTTCAAGGCTGGCGTGCATAGTGTCGTAGTTTATGCCTGCTTCTCCTGGTGCCATCGGGTCAATGAACCCATATAAGGGTGCGTTTTGTAGAGCAAAACGTTCTTCTCGACACATTGACGTGGTATTTATTGAAAAGTTACAAATGTAGCCCCGAATTGAATACTGTAAATGTTGAAGTTGTCGATCACGTTGCTGCCAGCAAATCCGATGAAGGAAGGGCCCGCCGTGGCCCAGTGGTGTGGGGAATGGCAGGATACGGGTCCACCGATGAAGAAAGTTCCCACCGTGGCCCAGTGGTGCGGGGAACGTGAGGATACGGGTCCAGCGATGGAGAAAGGGCCCGTCGTGGCCCACTGGTGCGTGGGACGCCATGACACGGGTCCACTGATGAAGAAAGGGCCCGCCGTGGCCCAGTGGTGTGGGGATTGGCAGGATACGGGTCCACCGATGGAGAAAGCGCCCGCGGTTGCTCAATAGTGTGGAAAACAACAGGATACAGATGGAGAAAGGCTCCGCCACGGCCCTACAATGAGAGAAGCGCGAGAACGCTGGTCCACCGATGGAGGAAGGACCCGTCGTACCTTTCTGGTGTGGAGAACATCAGGATCACTTTGGTCCGATAGTGTTGAGAATGTCGGGATGCGAGCACGCCCCTGGAGAACGGATCCGGCTTACCCTAACTGTGAGGAAGGCGCCAGAATGCGGGCGCTCAGGTGGAGGAAGGGTCCGCCGCGGCCCAATGGTGTGGATTACACCAGGATACAAGTCCGCCAATTTATGTAGGATTGGTCTGCTGTGACTCAGTGAAGTGGAGAATACATGGATACGGTTCAACCGACGGTGAACTTGTTCATTGTGGACTAATAGTGAAGATGACGCCAGAATACGGGTCCACCGATGGAATGGCCCGCTGCGCCCCAGTAGTGTGGGAAACACTCGAATATGATTGAGCCTTGGTCCAATAGTGTGGGGAACGGTACGATACTGTTCCGCCGATAGAGAACGAGTCTGCGTTGGCCCGGTAGTGAGGAATACGCATGAATACGCTATACGATGGAGAACAGACTTCTCATGCTCGCACTCAACTCATAAGAAGGGCTTCGTGTTTGGGCCCATTTAAAAATTGGTTCTGCTTCTTTATCAATTTTCTAGAGATTTGGCAAATGCGAAGCTTTTGCACATGTCTCAAGTGGCTGCCCCACCCCACTTTCTAGCGTCCCTAGCCTATTAAAGCAAAGAAAGATTGAATCGTTTTCGTAGATGTTCGTTATATTGTTGTTCACGGTTTGCTCAGCACAAGTTCTCAAATAATCTTCTACTAAGTTTATAACCAACGTTCATCAATTTCCTTTCTCAAATTCTTAGAATATTTGTATCACTTTACAGTTAAACTGTATCTTCCCTTGCATTCAAGTTCTCTTCTTTTTGTGTATTTTTACCTTTCTCAAATTTACCAATTTTTTTTGCTCTCCTTCACAGAGCTTGAGAAGCAGGCCCCTTCTCGGATGCCTTGGAGTTCAAGGAAATTTGACATTTGATTAGATTCAAAGCGGAATGTACAAGTATGACCCTCTTTATTCGAGAAGGCCAGGTGGAATCTTTATCAGTGCGTGGAGAAGTTTTGAAAATTGACAGTTATATTCAATGAGAGTCTCCACATCTCCATGCTATATCAGAAGCCATTGAATATGTACATATATCAGCGGTCAAGATAAAATAATGCTGAACATTCAGGCCTGATTTGTGTCGGGTGTGCACAGTTCGTTCTAATTTTTCCTCACAGTAAAATTGCAGTCATTAGGCTGACATTGTTTTATTACAAAAGTCCACCTCTCGAGGTAACAGCTGGCGATTGGCAGAATTAGAAATTTGTCTAATTTCGGAAATATTGAGCGAACCACTTAAAATTTAATATCGATAGAATTTGGAATTTTACGACAAATAGCATCATCGCTGAGAGTGAGGTGTACAACCGATGAAAACATGAATTCCTATTTCCTATTTCAGTCTACATACACAGATATGAGCTATTTGAACGATAATCGAAGTTAAGCTGAGGTACAATTGCTCCTTCTTTCCTTAGCTCTGATCCATTGGAAACTTCTTCTCAACAAAGCTACTGCAATTATCGCAAAAAATCCAGCATTTAGAGAATATTTTGGTTTCTCTCGCACTATGAGAAAAATAATCAGGGAAAAAGTTGTCCTTACTTTCCATATAATTGCACATTTTTCCACATCTCCTGTAGTAAATAGATGCGTAGTTTTCCACTTCTGGGGAAAATATGAATTGCAAACAGGTGTTGAGAGGTCACGCAACAATAACTAGTAATGTAGTAAGACAGATGTAAAGAAAGAACTGAATGTTCAACTGTGTTTTCATCTATATTGTGTTTTTGAGGTGTTTTGATGTGTTTCTCGTTTTTGGCGCACTGTATGTGCACTGGGTGCAACCTACGTTTGAACTGGAATTGACAGCTATAAAAAGAATCCACGGCTAAGATTGCTCGCAGCAATCACATCGTGGTGATCTCTCCTGTACTTTTCCTATCGATATTTTTCATTGCTCATTTCTTTCTTGCAACTCCTGATAACCATCTCAATAAATCTTATTTGATCTGTTCGTAATTGGTGTCCGTGAACGGGTCCGCAGACCCAGTGTTTTTTCTTCTTGAAGTTTCCATTAACGAACGGTCGAGAACCTATCACTTGCCAAACTCAGATCTACAACATTGTGCAAGAAACGTTCTGTGGTGGTTTCGCAGATGGAACACATTCCAGCTGTGCAATGACCTCAATTTTTGCTACTAGCAGGCATCCAGCTACACATAGGTAAGTTTCGATGCCGGCATCATTCTCGAAACTGAAAAAGATGAAATTTTTGTAAAATTTCAACGGTTGGATTCTATCCTTAGCTGGGCGGTATGGAGAGTCTACGTAGGTAGGTGATGAACACGAACCACTTTCAGGCCTCTGAAGACGACGTTAAGTCGAAACGTTAGGCTGAAAATAAACGTGTCCTTATAAAAACCTGTGTGGCACAAAAAGAAAACTTCGGTATGGAGAGTATTGCAATAGCAGTTAGAAGAGTGTACTACGCCAGAATGTCCTTAGTTTGAAGCACCACTCTTGCTTTTTTCACAGTGAGATACAAAACTTTTGGGAGGAATTTGAGAAAAATCGCGGAAATGAGATTTTTTTAGCTTGAACTTAACCGAATATGTACCCACCGTAGACAGCAGCAAATGGTATTTCATAGATTCTATAAGACAATTATTTATACTTAATTCCACTTTCTCAACATGCGGGTCTCAACAAATGTTGTGAGATATGACGACAAATATTGTGATGTAAACTTGTGGATCTGCTGAATGTACCATTACATGCACAACTGTGAAGGAGTATTATATCTCTGACTGAAAAAAATTGTTGAGTAAAACTGGGATAGAAGAAACGGAAGGATTTGTGACGCTTCCATCGACATCCCTTTCGCAGGTCCATCCCGTCTCATATACAGACATGGTTTACTCAATGTGTTCATGATTTCAAGTTTATTTTCATGAATAATGAATTTAAGGCTGTACAGAACACATCGTTATTTGTATTTATAAGCTTAATACTTTCACACCTTATCGTTAGTCTTTCTTGGTTTTTACAGATATCCTGAAACATCTCCCAAGAAGCCTCAAGCTAACATAGACAACTATAACAATAACGCTGACAACAGCTAATATAACATCAAGAAGATAATATTGTATGAAAGACAGTTGTCGTCCGTACGGATCCAAATTTGGCAGGCGGCCAAACCTGAAAATGAGCTTTGCAAAACCATGACAACATTGCCACATATTCGAAACTCACTTGGCTGCAAATTCGCAGTGTCGAATTAGAAGTTGCTTAGCGCTGATAGGCTGGTTTAGTAGCATTTCCGAAAGGCGTTTGGCGTTTCGAGCGTAGCTGAAATTTAAATTGTTCACAAGAGTGCTGAAAAAATGAGGCTTCTATTTCTAAGGACCATGGTTAGTGCCCAAGAAAATGGTTCCTCTGCAAAATTTTTACCTGGCGTCGTTGAATATCTTGAGGAGGCTCTCCTTCAGTTTTTCGGGGCTCTCCAAATCGAACTTCGTAAGTACAATGCCTCCTCCGTGCTTTGCAAGCATGCGAGCGTTTCTGGGCTGATCCGCAAAGATGGGAATCTGAAGTTGAAGTCAAGGGCTTGGAACAAACATAGAACAGAATAGGGTACGCATCGCTTACGAGAACTGCCGGTTTTCCCTGATGAGCCAATTCAGTGGTGCTGCCCAGCCCTCCGTGGGTAACAAAAGCGGTGAGGCGAGGATCCGCTGAAATGTATATAGTTTATAAGAAAATATAGGGATGAGCAAAAACGAGTCATAGCGTCTTTCCTCAACATCACAATTTTAACACAGCTCAATTTATTCTTATCCAAGAAGAGAAGAATGGAGAATTATAATTACATCTTTGGTGCCAGAAGTTGCTACATATTATAGATGTTCATCACGTCTTCTGAACAAATTAATACAATATACATATATTGTGAGAATATAGCCAGATCTTTTATAGACAGATGGATAGACATGCTTTTGAGTTTTACGAGCTGAAATTGGCTTCAGTTGCCACAACGTGTTTGTTAAAGGATAATATGTACAGCTAATTAGCTACTAAAAAGTCTATGAGGGCTAAAATATTCTTCATAAAACAAGACAACACGCAGTGACATATAATAATTTGAGGCAACTTACACTAGGGTACTGAACTAATCTGGAGAGGACCTCTACCTTTATAGGAAACCATCGACGGTCAGAAAAAAAAACTTATGAGCCTTTAAGTGTCTTTCACACACATTTTATGAAATAGGCTATTCCACAAGGGACTAAATGAGCTCACCGAGCAGAGCGTTTTGTGGAAACCATGTGCTGAGATGAACGTTAGGAAGATGGTCTGCCATCTTTGACCCTTCCTCTTCGTATTTCATAATGAAAGTTGTATCAGGCATGCTTTCGAAGACCTTCAGAAGTGTGTTCCTGAAAATCAATCTTTAACTGCCTTTACTGTAATTCACACATCTGAAAGTCATTCTGGAAATGCTGTCGTGGGACCCATTGCTTTTTTTTTTCATGGCAACATTTACAAAGATTAGCCGTACCCGTATTGACACCGGCTACATCATTCTCTGCTCAAAGCTGCATTGGATAATCTCTATGCAAAATGTACCTATTTTTCCACAAAAAAAAATTAACTTTCTTAGGAAAGTCATGTTGTGATGAAAAGTAATGAAAAGTCATTTGTTTTTCATAAATCATCATGTTTTTTGTGAAAATCTGATAAAACGGTGGAACGAATCCAAATGGACTAGAGAGTTTTGGAAAACTATTACAGCACAGTCAACGTACTTGTACTCATCAGGCATGTAGATCGCCTTGGCGACGGAGCCGAACGACACCAAGACCGTGGTGTTACGTCGATTCAAAATCGCGTCCCACTCCTGTAAAAATTCAGCCAATAACAAAGTTTTCGTTGTGATTTTTTGCATAGGTGACATACAGGAGAAAGCTTGTTCTTTTTGGAATCGATCGACACTGCAACTCCTCCAATGGGAACTGTTTTGTGGAGCATCGGACGGGGATAGTCGAGGTACGGGTTGGAGTTGGTGATTACGTATGAAGCGTCAGCGAGTAGTTGCTGGAGGAAAGAATATATGTTATTTTAAAAAAATAGCTTGAGTAAGGACTGAATTCGTGTTGGAAGTTTGAGATTTATTGATGAAGCCCAAGAGAAGAAGAGTATGAAGGGTAGAGTAGATTTCTCTTGTGTGACTCTCAGTATAGAAAGTGCTTATAGAAAGTCAATGCTGAAAGGCAGCGTCCCACCTCAAGATCGTTTTTGAGATTTCAAGGTCAAAAGAATTTCCAGAAGCTGGTCATAACAACGGTATGCGTTATTCCACGCAATACTGAAAAAAAACCCCCATTTCTGAGCCTCAATTTTTAACGAGCTTCTGGGCGGAGCTAAGAAACTTTCCTGATAATCCACTCCAGAAAGCGCACCTCGTGAGGAAATTCGTATTTCTCGTGAGAGTTCCTCATCAACTCCACAATGGAATAGAAAATGCGCTCCATTTGCGGCTAGCAAGCGATTTCGTTGGGCGGAATCACTGAAATCCCGCATTACCTCCGGAGCCAAGGCAGAATTGCAGGGTTTCCGGACCGTGAACTCCTTTGCTAGTCATACATGGAAGACAGTTTCTATTCTGTTAGGGAGCTGCTGAGGAACTCTCACGAGTAATATGAATTTCCTCACGAGGTGCGCTTCCTGGAATGAATTAGTTTCTTAGCTCCGCCCCCGTCTCCGCCCACAGGCTCCTTAAGAATTGGGGCTCGGAAATAGGGTTTTTCACCAGTTTTGCATGGAATAACGTATACCGTTGTGATCACCAGCTTCTGGAGTTTCTTTTGACGTTGAAATCTCGAAAGCGGTCTCGAGGTGGGACGCTGCCTTTAACATCTTCTGTTTGTTATTAAAGCAGAGGTTAAAATTCGGTCTGTGCAGCACGGGCAATGTTGGTACAATAGGTTCATTCTGCCAGGAAATATTTTCTGAAACTGAATCAAAGTTATTGGATGAACTAAATTAGACTGGGACAAATTGTAAGTATGAGCTCTCACAAAGGGCGCAGAGGAATATAATTACATGATGCAAGCATGTGCTGTTCACAATACGAAAAACATGGACACTATTAATAGTTCCTATGAGCAGCAGAAACGCATTCCGAACAGGGTAATTCGTCGAGTACAAAACCTAAGCGCATCTGCTACCAGTTGCTCCACTTTCGATTGGTGCCTTAGCTTTTCTACCTTTGACAAAAACATAAAAACTACTCGCAAACATCGGTGAGACACATCCGGCTCGCGAAGTGAACACATCTGGGGGTATGCTAGTTGTGTCTACTTTCTATTACGGACGACTCCACTAAGGCTTTTGGATGTCACATCGGGAAGTTGAAGAGGGCATAGCTTCGTCGAACGTCAGTGAACACATCGGGAATCATAATAGTCGATTCATGGTAGACACGAGGAAGAGTTCGTAGTGGTGGTAGAGCCATCTGTGAACCTTAGTGAAGGCAACCAGTATACCCTGGGTTGTGTTCACTTCCTCTCTTATGTTGACTACCGGATGTGTCCATTTCTATTTCTTAGTATGGTAGTAGTTGAGGAGGACGGCAGCAGTTGGGAGGAACTACTGCTAAGTTTTGTGCTCGGCGCATGAACTGGTTTGGGCACAGCTGCTGCGCAGCTTTCAGAAACGGTAACGAACGTGGATTGTTATTCGGAACACTCTCACCACTAAACGACATCCACGAAAAGACAGAAGAACTGCTTCTCAATCAGAAAGTGAGCTGTCACTGCTCAAGAAACATATATTTGCTTGCAACTTTTGTTGGGCGAGTAGGGAGATACGAAGAGCTGTACAGAGCTAAGACCTTCCCCACCTCGTAGCCCTTGAATCCGGGGCCAAACTTCTTTCTAAAGGCTTCTATTTCACTTTCAAAGACGTTGATGAAGAACTGTCGCCCGAACACGACATCAAGTACATTCTTGAATCTGTCCACAAAGTTCATGCGGTCACCAGCTGTAGCCATTGCTCCTAAGGCAGAACAGTTATGGGATATTCGATTTCGAAGTGGAACGACAATTATTCCAAACTGACCAGGTACATAACTGGGAGTGATCGGCTCTCCGATGGCTTCCGCTATGGAATCCATGTGTACTCCAGAAAATGTTGCAATTGATGCGGGAATTTTGGCTAAGTCGAAAACACCTGCAGGAAAAATAGCACAATTTTTTTATTGTACTAGGAAATTAAGGAGAAATTCTCACCGAGACCACAAATATTGAACGCTTCTGCAATACCGACATCGAATTTCTCTTCTTCTAGCTTTTTTATCAGTGCTTCGTCGTTGAAGACTCCTGGAATTAATGCGGACCTACTCATGAAATAGTTGGCTAGTGCTTTTTTCAGAAACAGATCGTCCCTTTTTTCCTAATTTTCCATAAAAAAATCCATGAAATATGTTGAAAGCAGCAGTTATACGTTAGCCCTTTTTGAGCAGATGTGTTGAATTTCTCAACTTCTGAACTTTATGTTCGGCTATTAGCGAAAATATTCGGAGAAGTCAACTCACGTTCGCACTGACACGTGAATGATTTCGTCATGTTTTGCGCCATCTGAAAACTTATTTCATTATCTGCGAGATCGAGAATAAGCTGAAACGTTGGCCAACTTTCATACCTGCATTAGACCAAAGAGGCTTGGCTCCATGACCCACATTTTGCTCAGCATTTCCCCCTTATATCGCATTAATTCTACTACTCTTGGATCCGTGGAGACCTTAATGATCTTCTTCGTAGATTTCAGTCCTGTCTTATCTTGTTGCTCGTAGTCCATCACAGGCATCAAGACCGTCTGAAAAAGGGTTCCTGGTTGCTGTTATTCACGTGGAGGTACTCAGGAATTCGTTGCTTTATCTCCTGTTTAGAACTTTTTGGAAAATTGATAAGGGGTACAAGAACATTCTTCGTGTGATGGTTTACTTTATTTTCATTTCAACGTTCTGTACTTTCAGCCGAATTTATGCGAGGACGGTGATGCAATCTAAGAACTCAAGCCTTGAATTTGTTTGCCCTGAATAACGTCGAATAAACACTGTAGTACTTCTTATAGAATGCTTCCATTTGAACAGGATTATATCACTCAGGAAGGTTTTTTCCAAGCAACTCACCACATCATGTCCTGCTTCTGTGAGCGTGTCCGCTATTGCTCCCATAAAATTCGTATGAGAATATCCAAAAATCGGAGAATATACGAGAAACTTGTAGGCATTGCAGGCTAATAGTGACAGCAGTAATAACGAGCAGGAACGAATCATATCTGAAAGAAGCTATTATTTGGACATCTAACAGTAAGTTAAGAGGCTTTTTTGGGAGGCAACACCGTTCTCGACACTTTTTTTTGAGAATGCAAGAGCGATATTTTTTGACAGGCGCATAAACATTCTTTCTGGGCGACACCAGCAGAGAAAAGGATCTTAAACAACTTCTAAAACTAGTCATCTACACATCCAGTGAATCATATATGTACTATATAATCTGTGATATATTTGTACTGTATCATAGAATATGGGACAGTCTGTACAACGATGTAGGTTCTGATGCTCAAGCAAACGCATTTCATTTGTGTGGTAGAATTGACTTATTAAATCGTACAGCAATAGTGTGAGGTGATTTCAGGTGAATAGAGCCACAACAAGAGAAATTTCTCACAGCTGATTGTGATGTATGATAGTTTACCAGGAATTAGGCACAGAGTTCATAACAATGGAGCGGAGTCGGACCACCAACGTTGACGAGCTGACCATGCAACGTAGTGCATGGAGGCACGGAGGCACGGCTGACACGGGTATCTTATCAGAGTTGTGCTCAGAAACCACATTTTCGGCATACTCTTTTATCCAAAGTGGGAGACATCGCTGGCGGTTCCTGACTGATCACAGCCAATGCGGAATGATTGTTGCATATCTCGAAGGACAGGCCTTGATAGTCACAGCGAAATATCCTTATCTAAGAAGGTTAGTTCGAGGCGTTCTACGATTTCTCAAAACGGTATGATGAGAGCTGTTGTCAGCACTGATCGCTCCACAGCTAGAGAGCGTAGTGTTAGAGGCATGGTTTACATGGTGATTATATGCAGAATTAGCGAGGGGTCCTGCCTTCATATAAATTTGTGTTTGGTCATTCCAGATGATTCTGGTACCTATTCTCTGACCACGGAGGTACGGTAAGCTTGTTCCACCTCACGAGGTCAGGGTAGTGGCGCCCTCATCAGTCATCATAAGGGATAACTTTAAAAAATATGGTGTGTTTGTGAAAATGACCAATATGACTAAAAGGAATGGTAAAATGAATGTGGTCATAAGAAAATGAATGTGGTCATAAGCCTCATATTTGAGTCACAGTCTTCTCATTTTACGTTTTAACAAAGTGCTTTGTTTTGATCTAAATAACTAAAAGGAATGGTAAAATCTCGAAAAAGTTGCATAGTGGTAGGCTAGATTTAATGATTTCGGTCTGGGGCGCGTGTCCTTTAAAACACAGTTATAATCTAGCATGTGCTGTTTTGATTTCTTTAGTTCCTTAAAGAATCACTACTCACATTCCAGTCAAGCGCTGATAAGCGGCACAGTGAGGTCATCTGATCTCTGTCTTTCTTCTTACTAATGCAATGACGACAAATAATGTGTTGATGACAACTACTGGAGCTTATCTCCATTCGTTCCAATTCAAATCGATGAGGATCATGTTAGAAAATTGCTTAGGGAGGGACACCATTTTCAAGGAGACATGAAACATTAAGGCGAGGAATTTTCACTGGGCAAGAGAAATGGAAAGATTTAAATAATCAACTTTGTTTTGTCGATTCGTCACTAGACGTTCATTGCAATGAATGAAACACTTTTTCGCATTAAATTGCTTTTCCTGGATAGTGAGGATCACATGTTTTATTCTGGACGATCAGAGGAACCGAGCAGGCATGAGGAAGAAGAACGTGACGATAAAATCGGTAGCTCACGTGCAATCACCAATGTTTGTGGAACCAAAAAGAAAGCAGTACTCCGAACTATACTTGTCAAATATGGAAAATAAATCAAACACAGAAATTTTCACATTTCTGATGATAACTATTACGTTGGCTACGTACTAACTACTCGTGGGGAAATCCAAGGGAAGGCGTAGCATGTCACAGTATTCGCAGAACAGACTGCTTTCAAAGTATTCGGAGACTACATACAGCTGGAATAGTTTCAAAGGATAGATGACACTCGTAGGAAGTGAGGTCTTCCGGTTAACAAGCACATCTTGTGGTCAGGCAAGAGCAGGAGCTTCATATCAGTCACTAGAGCGAATTGTTATCAGGGGGTGGCCCAGTGAGCAGCGTTGCCCAAACCGAATTTCGTCATCCATGAGCCTTCGAGTAGAATTCCTCTCCGTACATGGAACATATTCAGAAATGATGGATACTGTGGAGAAACCCGCTCATACAAATCAAAAGATTCACGGACTGTTCATATGCTGACTGTCATTTATACCAACTTAGGATGGTGTTAGTTCTCTTATCAGCATTTCGCTAGAGATCAGCGTCACGTCATGAATAAATCACAGAAAGTGCACCTATCGGTGGGGAAAATGTGCTTGATAAGCTTTGTACCACGAACGTTCGCATTCTTTATCACCTAAACACTACAAAGACACTACAAACTCTGCAATAAGAACACAGCGCACACAACACATGTTTCGGTGATTTTCGAGGAGAAGCGAGCCAGAATTTAGTCGCCAAGCACTACTTGTTGATAGATTTTTCAAAAAAAATCTTCTACAACAAAAAGCAACCTATGGTTGTGTTCTTCAACAGAAAAGGATAAATCTCTTCTGCCGAGAATCTGTCAGAAATGGATCCTTTCATGTTTCCTAGCACAGTGTGTAGAAAAGATTAATAGACGAACTCTTGGAAGAATCAGCTTATTATCTTCTCGTTTACGAATCTCAGTTAACTGCTGGAACTATATTTACCACATCGAACCGCTATCAAAGAGTTACGAGGTGACCAAAGCAGGGTGAAAATATTGAAAATATTTTGGGCTTTTGGGAACGCCACTCCTTTCACAGAAATTTGTTGCTTATTTTCACAACTTCACATTCATCCAACAAGTTATGCGCATCAAGACTTTCATTCTCCGGAAATCTACTTCATTTCAAACCAAACAAGTTGGGCTGATTGGATATTAGTTGCGAGTTGATTAGTTCCGATATGTTCCAATTTTCTATTTTTCATAAGTTCACGTGTTAGCACGAACCTCTCTTCTGTCTTCGTTTGTTTTTTACACAATTCTTATACAGTGGGATAGCACATCTTGGTGAATGATTAAAGATGAATGAGAACAAGAACTTCTAAGAAAGCTGCCCGTTGATGTTACAGGCCGCCGTGCTCCTGCTCCACGCGACTGCTCCATCAGGCTAGGACAGCGAAATGGACGATTTGCAAGAGGAAGCTTTGGATGTAGAGATGGTGGACGATCATGATGGAGCAATCGCGGTCATCGGCAACATGTGGAGCCACATGCAGCTTGAAGTAAGTTTCCAGAAAGTTTTCTAAGCGAAAGAATGGGAGAAAAGTAGAAAGGAATCAGAAGTTTGGTGCACATCATGGGCCCATGTCATCTACTTTACTTTTCTTTTCCGATTTCTCTTTTTAAACACTCAATTGTGATGAAATTTTCCCAAAATGCCTAGTGATGATGCAATCTACAGGCACATGTCGTTTTCTTTTTTGATTTCTCGTTCTGAACCCTCACTCCATCCTCCCAATCACTCCGCGTGAAGAAAAACCCTGCGTCGCGAAGTTTTTCATCTTGAATTTTTTTTTCAAAACGCCGAGTGATGACGCAATCTATTGGCTCATGCCATCTACTGCTTCGAAAACTCTGCGGGGGGGGGGGGTGCTTTTCTGATTTCACTTTCTGAACACTCGATTGTAATGAATTTTTTCCATAATGCTGTAAATTCATACCGTACAACGAATGTCTCTCATTCTGGCGACGTGCCCTGCCCACATTTTTTTTCTCCTGTGAAGCAAGTCCATCGATGCACCTCATCAAATTATAAATCGAAAAACAATGAACCGTAACATTCAAAGGGACCATTGTTTTCCGTATAGGAGAATCACTGGTAGTCGAAAATAGGGAAAGTGCAAAGTTAGGATGGGTGGAACTGCTACCTATAACCCACTATGTTTAAAAAGCATTTATTTGTGAACCATGTGTTGGTAGAGCTTATGGATGCGGCAGTCAGGCGTCAAAACTTCTGCAGAATATGTTGTTGTGATTGGCGAAAAATGACAATGATAATGAATGCGGTAATATGATTGGTGGTAACAGGTTTGCCAGCAAACTTATCAAACTTATCGAGGTTTATGCAAGCTCTGGGGGATGCGATTTGGCCGACCGTTTCCGTGCGAAGATAGGCTTTTGACCTCTCTAACTTATTTCCATTTAAGCGTTTGTAATGTTCTGGAGCAAATAATACGATCAGCTACGTAGCAGTGAGGATGTTCTTCCGGAACTGCAACACGCAGCGGACAACCCGACATGAATCCGAGCAACAACAACATGATGCTCCGGAATGTGCTTGTCTACGTTCCATTCTCGGAGAGCAAGCACCAATATAGGAACGTCACTAGAAATGTGGTAACTCGATATCTGAGCTTTTCCTTGTGTAGTGTAGCTTTTCCTTGTCTTGTTCTGCGACCCAGCTATATCATCCATTTTCTCAGTCATTTTTATGGGGTTCCATTGAAGAGTTACAGTCCAAGGCACAAATTGGGCGTGGCCCTTAACGGAAACGGAACTGAGAAAAAAATGAGTGGAGGAGGAAAAGAGTTACATTAATCACTTGTTGTGGTTGAATTTGTTTTGCTGAAAAGAGTAGTTTTGATGACCATGAAAAACCGCATGAACTTATAGCCTAATCCAATACGCGTTTGAGCTGTCGCATGAAAAATGAAAGATTCTGTCATTTTTTACATGAGTAGAGGCATTGTGGCTTTGGTGAAATAAGAAAAAAAACAGATTGATTCATGCATAAATACATCAGTGACAGAAAAAAATACCCCGGAGTGAGTGAAGCAGCACATCAAAGAATACAAAATTGTAGCAACAATCTTCAAAAGTTAAATGATATCAGATGTAAAATTGAGAACATTCATATGAAATGCCTCTAGTAAATATAGCAAGCTAGCAGGTGGGATCTCTCTGGATATCAAGGACACAACTCTTATGGACTATTCCAGAAATTCAAAGAAGCATGATTAACTCATTCTTTCCACTATATTCAACCTCTCAGAAACGCATTTTCTGAAATCTCCGTCATTTGAAGAAACATGTACATAAATGAAACCATTTAGATAATGCCTTACTAACATTGTGTAAATTGATTCAAGACGCAATATCGACTGTAATCATAGGAACAATACATATACTCTTTTATTCCTTCTTGGTCTTCACTGATATTGACAAGCATCTCTTAAGAAACCTAAAGCCTACATAGATAATCATAGCAATAACGCTAACGACGGCTAGTATAACGTCGAGAAGATAGTATTGCACGAAGGAGAGCTGTCGTCCGTAGGGATCTAAGTTTGGAAGGCGACCAAACCTTAAAAAATACAATTTGCCTCGAACATCTGTGGATAGGACCAGAACTTACTTCGCAGCAAACTCGCAGTGTCGAATCAAAAGCTGCTTGGCGCTGATAGGCTGATTGAGGAGCATTTCCGAAAGGCGCTTGGCGTCTCGAGAGTAACTGTAAATGAAAGTATGCACTTCTTAATTTGCCAAAGAATGAGAATCTTTGTTGCAGAGTTATGACTGACACCTATTTTTGTGTTGGTTAATAAGTTCGTGCACTTTTTCAAAGGCAGAGAAACTACTATTTTCCGAGAACAATATCAATTACACTAAACGAGTTACATCGCCCCTTTCTTCGCTTATTAATGCTGCCGAAGAGAGAACAGTTCCTTAGCTTCGTCTCTACGGAAATTGTTTGAGACAGCTCAATTTATACATAGTCTGCCACTGCAACTCCTGGATCGAACTTTATGGAGTGCGTTGGAAACTTAAAAAAATAAGTAGATGGGATAATAAGTAGTTTGCAACTGCTTCGAACCTGTAGCATTGGCACCAGTGGAATTTCACTACTACATTAGAGTTAAAGGTGCTCATTCTGTTGTAATTTGCTCAGAGAAATTGAGCATACTTAACGTGAAGGATCATCTCATATCGAGAACGTGATCACTTTGCATTTAATGCTGTAACTGAACTTTACTAGTTGTGGAGAGCTGTGCTGCTCTATTGGCAGTGAAGGCTTCTCTACAGACGTCGTTAATATCCCTAGCCACCTCCACTTGAGCAATATCTGATCCTCGCTAGAAGTTGAAGGTTTGCGGGTGGCGGAGGCGTTCATTCTTATCAACTCAGAGTGCAATAGCAAAATCCAATAGGGAACACATTCCATGCGATTGTAACAGGGTGCAGCGAAGGCTGAGATAAACAGTTGTGATTGTTAAAGGGCAAAATAAAGCTACGAAACAGTTTGTGACTCGCAATCAAGCGGAATTTAAATCATTACGGGAAAACAAAATTTAAAAAACCGCACGAACTTATTCTCCAACTCAGTAGATTCGTAGGGATAACACACCGTGCATCTTTGAGTATAGTGGAAATACTATCCCTCAGTTTCTGTGGGTCCTCCAAATCGGACTTCTTTAGAACAATGCCTCCTCCATGCTTAGCAAACATGTGAGCGTTCCTCTGTTGATCCGCGAAAATGGGGATCTAGAGTCAAGGTTCATTGTTGAGAGGGAGTTTGACTTCAACCCAAGACAATGGAAGTGCGGCATACAAGAATGGCAGGCTTTCCTTGATGTGCCAGTTCAGTGGTGCTTCCCAGACCTCCGTGAGTGACGAAAACAGTAAGACGAGGATCAGCTAAAACGAGAGGTGAAAGGACTTTCGTAATACGATAAAGTATATGTAATAGTACAGTATAAGTAGTGTAATATAAAGCACTAAGTAGAGTTTAATGCACATTATTCATATAGCCATTAAAAAAGTGCGTTGCCTTGACACAGCGCTTTATTCCGCCAAACGCCTCAACCTCGCTCTATTAATTTCTACATCCTCCTGAAGAAAGAAAGTTAGAGCACGCGAAGGTGAAGGTTGCGTCAAACTTTAAGCAACTGGGTAACAGCACTTGTTGCCAATTATGAAAAATCTTATGATTGAACAAAATTATGTATAATAAGCTCATAATATTATAATTTTCATGTGATTTACGTTTCTGCTCTCGAGGAAAAAAAACAATTGCACAGTAAACAGAAAATGCGCTAAGGTTCATCTGCACATTTAAAGCCATTTCGAATTACCATGAGAAGAATGGGACATTTGGTGACTAGAAACCTGTATTTGAACTCTATACAGCTTTCAAGTTCTTGAAAAAGAAGTCCAAGTAGAAATGTTACACCGTGATAAAGATTCATCCAAAAAAAATAGTGAAACGTCGGTGCATAACAAAAAGAAAATTTGAAGAGAATGTCCCTTTTCGAGATCCAAGGAAAATGAAGTTTTTGCTAAGAAGAGAATTATTCTGTTATTTACTGGCTTTCAACGACTGACGGAGTTTAGAAGAACGAATGCTGTTATAAAGGAAAAAGGAGGCTTACCGAGCAGAGCGTTTTGTGGAAACCATGTGCTGAGATGAACATTTGGAAGATGCTCGGCTATTTTTGACCCTTCTTCTTCGTATTTCATAATGAAGGTCGTATCAGGCATGCTTTCAAAGACCTTCAGGAGTGTGTTTCTGGATGAAATTATCAATCTGTCGATGTGTCCACAATAGAAAGTTGTGATTCATCAAAAATGCTCTAGCAGGCACTCCTTTCAGCATATAGCTCTCATACAACCGTCTCTCAAGTAGCAGAAGTCAGTCATTTAAGCATATCTGCTGAAACTAGCGAACGTAGAGGCAAATAAATTTTGAGAGAGGCTGTGAGTGAGGAGACGAATGGTCAAGTTCTTTTTTTTTTGTTTTCGTGTTTTGAGTTGTGTGGTTTTCTAACATGGTGGGCCATGCAGTGAAGATTAAGATAAAGATTAAGTTTCTTTCTGAGTATGTATGAATGCATGAGTGGGAAACCCTCCTAGTTCGGATCACATTACGGATCGAATTGAGATTGAAGAATGTTATATCATTAGAATGTATGATGCTCCAATTTTTCATAATGCTTCTGCAACACATCCTGTCTGAGCGAAGGATTCATTACAAGAAAAATGTAAATTCGTAAAGAGCGGAAATCACATACCTGCTTCGAGGAGCACCGAAGCTGCCTAAGAACTAATCACAATTCACCTACCTATATTCATGTGGCATATAGATGGCCTTCGCCACGGAGCCAAACGACACCAGGACAGTGGCATTACGTTCACTCAAAATTGCATCCCACTCCTGTAAAGAGACTCAAAATGGCAATACGTACTTGTTTTCAAATATGAAGAAAGTACTGCAGAAAGCTTATTCTTCTTGGGATCAATGGACACTGCGACACCTCCTACTGGCACAGTTTTATGGAGCATTGGGCGGGGATAGTCAAGATACGGGTTGGAGTTTGTGATCACGTATGAAGTCTCTGCGAGGAGTTGCTGAAAGAAGTGGAACAGTTTAACAATGGTTTCGAAAAGAAAGTGTAGGAAAAGCGAAAAGGTCGAATGAATATCGACGCGAACACACCGTAACGGCGAGCCCTTATTCGCAGACACTCGATAGCCCCGCCCACTTATAGTACAAAGGAAGATTTTTTGCTCTGCGCAAGAGAGATGGCCAACCCCATGGAACCTCACCGAGGCCCCAGACGGCTTTCCCGGAAGCAAGCTCGGCTTCGTAAAAAGGGGGGAATCAAAGGGGTCTTAGTACGGGGTCCGCGGCAGAACACCAAAAAAAAAATGGTTTTCCTTGGTCATAAGAAAGGCTACATGTTGATACATGTAGAACGAGCACGAAAAAAGGCTTGCGAGAAAACGACTCGTACTTCGAGTAGCGCAATAGCTGCGATCGAGGTCGAAATGCTCGACTGGAATAGATCATTTATGGGTTCCCACTACCTGGAAGATTCGAAAGACGCCTGTGCTGTCGAAACTGCACTGATTGACTTGAAATCTTCAGAGAAATAAGAACAAAGGGGATACTGGAAGTTTTCAAAAAAAGAGATTTCAAACTTATGTAAAATAAAAAAGCTGTGTTAGGTAACTAGGTTCAAACTTCACGGATTCTCTTCAAATTTTGAGCAAAGATGTATCTCGGAGTGCACGATAAGTGTTCGAATAACCGCCTTAAACGTATGTGAATTAAAAACTTGTACTTTCATTAAGTGATCCAGCCCTTCGTGCGAAAGGCTACACGAAGGGCTCAACCTTTCGTGAGATTTGAAAAGCACAATTGTTTCTAATCATTTTTCGTACACCTACGAATCTGATCAGGTGCTATCATATGCTCCCTAGTATGCTCCATATCATCTTCTTCTAACAGAGATATACCCTCGAAAAGGCGAACTATTTTACACCCTACAATGCGCAAACGCACGCATGAAACGCTTGGGTTTCATTTGCGACGCCGCTCCTCATCCAAATGAGTGCCTCATCTCCCACCTTCGTTCTTGTTTCGCGTTTTCGCCTTTTGATGTTGTTTTTTTTTTAAATTTCCCTCCTTTCAGGGCCTTGCTAGTTTTGGGAATACTTGTTTTTTCAACAGCGTCAAGCAATGTATGATGCATACAAGGGATAAACGGAATTCCGATCTCTGACCTCCGGTACTTCCGATATTCCGGCGTTTTTTGGGGTTTCCGACTCCAGAAGTTTCAAATCTGACTTCCGCTCATTTGTGATGCATACCCATCACCTCACCTACTATTTTCACCATTTCGGAAGAGTCACATCCTTGACCAACTGTCACTCAAGCAATCGATGCGCAGAGTCGTCGGCGACAGCACATCCTTGCAGTGTGCTACACTCTTCGAGGAGGATAGTGGCTATGTACCTTATCAGGCCAGCTTTTCGGTTTCTAGAGATTGTCAGCTTGATCGTCCGGCTATAGCCCGACGCGCACTTGATATAAATTGCTGTTTAGGGAGACGTAGCTCTCTTGGGTGGGTTTCCGTGCAGAACGCGTTAATTTGAGATTTTCCCAATGTCTCAGTATCCAAGGGGAACATCGTAGAATTTGGGCTTTTCGAAGGGGGCTTCGTTTTCGTTCCGATTTTACGAAAGGCTCGTGCTGGGGCCTGATCTCACCGTCATTTTTGCCTCCTTCTTTTTTCTCCTCCCGATTTCCATATTTGCTTTGTGAGGGGACAGAAGGAGATGCAAAATCGCTCCTTCTGTCCAATGTGCTATTCCCTTCTCTATCTATTTGTGTCCCCATTACTCTCAGTTATCTCCATGTAAACCGAGGTTCAGATTCCCTCGTTTAATCATCTCACTCATCATGTTACATTGTTAATCTTCCATTATTAATCCTTTATATCAATGAACTTGTTGAGCTGGAAGGGACCTCCCTTCTAACTCATAGGGCCGCTGTATTGGCCCACTCTTTTCAACCCTTCTTCTAAATTTTTCCATGATTCCAACTATAGGAAAACAAATCTTCAATGCAAAGTTGGAACTATTCAATGATCCCCCCCCCCCCCGAGAATGTGTCGGCAAATTTTTGAAATTACTTTACAATACAAATAAAAACCCTGCGTTAGTTTATTTTTACTAGTTTACTTCTGTTATAATTTTTAATATAGTTTTTATTTGTCATTTATTATTATAATTAATATTTTTATTAATTTTATTTTCCATCTGGGTCCCCACATCGACGGGGATTTCACCGAAATGGTAAGCGCTTCGAGTGGATGTACCAATATCACAACCTACTTACATCAGTATGAAAAACTGGGGGAAGGAAAACACCCGAGCGAAGCCGGGTATGCCGTCTAGTCTTTCATAAATAAACCAGGGGCCAATCATATTACAAAAGCAACTGACTCCATTAAAGGATAGACTATGTATGAGTCCGAACATTATGCATTAGCGGTACGGAAATTTTTCTCTCCACTGCACGCACTCATGATAACATGGAAGCGACGAGGGGCGTAAGTTTGAAATTTTCGCAGAAAGTCTTTCTAATTATGAAGAATTCATTATTTACACAACATTCTCCTGGATTTACAAGGAAACAGCCAGTGTCCACTACACTTTCTGTGCAGCAGTGTGACACCCACCTCATATCCCTTGAATTCAGGGCCAAACTTCTCTCGAAAAGCTTGGATTTCTCTTTCGAAAACTTGATTGAAGAGTTTTCGTCCTAGCACTACATCAACAACGTTCTTGAACCTGTCCACGAAATTCATGTGGTCACCAGCTGCAGCTAATGCTCCTGAATTAGAACAGTCGTTGAAGATTGCCACAAAAATATAGATCCAAGGAATTCAGTTGCTCGGGAAAAAAGAGATCGTCGTTTAAAAGAAATTGACCAGGAACATAGCTAGGAATGATTGGCTCTCCGATGGCCACTGCTATGGAGTCCATGTGTACCCCAGCGAATGCTCCGATAGAAGCCGGAAGCTTGACTAATTCGAAAACACCTGTGAGAGAATAAATACTAACACCTTGATGGGACCTCGTCAATATCTTGAGGGAAATTCCCACCAAGACCGCAGATATCGAATACTTCTGCAATCCCGACGTCGAATTTTTCTTTCTTTAACTGTTTTATTAACGCTTCATCTTTGAAGAGTCCTGGAAAGCGGAGCACCTTTTTGACAGTAGGCACCTTTGGACTGAAAATTCGCCGTATATAAACGCAAATTTGAGCAAAGCTTGATGGGACCTCACCTTGATGGGACCTCGTCAGTATCTTGAGGGAAATTCCCACCAAGCTCACATCAAATGTCTTTAACGAAAACCATCTTTAGACACTACAGAGGGAATTTCCTGAGAAGTCAACTCACGTTCGCACTGATATGTGAATGATTTCGTCATATTCTCGGCCACCTGAAACTTCCGTCCTAATCTTATGAATCGAGAATATGCCAAAATGCTGGGAAGGCGTCGGACCTGCATCATTCCAAAGAGGCTTGGTTGCATCGTCCATATTTTACTCATCACTTCTCCCTTATATCGCATCATATCGACTACTCTTGGATCTGCAGATACTTTGATGATTTTATTGGTGTGCTTCACTCTTGCCTTGTCCTGTTTCTCAATGTCCATCACCGACATCAGGACCGTCTAAAAATCTTGGCCCGTTGCGAAGACGTGAACGAAATTCAATACCTCGTCTTCGATTTCGTTATTCTGAAGCAGTGATATGAAGTACATAAACTTTTTTCAAATTGCATTTTGTGATGTGGCCATAACTCTTATCAGGATTCATGTGAAAGAGTTTGTTTTATAAAACTGAATATGATTTGTTTTGAATTGCTGAATTCAATGTGCTGAGAGCTTTGTAGGCATATTCGAAATTAAACTCGCTCCGTTTGAATCCATATTCTTTTATAAGTTCACAAAACTAAAGCAACAAACAGGTGCAATTACCTTCTTTCCACCCATCCCAAGGCCTGCATATTTCAAGTGAAGGAAATCTTTTTCGAACAACTCACCACATCGTGTCCAGCCTCTGTGAGCGTGTCCGCTATAGCACCCATAAAATTTGTATGAGAATATCCAAAAATGGGAGAATACACGAGGAACTTGTAGCCATCACAGGATATTATTGATAATAATAATAAAGCGGAACAACGAGTCATATTTGGAAAACCTTAATACCTAAATGAACATTATCTTCTGAAGAGTACCAGCAGGAGAAACCCTAAAGTTGTCTGAAACGACTATGTCAGTTAAAAAAATCGATCGTGTTGTAATTTACAGAAGGCTTACTAGTACTTCGAGGAAAGAATTTCCTGGCTATCCGAATATTTTTTATTGTGACAAAGCGCCACCGCATCTCCATCTATCGATCTCACAGTTGAAATTTTTCCTGCATATTCTTTAGCATATTTGTGTCCAAAAAATAACAATCATCCCCTCTATATAATATCCCCACTAAATAATATTTATAATATCCCCTCTCTATAATAAACGGTGAATATATAATGAAGCTCCATTTCATAATACTGTCTGTTTGTGGCCCGGTGACTCACATGCCGGAAGGGACGAGGAAGTGCCGATTTTTTCGTTTTCGAATAGAGTTATCGATGTTAAAGGTAGAGATACGCAGAAAAAAAAGGGAAAGATTGAAGAAATTTCCTCACACCTACTGGAGCGAGAATTTCGGAATTTATCAAGAATGAGGACTCTGGCGCGCTGTGATTGCATGTCCGCTGTAAAGATGCTTGAACTGCAAGCACGTTTGAAGTTCAGGTGAGCAGAATTCAAAACTCAAAAAAAAACTAAGAATTTGGATAACGGACAGGCCAAAACCTATGGATAATGGCAAAACGGATTACCGCATACGGGTAACCCGCTCATTCCTGCCGAGAAGAAGATTAAGCCGCGAGAACGGGTGGGCTCACAACGCTTCTGCCAATTTTGCTGTCTTCAGAAGGCTTGCTGAGAGGTACCAAAATTTAGCTTAGACATGGCAAAGATGTGCCGATTCAAATGGAAATAAACCAGGCAGGAAAGGTTCAGCTTTAGAGGAGTTATGACATTTCGAATCCAACTTTCAAAATCGGACATCAATTTTGAAACGGCCTAATATTTCAACAGGAACAAGCCTTAACTGGCTAGGTTAGGTGAATACAATAATTATCCCTTTTTCTGGACTACACTGACGAACCATAAATGGTTGGACAGAAAAGGATATCAAAGAAAAATCAAGAGTCAAGAATCAAAAGACAGAATTTAATATTATTTATTTCTCCAGTGAGATTACACCAACAGCTGAGTCTTCGGGTAAAACCTGTGCGTTGAAGGCGGCCGTCGCAATTCCTCAGGACAAACTCTGAATTTCCAAAAACAATGCACAATGAGAACATTGAAGGAGCTGGGCATATTCTATGCATTTTTGATAGCAAGCAAATTTTAAAACCGTACGTGAGAAAGGTGGAGTTCCTATCACTTACCAGATGGAATTGTTATCAGTGAGTGGTCAAGTGATCAACATTGTGTGCTTTCGATTACATCAACCATAAGCCCTCCAATAAAATTTTGTTCTTACACATGAGCTACTCCAAGAAATACCACATATTAAAGCGGAAGTTTTCCGTAAGTACTTATGCAAATCAAAATCTACAGTCTATTTACAATGATGGTGATATGTATTTTATAGCACACCACTTCCTTAGTCAGGATGGCGCAAGCATATAGTGTTTTCGATCTACAGTCCTTACGCGGGATGGCAAGCATTAGTCGACAAAGAGGGCGTGTCCCGTACGAGACAACCCGACGGCAGCAGTATGGACGCAGACGTTGTCGCCAATGTATACCAACTTGGATCTGGGGATGTGGTACGTCCCCAGATGTTGTCGCCATCGACCAAGTCATATTGAGAATAGCAAAGTCAGCGTATTCCTATTAGTTCTATGGCTAACTTGTCAGAATAGTGTTATTAAAAAGTACTGGAAATAACTTTTATTTATGTGAGAGGCAAGGAAAAATAAGTCAGCATTAAATCTAGCAGTCGTGCAATGCGCATATTTCATTACTTTATCTCTACGCAGAAATTTCAGCATTAAATCAAACTTTGATTTTATGGAAGGTTTAAAAAAACATAAATGGCTGTTTCGATGAACCAAACCTCTACAATCATAATGTAACGAATCGAAACTCTCTCATTCAAAAAACCGCACTTTTCGCGGCGGGCCGCGTGGGAAGGCGCAGCGCGCAGTCGTTTAGCCCCCAACAATGTATTTATTAAAGCGCAGTGTGAGGAAAGTGCTTTGTTCTCCATATTTATTACTTGATATCGTGAAGCTTTATATGTTGTATGCATCAATGCTAACTCTTTTCATTCATTCTGCCGTCAAATGTTTCGCACTTGATGAATTTAGCATACTATTTCTGGTTATTTTCATTTTTTAGCGTTCATCTAGCCGTGGTGGATGCACGTATGGACATATAAGGACGAAAGTCTGAATAGGTTCACAGAAAAGGAGACGTATTCCTAAGATTCGAATTTCAGAATGAGAGAACTTCCATGGCTCTTTCTGGTTAGCTGTTTACGATTTGGGTTTGACAGTAGAATGATCGAATCACATGGTTATCATTTTGCTCCCGGCTTAATGTTGGACACTCGCAAATAAGAAAAAAATTCTAAGGGTAGTACTGAGAGTAGCTGAAGAGTCCTTTATGCCCTCATATCAACCAGCAAGATGTCCTCATTCATAGAAGGGTCATAGGAGCAGCACCGGAAGTCCGAGAAAACAGGTATACTGGTTAACCCGTCTCATCCGATGTGCCGAGTGGAAGCATTATTCCCTTCAAGCTTTCCGCGCACAAACCAGGTGGTAGTGAATATCTGACGATAATCCAACCTCAAGAAGAAGATGTGATAACCTCGATTTTTGCTAGAACCTTTGGAAAAATCCTTAAGGAGAGAATTTAAAGTCACTTTCAAGGGCATTCCATTGTATCTCCTCATCAGCATGGTTTTCAAAAGAACAAGTCCACAATCACAGTCATACTGCAATTGCTTAATGATTGGACAGTTAATAGTGATCACGGATATGCTACCGACGTCGTGTTTCTACATTATTGCGAGAGCTTCGATGAGGTGCCTCACGATAAGCTCCTTCCCAAAATGGGCATAATTGGAATCTTCGGATTATTGACTGGTATTGAAACGTATTGGAGCCGTCCAAAATGGTGCTTGTATGACACCTCATATATTAAATCCTATATGGATCTTCTACATAAGCACAAAAAGTTGGACTGCCTGCACTTCTCTTGTACCTTCGTGAGGTGAGATAGGGGAATCGCGAGAGATCGCGCTACACGCAGACCGTTGCAGATCCGGAGCTAATACATCTTTATTCAAAGGCAAGGTCGTGGCAAAATTAAATCTCTCGAATTTCTATTGGATTCGTAGCCCACGACGAAGCCTTGGACGAAAACTAAAAAACTTCCCGATGAGGTCCCAACGAATGCTTTCCATCCACCTATTTCAGTACAGCGTTTGCGGGTCTGCGGCGTTTGTGCTTTCAAATGATATTATACGCTATAACGCGCTACGTGCGTTATAACGTAGCGAATACATAGTACATAACTTACCAATAACAGCTCAGAATCCGGAAAAACAGAAAATCGGAAGATTTTCTGCATTGCAACACCTTCAGGCTAATGAGGTTAGCTTAAAGGCAAGGTCCGGGCAAAATTTTACCCCCCAAATTTCTATTGGATTCGCAGCGCACGGCGACGCCTTGGACGAAAACTATAGAAAAATCCCAGAAAAGGCCCCACAACAAACGCTTTGCATCGACCAATTTCGGTACGGCGTTTGCGGGTTTGCGGCGTCCGTGCTTTCAAATGACGTTGTACGGTGCGCCTTACATGCTGTCTGTTGTGGCGTCGTAGGAAAAAATTCATACTCGAACGACTAGTGGTCCGTTTGATAGGGTTGGGATGGCTTGACGAAGTGTTCGTTGGACTGTAGGTATCTGAGCGTCCATCGTTGTTCGGTATGCATTCGCTCAGCCTTTGTCGGTTAGAGCGCGTTTTCCCACAGCTACCGTAATCCTCGGACGTTTTGTCCCGTAACTAGCGATAGAGCTTATAACAAGGTCTCAAACTTGAAATACGTCCTATACGTATGGTCTAGACTCCAGAGAGCAAAAAACCTGGGTGGGTGAAATTTTGACCGGACCTTGCCTTTGAGTTCCGTTCTCATAACCAAGCATTTTAAATGATTATAATACTCTGAATTTGAGGCGAAGGTGGCAAGAAATATTTGACGGAAGCAGAACTTATTATGTGAAAGCAGAACTTGATAGGTGAAAGGCATAACACCAAGCATCAGATGCAAGAAATGAGCAGCTCGTAGGGCACCCCAGGTTCTGGAAACCATTTATCAGCACTTTCAATGGAACTTAAAAAATTGTTTGAAATAGCACACACGATGGTCTCTATAAACGCTGACGCAAAGTTAGAGCTTATTTAGAGGTTGCTTACCTTTGCTTATCTACAGCTAAGATCCATGAAAGCGTAACCAAGCGGAGCCAGGTTGGCAAACCAACTTTTGCGTCCTGCGTCTCTTAACTTCACATAGTCTATGAGGTGAGTGATAATGCTAAGCACTGTTGGGTTGGGTGGTTGACGTTTCACGGATTCCAGCCCAGCACTTTATCAAGAACGCTACATTACTCTCTCTTAAGTACTCGTGTGTTCTATTGCGAGGTAGACAATTATTACTGTTAAACTGCAGATCTGTGGCGCTTCGAAATTTTTCTGTTGCCCAAGGCAACGACGAAGCATTCGGTCGAGAAACGGCAAGGTAAAATTTGTTTGTTTTCTTTCGATTTTTATTGTTCGAACGGTGCTGAAGACAATGGCATAATTCGATTATTTGTTCATATTCAGCGATATTCTAACTGGATATTTCAAAATGGGTCTCCCCAACACCAATCAGAAAATCCTAGGAGGAAAGTATTGTACTTCCAGAAGAACATCTAGAGTACCCCTTCTTCACTGGACAGAATGCAAAAATCTTCTATGTTTCACAGATATCAAAGGTGTTATTGACATATCATCTACGATGTGAAGAAATCATCACATTCAGTAACATTGGATGGTTATTTTTCCTATAAAAGATTGTGTGGCGCAGACGTTCCCATCGCAATTCACCAATGTTCCGCTTCCTCTTGCTACTTTGCGTTGCTCGTACTGCTCTGGTAAGATGACAACCCATTCATAGGATTCTATTCAGCTATTTAGCATTCTTGTTCTGTAGTAAAAGTGGTAATCCGAAGGGAAGCTTCGCTGATATGCAAACACCGCAGTACATGCGGAAAACTCTTCTAATCTAAATAATTTGCAAAGATCTTTTTTAAGGCATGTGCACCTGGGACGGGAAATGACATCGCTACAATGACTTTGCACACAAATAGTCACTATCCGCACTCGGATCCTCACTATTACATTAGTCAAGTGGAGCGACAGGTGAACTACTGAACTCTTAGGACATTCTTTCTCTGCTGAGAATCTGTGTTTTCTATTCGCAGATGAGGAGACTGTTCAAAGCTTACGGTGTCAACTACGACCCTAAGTATGTTAGAATAAGCACGCGAGGTGTGAATGGAAAGCTGGTGGTCACTGTGCAAGCGTATTCAGTAGATTGCAAAAGGGTTCGTCTTTGCAATAATTTTTTTCATCACCGCCTGCTACCCAACAATTCACCTGATTAGGCACCGGAGTTCATGTCGAAGCTGAAGAGGCAAGCAGGACACCTCTTCGTAACTGCCCACCTGTCGTGCAGCAATGGAATGGAGCGCTATGTATAATGGGGGCAAAATCATTGCAATTGTCTTCTGCAATGAACCCCCAGAAAGAAAAACAGGAACACGCTGAATAAATCATTGGCATGCTATGATGTTCATCGCTGATATTCTATAAGAAGTGACAGTAGAGGAAGACACATATATTAAACAGCATTGCAACCTGCTTGCAGATGCCCGCACGAGGATGCTCATTCAAGTTTCATATTCACACGATCAAGCTAGCTGATAGATTTTATAGCGGAGGCGTGGACTTGACCTCATGTGCAAGTTGCTGTTGAAATGTAATAGTTAAACTAGTAGTAGAAAAAATCACAAGCTCAGTCAAAGAGGAACTCTTTTTCTCATTTGATGTTCCTTCTCCATTCCTCAATCAACGAGCAGATGCTCTTTTGCACGCTGTGTGTCCGAATTCCATGTTCGAATTCTGAATTCCGAAAGCCGAAACCCATGCAAATTTTGACTTTCCTGATGTTTTGAAGCTTTTTCTCTTCCAAGAAATGATCGACGGGGACAAAGAGCATTCTGATTGTGACAAGTCTGGGCTGTATGGCCATCACTTGCAGCATCCACATCAAGAAATGAAAGCGACCGGTGGATTGATTGGTACCTCAGTTTCGGCGCAGTTACCAACGTTCCAGGGAAATTTTAAAAAGTACACTTTACATACGGATTTAGCCGAGTGGCAGAGCATATACTCTCTATATGCATCATCCCGAAAGCCCAGAATATAAAAATACGATTTAAAATGCTCACACTTGAGGTTTCTACCGCTGTTCGTACAATACAGGACGGGCCAAAAATGCGGTAATGACGCTTTGCTTCTAATTAATTATGTACTGAAGTCTGATAGAATGGGAAGGTCGTTTCCGGAAGTTCTTGCAGGGCAGTGCGTCTAGTTTTAGGCAGGTTCAGAGCGAGGAGGGAGGGCATTAAATATTAGGACCTACTGGTTGCGTCGAGTGGCCACGGCAGTGATTACAGAGAAGGCTAAGTCTCCATTTCTTAGATCGTATCTGCCATTGGTACACATAACAGTACAGTGCTACTCACATAATAGAACTATGTCCTCACGGGTTCGAAAAGGAAAAAAGAGAAAATATTTTTGTGGGAAGATGATTATCCTGCTTATTGGCTTTTCCCTAATTCATTTGAATATTGTATACAGCTCACTGACTGGAATTTTCGGGCGCGTAGCACTAGGCGACAACGGTGGGCGTGTCTCGGACGAGATCTGCAAAACGTTGTCATCTCTGCACTCTCCAGGGTGGCGGCAAGAGCTCGCTGGGATGGTTATCGCAACTCTTTCGCACGAGAGGAGGAACTTGGGTACCCGCAGCCGCTGGCGACTATCAATTACTGCCAGCTCCAGCGCTCGCTGCTAAAGCGACTGTAAATAACATCCATCTCGAGCTGTTGTTTCTCAGGCCCACCCACTGCCGCCACCCCACCAATTGCCGCGCGCGGCATTCGCGTCGCGGCGACGACATGAAAATGGCACCTAAGAAATCTGTGAAGCGGGGAAAGCTGTGGTTAATGGAAGTGGGTGTTGGTAGTACTGTGCCAGGTCAGATACGATCAGTATATAAGAGAAGAGATATTATTAGTAAATAACACATTTTCTGTATCATTCTTTCATTTCTTTATTCGTCTATTTCCACCCTCTCCACTTTTCTCACTTCCAACCCTGAACCCCGTCCAGTCCTGAACCCACTTCCATCCTCGTCCTTTGTGACGACATTCGGAATCTGTATTTATAGAGGATTAAATAAATGAGCTTGAAAAGCAACACTATTTTTTTTCCTCCTCCCCATTGGAGATGTCTGGGTCAACGTCAGGAATGTTGGGATCAAACGCTCATGCATCATCGTCCCCTTCGCGTGGTTTCTTTGCATAGAAGGGGGAAATTTTGGGGAAGACATTCTGGCCATGGCGATACTGTCGCGGGTCTTTGGCACGATGCTAGCGACGCGATCTACCGTTCGACACCCTCTCTTCACTACTAATTGCATAGTTTTGTGCATCGCACGGGATAGCTGCCATAATTTTACGAAAGCGCAACACAGTCGAGGCTGGAGTGACCGAAAACGTCTGATTTTGAAAAGATTGTGATTGCTCCGCGATCCGACGGTCGTCAAGCATGCCTTCCCCTCTACGCGCCATCGGTAGAAAGTCTTCGAGCGCGCCGAGCTTGCGGCGCGTGCCCCCGTCGTATTTGAGCGCGGCATCGCTCAGCTGCTCAAGTTGAAGTTCAAAAATTCATCAGACTTTGGCTCAAGTGAGCATTTTTCTTTCCGTTTTTTTTTTCATAAAGTGGATTATATGTGTATTGTTGAGACCTGTGGCTCTGAATTTAATGAGTGGCGTCCTCGAACAGCTGACATCGCTTATCACATGCAGGACGCCTCGCCGCAGGCTCGCTCCGCATCAACAACTTTAGATAGCCGCTGTACTCCTCAAGAAGTATAGCATCCCGCGTCGCCGTCGCCACCGGCCGCCAATGTTGGCGACCGCCCACGATCGATATGCACCGACGCCACAGTCGCCAACATTGGCGGCACCCCACAATCGACACGCACCGGCCTCGCAGTCGCCAGCGACCGCGAAGCATGGTGCTACAGTCCTCGACGACTATAGCGCCAGTGTTCTACCGATGCAGCGTAACGACTGTACGGTGGCGTGCATGTGCACCGCTCACCCTTCGTCCATATCGTTATCATTATCTGCGCATCATAGCTATATAATAGCCAACCTTCACCTCTATATAGCTATCAATGGGTGTAGGTCGTATGGTGCGATTCTCGTGGCACTACATATAGATAGGCTGAATGTTGGGCGCCCTACTACCACCGGGATTACGGTCACGCGTCGCGGCTTGCCTAGATCTGCCTGGTAGAGCAACTCGTCCACCTTTCCGCCACTGTCCTATCGTGGAAGAGAGCTTAAAGAGTTGAGGTACCTTTACGTGGCGAATCCCTGGAATTAGATTTCGCTTCTACATGCGCTGTACTTCTACATCGAGTAGATAGGGTTCTGACGGAACTAATCTTTACATGGATCAATTCGACGACGGGCATCCATCTTTCACTTAAACAGCGTTTTTTCTCCCTCTTTCTTCCTCGAAGCTATGTCATACTACGGGGCAAACTTTCCCATAACTCAGCAGCACAACTCCCACACACTGCTTCTGAAATTAAAGCGGAACATGTTTTCACATTTGCTTCATTAGTGCCCTGAAATTTCGGAAAGAACTTCCTCCGAATTCTCCACTATTCAAAGAAACACATGACTGGAACATTCATCAAGGTAAACATCATGATGATTAATGACATTCAAGCTTTTTAATGAATTTTTCACAAGGCCAACAGCAACGCAAGGACATCCTCCTGCAGAACGTGATTTTGATCCAAAATTCTCCAAAACTCTCCATATTCGGCCGAGAAGAGAGCAGGACAAAGTAGGGTTTTCCAGTGGAGGAGTGGTTAAGTAAGCGTTGTACAATATTTTGTGTCCCTCCCTCTCTATATTCTGTGAATTAAATAAGGCCCAGTGACATCTGCAATTGTGAGAATAATACCTATTTGAGAACAACGCATATATACTTTAATCCTGTTTAGCTTTTACTGATATAAAACATCTCTTTAGAAGCATGTAGATAATATAAATAACTGTAACAATAACGCTAACAATAATTAGTATAACATCAATAAGATAGTACTGCATGAAAGACAGATGTCGTCCGTATGGGTCTAAGTTTGGCAATCGACCAAATCTGAAAATCCACGTTAAGCGGCAGGAGATTTTGATTATCAATGGTACTCACCTAGCTGCAAACTCGCAATGTCGAATTAGAAGTTCCTTAGCACTGATAGGCTGATTAAGTAGCATCTCTGAAAGGCGCTTGGCGTTCTGAGAGTAGCTGGAAGTAAATAATTACTTAATGGTTGCATCTCATGAAGAACACAAAAGGATCTATGGGCAGAATTGGTACCTTGCATCGTTGAGTATGGCAAGGAGGCTGTCTCTCAGTTTTACGGGATTCTCTAGATCGTATTTTGTCAGAACAATACCTCCACCATGTTTGGCAAGCATTTGAGCATTTCTCGTCTGATCAGCCAAAATGGGAATCTGAATCAAAGTTTCGAACTTAACAGAAATTAGAAACTTTCAGCTAAATATGCATTTCAACGATAGACACTTCTTACAAGAATGGCTGGCTTTCCTTGATGTGCCAGTTCCGTGGTGCTGCCTAGACCTGCATGCGTAATAAAAGCGGTTAGACGAGGGTCAGCTAAAGTTATGGGAATTAATGATCAAATGTGAAGATGAGTTCTGTCAAGAATCAAAAAAAGGTTGTCCCATCAAGAACCCAGCTTTATATTGGCTTTTTATTTTGTTTAGAAACATAACAGACCATCACTCCAACACAAAGGTAGAACGCAGATTCTTCCTCCTTGAAATAGCCCAAGCTGCAGTATGTAAAGCGATCCTAGCTCAAAAACGGTCAGAATCAACGGGATCTTCCCTGCCCAGTACATAACTGAGAGGTAGGGTGAGCTAGTGATGAGACAGTGACAAGTCATGGGAATAATTAGAGTCGGCCATTAGAATGCAGGAAACCCCTCCCGTTTGCGGCAAGACTTTTTATCGAAAGAAGTGGAGAGTGGTCATGTAAAATATGTAGGTCAGAGCAAGATTCCTTGATATTGTCGCTTTTCTTCAATAGTTTCGTTCAGTTTTCAGACCTGGCATACTCATATGGTATCCGTAGCAGTCTTAAACTGATGGAGCAACGTTAATCACAGCAATAACTTCACATTTTGACATGAGAGCGTCCGAGTCCTGGCTCCTCATAAAAGCCCATATCTCTAGATTCGAACCAGGTGGAGCGGTTATGTACTCTGGAACATTTGGCGATTCTCTCCTTGAATGTATAGCTCGTGTTACTGACCACCAGTATATACTTGCCAAGATGTCGCAGAGCAGTTCCTAATAGAGAATGGGGGAAAACACCCTCTACAATTAGGAGGATGACTGCAGTAACAACCACTCCTCCGTTCCTTGACAGCCACAGGGCAATACTTTCGGGAACCTCCTACTGTCAGTAGGCCACACCTGACCGAATTGGTTGCGGGACATCTAATACCCAACTTGTTGCGGGGCGGGGCAGGTCTCATACAATCAGCATCCCATGCGGATAAGTAACGATTACAAAACATTTGAACACCGAAGTCCATTGCGACACGCGTGAAACTTCCAGAAGGGCCAAAAACCTGCAGAAGAAAGAGTTCTGGTTGAGATCGTCTGTGGACTCCCTGCTGCTAAGCTTGTGCATCGCTAGCTTGCTTGCTGAAGGACTAATAAAGGGCTTTTAATCTTATGCCGATCAACTTGCTGAAGGCCTAGCGGTCCTTCAGCAAGTTGATCGGCATGAGATTAAAAGTCCTTTACACTTTCAGGATCTTTTGAGACTCTGTCAGGACCGTTCATTTGAGCAAACAGAGTGTCTTTCAACGTTGTTGCCATGAAGAAAATCCTGGAAAGGACTACTCCGCGCGCCCGCCGCGATTGGCCAGGGACGAGGTTGGGTATTAGATGTCCGTAAACGGACCGAATTATCAGCAATAGGGAATAGGAAAATTTTCAGAAATTTCTTCCATTACTTTGTCCTCAACCTAGTACTTCGTTAACTACTGTATGTTATTGGGATCTGAAGTATGGATCTTTCAATCTATACTACGAATTTTCTGTCCTGGAAAAGGAGTAATAAATCTTGAAGAAGAAATAAAAATGAAATCCAGGTTAGCCTCCAGGTCTTCCATGCTCATCATAGGTGGAATACCCTGAGAATGAGTCTCACCCAACCTTCACTTTTTGGTCGACCCAGGGAGGAACCATCACTTTGGGGGGGGGGGGTGGGTGGGCGAAGCCCCCCCCCCCCCCCGCTATGGGAGAAGGCGTTCACTTATCATAGTTATTGCAAAGGAAGACCAGATAAACGCATCAAATGTTGTAATTGCAGGCTTTTTCTAAAAACTGAAGAAGTGTTGAGGAAACATGATTAAATGGTAGTGGCAGAGTAACAGTACTACTGGAAAAAAAAATCGGATATTGGAGCTGAAGGGAATTTATGAATGAGAACCGACCCGAGAAAAAATGAATTTTTTTTGAATTTTCAACATTTATTTTCAGAAATATCCGGAGACCGACTGCAAAACTCTAATGTGAGAACAAGTAAGCCCAACATAGTGACTTTAAAGGAAAATTCATTTCATGCATAGATTGCATATTGTTGTCAGAACTGCGTGCCAAATTTCTGAAAAAATTCAGACGCGCAAAAGTAGGACCCGCGCCGCGCCCCGCCTTAGGCGAAGTAGTGAACCTTTTCCAAATGTCAGGTTGCTAGGAAATAGAGGAAGATTTGCTCTTTCCAATGGTTTTCAAGTTTCCCTGATTGCTTTTGAATCCACGTCGAAACTTTCCTACCAATTAGGGCTATTTTCGAACTTTGAGTGGATTTTTCAGGATTCATTGAGATCCTTTTCCGGATGTCAGGTTGCCAGCGTGTTCAGCTGACGATTCTGCGTCGACTGATACCTGGATGGAGGATGGAAGTTCGCTGGGAAGCTCGGAATGCCGGCTGGTGAGAACGCTATAACGGGCGTTCTCATTTGCCCTTGTCTGCGTCTCTTCCAACTCTGTACTTCCTCGTTTTGGCGATGAGAATGCCCGTTATGGCGTTCTCACCAACCGGCATTCCGAGCTTCCCAGCGAACTTCCATCCTCCATCCAGGTATCAGTCGACGCAGAATCATCAGCTGAACACGCTGGCAACCTGACGTCCGGAAAAGGATTTCAATGAATCCTGAAAAATCCACTCAAAGTTCGAAAATAGCCCTATTTGGTAGGAAAATTTCGACGTGGATTCAAAAGCAATCAGGGAAACTTGAATATCTTTGGAAAGAGCAAATCTTCCTCTATTTCCTAGCAACCTGACATTTGGAAAAGGTTCACTACTTCGCCTAAGGCGGGGCGCGGCGGGGGTCCTACTTTTGCGCGTCTGAATTTTTTCAGAAATTTGGCATGCAGTTCTGACAACAATATGCAATCTATGCATGAAATGGATTTTCCTTTAAGATCACTATATTGGGCTTACTTGTTCTCACATTAGAGTTTTGCAGTCGGTCTCCGGATATTTCTGAAAATAAATGTTGAAAATTCAAAAAAATTCATTTTTTCTCGGGTCGGTTCTCATTCATAAATTCCCTTCAGCTCCAATCTCCGAATATTTTCCAGTAGTACAGTTACTCTGCCACTACCACTTAATCATGTTCGAATGCTCAGGATAATCCTCCTCCTACCCCCCCCCCCCCCAGTAGACGCCCCTGGTGTTGAGTGTGACTTTCACTTAGCCTTCTACGATTTCTCTCGCCAACCTTCACTTTCACGGACCCGTTCTCACAACTATTCCACCTATGATGCTCATAAACTCATTTTTAAGCAGGAAGGTCTGAAAGCTTATCATTTTTTCCTAATTACCTTCCCAAAAAGGAATACTGAATAGCGCTCTACGGCGATTTGAAATCGAAGAAGACAAAATGATTCATCTAAGATGAGCGAAGCGAAACTGGTAAAACGAACGTAACCGAGCATACTTTCGTGAGGAACTAGGTGGACTCACCGAGAAGAGCATTTTGCGGCAACCAAGTGCTGAGGTAGACGTTGGAAAGATGATCTGCCATCTTTGACCCTTCTTCTTCATACTTCAAGATGAACGTTGTTTCAGGCATGCTCTCAAAGACTTTCAAAAGTGTGTTCCTGAAAACTGGAGGTCTCAGCTTGACCTAATGTAACGAAGGTTTCTTTATATGAAAAGATTCAGTGTCTCGCAGAAGCTACAATACTATCAAGGGTTGATAATTTTTGTTAAGAAATTATGTATGGCTATTTACTATGATTGCAAGGGCAGCAGTTATCGAGACCTTGTTGAGAAGAAAATCATTATGGTAGTGCCGCAAATTTTTCTGCGAGGAGGACCTGCAATTGTTATCATGTTACTGCTGTAGGTTACAACCATTCCAAAAAGAACGAAAACTCAGCAACAACAGAGCCACATAGGATAACAGCTTCGGAGGTCACATAAAATCCCCAACAATTTCGTAGAGTTAACGTACTTGTATTAATCAGGCATGTAGATCGCCTTTAAGGCAGTGCCGAATGATACCAAGACAGTAGAATTGCGTTCACTCAAAATTGCATCCCATTCCTTTGAAAATACTCAAAATAACATGGTATACATAGAGATTTGTTTGTCTTGTATAGGTAAAAACATACATTAGAAAGTTTGTTCTTCTTGGGATCTATGGACACTGCAATCCCTCCTATTGGCACAGTTTTATGAAGCATTGGACGGGGATAGTCAAGGTAGGGATTGGAGTTCGTGATCACATAAGAAGCTTCAACAAGGAGTTGCTGGAACAAAGAAGGTCACCAGTGCGTGGTACTCAGGCAATGAAGCGGGCTGAGCGCGGTACCAATATTTGGCTGACCGCAGCCAACTCCGCGGTCCGCCAAGTAGTTAAGCGCGATCGGCCAATTGTGGGTGGCGGTCAGCCCGCCGAAATGCTGTCGTGGCGTGCTGATAACGCCAGTAATAGTTACTGATGATGTGTGGATGACATTTTAGCGATCAAATTTAACATCAGGCAAAAATTCCCCTTCTATCGTTGGAAATTGCGCAATAAAAACGGTTTTGAAAAATAGAAAGGCCAACATCGCTACAATTCATTCTTATTCTTTGATTATGTGCTTGAAAGTTTCTCTCTTCATAGCCGTTCACGAAGAACATAATATTGATGACTGAGCCCTCAAAATGAGAGGTTCACTCTAAAATATCTAAGAAGTGGCATCCACTCTCCGCAAACTGAGGGAGTTCCACTTCATTAGCAAGACAGAGGTGGGATATACTCCTTGATCTCTTCAACATCGTCAGAGAAAGAGTGTTGTTTTATATACATACCGCTCAGCACTGTCAGTATGTTCAGAGGGGTTGCAGCGTATATATAGGAAACTCCAAACGTACGTAGACAAGAGTCGAGATCGCGGCGCGGCTCTCATGGACAGAGACGCAGGCGCACACTATGCTGAGCTCCCGTGACTCTGCCCAAGAGAGCCGCGCCGCGGTCCTGACTCTTGACTGCGTCCGTTTGGAGTCTCTGTACATTGTATGGGTTTAGCCTGCACCCACGGGCCGAATTTGGCTGACCGCGGACAGTACCGCGGTCAGCCAAATCTTCGACGAAGGACCGCGGTCAGCCAAACTTTCGACTAAGGACCGCTGTCCGCCAATTATCCGTGCATGGTCAGCCCGTCCCACACCTCGTGGTATCGCGGTCAGCCCGCTACATTGTCTGACTATCTTGAGTGGTATCTGTATTACCACATATGGCAGCATTTCAAAACGACGACTTTATCTACCAAACCGCACCTATGTATAATCATTTAATTCAATTACGGCAAAGCCTCTGGAGTGCTTTTCGTTCAAAAGAAAGAAAATAGTGGCACTGCTAACAGGAGCTGCTCACCTCGTAGCCTTTGAAATGAGGACCGAACCTTTCTCGGAAAGCATGGATCTCACTTTCAAAGACGCTATTAATGAACTTTTGGCCGAGCACCACGTCAAGAATGTTCTTGAATCTGTCCCCGAAATTCATGTGATCGCCTGCTGTTGCCATTCCTCCTGAAGTACTTCGGATACTGGATGATCTGATGAAGGGTAAGAAAGAAGGACAAGAAAAAGAAAGAAGAACAAAAAGTTTAGGAGGAAGGAAAAACAATTTTTGGAGAAAACAAACCAGGTACATAGCTGGGCACGACTGGCTCTCCAATGGCTATGGCTACAGAGTCTGCGTGTACTCCGGAAATGGTTGCGATTGAGGTAGAAATCTTTGCTAATTCGAAAACACCTGAACTAATCATCGTCACCTTTCCACACTGCTATGCCTTAGTGGAAATACTTGCCAAAACCACAAATGTTGAACGCTTCGGCGATTCCAACGTCGAATTTCTCTCCTTCCAATTTCTTGATCAACTCCTCATCACTGAAGACTCCTGAATAAGGATACACCTTCGACAGCTCTATCATGCATAGTTAGCAATACTCAAACGTAAATCGCCTCTGTTATGAAAGTCTGTGAAGTGAGAGGAACAAGAATACAGAGAACTCCAAACGGACGCAATCAAGAGTCAAGACCGCGGCGCGGCTCTCCTGGGAAGAGTCACGGGAGCTCAGCATAGTGTGCGCCTGCGTCTCTGCCCATGAGAGCCGCGCCGCGATCTTGACTCTTGTCCACGTACGTTTGGAGTTCCCTATACATACATACATATCTGTATCAGTCATTGGTGGACGCAGGGGGGGGGGGGCTCCCAACAATGGGTCGCCAAATTTTTGAAATCACTTTACAAATCTTGTATTAGTTTATTTTTGGTTACTTGCTTTTATTATTGTTTTTAAAATGATTTTTATTGAATACTTATTATTGCAAAAATGTAACTATGGAATTTATTCCTCATCAGGATCCCCAAATTGGCGGAGACCACAATTTTTTCCCACGCCTCCCTCCCCCCCCCCCTTCCGGCAGACTTTCTGCATCCGGCACTTGGATGCGTATCTATTATTAGTCTATTAGTATTATTATCATTATTATTATTATCTATTATTAGTCGTATCTATTCAAGATGAGTTGGAAGCCTTTGGATGTACATCAGCTATAGACTTTGGAAAAACTATGTTGGAAGGGGTTACGATCAGTATTCAGCTAACAATTTACGATCTGTATTCAGCCAACGATTATTTGTAAGGATGAGATCAATTTTTAATTTAGAGGATTCCTTTTCTGATAGTGCCCAGAATTTGAAGACAGCACCTACGGAAACTTCTGTGTCGGAGATTTCGCGGTATGCCGGGGTTTTTAGGGACGATGAATTCATTCATCGACAACGATGACGTAGTGTGAAACACGTGGAAAACACTTGAAACGATGGCGGTATTTCATGTGTGTCCATAGCGCGGACGAGTGTTCCGTGATGGGTCCCGCCACGAAACTCCGGAATTGGTTCGCATTCCATACATCACCGTCCGCTAAAATACATTCGCACACCTAGTCGATGGCGTTAGCTGGAGCGATGGAACCCTTTTGTCCACGTCGGCAAATGTGTCTACGACAGTATCTTGGCAGGTAGGCGCCGTTCACGGTGTTCAACTTACTGTTGAGATTGCCCAATGGTCGGCTACATGGTAAACGACTCAGTTCAGAAGTGAAAATTTGCTTGAGTGCTGCCTTTCAATTTTTTGGGAGGATATTTCTCCTAGATGTCTGCATGTAAGACCGCGAAGAGCAATAACTGGAACCCATTTCTCCAGGATGAAGAACGATTCTTCGAGGCGATAACGCAGACATCTCTGATCCCGAGTTTGAATGGACACAAATAAAAATAGCAGTTTCTTATAGCAATACATTGAATTAGTGATAAAAAGAAATAAACGCAAGGGAGTGAAGGTAGGGTGTGGTATAGCGACAGCATTTTTGCGAATGAAAACCCAACAGTTGCAAAAACGGAGACGGGCAGCAACTCAAATGAGTGATGTGTTACTACACTTCCTAATTCACTGAAGTATTCCTGAGTTTTATATTTGGTAGAAAACTTCTACTACATCCCAAAGGAAGTTAGTAGTTGCTTCATATAAATTTAGAGAGGTGGTGGGAGGAAGTCGATGTGAACAACGTGCCCATCTCAGTCTTACGCCTCACTTTGACTTTCCCAAATCTGCGTTTCTACCAAAGGTTTCAAAGAAACACATGAATTGAGAAATCAGCTTACGTTCACATTGCCACGTGAATGACCTCGTGATGTTCCGAGCCAGCTGAAATCTAGTAATTCAAGAGAAGAGTCGATAATGTAGCAAAACACTGTCAAACAATCGTACCTGCATTAATCCAAGGAGGCTCGGTTGTATGGTCCACATTTTACTTAGCGTTTCTCCCTTGTATCGCATCAGATCAGCCACTCTTGGATCAGTGGGCACCTTGATGACCTTCTTTGTGAGCTTCAGACATGTCTTATCCTGTTGTTCAGAATCCACCACAGGCATCAGAACCGTCTGAAAAAAATATTTTGCGTCTAAAGAAATTTTCCTTTTCTAAAGCAGCATAGGGGACCGGGACCCCATCTGTTGCCGAAAGTTGTATTGAAGCATCTGTTCCTAGTGTATTACTAAAGCATGTATGTATGTATTGCCATAAAAAAGCTGATGTGAAGGAAAAGATGATGTACCCTTTTTTATTCGAAGGATCTGTGATAATATTCGGAGTCCTTATCTAAAGTTGGAGGAAAACGGTACCGTTCTTCAACATATCCTTGAGTTTAGTTGAGCTCTAATAGCTAAATAAATCAGAAGCACAACAAGCACCAGTTCTCCTCCAACGATGTGTTCTAGCTGGGAAATCTTGCAACAACAAACAAATTACCACATCATGTCCAGCCTCCGTGAGCGTGTCCGCGATGGCGCCCATGAAATTCGCATGAGAATAGGCGAAGATCGGAGAATATACAAGAAACTTGTAACCATCACAGGGTAGTATCGATAGTAATAATAAAATGCGGCAACGAATCATGACTGAAACAAGTCGCTGTTACGAATCAAAGTTTGTTTTCTCGTTGCAAAAACTGATTCCCACTTGCTTACATCTACGTACATTTTTTGTTCTTCGCTACCTTTTGTTGGTATTTTCGTAGAATAGGTTGGCTAGCCCAGCCTCGGAAGGCAGTAACGAACTCCTCCTCTGGGAAGTTTACAGCACGAAAGCCCTTGATTAGCGCAATACGTTGAGTTCGAATCGTATGAGTATCACAAGATGAATGCGACACAACAAACTGGTCGTAACTTAACAAATCTGGTGGTAACTTAGGCGTGAAATTAAATGCATTGGTGGACTGCAAGTACACCAACGGCCCCACATTCGACGGTAAATCAAGGTTGGCGCAATTTGACTTGTTTAAAACGAGGATGATGAACCGGATACGGATAATCCGCTCATGCCTGATGTACTCTCACGAGATAGCATACGTATAGGTCATTCATAAAGGAGTCGGTATTGGTGCATTCACAGACTGAATACAAGTGGTGCGGCTGCGCACTATCAGGCTAGATATTGATTGAAAACGACCGCATCCAATGCATCTCACTCAGAGTTCGGCACGAGCTTAGCTGGAGAAAAAAAACTACGAAGTCCCCTTTGGTATGACAAGATGTTTATGAACCCCCCTTTGAAGAAGAATAATTTAAGAAAGAAGTTCATCTCGGCAAAAACCGATAATAAATGAGCGAATCCAAAGGAAAAATTTGTTTACAAAAAAATACAATTTAAAAAAAAAACAAACAAAAAATAACAACGAATATAAACAAAAAAATTATGTACACTATATACTGTGGAGGAGTCGTCCCATCCGTCGTCCTCTGAGCTCTGCCCGTTCCTGAAAATTCCTAAGAAATAATTTATTCAAATATTTTCGGTTGGAAAAATTGTGGAAAAAAGAGGAAATTGTCCGGAGAAAACGTATATTCTGCGGCCTCCTGGCAGTGGCAGTGCTGGAGATGAGACTACTTCCACATATTTAATTCGGCTCCTTGGCAAATGCCAAGGCTGGCAGCGTCCATTGCTGGACCCATCTACTCACGAACGCTGCGGTCTTTCGAACACAGTGTTAGGGAAGAGTTTGGAATAGATTGTTGGTCCAGTTGAACACAGGGCGCAGCACCAGGTGGTCATTGACCACCAGGACTTAGTAGCATCCTGCATATTCAGAGGGCTTAGCACCAGTGTCCGGGGCGTAGCCAACCGCTAACCGTCTACTGATGTTAGAGACAAGCAGATTTCAGAGAGGCACTTCTGGAGAATCATCGAACTCGTGGCTGAAGACCAACGTTGTTCAACCATTTACTCCATCCCTACCCTGCACTCTGGTGCGCTCCAGTGATAATCAGGTGTTGCTCAACCTGTAGGAGACGTATCATGTTGGAATTTTAACTGTAGATGCGCACTATACCAACGAGTATCCCCCGAAAGTGGCACTGTTCGTTTTTGAGAAACCGTCTTCGTTTTTGAGAAAAACCACCATTAATGGTCAAAAAGTGGTTTCAGACCATTTTTTGACCATTAATGACGGTTTTTTCCAAAAACGAAGACGGTTCCTCAAAAACGAAGGATGCCACTTTGGGGGAGAGTTGGTACCACCTAGGCGCATTTCTTGGAGTTGACAGCGTATCGGAACACTTCCTCGAACGAGAGAAATTTTCTGGGAAAGCTCCGGGTTTGAGAGAAAAAACCACGCTTCAATGACAATTTCTTGTATCTGACAGGTCCTATAACAAGTTTCAACGAGTTCAAGTGGCATCAAACAGTTCCGTACTGAGATCGGTTTTTCGAGGATTTTAGCTTGAATTTGAAATGATTTAGGCTGTCTTCGCTAAATGATACGCATTTTTTGCTGAAACATCTCACTTCTCATGTCTCACTAACGCTTATTTGAGTCACTTTTTTAGTGTTATCTTTTTTTTTCCTGAAAGAACCCTCGTGTGTCGGTACTTAGTAGCCCATTCCGGAATTGGACTGGACTTAGTACTCCCCAACCGACACTGGCCACCTAGTGCTGCGCCCTGGTTGAACAACTTTCCGTCCTCTGTCAGTGCTCTGTCATTCTGTCAGTGTTCTGCTCTTGTTTTTATCGCATTGTGGGCATTCCGACTAAGTATCAGACTGAACTTGAGCTTAGTAACATCTAAAATCTGTGCTGAAAATCTTCGAACAGATTAGCTAATGTAAACGGATGACACCAAGTCGAAGTGCCCACAATGCGATAAAAACAAGAGCAGAACACTGACAGAATAATAGAGCACTGATAGGAGACGGAAAGTTGTTCTACTGATCAACAACCTATTCCAAACTCGTCCCCAACACAGTGCTCGAAAGACCGCAGCGTTCGTGAGCAGATAGGTCCAGCGATGAACGCTGCCAGCCTTAGCATTTGCCAAGGAGCCGAGTTAAACATGTAGAAATAGTCTCTACTCAGTGCTGGCGGTGGGGACGGCGGTGTTGGTGGTGGCGGCCATGGCTCCTCCTCCACGTGCCGCCCTCGATGTCATCGCCGGCGCCACAAGCGCACAAAGTATAGTCCTTCTCAAAAATACTTGCCTCATGCTTCACCGCCCATCTGCTAAGCCGCGCCGCATCACCTATGCTTTATCATACTTGGTGTGACGTGGTTAAGCTGACGGGCGGTTCAGCGTGAGGCAAGAATTTCTGAGAAAGACTGTATTTGCGCTGAAATTGTTCGATAAAAAAAGATGAAGTAAAGAAAGACGAATAAAAAAAAACAAATTCAACGAGATTGCAAAGATCATGAGAACTCACCACTTTGTGCCAGGCGTCTTGGAGAATGTTGGCAATAATGTTGCCAACCACCATTGCCACGAACTCGGCCAGCACTACCCTGTCCTCCGCCTGCTGCACGGCAGCAGGAGGCGCACAGACGCACGCCGCCGCCGCCGTTGTCGTGGCCACGTCCACGAAAAAGTTCGGCAAATGCATCTGAAAAATTTTTTAGAGTTGTCAAAATAATTATCAAAATGTCACAGAATGATGCGATGCAGCAACTTATACGACATGCGCGCGTTGACGCGCCCGCTACCATATCATCTAGGACAGGCCCAATTCATCTCTGTAGATATTATAGAGAGTATGAGCTTCGCATAACTCTAGAAAATCTAAAGAGGTGAATTATTCGCGGTCTTGCCGCAGTTTAGATGCAGGGGGGTCGCCTTCGCGTTCGTTTGATTTTTTTCTTCCGGAGTGTGAACGCCGCGTTGATAAAAAGTCTTTCGAAAGCGAATGCGTCCGTGTGACGCGTGGCTGACGCACACATCTAGTATAAATTGCCCCATATTGATCTAAAGAATGCTGTAAGCAATGTGTGGAGAGGTGAGATGAGAAAGTGAAGGAATTTGACTAGTTGAAGAAGTTAGACTAGATAAATGCACAATGTAGACGGACTAGATCATGTGAAAAGCGCAATTTATACTAAATGCTTGCGTTTGACGCGCGGCCATCTATATGAAGAAGGATAGGGCGAGTCGCATTGCTGACCCAGCTTTGACGCACGCGTTTAAAGCCTCGCGGCGGCAACTCGTTCTTTTCGTTGAGGAGGCAGATGCCGATCTTCATGAAAAATTCTTCGCAAATAGATTTGTGCATCCGACGCGCGACTGACGCAAGCAGCTAGTATGAATTGCCCCATGATGAGCTATAGAGCAGGTCGCATCGCTGACGCAGCTCAGACGGACGCGTTTACAGCCTCGCGACAGCCGCACGTTCTTTTGACGAACGATGTACATGCCGGTCTTCATGAAAAGTCTTTCGCAAATTGATGCGTGCGTCTGATGCACGCGCCCTAGTATAAATTACTCTATAATTCAGGAACAAGAGGAGAGGAAACAAGAGAATAAGAACGCGAAGAGAGGAAGCAAAATATGAAGAAAAAACACAAATATGAAGAAAAAACACAAAGGAGAAGAGGGCCAGTAACGACCGATTCCGGGCAAGATTCATTTAACGTGTATGCGGCAGTGGAGCACGTCAAAACACGTTAAGAACTTTTTTTGAGCTTTTTTCCGAAAATAGAAGAGGTTTTTTCAAGAATTTTCTTATCAGCATGAAAGACAAAAAGATTCTGAATCCAACCATGCCAACAAAAATGGAAATAATTGATGTTGGAAAAAGTTACTTGAAGAAATTGTGTGAAAATGGCTTTGGAGAGGGCATCTTCCCCTGAAACTAACAGAAATTAAAATAATTGATTTTTAAGAAAGTTGTTTAGTGAAAATTTTTTGGACCGGCGCTTTTAGGGTAAAGTTAGGGTTCAGAGAATTCCAAGACAATATCTCTTCTCAAAATCAATTAATTTCATTTTCCTTTGACGATTGGTGCAAGAGTGGTATAAGGAATCCAAATACAAAGTTTGAGCAGGATCCGTTCAGTACCAGCGGCGCTGTGGCTACTGCTGAGTACTTTTTCAGCTATAGCTCCTGCTAAAATTGGGCAAAATGGAGTTTGGGGGGGGGGGGGCACTTGGTATAAGTCGATAATATGACCAGTCCTGTACGTTCAGCCTTGTTGGCTGACACGTCCAGAACGCTCTGACTTGTCAGCTCTCTTAATGTACAGTAGTTACCTGAAATGCAAACAAGTCAGAACGTGTAGGACAGGTCATATTATCGACTCATAGCAAGTGCCTCCCAACAACTCCATTTACCCCCAAAATCAATTAAATTCGATCAATTTTCAAATTTGGGTAGAGCTCTAGCGATCGCAGCCACAGGCCTGTTTTCAGGGAGATCCGTGCAGTACTTGTTTTGTGACAAGCTCTGGAATCAGTGCTGTGTGCAGGATTATTGCATGATAACTCCACAACTCAGTCGATATGTATGAAAAATGAAGTCGCTATGGCGGTGCGATACTCCTCGAGGAGTATACCCAAGCCTTAGTGATATGTGATGATATGTACTGAATCAGAATGATCACGAGTATGGCTCACTTCAAAGCCTATTGCATCCAGAAATGGTAGCAGCGGTCTTCGTCTCGTTCGTTTACTGGTTGGTACTACTAATGTTACATATGGGCGTCAATTCTACTAACGTCACTACCACGGCTGCACCACACATTTCCAAGAAGCTTGATTGCTCTCCCTATCTATCCGAGATCTCGATGCTTTATTTCAATGGAGGGAGCGACGTGCAGATTATTGGATTAGCTGTTCCACCAAAATGCGTTAATGACATCAGAGCAATGAAACAGCTACCTTTGTCTGATTATGGGCTTCTTATACTCTCTACGAAATCCAAAGAGGTAAATTATCTAACATTTCATTCCATGGAAGCCGTTCAAATATTTGATTTTCTCGATGCGGAGAAAATGTGCGTGGGACATCACTTCTGTCGATTCATAGGTCACTCTTTGCCAGCACATCTTCGTTGCAAAACCTAATGGCAGATCTCTACCGAGACATTCGAGGAAGATTATTTCAACGCTCCAGCGAGGCCACGGAGCTACAAGACAATTTTTTTGCCGCTGTAGATTGTTATCTCCTTCTTGACATGATTGATTTCGACGGTCTTTCCTACAATGATTTTCTCAACGACATACCGGTTGGCGCTACATACCCCAATCGTGGATATCCATTTTATATCAACGGGGATACTAATAGATACAGCACCATCGAAAGAAATAGGTTCCACAACTCAGTCGATATGTATGAAAAATGGAGTCGCTATGGCGGTGCTATACTCCTCGAGGATACTAATAGATACAGCACCATCGAAGGAAATAGACTCGACAACTCAGTCGATATGTATGAAAAATGAAGTCTAGAATCTATCACGTTGATAGAAAAATACTGCTCTATAAGTGGGCTTCGTTCTAACTTCCATCACTTTTACTCCAATATTCACATCAACGTTGAGAGGATCAGGACATGGCCAGTGATTTCAGACACGATGACAGTTCATTGAGGTTATATCAGACTAGACTAAACAATGCCAGGTCACTCGCAATGTTGAAAGAAGTCGAGCAGGTCAACTTGTTTTGGCATCTCCTCTATTCTTCTTTGCACTCATCTTCCTTTGGATTACAAGCTTTTCAATGTGTAATGGTTATTCCGGCTAGTAACGGGGATTCGGAAAGGAGTTTCTCTACTGCGAATAGACTAACAACTGGTATTCGCTCTCGTTCTTCGCAACACACCTTGAATGCCCTATTTCAGTAGGTTGTTTAAACTTGTTCTTATCTATTTTGATTTTTTTTAATAGGTTGTTTAAACTTGTTCTTATTTATTTTGATTTTTTTTAATAGGTTGTTTAAACTTGTTCTTATCTATTTTGATTTTTTTTAATTTCCCGTGTAAAGCATCCACAAGGAATGGACCAAGTCTATAGACCGTAGATGCGTCGAAATTAGCAAACATGTGGATCAATCCAAAAGAGGGCCTTAACCTTCACCGAGGGGTTCTTTCGACGAAAGCTGGCAGCGATGGAGTAATGGCTGAAATCAAAGAAGCTTACTGCGAAGGCAGTTAGTTGCCTAGGTGGTATGAATGAGCAGATGGTGATATCATACTAAAGGAATGTTCATCGTACCCTCTTTTGAGATCTTCTGAGTGATGCTAATGGAATCAAAGGCGTCATGGAGACGAACATGGAAATCAATACTCTTCTTCAAGTGTTCGCCGAACAAGAAATTTATAGTGATGGAGAAGATGAAGAACATGATAAACAACATCGCGAGAATATCATTTCTGATGAGATGTCAAAGCTTCAAATTTTCTCCCTTGGACCTGAAGGAATTCACCAATACTGCACACATGCAAGTCTTCATAAACCTTTGGTCACTTTTGTGCTACTGTTGTGAGCTTGGTGAACTAAATCGACACATCTCTATGAGTTCCAATAGTGTTCATCAAACAAAACTAAAATCGGAAGCCTTTTACATGTTTATATATGCGTACACGCTTATAGCAATTCCAATATTTGTTTAAGGTTTAAGCTTTTTACATCACTTCACATCATTACCGTGCAGCGAAGCTCCATTCACTTTGCACTCAAACAGACATGACGATATTCATGAAGCATACTTTTATTGAATACTGGTAACAATCTTCCTTGGACTGAGAGTCTTCTCTGTCTCCGAATCTCGATGACCTAAAGTGAAGATGTTTAATAATATTGTAATGTTACGTTGAGATTAGTATTAACGCTATCACACCTATGACGGAAAAAATAAAGAAAAAGGTTCTCCCTTTTCTGCTCTTATCTGCAAAGGAATGGATGGCTATCCGAAAAAAATCCAAGTGCCAGCTACGAAGTCCTCCTTGCTCACCTCATCTTTTACGAAGTCCCGCTTGCCTTGAGTCAAGTGCCAGCCGAAGTCTGATCTCACTCCACGATTCTTCTCCCTATGATGACTGCGGGGTGAATGGACCAGTATGCCATTAGGTGAACGGAGTGAATCACCAGGATCATGAGCTATTCAACAACATTCAGAATAATTCTACCAAAACGTAGATGTACATACTGTAGCGGCCAAAAGGTACCAGTGGCACCGTTTCGACAAGGGAACCTTCTGCTACCACTTGCCTCTGGATTGAACTATCCAAGGGAATTTTGGGCACTATTCGGCTAGCTCTGCCCCAAAATTTCGAAGTAAATATTTTCGCCCCAACTTCACCTAGGGAGGTTATTTGAGGTGCTGAACACGTACGCTGTATCCATTTTGTACCGTAACTCAGTCTTTGTAGAGTTACGGGAGCTATGCTGTGGATACGGTATCTCACAGAGTCCTCTCAAATTTTGCGTAGAGGGGTTATTTTGGGCGCTCATCACGAATATCGTATCCGTTTTGTACCATTATCTCATTTTCATAGAGATACGATAGTTTTACGTTAGTAAATTGGGAGGAAATGCCAATTTTGGAGAGAAAACGAAGCGTGTATGCAAAATAAAGTTGATATTCGTGATCCGCGCCTAAAACAACCCCTCCAAGGAAGGTTTGATACGATTCTGTGAGATACCGTATCCGCGGTATACCTACCGCAACCCTACAGAAACGGAGTTACGGTACAAAATGGATACGGTATTCGTGTTCAGCACCTCAAATAACCCCCCTAGGAGAAGTTGGGGCGAAAATTTTTACTTCGAAATTTTTGAGGCAGAACTAGCCGAATAGTGCCGAATTTTTGGATACGTACTGAAGAACTATGATTGCTTCTCAGCAGCAGCTTAGCGTGAGCAGAGACTCTAGTCTAGTGACATTATCAATCCTAAGCTTCAATTTCCACGCCTTCAATGGATTATCATCCATATCTTCACCCACACCTTCTAGGGAAGAACTATTTTTTCTCACTATTATTGAACCTTCTGAACAGTCCATATTTCTATTCTAAGAGAATTACAGAACACGACTTTTATGACAATTTCGCATTCTCAGGGGAGGGGCGTTAGTGTAAAAGCCCCCTCTGGGTTTGCCACTGTCACATCTCAGGCTTCCACATACATCACTTCTTAAGTGTCTGAATATGTGACCATGTGAATCCTTTGCTGAAGATATTTGTTTTGCAAATGATAATATGTACTGGAACGGCATTCGTCATTGTACAACGTTTGCTCAATTATTTCCTCATCGGAAGACCATGCATTGCTCTGCTTCTTTCTATGTTGAACACCGAAGAATTTGTTGTGTTTTCGAATCAAAGCTGATTTTTCTGGAACACCTCTTTCTTGAAGAAGTTGGCCTGAACACCGAAGAATTTGTTGTGTTTTCGAATCAAAGCTGATTTTTCTGGAACACCTCTTTCTTGAAGAAGTTGGCCTTTGTTGTAGTTCTCCGGTAGTTGTAGTTGAACAGTTTATTAGACCAATTAGAATAATAGCACAAGCGAGTGAATACGAAGCGAATGTATGTAAACGAATGCATACAGTGACAATGGGTGAATTTTAGAGTGTTGCATTCGAAAATTTTCTTCGAATATTCGAATAATCGAATATTTCGAATATTCGAATCTTCGAATGAGCGAAAATTTTGAAACGCCCGAATATTCGAATATTAGGATAAACGAATATTTTGAAAGCGTCGAACATTCGAATATTCGAATAATCCGAATATTCTGATTTTTCGAATATTTTAATAAACATTAACAATAATAGCATTAGAATATCCGGATAATTATTCGGATATTATTCGATTCGGTCAACACTCTATTGGATTTGTATATCGCGAGGGGTGAGGTCCCAAAACACTCCAGCATAGATCACTACAGATCTAAAGTAGATTCACCTCAAACGCACAACAACCAAGGTTCGGCAACACCTCCCCTTTTGGGTCAAAAATACATCTTTGCTGGAGTGAAGTTCAGGCTGCCTGCAGCTCGACGTTGGCATGAGGAGCGTCGAAGAGGCAACATTGCTAAGTCCGTTGCGTCCTCTGGTTGGTATGTCCGTTGCGTCCTCGTCATCTTGATCGCCCAAAAAAGCAAAACATTCCTGAATCGTGTGATAATCGTGGATGAAGAGGTATTACTCACGATAGTCATGATAGCACGAACAGTGAATATACGTGGCTAGAAAACGCTTGAATTCAACTAGTCAGCATACAATTCTCTACGTAACGCTCATGAAAGCGGGTGCCTACAGCTCTAGATTTTTCGACGAAATGCTCACAGCCAGGAAACGCTAATTTCACAGTTCAACATCAAACTTATAGCCAAATTCTTCGAAGAAATATGAATCAACATACTGCGGCTCCCACCATCGACCTCGTTTTTTTCTCAATGAATTTGAGAGTCATCTCAAAACAACCCCTTGAACGGAAATAGCGCAACTTTGCGCACCGAATGTCCTTTATCAGAGAAGTCAGCACGGGTACTGTACATCTGAATACACCTTCAGTGATGCCCTTAGACGGACTGTCACTGTGTGGGAGGAATTACATAATTTATATAATAGAAGGGATTGATAGACTTGGAGAGCAAGTTAAGCTTGCTATTTTGTCCGAGCATTCGTTTGCAAAGGTAATAACGCTAATTAAACAAAGAGAGCGAACTATGATCAAATAAGAGAGGACTCTCCATGAATCAAAGATTTCGAGAAAAAGTTATCTTCACATTTACAGTAGATACACTGCGAGAAAGTCTAAGAGTGAAAAGCCAACATCATTTCATTTTATTTATTACATGGGCATTCCATGTGAGTACAATCTACAGCTTCGAATACAAATACAGGAAACTCCAAACGTACCCAGGCAAGGGTCGGGAGGGCGCAGCTCTCTTGGGCAGAGACGCAGACGATCAGCATGCAGAGCGCCAGTGTCTCTGCCCAAGAGAGCCTCGCTGCGGTCCCGACCCTTGTCTGCGTACATTTGGAGTTCCCTGAATAAGTATTAGTAGTACAGTACATTTAATCTAGTCGACAGTCATATCTAATTACATGCCATGTCAACACTAAACACAATTTGGTGGGCAGTAAACCTCATATATTCGAACTAGATGTCTAGGTACTTGCCAACCACATTTTTGTATAGAGGAAGTTTCACTGGCACTCTTTCTTTTTTGCTGAATTTCAAATATTCAGAAAACGCTTTATGAGTGAAGAAATTCTGTTCTATTACTGTTTTCGCAGCAGATACATGCGACTTCAATGTTCCACCACTTGTTGTGGAATAACGCAGAACGAAAAAATCAGAAGTTTTTAATTCACAGAGATTATGTAAGATCTTATATATCATGTGAAGACCTTTTCGTCTTCTCCTTTTATGGATGATTGTAAGCGGAACAATTTGTTCCTATTGCTAGGTGGTGGCATCCATACATCAAGGAAATTTCGTTCCGCTCTCGTTTATGCTATGACTATCGGTAGTTTAGTTCTCACTAACGGTGCTAAATTAATTTATTTGAACTTTATCAGAGTCGCCAATCATTTCATTTTGTAATTGCAACTACCTATAGTGCATTGTGAAATTTACGAAACCTCTGTCTGAATCACCTGGCAGAGAATTTGCGTCTCTAGGATTATAACTTGCTTATCCTACATGGGCGCATTACCCTTTCGAAGCTCTTGAAACCTCTCTGGACATCCTTAGCAGAGGTATGTTTGTTCCCTACCTGACCAAATCGTCCTATTCCCAACATCACACGCCTCTCTCTTCCACTGGACAAAGAAAAAAAACAACCAATTCTCTTTTCTGAACGTTGAAGTCATGTTCTTTTTCGCTTCTCGCGTGAATAGCGACGAAGTTGTTTTTCCACTGAATTGCCTTTCATTACTCGGAGGCGCTCAATGCATAATTGCCATAATCAGAGGTAGTGACATTATTAGTGAGGCTATTCACAAAGTTGTAGCGAGGATACGAAGAAAGAATTAGTTCCAGAAATCCATGATGCCCTCTAATGCTCCTCTATCCGTGGAAAAATAAGAGTCATAAATCCATGAGTACTGCGATAGCTATGTGAAATTCTAGCAAGGTAATAAGCTAATGCATTTTCCAACCACGAGTTTGGGTAGTTAAGATGGCCGCAGTGTTGGCCCGGTATAGTGCCAGAATCTTCGTTCCTTTGCTTGCATTGTCTTTACTCGTGAGAAAGCCTTTGGCCTTCGTTCAGGTGCTGCGAGAATTTCGCGTAATTAGCAATGGATACTAAATCGGAAGGGTGATTCAGCAGAGGTACTGCTAATAGGAGTGGACATATTTCTTCTTAGAAGCCTACCAGAGTCCCATCGGTACGCTAGAAAGTGGGGTGGGACAGTCTTTCCAGACATGTGCTAGAGCTTCGCACGAAATTCCTGAAAAATTGACGAAGAAACAAAACTAATTATTAAACGAACTCGATTACGGAATCTTTCTCATGACTTGCGTATGTTCCTACCAGTCTGGCATTCACACTCACGATAAGCTTTCTGTCCTCTCCTGATGCCAGCATTGCGAATTTTTTTGGTTCACCCCCACTTCCCTGCGGCCGCCAATGTTGCGTACTACTTCGGGCATTTTAAAGGCAGCACTCACGGAAATTTTCACTTCTGAAATGAGTCGCTTACCATGTAGCCTGCCGCTGGACAATCGCAACAGTAAGTTGAACACCTTGAATGACCGCCTACCTGCGAAGATACTGCCGTGGACACATCTGCCGCTCTGGACTTTAGGGTTTCATCGCGCCAGCTAACGCCGTTGACAGGATGTGCGCATGTGGTTCAGTGGAGGCTTGTTTATGAAATTCGTACCATTTGCCGGGTTCCTGGCGGGACCTAACACGGAACACTCTTCCGCTCTGTGGACACACATGGAATACCGCCATCATTTTCTGTGTTTTTCGCGTCTTTCATGATACTTCATCGCTGTCAATGAGTTCATCCTTCCTAAAAACCCCGATATACCGCCAAATCTTCAACCCAAAAATTTCCGTGGGTGCTGCCTTTAACCTACACTCGAACACCTCTCCGACTGGTCGATCCGCCGCGTTTTCTCCACCGCTGGGCACAGGGCACTTCTGCCCCTCGGTGCACCCGTACCATGGCGTTCTTAGCATTATTTGGCCAACTTGGACCCGCTTTCCATTGATGCAACTGCATTCGTGCATTTTCCCCACTACTGGCCCAACGCGGACCCGTTTTTCATAGGCGGACTCGCATCCTGGCGTTTTCCACATTATTAAGCTACAGCGGAGTCATCTATATTAAAAGATATGTATGCGAGCATTCTCCGCACTATTGGACCAAAGCAAACCCGTTATCCATCGGAGGAGTCGTGCCCTGTCGTTTTCACCACTATTAGACCTCGGCACACCTGTCATCTATCAGAGTTACCTCACCCTTCGTAAATCTTGACAATTGGAAAAGCTTGGAAGATGAGAGAGCTGAGCTTGTTTAATTACGAAAAGCAACTCTGGTGGTATCATTATCAACTCAGTGTTCATTTGCACATCTTGAAATGTAACAAGCGGTCATTCACCTAATCAAACACCTTGTTGACCTTCTATTTGAGCTCACCTGCATTTTAGGAGAGTCATGGCGGCCAAAACTTTCAACCTAAATGCTAATTATATAAGTTGTTCTTTGTGGTACATAAGGTAGACTTACCTCTGCCCTCTGTACATAAGAGACTTTGAGTGAGTAGGAGACCATATGCAGATCAGGCTCCAGAACATGACTAAATTAACGCATATCACTTACGAAAATTCAATCTGTGCCTCAAAATTCTATGTATTAGAGTGTTGACCGAATCGAATAATATTCGAATATTCACGCCTTCAAAATATTCGTTTATTCGAATGTTCGAATATTCGATTATTCTTAATTATTCGATTATTCGAATATTCGGGGTGGGTTCATTCGAACATTTGATTATTCGAATAATCGAGTAGTCATTTTCAGCAGCACCTTCGCTCCCATAATAATTCTCAAGTCTCATCGGCAAACATCTACCGTCGCTAAATTTGAGATTGCTAAAAGTTCATTCACATATCGCCAGTAAAAATTACTGCCGTTGTCGGCACGTCACATTATTATTTCAGCGGGCTGATAGCGGACTTTCTGCAGGCTCACCACACACCGATACTTTACCGACCGCGTTCAATTATTTGGTTGCTGTAGAGTTGGCTACGCCAAATATTGGTACAGCGGTTCACCCACACATTCTCTGAGAATACCTGCTGGCGCAGACAGATCACTACAATTTTGTGGCAAGCCCTGAGCCTTCAATTTGGCGAACAAACTCTTCAGAAAAGCAAAGAGCTTACTGGGAATTTTCCATCCTATTCTGCCATCAAGGCATTACGCCTCCATTTTAATAATCCCTACGTTTTCCAACTCCATCCCGCAGCCTTACCACCAGCATGGCACTGCAACTTCTGCGCACAAAATTTGAAAAATTAACGTCATTTATCTAACAAAGCACCCGTTCTGAGAAACGATCTCGGGATGCTGGATGAAAACCAATGCAATACGATTAGCAAGTACGTACAAGTTTGACGTACTAGTTTGGTTAGTCGAAAACTGAAAATCCTTTCTGTTTTTACTACCACCAAACTTATGCAGACTCATTACAGAAACGAGTGTAATATTACATATCTTGAGGCCCAAGTGATTTGGGTTTGAGTTAGTTCATGCAATTTCCAGTAGTTCCATTACTGAACCCATCAGCTGAGAACTTGGCTCACTTCAAATTAGGTTGGAAACACCGGTTCTCATCTCTTTCAATTTTGTCTATTTTGCACATATTTATAGTCCATACACTCGTGGTTGCCTATTTTATTAGGTTGTCGCGAGAGTTTCAGCCATTTTCGGATGGCTTTTCGGATTGATTCTTTTTCTTCAATACCACAAACATTCACACAAAGTAAGTGGAGTCATTATCCTACACAAACAGTAGGTTTTGTTGGCAGCAGCTTTTATCAAACGGTTCCTCTTCAATTCCATTGATAACTGAGCATTGCATTCTGAGGAGGTAGTTTTGGCAGTAGAATCCAAGGTTACCGGCGTCCGAGTCCACATTTCCTTACGTGAATTACATGAAGAACCCGCTTTTACGTCAGCGGTAACCAAGATGGTGAGCTGAGCGAAGCTTTGTTGAAAATTAAAAGAGTTTATGCACGCGCTTTACGCACATGAAACTAGCGCTCACTCAGATCATGAGGTATCCATACGTTGTGTTTCCTTGCCTCTCCGTGGATAAGCAAATAAACAAATGCTGTGTCGTGATGACGCTGAAGGTCCTCTGCCAGGTCACGGGTACCACTACGCCGATTCTATCCGATCAGCTCCAAGAGGCGCTCGCTTTTGTGGCATCCTTTGTGTTGGTACGTTTCCTGAGTTATCAAACCAGAAGCAGCTGAACATGCTTTTAGTCAGTGATAATATTTCCAGTCGGAGTGAAAGGACAAACTGGATATAGGTAGAGTATTGTCTAACTCTTATCTGTATAAGTTTTGGACAGAAAAATCCAAACCAATTTTGAAAAATTTGGCAACTCACAAAAATAAGTAAAACTTTCGCGGAAACCTAATGAGTGATTTCTCTATTCGGGGAACTTCCCTTTGCATACTCAGACGAAATAAATGTAGAACAACTTCTCAGATGTTCGAAGTATTCGAATGTTTGAAGTTCATGATCGAATATTCGCGAGATTGGAGTATTCGAATTATTCGAACATGAAAAACCAACTCAGAATGTAGCATTACATTGCTTTCTCCTGCTGCTTTTACTCTAGGCCAGTGGACCCTGTACAGAGAAGTGAGAGATCTAACGTCCCGTCTCGGTGCACATTAAGTTATCGATTGACATAGCTAGGTATCTTTCACCGATTTACCGTGGAATGATGTCTGAGAATGATTACCATTTCTTGCTTATTATTGTTGGTAAAGTGATATGCGTTACAATGAGTACATAAAAGAGGTTGGCGAGGAATGGTTAGGCACAAATGAGAAGGGTGAACACAGGAGTGGTTGTGAAACTGAACAGAGAGCAAATATGCGCATTACTCATCTACTGCCGGGTGTCATTGTTAAATATTACCACTATTGGGATGCGATACCGCTCTCATTTGATGGAGAACTCGTCTTGTAGTGTTTCATCGATAATTGGCGCGGGCGCACTACAACAACAGTGCGCCCAACTCCACCACTTCCGGAAGTCGGCGCACCTTTATCACACGATGGGACCCGTCTCCACGCCTCCCCCACTTTTGGCTGTCGGCACACTCTTATCAGAGCGGTGGATCAGTCTCCTCCACTTTTGGCCGCCGGCGCACTCTTATCGGAGCGGTGGATCCGGCTCCAGGCCTTCCCCCACTTCTGGGCGCCGGCGCATCCTGCAATCACCACACAATCACGATCACTGACTAATCGTAGAATTTCGTAACGGTCTGACAAACATACATACTTACATACTGACACACATGTAAACAGACTAAGCCCTTTATTATAAGGCATGATATTCGGAGACGTTAAAATATTCGTTCATTCGAATATTCGAATATTCAGCTTTTCAAAATGTTCGTTCATTTGAATATTCGAATGTTCGGCCATGTCAAAATATTCGGATATTTGAATATTCGAAAAAAATTTCGAATGCAACACTCTACTGTGTATCCTTATTTGGAAGTTGGAAAGAAGTGTTTCCATTGAGATTAATACTTTGCATCTAAGAATTTTGACACTACGAAACGCTCGTTGGATTCCTCAAAAGATTGAATAGCTGCACAGATCGCATTTCCACAGTCGGGAATGATCCTAATATCGATGCCTAAAAAATAAAATTTCTTCTTAGTTCTGAGGATCAATGTTCAGAGATAAATCAATTGCAGTACGTGATGGTTGATGAAATTTCGCCACAGACATGCACGTGGTATGTTTTAAAATGTAATAAAATGAAAATGAACAAAGGATTAATGAAATTTTCATGACTAATGCGTGGAGTCCATTCACTGTCACAGTCAAAATTAGTTCTTTTTCAGCAACATGCCTTTTTGACATGGCTTCAATGGCCGCCTTTCGCTTCGTTGCTGTGATGCCCTGTCTGAGCGTGCTGAGCTTCCATTTTGTGTCTCAACTACACTGAACGTCTGCTGAATTTTTGCTTTCATGCTGCTTTCTTCTGGACAGTCGACATTGTACTGACTTTTCTCTAGGGTGTCAAAGGTTTCCGCTTTGCATGGGTACATACTAGATAGCATAATCGAAGATGGGATGGAACGGTTGGAGCGTGAGTCCGTTACTCGCTGCAGAAATGGTTTTTGAGATTGGAGACCACAATTACTGATGTTTTGACTTGCTCTCTGCTCTGATGTTTATTGGCGACACATTTGGCAAGAGAATGTGTTTGGCAATACAAAAGGCAAGAGAATCTGTTGGCAATATATTTGACTAGGTTTGCGTGGCGATACAAATAGCATGTTTTGTATAGGGCAATTTATACTGGATGCGTGCGACTGACGCGCGTGCGTCTATATGATGAAGAATAGGGCCCAGTCGCATAGTAGTCGCATCGCAGTCGCAGCTCAGACGCACGCGTTTAGACCTCGCGGCAGCCGCGCGTTCTTTTCATTGAGGATCTACATGCCGTGTTGACCGGTCTTCATGGAAAATCCCATGTAAATGGATGCGTGCGACTGATGCGCGACTGACGCACGCAGTTGGTATAAATTACCCTTATGGTGATACATTTTACGGGTGTTCTGATAAGGCGTTCATTTCATTCTTAGTTGGAGGCTTAACCATCGCTGGTGTCGATCTGGATCGCTCAGCTGGTAAGGCAGCGGACTCCTAAGATTGGTATCATGGCACGATTCCTGATGATATCGAAATTTTTGCGCGGTTGATAATCCTTTTGCTTGACAATTGGCAACGTTTGTTTGGCGATACAAATGGCAAGCTTTGCGTTGCGATGCATTTGACGAGTTTTGTTTGGCCATACATTTTGCAGGACTTCTTGTTTGGCAATACATTTGACGGGCTTCGTTTGCCTAGGTAGTTGGCAAGCTCGTCTGCGAGACTGCCAAACGAACCTCGCCAAATGTATCGCCAATGAACATCAGAGTGCTTCTTTGCCTCACCCTTAACCCCTTCTTCGCTATGGATCGCTGCACTTTTGCCACTTTCGCCACGGAGTGCACGACCTGTTAAGCACGTTCTTTTCATATTCATGTTCCTGCCAGACGTCTATAACTAGCAAATTCATCTCTAATAACGTATAATATACAGCGCCGGTCTAAATCCTCGTCTTTTAAACCAACAAGAGCCGCATACACTGTGATCGCATCACGAATATTAAGCGAACACAAGAGTCATGACGTACTAGACATTCGCGCAGCTCTATTTCTGTAAAGCCCTATAACTCACACAATTCAAGTAGAGCTGTAATTCTGACAGCAGTCTGGGTGTAATTCCGATTATGAGTATCTGAGTTTGTCTTGTGCAGGCAACAGACGTGCCACAACTAGGACGACATTCCCTTGCACAGCCTTACCTCCCCTTCCATGGTACGGCAAATGTGCTGACATGTCAAGACTCGAACCTTTCAGTGACTCAAACCGCGTGGGGGAGTTTATTCTATTGGGTTGAGGAATTATAAATGACCGCTGTCTTCGTGATCATACAGTGCGTTTCATAAATATGTACTCACCCCAAAATTTATAAGTTCCGCTATATTGCGCTGAGTACCCGCAACCAAGCCCAATGGAACTGGCGTGTCAGAAAACCCCTTTTCCGAGAAATTCATAATACGACCTCTTAATCCTGGTCCACCGGCTCGAATTTTCGACATCAGTCCGATATCAGACCGTTTCATATATACGTTCACAGTGGAAAGAACCAAAGGCTTTTCTAGGATAACTGTGTCCCAAGAGTTTGTAAGAATTTCTTTATTACATATTGGCTCGAAAATTCTTCTTCACATACCATCCACAAGGTTCTCGATGCTACCATCGTCCAGCAGCTGCTGCAACGGTCTCCAACTCCACCCCAAAATTGTGGTGCAGCGCACTAGCGTATACACGTCGCAACTCAGGCACAGTTAGGTCTTCCTGCCAGGAAGTGTGACTTCGAAACTTTTCACCACTCAAAAATGGCAGAGCGTGCAGATCAAATGCATGAAGACGTTCTTGTGCATATATGCGTCAGAAATTGATAGTCAGCTGCAGCTTTCTAGAATGGAGAACCCCAGCAGACGTCAGCGAACTTTCCAGTCCAAAGTTTGGGTGGTGGCATAGGAGTGCCCATTTTCAAAACTAGCTCCTGTAACGGCGTACATTATCCAAGCCGTCTAACTTCTTCTGTGCAAGAATATCATTATCGACTGATCCGTACTAAAATTAGCATATGCACAGGTAAGACGGGCCACCTTGTGTCTGTCTGTGAAGATTGAGAATTTGGCCAAGTCTCACCTCCCAAACGATGCCAATTGGAAAATTGACTTTCAATCCTGGCTGCACAACATATGGGGATGTGCTGAAGACCCATTCTGGTCGTATGTAGAAAATCTGCTGAAAAATAGGTCAAGGCTCCGTGGCAAGAATGTCGGAGATGTTGGCTGCAGCGTGATTTGACAACCAGGTGACTGCAGGGGCTTAGCTTCAGCCTATCTCCTCAGACAAGGAAAGTGGGGCTCGTAACATAATACTGATGTAATTTTTCCACACATACCTTCGTTTTTGTAGTTCAGAGTGGGCATTTCAACTAATTTTAGGTTGTTCTTACTGCCTACACATTTATGAAACGGTCCGATATCGAAAGTTGGAGCCAGTGGACCAGACTCTAGAGGTGGTGACATGACAATTGGAGACAAGGGGTTTACCGAAATGTCAGTTCCACTTGGCTGGGTGATGGGTTTCAAAAATCAGCGCAACATAGCGGAACTTATAAATTTTGGGGTGCCTACATATTTATGAAACGCACTGTCGACCGTATTAAAAGTTTAAGGTGTGAGTATAATCATTCTGAAGAGCATTTCATAGCACTTCTGCAGGATCGTAATTTGCTCAGTTACCTCCAACTTCCGATTTTTGAAAAAAAAATGTACGGTCACAGATCAAAATTGTGAAATTTTCTCCTCTGCATGTTTTACAACCAGGGACAAGGGATTTCGGCGTGCACCAAACTCCGTGTAATGCCCTCAGAGAGAATTTGCTCTGCCACTCGGTCACGTCCGTGCAAAATTTGACCCTCCGAAAATTCCCTCGAACTTGGATAACTAAACCGACTTTGAGGGTACCAATCTTTCTACTGCACCCATTTCTAAATTTGAATTAGTAGGCCTTTCAAGTCACCGCGTCACAGCCAAGGTTTGACACTACCAGAATATTGTTTACTTCCATGGGCTAATCATTAATTAGAGGAGAACTTGTTCAATGAGGCGAAGCCAAAACTCGGATGGGTCACAATTTTGACCCATAACGAATCGGACCTTGAAGGAGAGCATTGCTTGTTTGTATGGAAGAAGGCGGAGAGTCACTGATTATGAAAAACGGTTCCATCTTAGTTGGGCTGTTGATCCTTTGTTTTGACAACAAATTTTATTTGCTCCTCAAACGGACGCTCATAATTCATCACCCTAATATTTTACCTGGAGGGACTAAGCTTAGTTTCCGAGCTAAGGTGGTACAAACACTATGACTATATATGAATGCTATTTCCTAATTAAAAACTTAGAAGCAACACACACATAGAAATACAATAGAAATAGAGATACTTTTACTCTTCATTCCGCGCACAGGAACAGAAAACTTAATGACAAGAGGAAAAAACCGAAATCTTCTGAAAAAAAAATTGGCGTCTTCTAAATCGCACCGTTTCTGTTGCGGTTGGCTTCGTCCTCTGCGCAGACGACACGACATGGCTTCTCATAATACAATTGGCAGCACACCTGACTTCCATCTGAAAGAGAGAGGTTGGAGTCAGAACCAACGCAACTCTTCGGGGATTGGGCTCCACAAATATCTGAGTACTTGCGCAGAAATCCGAATCGTAATCGAGAACTCAGATCTCTTGCGCGAACATAGCTGCTTTGCAAGCCCCATATGGTCTGTTCCAAGGGGGAAGTAGTTAGGGAAACGCCGCAGAGAAGAAAAGGACGGGAAAGTGCGCAGAGATTGGAGAGGGTGCGGAGAAAAACAGACATGTGCGGCACCACAAAATTCAGCAAAATCTCAAACACCAAGATCTGACCGTATGCTGCCTTCAACAGATATGCAGGTGTCTCATACAGGCAATAGGCGAAGGGACCTGTTTTTATACTTTTTCACTGGGTATTTTGAGCTGGTTTGAGTGGACTTCTAGCAAAGCAAATGAAAACGAAGCAAATATGAGGAAACCTGCCAAAAATGAAGCCATTAGGAGAAATCACACTAAAATAGCTGGCCTTTCATGTAGAAAGGAAAAATTTATTACACATGGGATCACGTGTCTGAGCATTAGAACAAAGGATTCATGCTCCCGATCCCGAGCATGTCCCACGTAGCAGTGCACCCAAAATCTGCTCTCCGTGAATGTGCTAAAATGAACTATGCTAAAAGGACTTGATCTACTTTTGTTTATTTATTCATTTGTTATTCATTAATTTCTTGATCATTTCGTTTATTAGTTATTTCTTCATTAATACACCAGTAAGGTGCGCAAACAAACAACCACCACATGAATAGGCCAGTGTTCAGCGAACAACAACAAAGGGCGGACCATGGATACGGTAACAAGGGAAAGTATTCACCGAAATAGAATTTGTTTAATTTGGAACATAGCTGTAAGACTTATGTTTAATGGGCCACATTTAACATAATGCAACACTTCACTTCAGGATATCCCCCACCAGCTCCGTTGGAGACCTCGAGATGCTGAATGAAGCCGCTAACCGCAATTTGATTCGGAATTCAAGTAATCCAATTTCCTGAGTGTATTTCCATCCTATCCGAATTCTGGAGCGATTCCGAATAAGCTAGCTTTCGGTTATCACCACAGTCCACTAACCCTACTGATAGAAGTGTGAACGTTCGACCTTCTTTGAATCTCGGCATAGTGAATACAGTTTTGTTGAGATTATAACTTGTGGACTGATTGGGCGTTTGGGAGGTTATGTTACATTTGGTTTTGACTTTCCAGGCTCTGACGAAGGCGACGACGCCGAAACGTTAGCCGGAATAAAGACTGTGAAAATCTCGGTTCTGCTGCTCAAGTTATTCAACAAAACCTACTGATAGAGACCAAAGCAACTGGGTGGCCACTCGATAGAACCAATATGAATTGAAAATTTTTTGGCAGAGCCCTGAACCAAATGTGACCTGTGGGCTAGAGCACTGCAGCGGAAAAACGTTGCGGAAGGACATCCTGGCTGAATTTAACTAAAAAAGTCTTCAGAGCGAAAACGAGCATTGTCACCGTATTTTTGGCCCACACTTAGCAAGAACAGCATAATAAAAAAAAGGCACATTAGCAGTGAGACCAAGAAAAAGGAACGTTGAACTGTACTTGAAATTGCTCCTCTTCAAGAAGTTTATGCGAAAATTCCGCTAAATCCGCAAGGTTTTCGCATTATACAGTTGCGACAGTCATAAAAAATGAGGGACTGCAGGTGAAAAAGGCGCTCTTGGATGTTCCCCTATCCGCTCAGTGACAACCCTCGAGTACAGTTGGTGTGAATCTGTCGACGCGCTAAACAATACGTCAGTAGAACTTTCTGAATAGAAGGTGCAAATTGGACGAGATATTACATTTGGTGGTATTGTCATAAAACTGTTCAATTCTCGTTCATGCATTTGAGCAGCAGGTGAACCATGTACAGCTCCCCTCGTGATTCCGAAAATATCAAAACAGAACAATACAATGTAGCTTTATGTGCCAGAAGGTAATATTTAAATGCTCAGTGATTGTTGCATTGGAAATTCCGAACATAATGGGACTTTCACAGGAAAGACTAATATGACGATTATTGAAATGGAGCAATTTGATTTTAATGCTCTGTTTATAATTTGGTCGCATGGCAAAGATTCTCACCAGTTTTTAATTGAGGAGCTACAGAAAAGCTAAACTGATTGCCTGAAATGCATATGTATCTGGTAGCAGCTCCAAGACATATTTTTCCGGTCTTGTACGTTTCTCTGTAGATATATTCCCCTATTTTCTAATACATCAGTCCTGCCAAAGAGCCAAGCAAATAGCTGGACCAATAGTGGCCGGTAAGTCGTGGAAGCAACTTATTGTTCTGTATATCCTTGCACTCGACCTTGAGGATCTTTAAGCTCATTCCAATAACAGTAGGAAAAGTTCGCCATCTAAGCGAAAATTGCGACAAAGCGACAGAAAATAAAGTTGTTGCATGGAATTCACGATGAACTCATACCTTGAGAGTTTGAGGGCTGTGATCTAAGGCAAAGGAAGGGTTATGGGAAGAAAATCATTCTTTTTGTGTCCTTAATTGGTAGTGATTCATCCCTGAAGAAGCGTTTGGAAGATGTGCTCTCATACGACTTCTGTTCGTTTTTTATTATAAGACAGTAAGTATGCATCATCCTGTACGAAGGTGCATGGCCGATCAACTCCCGGGTGACCTGAAAGTCCTTGATCGGAGTTAGGTGCTGCGATAAATTTATATTAGAACCGATGATGTTCAAATTGAGGGAGCGATTTCTCAGGACCGCTGCCAACGAAATCGCATTATTTAGATCTTAATGTCAGCGTCCCACCTCAAGATCGTTTTCGAGATTCGAACGTGAAAAGGATCTGCAGGAGCTGATGATCACAACGGTATACGTGATCCATGCAAGGCTGCAGAAAAACCCCGTTTCCGAGCCCCAACTTTTAAGGGGCCCGGGGCGGAGCTAAGAAACTTTCCGAATAATTCACTCCAGGAAGCGCACCGTGTTCCTCGTCAGAGTTCCTCATCAATTCCCTAACGGAATAGAAGCTGTGCTCCATTTGCGGATGGCGAGAGAGTACCTTGGGTGGGAGCCAAGGCGAAATTGCACGGTTTCCTTACCGTGAACTTCTTTGCTAGACGTGCAGGGTAGAAAGTTTCTATTTCGTTGGAGAGTTGATGGAAGCTCTGACGAGGAACACGTATCTCCTCAGGAGGTGCGCTTCCTGGAGTGAATTATCCGGAAAGCTTCTTAGCTCCGCCCCCGGCTCCGCCCAAAGGCTCCTCAAAAATTGGGGCGGAAATGGGGTTTTTCTGCAGTCTTGCATGGAATCACGTACACCGTTGTGATCACCAGCTCATGGAGATTCTTTTCATGTTTAAATCTCAAAAACTATCTCGAGGTGGGTCGCTGCCTTTAAAAGCCTTCTTCTTATTGGTGCAGCAGGAGCGAAAACTTTCCAAAGCGGAACTGCGGTGAACATCATCATCAGCACCCCATCTGAACTTGCCTCCTATGCTTCGTTCAAAAGAAGTCCGCAGGAAGCCAACCGTGACATAAACCTCAGCAGCACATTCTCTTCCAGAAACACCGAACTGCATGGTCAAGGGGATTAAACATAGGTTGCGAGAAAGCTGAAGGGTGAGGTGGGCGCTTCGAAGACAGTTGTGAAGTGCGCAACGAATGTCTTTCCTAGTGGGACACTTATCACAGGATAGGATGAACTAGGATACATAATCTGGGATAACAGTTTTGGGAACATTGGCATCTAATCTCCTACAGCCGTCATGACATTTGAACCACCCAGCACTTCACTCCTATTTGATAAACGCGGCCGACGGGCTCATAGAGAACATCAAAAAAGATGAAGGATAAGTGCCATTTTCTCAAGATTACTCTTCTCTTTATCATAATCTGTCTGCCATTGTGATCACTGTCAGAAATTCTATACATTTTGTTTCCTAATGTCACAGGACATTTATGCTGCAGTTGGTTAATTTTTTTCTCTAACAGACCTTCTCATAGAGAACATAAAAAAAGTTTGGTAAAATGGAATGATCACGTGCTCATTTCCATCGGCAATTCCTCTCGGAGATGTTTTCGGCTTGCTATACCAGCAGAAAAACGACTTTGGAGATTGAATAAGAATCATCTTACCGTTAGCACTGTTGGTAAATCATGATCCTAGCTTGGTCATGGTGTCCTAATGGAATCACACTCCCATATAAACTTTCCCGCTGAACTTGAACACCGGCTAAAGGCTTCAGGGTCACCTTGTAAGTAATTTCAGTACGTCTCAGGTGATATGACTCGTTGGATGTAAGTCTGGTCTTCATCACAAGGCTCATTTAGCAGGTTCATATCACCACAAGGAAACTTCTCAACAAAACTATGTTTAGTGCTCGTGCTGTTTCACCTATCTAATAGTTGCCACAGCCCTAGCATGACATCTGATAGATGACTCCTGAGATCATGCAGTCTCTCTCTCCCACAGGGACAGATGATACAGTTGGGTGTGGTGCAGAGGCGATCATATAGACGATTCCTCACTGGCGGACACTTCAGATTATTGGAGGGCACATCCACTACATAGGTTCATATGATCGCTCAAACCTGATTTCCTCAAGCAGGCCCGTATATATCTGCTAACTTTGTCCGAGATGAGTGGGATGCCCACGAGGACTTGTTCTTCGATCTAATAGCGTGCTACTGTTTCTGAGAGGTCGTCATAGGACGCTTACGGCTCATAGAGAAACTCGTGCCTTCGTAGCCGCTAGAGACAGCTGTGGAGCAGGGAAGTGTTACAGATGCTAGTTTCTCCTTTGGGCCTCTTTAGTAAATTTCTTAGCCACACGATCCCCCAATACCTCGACAAGGTTTCAAATTGATTCTGCTCTAAATGCTCCGCGATTCGACCCATTTTCGGAATTGATACGATCTAATGATGATTTATTATCAGTTCAAGTGTAACAGCATCTAGAGCAGTAGATTAGAGACTCTCTGATAAGTAAACAAAAAACTAGAAAAATCAGAACAAGAAAGTTACAATGAACAGAATATAAACGGATGAAGATTCTACGGGGTCATGGGTAGGTGGAAGGCTATGGGTGGCGAGGCAAGGAAGATCTTTCGTTCTTCGGGTAGTTTCACAAAAGTTGTTAGCAAATAAAAATACAGGAGCTGGTTGAAAACCAAGGAATTGCTTCTGGAAGACGAAGGATGTGAATTCATAACGAAGGAAAAATAAGGAGTGATCAATTGAATTCTTGAAGGTACTGACTGTCAGATCGATCACTTGAAAAAACAAACAATTACTTGAAGGCCCAATGGAGACTCCTGCAACTGAAGAAGTGTATCATCGTGAGGGAGAAACGATGCGTTGTCTCTCTACTGTGATTTATTTGCTGCGCCAATCACAGTGGTCAGGTAACGCCTCATTTCCCCTCACTTCATATGATACACATCACCTGCAATTTCTTCGAGAATTTCACAGCAATTTCTTAAGCAGTTGATAACCCCTCAACGAGCAATTTCCTATGAATGATGTACTATGCAGACATCTACTAACATAACGAACTATGATCTTTGTTCCGGACCTCTTTAGAAGGAAACAAATGTGGAATGAGATTCATCAGCTAAAAGGCAGCTGATGACGGCTCTGCACCCTCCCAGTGCCTCCGGCCATGAAAGCTTTTTCCAGTTCAGAACCGAGCAATGAGCTGCACCTCCACGCCCAGGAAGTGCATATCCGATCCCCTCAGAGGGGTGGTGGCTTCGCTCCGGAACGCGCTGTCGCCGTTCGTATCCACACTCTCACATTCTTCGCTCCATCCATATTTTAGCGCTCTTTTTCCACTCGGCTCCTTCGTTCCCCCTCGCGTCGACAGCCGCTGAATACTGCATTTGCTCGTGAATTTCTCATCTCGTCACTCGGATATTCATGAATTTATTTATTATTTCCCCTCGTGTTTTCGACGTCGCTTCATGCATTATTCCGAGTTGCCGATGAATTTTCCAATTAGGGGCCACTGTGTGTGTACGTGTGTGCCGACGAGTGTCTGCGTCAGTGTGTTTATTCTCACGCTCTGCTTCTCTACGCTCTGCAGCTCCTGGAATTCCTTCAGGCGCATTTTGCTGAATGTTACTTGTATGGTGTGTCTGGTGCTCTCCGCCAAACTCCCACTATCTCGTATCTAATCATTTCGAACGTGTTATTTCCGTCGCAGGCTGCAGGGGCGTTCTTTTAATTAGTTGACGGAAATCATACTATATGAGCCGGCCTACGGCTGACTTCCACCTGCTGGCTTCGCTATATTATTTACTACGACAACATGGCTTCGTGACTCTGTAACTTCTGGAGTAATGTCAGGAAAATTTTCATTTTTTCCTCGTATAGCAATTAACTTTCTTCTGATTCTATGGCGTTTTTCCATTAGATGTGGATAGTTTAAAACGAATTCGACAGTGACAAAGGTGAGAAAACCCAAAGCGTGTCAGGTTCCTTGGGAAGTCGATCACAACTTAAAATATATTAATCGACTCAAAATATTATTAGTGGAATATGGGGAGTTAGGTACGTAAATAATCCGCTATCACTAAGACCGCGAGAACGGGTATGAGAGGAGGACGCACGGGGAGGGGGGATCAGGGTAAAATGATGCCAATCATCATATTCTGGGAAAAGAAGTGTATACCTGTAAGAGAACGGAAAATTTGACCACCGACATTTATCCAGTCAAAGTTTGATAATCTGATAGAACTACTCAAGTTAAACAATTGACATGAAATCGGATAATTGTATGGTATGCCTGGTGCTTGATTAGCTGGGTGATGATTGCTCATTCGGTTGAAGTAGCCGATTAAAGCACCTAAGCACTTGTTAACCATCCAATTAACTTCTTTTCCTGAAGCTTCAAGAATTTCTTCTGAGCACATCCACCCTCCCTCTCTCCCATCCTCATCGCACCTCCACCTCTTTCTTCGTTCGAGAATGGTACGAAAAATTTTACGAATTTTGCAGGACAGTTGGAAATTTCTTTCAAAGTCTCGTGAGGGGAAGTTGTGGACTTCTCGTTCTTTTTTCGCTTGACTGTTAATCTTTCTCGCATTCTTAAACATTTACTCCTAGTTTCTTAAACCAGTGAAATTAAATTAAAACTGAATTTGCAAGAGAAATAATGTTGATATGCCTCTTTATGCTTCGTGATGAATAGCTGAGCAAGTATGAATATTCGAACAAAATCTGCCTGACCAGGATTTTTCCCCGTAAGAGACATACTTTTTTTCTGATTTCCTGTCGTATGATACACCAACTGATAGGTATTAGTTTCACGTCTGTCCAAGATGAATTTTTAGGAAAAAAGTGCAAAAGGCCGGGTCCGAAAGCAACATTTACTGCACTCAACAGCACGGATTCACAAAAACATCAAAAACCACGTATCACATGGCCATGAATAACCAATAAATCTTATTTTCCAAGCCCTTAATGTTTTCTGGTGCCTTAGGCCACTTAATGTGATTTCTTTAGAAACCATAATTGCAATAGAAAACAGATTTTCGTCGAATGAATGCTGAGAATTTGATGAAAACACTCGTGAATTTCCTGTGACATTATGTTAACTCAACTGTTTTTCGTTCCATAAAGCGCGTTGGCTGCCTAAATGCTTCGGAATTCTGGAGGAGTTTCCTAATTCGTGCTGGAGTTAGGAATTCGCTCTACCATTTCGTGAATAGGCTTCAAAGTACGCTTCCCCCTTCGGTGAAATTAACAGTGCCCAATATTTAGAGTATAAATGAAGATATTGTGGCGTCGAAATCAATTTTCCTCAAGATGTATGTTTCATTTCACTGTTATTTTCCATCCTTTTCATTTTTTCATCAGTGTTCGCTCTTATTTTTTTGCGTGACGGGTTCATCTGGCCGCAACAGCGTGAACGTATACATTATTGAACGAATAAGTACATAAATGAATAGAAACACATACATATCTAAACATTTCCAAGCAACATTGACCCTTTTTGACATGATGATCGAGGATGCGCCTCTTCTAAGTGTCCCAATGTGCAACGCAACAGCTCAAGTACTCAAGGACTCAAGCTCAGGGACAGCGTCGTATCTTTCGCTGGTTTAATACTGAAATTTGGATGCTTTTGTTCTGAGCACAGACCACTGCACATAGGAACAGGTCTTAAACTTGTCACTGGCTTATGGAAATTCTGCGTGAACTGTGGATGTTGAAAAAATAGTACACGGGAGCCAAGGCTTCCTGTCCTAAGCCGTATTAGAACACCGGAAATCGGAAATGAGTCAATTTCCGGAAGCCGGATGGCAGCTATTCGGTGTGCTTGATTTACTCACCACCATGCGATCAGGTGTGTACTTCAATTGGCTGAAGGTTGTTACGACGACAATTAGTGTGCGGTGATTTTGTAGTAATTGTGTTACTACGTACAAAATCTCTTGAAATTTGTATTATTGCACAGCTCAGCCAGCTAGAATCGGTGAATTTTTTTCTGGTTTTTGATTCAAGAAAAGATGGTCATTACATCCGCTGGGTGCAAGTGCAGAATCAGCGCTTTACTCTACGTCTAATTATGGTCTTTGTGGTATTCAACGTGGGCCAAGCCAATAGTAACGCGGCAGTACTTAGCGCTTCCACCATTAGATTTCGACCGCGTCCAAGTTTGCAAGTTTTTTTTGACGTCAGCAGTTACTGCTACCTATGGAAATCCATTAGAATTATTTTTCTTCTGGCAGATAATCCTGCAAAAAAAAACAACATATTCCCGGAAGTATCCTGCTAATACATATTAATGATTCAGGTGTTGATGTCGCGTTGATGGCTGTATGTATTTTGCACGTGAAATGAAAAAATCTAAAATGTTTTATTTGAAAAACTCCGCCTGGTTCTGATTCGTAATCTTGTTCAAATCAATGCATCGTGCCAACTTCCCTATGTTTTAATATCTAACTCGATTTTTGGCACTATTCCATCTTAACGGACCCAAAAAGTTCGGATTTTTTGGCAGAGACGGGGGGGGGGGGGTTTCACGACATCGACATCAATTTTCATGACACTGCCGTTTTTCCATCTCCTCATAATAAATCTTGTTAATAGTTTTACCATATTTATACAACAAATTCATATCCGGGTAGGAAGTCCTCAGCGGGAAGAAATTCCCCCGAAATTCCAGACCCAGATTCTTGCAACCCAACATATTAGTCCATTTCCTTTTAGTACGTGAATGCATAGTGAGTAGCTTCTTTGAACAAATCCAGGTGGGGTGCCCACATTGTAAAGAGTTCACTATCAGCAACTTTTGCCCATCCCCCCCCCACCCCATCCCCGTGCGTGCGTCATTTTGTCCGTCTAAGATCGCTCGCACTTGCAATTGTGAACAATTTCTATTAGCGCAGTGAATTCCTTGAGAAATACATTAGGTTGATATACTCGTGAGAAGTGTTCTGATAGTGGTCTCTGTACGTGCATGCTAAAACCGGCGGACTTACTCAAGGATAGCCGTTGCTGTAAGCCGTTTCCTTGGACTTGTGTGTAAGTTATAACACCTCCTGACACATCTTGGCACGCAGCGCTTTTACTACACTGACCCTTACAATTTTTTTCCCAACGCAATAACTCGTTAATATTCACGTGGTGCATGTTAGGACGTGTCAGAACCCTACACCTCGTCAACGCCGCGGAATCGCATCGCAGGAGGTGGTCAGGATGTTCGCCGCCACGCGACCGCGCCGCAAAAACATGCTTCTTAGGTCCGGGTTATTCCCAGCAAATTTGACGCACCAAATTACATCGGTGACCACCTCTTTAACTTTCTGGCTTCCGACAGCATTCATCTCTCCCAATCAAGCTTACAACTAGACAACTTGTATTTTCTTAACAATAACAAGTAACAATGCTCCTACTTTTGAAGGCTGCGGCTGCAACGCGCACATGAATCGACCAACCACAGCCCAGGAGCGTACTCAGACATTCATGCACACATGCACATGGTGCGAGAGACCCGATTTTGTCGCAAACCTGAAAAACAGGAGAAAGCAGAAATGCGCGTCCAGTTCCGAGGCACGGCATGCGCCATGTGCGCCGACGCCGGCCGCTACTAGCGGACCCGGACGCGTTTCCTCATCCGCTCCGCGTCTGCGCGCGACTGCATCCCACGCATCTCGCCTTGTCTTCGCACTGGGCCGCGGTTTTAACCGCGGCCTCAGCTGCTGAGCTCCCGATTTTGTCCTGAAAATGAGGAGAGACTGTTTTGTCAGGCGGAACTCCTGCACGAATGCCTGAGCACCTCTTGTTATGCAGACCCGCGATGGTGTTGCGAAGAGGTTGTGAGGCAGTGCTATTGAAAACGAAAGACTCTTTTGAATTCCTTTTATGGCTCACGTGGTAGGAATGGCTATAGGAGCCCAAACACCTACATTTCTATAGCAGAAACTTATTTCCGCCCTTGAAGACCAGCTATCCAACCTCCAATTTTTGACTTTCATCATTTTTATGCGTGATCCCCAACTTCCGGGAATAATTTGGCCCTGTTCACTGCTTTTTATTTCTTTGTGCTCGTCGTGTTTTTGCTGACTAACAAGACCATTATTGCCACGTTTTTCTTTCCACTATAAAAAGCGCTCGCGAAAAAGCAATCCATGAAAAGAATGGCGCTGGCAAAAAGTTGCTTGGTATTGTCGAGACGAACAAAATGTCGCGCCGCTATGGACATGACATTTCGGCACAAAGGAAGCAGGCATTACGTCGATTTTGTAGTCCGCTTGCCAACAATCCGCGGGGTCTTGTGGGTTATCTCTTTGTCTCCTGCACTTATCGCTCGTGCTCACAGAAAACTTATTCATCTACTTATTTATCTGTTTAAAACACTTGGAAAAATGCTTAAAGGGACGATCCTATCAAAATGTCAAAGTATGTATTTTGAAATCTCGAAGAAGAAGAATCGTGAGCTCCTTCTTGAATTCTGTGAAGGTTTTCAAGAAAAAAAAACAGCCACGGTTTAAGTTATCGTTTATGATGACTCGCTATGTACAGTACTAACCAACAGAAATCACCTTTTGAACATAACTATCGGTAACTATCAGTGGCGGACGCAGGGGGGGGCGGGGGGGGGGGCGCGCCCCCCCCGAGAATGGGTCGCCAAATTTTCGAAATTACTTTACAATACAAATAAAAATCTTGTGTTAGTTTATTTTTAATTGTTTTTTTTATTATTATTTTTAATATATTTTTTATTTATTGTTTATTATTATAATTAATATTATCATTAATTTTATTCTCCGTCTGGGTCCCCAAAACGGCGGAGACCCCACTTTTCTTCCCACGCCCCCCCTCCCGCCCATTTTCTGCGTCCGCCACTGGTAACTATCGATTTGTTCATAACTTCTTCCCAGGTTCTTAAGATTTTTGATTTTGGTAAACAACCTAGCTGCTCAATATGTACGCCTGAATCTATATTTATGCTCCATCTGCGATGGAGTTACGGAAAAATGAATATATATATATATATATCGACAGTTATGTTGATATCTTTTTGGCCAGTACTGTACACATTGGTTTCGTTTTGGGAATGGCCAGGATTTGCAACAACCCTTACCACATAATCGCTATTCTTTCTTTAGCAAATTTGTTAATTTGGCGCCTCAGGCTTATCTTTATGAATTTTGGAGAAAACATGGAATTCTCCAGTTTTTTTTTGGCATTTTCCTAGTCCACTTTCCCAATTTTGACTTCTGATGTCTGGTATTAAGGCATATGAGAACTCGTTGATTCTTATTTAACCATGGCCTAAATTTACATTTCTATCGCCGCTTCCTCATTCATATTCATCACTTCATTAATTCATGTTTTCATTCTGGTTGTTTTTCGTGAAATGCACGAAACCCACAGCTACCATTGAAAACGCTTCTCGTCGACAGCATTTTCCAAATTCTTTTTGTGAAAGAGTGAATACCCTTTTATGTCGATATTTACTAACGCTGTCTCTATATTCATGTGCGTAATGCATAAAATCATGAATGAAATTTTCTACAACTGTCGTCAACGGTAACGTATCCTCATACATATGTATGTCTAAAGTACCTCAAACCAAAAAAAAATTGTTGCCTTTAAAGTTTATTTCATCCGTTTTACAGGGTTTAGGGCTGTATGCTGGGAAATTAGGTGGTTGTGATCCCTGCTGTTGGCCATTACATGATTTGCTCCACCCAAAACCCCGCCTCCGTGTACAAAGTCTACTACTTCCTCATTGGCGACCGCTCCCTTTTTAGCGCGTTTCCACACTTTTTTCAAGCTTTTGCTCTTTTCTGTGCTCCGAAATTAAAAAAATCCTATACAGATTTCGATAACTATTATATATTGATTCGGGAGTATTATTACTTTGCCATTTAAGAATCACCTAAGAAGGTGAGCCGTGCGGTTGTGGTCTTCAGTATGTTAACAACATAAAATATGCTGTAGCGACGAGCTGGTACATTCATTTTCCTGCGCTTTACAGCATTACACTCTCATAGTAACTGACTACCGTGGCATCTGCAATTGCAGACCATGAGAGTGTAGTTGAGATGACCATTTTTCCACCTAAATATTCCATCAGATCTGTCTTTTGCAGCATTTTTTTTCCGTATTTCTCATTTTCAATTAATTCTGCAGTGTCATCTTGATAAAAAGCCATTGTGTTCCGTACATCATACTGGTTAGCAACTTCTTATTAATGGAAAATATTCAGTCTTCTAGAACTTTGCAAAAATTGCAATTTCGTACGCCTGCGTCACATGTTTTTCATGCTGCACCCAGGAGGAAATACTTAGCAATTCACTTCGTTCCTTTTTCCTGCCTCCGATTTATCATTCTGGAACTATTCGCAGCTGCTGCATAGGTAATCTCGGCTGAATATTTCAAGCAAGTGCGAAGCCACGCCCATCGTATACCTTAAGTTTTATGGTCTACGCACATTCTGGCAGAATTCGGCCATGCTCAATCTTTCTTCTTCGAAGTACTCCAAGCCTTCTTTACTTTTTGAATAATTTTCAAACAAGTGGTGAAGCTTGAGGTACTGTTGATCCCACATCATCTCTGCTGGACTCCTGACACATGAAAACTACGAATATGCGAGAAAATTTGGCATTCCATCCTTTTGAAGAAACTAGTTGCTTGATGCTAAAAATGACTTGCCAAACCAGTTGAAATGTAGGCTTGAAACTCAAAATATCAGATGCCACAATTTTCATACATACTATAAATAGATAGCTAAATACATGGATTGTTCTCAAGACCCACGTAATTGGCATAACTAAGGAATATTTCATGCGCTGGTAGTGATTCACCGATTTTGTCAACGTATTTCCGAGGACTTACTGCGCTCACGCCTTTAGTCATGTTTGCATGCCAGACAACGTCAGTGAACTTCGTTCCGCCACGCCGGAACAAAACGCATGAAAAATCGATGAAATCAATGAATTGATAGTGGTCGCACACACACTCTGATAACGGCGCAGCACGAAAGCGGCCCGAACACCGTAATTGTTCGAGTAATGGTTGGAGCATAAATCCAAGCAGCAACTGTTCCCAGTTGTTGTCATCCACCCCCCCCCCCCACGTGCTGAAATCCCTCATATTGATGGAAGGATCATTAGTCAATCGATAGTGGCTGTTTAAGATGGCCATCACATTCGTGATCAACGTGGTGAAAAATCCCCGTGGGTACGGTTCCGCCACGACTGCGGCACGAATTGCGAAAAATCAGTAGAATCAGTGAACCAATAACCACGCCCTGCAAAGTGGCCATCAGATTCGTGATCAGCGTGGTGAAAAAAATTTATTTATTTATTCATTTTCATGCACTCGTGGAGCTCCGAAAAAAAACACAAAAAGCACATAACGCTTAAACAAGACCGAAACAAAACAACAAAAGCAGGAACCAGAGGCGACATTTGGGTGTGATGTGTATATGCTTTATTAAGATGTGATCACGAGAAGTTCATTTCTAGGGTGAGAAACTTTCATTTTTTCAGACCTATCAACTAGAGACTACTGAAAAAAATCAAAAAAAAAATTGGTTTGGTGCTAGAGTCATTCCTCCAAGTGTGGTGTCTTTGAGGGATTCACGCTAAGGCTACGCAATTGGATTGACCATACCGGGGCGAGCTCTGTATTTCAAGAGCTTCTTTGATCTAAATACGAACCCCAGGCGATGACCCTAGGGAAGCTCGCAGAACGAACCACACGTGGTAACCTAGACTCCATAAACAAGAAACTAGTCGGATATTAGAATATAAAATTGAGAACTTGCTGTAGGATTGCAGGAATGAAACCTTTTCTTTTAAAAACGTACGGATTAAGAATTCGCAGAGTTTAGACCACCGAGATGTCACCTCTTTTTCAGAGAAAAAAAAAAGAAAACTGAGAACCAGAGGAGCTGAGTCCAGTATGCCCATTTCGAGCCGGATTAGAACCAACTTGAGGAAAATCGATAAAATCGATAAATCGACATTCGAATTGATACTATCCGGTGAACACTGTTGTAGGCCCTCCGTCCTACTTGGATGATGTCCTATGTTTCCAAGCATCCTTCTTCGCCACCTTGATTACAGGTGCATCCTATCGTTTGACTTTGGCGCCCATGCGCGCTGTCTGGATCTTTGAAAAAAGTGTCGTAAACTTTTATATGCTTTATATATCGATTCGCCCAATGTGTCGCCCAAAGACCGCCCATCTCGGAAGCGGAATCAACCGAATGTTAATATACAAGAGAATGTTGTTCAGACTTACCCGTAGTTACCGATAGCTTTGCTGGAGTTTGGTTTACGATGATCCCCTTCTCCATGATTACAGGAAACCTTGTGTTTGCTCGCCGATACTAATCCTATAATCTTACCGTATTGATGATTCTTACGTTCTCTCATCGTTTGATGATTCACCGATTCATAGGAGATGAAGGCTTCCTCCGGCGGTTGCAGTGGTGATAACAGTAGTGGTAGTATATTTTATTAGCTACAGAGTTAGTGGAACAACGCATCGTACAAAACATCGGCGGTACCCGAGGGTGACAACTTCATCAAAGGATTTGGATTTGAGAATTACGAATTTCACGGATGGCTTTGCGGTGATTTGGTTCACAGTGGCCGCGGTGGAGCAACGAATTATGGGCCGACAGCAGGCTTCTATCGGCTCACGCATGTCAATAAACCTAACATGTTGGAATTTTGAGAATAAAAATAGAAAGAAAAGAAAAAAGAAGCAAAGAAGCTTAACTTCCGTTTCGTACTGTACCTCTATACGGAAGCTGAGCAGAAAGCAGGAATTTTCCCGGCACCCATCAGTGAGGAGGGAAGCGCTAAGCTAGACCTAAAACTCAAGAAAAAGAAAATTTAAAACACTAACCAACGGGCTGAGGTCCTTGACTATCTATGGGTGTCCACGTGGCAGCAGAATAATGGAGTAGCAAAGAATTGTAGAGATGATGTGAACTTAATTTCCCATACTTGGGTAGTTAAACCATCTGCCCGATCGCTGCTGATCGGCCTCTTTTGACGTGCAGCACCCACGCAAGCTTCGCCCACACCGTTGATCATGTAATTCAAAAAGGTAGCGTTCGCGACAGCTATGGCCTCTCCAGACCGGGTGTGAAGCCCTGGAATGGACAGCGCTGACTGCCCTTGCAATTGGCCCATTGGGTGAACTGATCAGTCTGAGCTTGGCCGCACCCCCTTTTCAAGTACAATGCGCTACACTCCTCCAGACCATGTCGGGCTCACAATGGATTCATAATGCGTTATTTCCCATATCTCTACGAGAATTAACATTTTGTAGTTCATAAGAAATAACTTATAATTTTCTGTCAGCCATGTATTAAACCAAAATGGAATAACACTCAAACGTAGAAAGTAGAAAAGCAGGAGCACCAAATGAAACACCAGTACGTCCCACCCCACCCTTCCACCCCAGCTGGAAATCCTAAAAAGGACCACTCCATCTTCAGCTACCACTCCATCCTCAGCTATCACCTTGCTCGGGAAGCAAAATTGTTTTCGCACTTGATTAATATAAATTACCTGGGACCCACTAATTGCCTTTCATGTGCAAGTATGGAATATGCAAATCTATCCTTTTTCATTTTGCACGATCCTGGCAACGATTCTGCATCGTTCTCACACGAACTTTCACAAATGTGAGGGAAGAGGTGAAAAAAAGTGGAAATGAAAGGGAAATAATGGACGGCATCCAATTTCCTGCATTGATGTCAGCGATTTTGAACTCTTCCAGTTTTTTCCTGCAGCAATTTCTCGACTCTAATTTCCGATTTGGGCCGCTGCTTTTCAGAGCTATGTTTTCTGTGTTCGTAGGCTTATTGGACGAATTTTTTTCCCCTGACTACGCCCGAGAGATTTTCTGACTTCCCCATCTCGGTGTACTCTGTCGACATATCCTCGCTGGCTGAACAATTACAATACATTTAACCACGGCTACAAAGGCAATTTGTATCTCTCCATTCGTCCGATATTCCTTGAGTTCTGCTTATTCAGCTAGACAAATCCGATCTGCAGTTACACAGCTGGCCTCCTCCAACTCATTACATGCTAGAAATTTCCGTGTTTTCTCAGTGATTTCTTGCCGGAAATCAGATCATTTGTCCGTTCAATGGTTGTGCATAACATATTTTGGAAAACAACCCCTTTTTAGCCCTAACTGGATCAGTTTTCGCGAACTTACGGCTTCACGGCTAACGATGAACTTTTTTTCTGAATTTTTCCGAACTCCATAAAGGCAGAACGGGCAGAACGTGGGAAAACGAAGGGAGTTGCTAGATTTTTTCGATCCGAAGTGCGCTAATTCATGTTTACTAGATATTTTCGTCCCCAAAACTGAAGTAAATGTCCGTGAACTTGTTGAAAACCATTCAGTTTCCATAATTACTCAGGATAATTATTGAAATTGCCAAAAACACAAGACGTTTTCGTATTCTTGTCATGCCAGCTTCACAACGAGGCGAATGCTAATTTTCTCAAATGCTCGCTTGAACCACTTTACCTGCCAGCAATCCTTGCATCCATCCTTTTTTCCTTTTTGCTATTGATAAATTTCCAATTAGTGCTGATTAAAATGAACCCATCTATATTTTCATACACATCTCCTGATTAGGCTCACGTCTACCAAATCACCTGAAAGCTGCGTCTTCTTCAAGATTCGCGTATTCGTGAGCATCATGAGGACACATAGATTTGAGGAAAGCTACCAAACTCGTTGTTTTTAAAGAAGTGCTAAGAATTATTTCGCTTCAAATACGTCGACGTGTGCACGTAATTGAACAGGCACTTTGGCGTGCATGCTCGTGCAGATATGTACCAAAAATGTGCTGATTACACCTGCTGAGTTCTGAGAATAATTTCAAAATTCTGAAGTTTAGCTTACGAGGGAGGGAGACCAGATGTCTGTGGCGGTTCAGAATGAAATTGCTTCTTTATGTGAAGTTGACCATGTTGTGGCCTCCTTATGTGAAGTTGACCATGCTGATCTTGAATATGTTTTCGCTTCGCGCTCAATTTTACTGCGGAAGAAGTTATGACCTCGTCTGTGCAGTATATGTGCGCAGTTTCTGCGTTATCCTACCATAACACCATGTAGGAGCCGTTGTCGTGACAAATGGGTGCAGAATTCGTGATCAGCAGTCCAAATAATCCAGTATGCTAAATCTCAGCGAAAAATGCACCACTATGTGTACAGAATTGGGCCTTGACCATTTATTACTAGTACCATTTGCAAGGGAACGATATTCATTGAAGGCCTACGCTTACGAGGTGTACATTGCTTTGTACGTCTCAAACCAATGATTTCAAAACTATATTGATCTCGGTCCAGTCTCGTCTCCATAACGATTTATACCCGTTTTTCCAAATTCACGTGATAAGGAGGCACTCATAGATTAAAGGTACATCTCGCAGATCAGGATGAGGTGTCGTGCAGTGTCTATGTTCTTATGGATAACCTCGCAGGTTCAATTCCCCTCAAAGCTCGAACTTTTGCGTTTTTCTCCCACTTATTGCTCTCCTCTGAAAATCTATTCTATGCAGTTTTATAAGTGTTTTTACTTACATTCAGATATTCTGAAAGTTGAAGCATTTTGAAGGATCTTCACTAACTCGACTTTGTTAACTGTGGAACCGCTGATGGACTCATGTGAGCTCAAATTTTCATGGAATTCTTTTGTGCCGAAATTTTTCATAATAGCGTTACTTGAAGTGCTGAACACGAATGTGGTATTCATTTTGTGACGTCACTCCATTTTTATAGGTTTGCGGCAGTGACGGACGTAGAAAGTGGACGGGAGGGGGGGGGGGGGGCGTGGGGAAAAAAGTGGGGTCCCAGCCGCTTTGGGGACCCAGATGGAAAATAAAATTAATACAAATATTCATTATAATAGTGAATAACAAGTAAAAATTATATTAAAAATAATAATAAAAATAAATAACTAAAAATAAACTGATCCAAGATTTTTATTTGTTTTGTAAAGTAGTTCCAAAAATTTGCCGACCCATTCTGGGGGGCGCTCCTCCCCGCCCCCCCCCCCTCTGCGTCCGCCACTGGTTTGCTGTAGAATTAACAGCAATTACTGTAGAAAACCGAATAAAATTGTTGAATTTCGACATTAAAATAGTAATAGCATACAAAATGATGCTGATAATCAAGATCAGCGCCTGAAATTACCCATCTATGCAAAAATTGGATGGATTCTGCAAGATATCTAAACTACCTTATACATAAAGACCCTCGTGAGTGGTAGTAGTAGCAAATGATCAAGGTGTAATCATCTAACTGTATTTTTTGCTTTTTTTCTCTGAAACTTTGCATACGGGTCTGTTTGAGCTGCTAGTGGCGAATTTTGTATCCATTTTGCACAACAACGAATATTTTGTAGGTCTACAGGAAGTGGATGCAGAAACTGTTCGTTTGAATATACTGCACAGACGAAGTTATACCTTTTTTGGCACTAGCATTGTGCACTAATGACTAAGAACATAATCAAGATCAGCATGGTCAACTTCACACTATGGAACACATTCCATTTTGAAATGTCGCAGACATCTGATTTACTTCCCTTGTTAGTCATCCGGAACTCAGGCTACCGCTTCTCTCCACGTAGAGTATAACATACCGCGTCCTTGTCGCCAACGGTAATCATTCGGATGCTTATTGATTTTGGGCGTGGCACACTCAGAATCGAATAAAAACCGGATAATTTTGTTATTTCAATTAGCAACTCAAAAAAAAACAATTTGAACACCCAGCTATTCGAGAACGAGAAAGCCCTAACGCTCTTCTTCTTTCTCATACAACACTATATTGTTCTCTGATGTTGGAACATTCATTTCCATTCATTCGAAATCGGAAACTTCAGCTCTCGAATATCGAATGCTTTAAATAAATGGAAATTGTAACTTTCTGACTTTAGATACCAAGGTAGTGCTGTATGAGGGAGAGAAAAAGAGCTTTGAGGCCTTCTCATTTTTGACTATCTGGATTTTTGAAGTGTTTCCTAAATTGTTAATTGAAGTAATATAATTATTCGATTTTTATTCGGTCCTATGTATAGTACATAGTACTATGCTATGAAGAAAATCATTGGTTAGCTCACCACCAACAAGCTGTCTGACAACTACTACTGATCTATGAAAGTGGCTTCCAGACAGGTGGCGTGGAGGGAGGAGAGAGGTAGAGAGAGAAGGGAGTGTGAGGAAGGAAGGAAGAAAGGAAAGACAAAAAAGTCCGAAGAAGACGAAAGAAGGCAGAAAAGAGAGAGAAGGAACGAAGGAAAAAGGTGGAAGGACAACTCCATTGAAATGATTTTAATATCAGGAATTCCAACGAGGCAGTTCTTCTGAAATAGAAATCCTCATGACTGGCGAATGACAATATAGTGTGCGAGATCTCAAACAGAATGCAAGAGGTGAGCAGATTTGCGACTTTAATTGGTCTAGAAAACTGCGTATTAGTGCGCAAATACCTAAACTACCGAGGAAGATTCACTCAGCGACATCTCAACTCAATGATAGATATGATATTTATTTATTTATTTAATACATTGCATTCACAGTGTGCCTCAAAGTAAAAACAGAACGTGTTAGTAACACTTCACTGGTAGGCGAAGAAAAAAAGTGTAAAACGAAATATTGTCGCGCCATCCAAGCACTTTTGGCTGCCTGGTCATTGCTAAGACTGGCTAGTTACAACACACTATCGGTAATGGTAGTAGGACAGAATAAATAAGTTTGACCATATAAATCGCTCGTCGGGATTCGGACCACCGATGCCAATAGAACTCATAGGCATTAGTTTACACCCTCACCCACTTTTACTTACTGTTGCCTCAGTTGCTACAACGGCAACCGTCGAGAACTCTGAATTCGGAAGTCATTCCTCGTCAATTCCTTATTATCTTCTTCCTCTATTATATCATTTCTTGTTGCTGGATCATTTCTAGTATAGCGTTCATTTTGGGATATAAGGAAACGTGCTGCTGCACTGAGCAAAAAACTTTATGTATATTTACTCTGGCCGCCATTAGACTTCTCATGCAATAGTAGCTCGCAGCATTTCTTTATGCTTTCTTTCCGCAGTGAAAAAAAGGTATGAAATCTGAGAATGTCCTTATTTTGTTATGGTTTGTTTCGTACACATAGTAGGCAGTCGCAGCTGCGGACTGAGGAGAGTGGGGGGAAGAGAGGAAAGAGAGAGGGGAGGGGGGGGGGTGGAGCAAAATTGGATTCTCTGGCAATTTGGGGAGCCGAATTGCCAGAAAATCTGTCTTTGAAAATGAGGTTATTCAATAGTCCTTTTTGAATTCAAGCATTCAAAAATTAATGTAAGAGGAGAATGAAACTAAAGAATCCAGAGCTATGAAACGGATACAATTCTTCTAATTATTAACCATCTCTACGAGATCTGCCGACCCATACTCCGCGAGTGTTCACCTCCTCCTCTCCCTCTGCGTTCTTCTCTGGTGCTTGCTTAGAAGGATCCATGCATTCCTTGTTGAAACAGTCCCTTTCCTCCACATATTATTATTTTACGAATTTCTTGATAATTTACTGAAGTGGAAACGATGTTTGTGTTCCAAGCATTTCTCAGCATCTAGGAAGAGAGCATGTCTAGATTACAGGAATACCATTTTCCAAAATAGTCCCTTTCCCACGAAAGAATTATCCCTCACCGACGTAAATAGTACTACAGACGAGTGGATGAGCCATCGACTTCCGTCAGTGCATCGAATTCTGCGAAGCCTGCGCTTTATTTATTCCTGTCGTTCTTCATTAAGCCGCTTTTTCTAATCGACCAGCTCTGAAAAACCCCCTTCGATGGAAGCCAACGCGCTCACGTTGCTTGACGCAAGTTCTCATATCGGCTGCAAAACGACAACTTGTCATGTTGTTTAATATTAAACGCTATTTGAAGAATGAGAAATCATTGTTTGTCTCTTTCCAAAATATTCCATGCAAATCTAATACTTGTTGTTGAACAGTGGTTGCTGCCGTTGACGCCGATTTCGAATATTCACGAAAAGAATTGCGCAATAGGCTTAAAATTGAAAATGAATGTGGAAATGCAAATAAAATGTGTTGTTTGAAGAAATTATGAAATATTCATCAAAATCCAGTATTATTCAAATAGTGTTTGTCACAAAAATGGAGAAAGAGACATTTTTGGACAGATTTTCACAGAGTGATGGTAAATTTAGAAGTTGGAATAACCTCCTTCTTCTCTCTTTCTTACTTGTTTCTTATTTTTATGACCTAGTATGGTGCTCGAGAGCTGCTCACAGTACTCATTCATTCACTTCATTCAATCGTCCATCTACATATTCATCCATTCATTTGTTGATTCATTCATGTGACCACCCGTTCATTCATTCAATCCATTGAATCATCCCATTCATTCATCCCATTCATTCATTCATTCATTCATTCATTCATTCATTCATTCATTCATTCATTCACTTGGTCGAGAGTTGTTTCGTTCAGCAACTCGATCACTTTGTTAGTTATTATATTTCTCACCTATTTCACAACGTTTGTGTTTTTCCTGCTCTTCACCCCTCCACCCTCTGGAAAAACCAGAAACCTCTCGTGCGATTCCTTGATGATCGGTATCACCACTATCCCCATTTTCTTTCAAATTTTTATAGCGGGGAATAGCTCCCCGAATTGCTTGCAACGTTGGTCAATCAGTGCTGCATCAGAGGTTAAGAGGCGCCACTGAGAATCACGAAAACTTCCAACGTGAGAACAAACTCTCACGTTTCCTACCTTTCGCCTGAAACACAGCTATGAGGCAGTGCCGGTACTGGGCTCAACAATGTCTTGTTGCTGAGCATTCCTAGCGTCAGAACGGCAACGTCCGAAAGCAATTGATTCGAAATCGGCTTTATGATAAAGAATACAAAACAGAACACTATGTGATTTGTCCGCACGGAGTATGTAGTAGTTGATCGCAAAAAAACTCAGAGAAATGTATCAAATCTAATGTCTAACACGCTGTACACCGGCGAGACCGGCAGAGACCTCAATACACATGCAGTCGCGGTCAAAAGTATTGTATCAAATGGTTTTTCTCGCGTATCTTCATTTAGAATAGGCCTACTCAGAACCCCAAAAACAAGTTTCTGATCGCATCTGAACCTTGGTTCCTCAAAAGCTTGTCGACAAGTTGTTTTCACACTTCCTTGCCGACAAGTTGTTCGCCCGAAAAGCTTGTCGACAACTTGTTTTCACTGCTTCGTTGTTGAAAACAAGTTGTCGACAAGCTTTTCGGGCGAACAACTTGTCGGCAAGGAAGTGTGAAAACAACTTGTCAACAAGCTTTTGGAAAAGCAAGTTTCGGATGCGATCAGAAACTTGTTTTTGGGGTTCTGAGTAGGCAGTTCAAATTTTTAAATGGGCTGTAGACACTCATGCGGAATGAAATTGATCAAAAACCGACCGATTTCGTGCATTCATTGCTTCAAGAATAAATTTTTATCCACAAAAGTCAAAATCTATCATTTGGTAAAATTCACAATGTCTCGCAGAATGGGGTCCGTCGCCGGTATTACAGCACGAATCGTGTTTCTTGCAGCAGAATCAGTCCATTAATGATACGTATCCGCTGACCCCTGGTCGATATCTGTGAAGCTTACTTGGGAGCAGTTCAGCATAGGCCGACTGTGGATGTTTCTGAAACCCAGCTTGCTCTGTCAGCTCCATTTGAAGGCTAGCGATTCTCCCGACAGTACAATACCTTCCGCTAAATCCGTTCAACCCTAATGCATTCCATAACCCTTTCGAAAACTCTAATATTCCAGCTCAATGAAGAGCAGCCAGTAGGCCACATCGCGACCAAAAAGTTTTGAATTTCTTCTCGCTCTAAAAGAAAGATGTCCAAGTGACCTTATGGAGGGTGAAGATGCTCTAGGATTCCTAGAATCTGTATATATAAAGTGAAAGTTTTGTGTGTGTGTTTGTGTGTTCCGAATAGAAATCGCGGAGGATGAACCGATCGGGACCAAATTTTGCACGTAGGTTCTTTGGGGGCCGCTGGAGGTTATAGGCTACTTTGCACCTGGGACTATCGATTTGTTTATGGATTATATCGATTTTATTGATTTTTCGCTCTTCTTGACCAGGGACTTGCGAGAACATGCCTATTGGTGGCAACCATTTTGCGCCAAGTTATCGATTTATTGATTTTATTGATTTTTCTCTATTCTTGATCATGGGATGGTAAGGACATGTCTACTGTGGTATCACAATACGCTGAACTCGAATATGACAACCATTTTGCGCCAAATTAGCGATTTATTGATTTTATTGATTTTTCGGCATTCTTGCACACGGTTTGGTGAGAACGTGCCTTCTGGGATTTTCTGAAAAGCTGAACGGGGATAAGGCAAGCATTTTAGAAGGATTTATTCATCAGTCAAGCAAGTTCACCCCATTTTTTGAAGGGAGGGGGAAGGGTGAAGAAGGGTCTTTTAAGCTGATCACCAAATGATGAACATTTTGAAAGGATTTTTTGGCTCAACAAGTGTTGACATCAGGTTCAAATTGCCGGGAGAAATTGAACACACGAGCGAAGCCGGGCACGGCAGCTAGTACTTTCATGTAAATGCCGCTTCGTCCCACTCAGAATTTGATGGAATAGGTCTCACGGAAGTGCAAAGAACCCTACGAGACATCATCGTGGTGTAGTAATTTAAACTGGCTCTAGAAAAGCTAGCTCCTTCAGCGGCAATTTGATGACCAAACTGAATGAGTCGTTTTCGAAACCGAATGCACTAGCGGAAGTATGAGAACTAGTGTGCGGAACAAGAAGACGCACATTCTATTGCTACTCCTCACTTCGAGTCATCCTAATTCATCAAATTCAAAGCGGAATGAAGCGTCGTATGCGTAGGAATATCCTGGAAATCCTTGGGCATCTTCCCATTATAGGATCACTTAGACATCATCCTATTAGAGCAAGGAAGAAATTCAAAACTTTTTTGTCGCGATGTGGCCTACTGGCTGCTCTGCAACCAGCTGGAATATTTAGACTTTTCGAAAGAGTTATGGAATGCATTAGGGTTGAACGGATTTAGCGAAAAGTATTGTACCGTCAGGAGCATCGCTAGCCTTTGAATGGAGCTGACAGAGCAAGTTGGGTTTCAGAAACCTCCATAGTCGGCTTATGCTAATCTGCTTCCAATTAAATTTCGTAGCTATCAACCAGCGGTCAGTGGATACGTATTTCCTAGCACAAATGTACAGATTCTGCTGCACGGAGCACGATTCGTGTTGTGATCCCTCCGATGGACCCCATTCTGCGAGACACTGTGAATTTTACCAAATGATAGATTTCGACCATTGTGAACAAAAATTTATTCTTGAAGCAATGAATGCACGAAATCGGTCGGTTTTCGATAAATTCCATTCTGCATGAGTGCCTACAGCCCATTTAAAGATTTGAACTGATTAGGTCTATTCTATAAGAAATTACGCAAGAAAAATCATTTGTTGCAATACTTTTGACCGCGACTGTGTAAGGAAGCATCACACGAGCAGAAGAAGTGGAAGCTTAGCATCGCAGGTTGGTGAGCATACAGAGTCGAATCACACGACGGAGACGACCTTTGTGTGAAATGCAATATTTTGACATATGAAGAGACATAGACAATATCATATTGGACAAGACTGGCGAATGGAGGTAGTGGAGGAAGTTCGCAACTCTTCGCAAGTAAAGCTCGATCTCTGTCGTGCCGTTGCGATGTAGAGTTTTGATAAGATAAAGTTGGAGCAGATGCAATATTTGCAATGCCGCCAAGCTGAGCGGTGGACCATAGTTCCACCAGCTTCAACCCGGTATTACCCGTATTGAGAGAAGACTGATCCAACACGACATCGGCTGGCGTGGGCCGTAAGTCCACGTCTTCCGCAGTTCGCCGTTGATTCTGTAGGTTTTTTCACTCTTAGTTCAGTGTACACTTAAAGGCAGGGGTCCACCTCATTTTCGTAGTTCAGCTAACAGCAGATTCTGCTTCTACTCGGCGCAATGGTTCCAACGGTATACATAAATTGTCTCAGAATGGTCTATAAACCCGTCTTCCAGGACGGGGTCTGTAACAGTTTGCCAACCCGAGTTGACATGTGAAGCCGTTGATCTTATCGATTGGACACGTCAAGACTCGTTGACCGACGCGGCAGCCGTGGCAGGCAGCCAGCACAGCTTGGAGCGATCCGCCTCCGGGCTCCAAATTTTCATCCAGTTCGAGCCTTTCAAGAATGGGAATTTCGTCGCTTCTGTGCCTGTTGATGTACATCACAGGGATCAACATGATGAGAAGGTCTAGGATATGTTGCTAAATCCAACAGGAAGAACGAGGTGGCCCTCTGCCTTTAAGAATGGCTAGCTTGCATCAAAGCTTCTCTGATAAAAACTCCGTCTTCGGCAAGTGTAGGGAGATTTGATTTAAACCGGATGGATTTTCATAAGGCCTTTGAACTAGACGAGTTGAAAACATAAAGAAGTTCAAAAGCAGAGAGAACATCAAGCGAGGATCGAGTACTGAAGATGTTACTCTGATAACTGTGCAGGACGAACGCAGACCAAACGGCGTAGTGGTTCGGGTAGAAACCCTAGCAGCAACGGTTGCCAGTTGCTGCCATCCTCCCCTCGATTGCTGCTCAATCTGTCGGCCCTTTAGCAGCAATTGCTGAGGGACGGCACCAATCAAGGGGAGAATGGCAGCAACTGGCAACCGTTGCTGCTAAGGTTTCTAACCGAACCATTACGCCGTTCGGGCTGCGCTCGTGCTGCACAGTTATCAGAGTAGGTGTACAGCTGAACTCTGCACAAATACAAATCGATGTTAATCGTTCCCTCGCGAAATAGAGGTGTAATAAAGAGATTAGTGAAGCGGAGATGTCGTCTAAAAAAGTTCTTGAAGCCATCTGGATTGCGAGAAGGAACAGTTACATGAACACTAGGGATGAGTGCTCGTCCAACAAGGGAACTATTGCTTCGAACATCGTTATGTGAGCGGTGGACCGTCGGTAATATGTATAAGATTAGGTTACTCAAGTGATGCGACCGTGTCCGCGACTACTGTCTCTCCGTAGTGTCGATGGATGAAGGCATGATTCAACACTCGTCTCGGAGTCTTTCAGAGCAGCAGTGGTTTCTCCCTCATCTTGGGGTAGTCTTGGTGACTTCCCTCTCGTCTTGGTGCAATCTGCGCAGTAGGTGGATGACCGCTTGGTTTAACACTCGTCTGTGGAGTCCTGTGGAGCAGCAGTGGTTCCCACCTCTTTTGGGGTAACGTTGAAAATTGGCAAGGTTGGTGAAGACATAAGACAGTTTCGAAAACAATGAATAGCAAGCCAGAGAATAGAGAATAAGGGAAGTGTGGACTACAATGTGCGGTGTCGAGCCCTACTGCGAACTCCCAAACCTTTGAATTTGTTGCCATGCATGTATGCGGCATTCGTTCCATAGTCAATTGCAATTCGTTTGTTTTCACTTGTGCGTACCCATTCGCGTGTTTTGCTGGGAAAAACAGGTGATAAATAAGTAATATCCGCGATTCTGCCATGCAAACGAGTTTATTGTGCAATCGTAAGTATTTCCTTTTTGGGAAACTGCTGTAATCATCAAACACTTCATTGGGATATAAATCTGTACGCTTTTCTTCAGTTGCAATTATTCCTTCTAGTCGGCACGTTTATCACAATGCTGCCTACATCACAAGGAAGCACCTTTCTTCACCTACATACGAAATGCCACATGCCATTTATCCATATACCTCAACAGAGGGGGCGGGGGTGCCTAAGGGCAGAAAACAGCATTTTTGGATGCGCTTCTTTTTGTGACCTGCTTGTGACTCGTTCCCAGTCGAAGCTGTTTAGGGAGTATGTGCCTTGTAGAGACAATACGGCTGCAGCTACTACCATTGCTTGTCTGGATGCAGAGGATTAGCAGTTTTTCAGCGTCAAAGACGCATGTTTATTCTTAAACACCCCGCACCCGTTTCGATTGTCTGATGAAGACTTGTTTGCTGTTTGAGAACATCCAGGCGCCTAAGGAATATCATGTGTTTTAGGTGCATGGGTTACATATGTGTCGAGTAGGATATTGAAATCCTCTTAAAAACCACGCTTGCTTGTATTCTTTTGACCGCAAGATTTGTGCGCAGAAACGAGGACTAAGGATGGGCATCCGCCTTGCCCCATCGCTTGCCATCGTGTACTTGGACTATATCTGAAGTGCGTCACTAATAGCTGGAATTCTGCTCTACAAACGTTGCAAAGATGATGCATTTGCGATCGGAACAGCATCCTCTGAACTGGATTCACCTACAAGAATCTGAACTAGGGACCTCGAATAAAATCTGTCGTCAAGGAACCCGGGTAGAGATGAGTTTTGCCATTTCTGAACACATGAGCCCGGATCCACGACGAAGTCGAGTAACTGCGACACAAGATAAAGTCATTCAACAATAAAACTGCACTCGCGAAATGCTCATCCACTCTATATGAAAACAAATGTAGTACAGAACGTGAAGGTGATGAGCGATCGGATTCCCGCTGCCGGTACTGCTGGTCCGAGAAGATCACTTACTTGGAACAATATGCCTGGTTTAATACAGCAGATGCGGTCAACAGCATGCAAGAGACAGGTGAGGGAATGCTGAGATGATCCGTAGATTCTACTTGAAAATGGTTACAAACATGGGAATGCTGGTTCTCGGAGACTGTATTCAACTCTCGATGGTATTACATTGGTTCTCCTCTTCCTGAGGCACTCCACTTCGGAACAATGTGAAATTATTGTCAGGAAATTTGGGCTGCCAGTGAATCTCATTTTCAGACTACCGCCCACACTCGAAAAGATGTTGATATCATTACATTTATACGAAGCAGAATCTGACGAAAAATAGTGTCGCTACCGCCGGTCCGAGAAGATCCGAGAAGAGAAGTCATGAGAACATGACTGGATGGGGGGCCCGACCACGGTCATATCTCAAAAGCAGCTTAGAACTTACAGTGCAGCACCGTCACCATGAGAGGCCTAGGGAGAGGAAAATCATTGAAACGAAGAACATAAAACGCTATAAGTCAAAGATAAATAATAGTGGTGAACTAATGGAGGCACTCAAGTTCATCGGTTGATCTAGAAGGAGGCCGAGGAGAAATGATACAAAGAGACGACTGCAGTTTCACGGCTAATTAAAAACCCGCAGCAGTTCCGAAATGATCTCACAATTCGCCCTCTGCCAGGGAGACCGGTAGGTGCAGACAGTGTTCCACTTATAGTCCACCATCGCATTGTAAAATGTCGTTGCTTGTTATGTTAGGAGAGAGGCGCTATGCGCCCAAAGATTATCGAATAAACTACCAACGAAGCACTCTCCACACTCTGAGTACAAATCGGACATTCGTTCCTTGTTCATTTCATTGGCGCTCATCAATATTATGACAAGTATACCTATAATTACAGTCTCCAGCATCAGATCCCGGTGAATCACTTTGACAATAGTTCTGAAATATGAAACCATAGCTATACACCGATTGTTCATTTGGGAAACCGAAGAAGTCGTCAGACCTGCAACTGGATCAGAGTTTGTTCATTTTTTTTCACCCACATGATCTGCCAATCAACTCTTGGAACTAATTCCTGGATTGCTTTCCCTCAAACTGGGATAGAAGTGGTAAATCTATTGAATGCCAAAAAAATCCACCCATTTCGGAATACTAATCGGCTATCCAAGACTTAATTGGAGCCACCCACGTGGGCGCACATCTCCGCCAATGTGGAGTTCCATAGCTGCCCTTTTCTAACAGTGAGGACCCTTAGAAGGTGGAATTGGTTAATAGATGATCTGTTTCTAGAAGAATACTACAGCAGATAGTCTTTTTGCTTGAGCTGCCCCCACAATTTGGGAGAATTTAAACTACTGGGAGTGATAGCATTGTCTGCTGACAAACTAGCCAGTATTTAGGCTGCAGAGGTTCTTAAGGGGCAGCTGATGTCAGCACTTCTTTTTTATTCAGCATTTTGCAAAAAACTGTATGACGGTTCTACGCAGGTTAAAATAAGAGAAATATAATTTCGGTAAACGGAAAACGAGTGCTAACTTTTTAATTCCTTTCAGGAGTTATTGCACGCCTGCCCTGGACCATTTGATTATGTCCCTGAAAGAAGTAATTCAATCCGCATTCATTTCAAAGTGTTGAGCAATCTTCATTTTTTGATTTCTTTACTAAATAGCGTCACCGACTTAAATTATAAAACTGTAAGAAAGAATCACCACCACTGAAATTTCTCATTCTGTGCTTGAGAAAAAACGCAAACTTCTCTGAAGCAAATTAGATACGTCTGAGAGAAAAAGGTACGCCGAAAACATAGAAAAAACTGCTGTGGTTCACTGAAGCAAAGCGGCTTAATGCTAATTTAGATATATCGCGGTCAGGTGAAAGGAAAAGACTCACTGTAGAAGCTGGATCCCTGTAACACGAGTGCAGCAGATCTCTGCGCACAAAATTTTGTTCAAGACTTACCACTACAGCGTCATAATGTTGGAAGTAAATACTACCAGAAGAAAATTTGCTGTTATGATTTTTATCTGCATGTCGCGAAAACTGCCAAACATATGGTAGGGGAAAGAAAGTTGGAAAGCCCAATCTTCTGTGCGAAGTAGTGTTGGCATTAAGCAATCATTTATTCCCATCAACTAAACATCTCTTGTGGGGAAATTGGTTAGAAATTTAAAATCAAAACTCGGATGTTACGTTATTTCAGCTTGCTGGGCACTGATAAATTGTGTGTTCGCAAGCAAGACGCAGAAGTGCATTGCTCTTAACAATCGCCGATGTAGTTTGCATCGAGGTCCTGCACTATCGTTTTCAACACAATTTTCATTTTACGTAGAAGTGTGCATTCCCAATTCCCTAGTTATCAGGAAGGGAACAAAACATTAACCGAAAATTATCGAGTAGGTTTTATCTCATCGTATTCGATTGATTAAGACGGAAAAATGATCGAAAAGTGTCATCACAACAGTGCTACTGTAATTACTTCGACAACGTGCAAAATATAACACCGACCACACCACACGGTAAAATCTCCTGCAAATCCTTGATGACGATCACATTGACAACCAATTCAGGCATTACTGTATCCATGGTCCTCGCTAAGCCCATCATTAGCACTAAACTGACAATTTAAGGGCCTGCACAAAATAATCCTACAAAAACTAATGTTTTCTGTTTTGATGTTGGTGCTTTCCTACTGTTGCCCACTGGCTGAGGGAAAAATAAATTTTTTTCCGTATCCAAGTTATTATAGTTAGTACTCTTTGAGATGCACCTCAATCCATAACTTTTCGATTCTTATTGTTTCTGCATTTTTAAAAGCAGTAGATTCACCGGCTTTTCTTTCTTGCAGAGTACCATACTTCTACATTTGGTGTTAGTTATTTATTCGTCAGTTACTGTTAGCTCGGATGAGACGGTATTTCGGTTTATTGCGCTCTGATATATTGTGGCAGAGCATTCATTCCTTCCTACCAAGACGCAGAAGAGTATAGCTCTTCATAGCCCTAAATGTAGTTTGTATCAAGGCATTGCAAGGTCATATGGCTATTGTTATATCAAGGCATTGCAAGGTCATATGGCTATTGTTAATTTATGAAATAGAGAAACGAATAAAGTTTATTCGAAATTTTTTAGAATGCGTTTTGATCTTGTGATAATAGTTTTACGCATTGTTTTTTTCCTTCGTAAGATCTTCGTCTCAGTCCTCTGATCGCCAAAAGTTAAGATCATGCGTAGGTAATCAACAGAGCTTGCCTTTCCGGCTGTGTACACCTTACGTCTTTGACATTTAACAAATTTTTTCATTGGCACCACCTCTTTTTTCTGTCTTGTTTGTTTTGGTGGACGAGATAGATCGTAGAGATCATGTGACTACTGTGTAGAGTCTATCCAAATCAACCAATGCCTCCACCCACCCCGTCCGAGCATCTTCTCCACGTGGCGTGGAGGGAGAACTCATCACCAGAGCCCCCTTAATCCGATATTGTATAAGCGCAGAGCGGTAATAACACGTGGAAGCCGATTACAGGTGGTCTCTTAAGTTCAAGCCCGGCTTAGTGCTCGACAACACCCCACGAACACTGCAGTACTGACCGGTCAGCCTATTTTTTGGCAGGTTTCTGATGCATTGGGTGGCAGCTACCCGGCTTTGCTTTTTCCACCCAAGATTTGATGATGTGGCATGGTGATGGCAGAATCGGTAGATAGGGATGTCCTATGTACAAGTGACCTTCTGTTTCAACATCGACCTATCTGCAAATGGGCCCAGCATCGCTCTATATATTCAGCTATCAAGTGCACAATAGACCCAGATCGTATTTGTCGCAACCATCTAAATAACTAATAATTTTTTTTCCTTTGAGGGCACTAATATCTGCGGAGATTCGGTGCCTATCTTTTTCAAAAATTACCCTTGTGTTAATAAATATTTGTGTGTGCTCACATATTACATGTTTACGGTCTCTTTCTGGCATTCTTCATATCCATTCATCTAGTCATTCATTCATTAATTCATTCACTTATTCATTCATTCATTCATTCATTCATTCATTCATTCATTCATTCATTCATTCATTCATTCATTCATTCACTCATTCATTCATTCATTCATTCATCGCTTCATTCGCGCATTCAATATGACACTAACAATCTTCCTGAAATATCATTCCTTCTCTTTATGTGATAGATTCAGGACTCTTTCGACTTTCTAAACATTCCATCTCAATTATTCAGCCCCTTTATCACTCAGTCAATCTTATTTATTTGCTTATTTTCATATTCTTGAAACATTTAGATCAGCCAATGACTTCTATCCTTCTTTTTAAACTCTGCCCTCGTCACATTTTAGCTAGAGAATTCACATTTTTTTCCCACGCCTCATCGGCAAAATGCTCATAGAATTTTTCATTGTGCTACTATTTTTCTTTGCCATTACGGACTTTCATGCTAATTGGTTTCTCTCTATTGTGCTACATACTATTTTTCTCTGCCGTTATGAACTATCATGCTAACTGGTTCCTCTCGACGTGGCAGATTGGTGTTTTTTGTCAGATTTTCTCCGCATATTCTCTAATGATGGATCATCGCAAGCCTTATACGTGAATACCTGAACAGACCCAGTTTCGGCAGGTGTTAATCGGATGACCAATTCATTATTCTACCAATGGGTAGGTGCACTATAAACAAATGGAAAATAAATGAATAGGTGAGCGAAAGAAAAGATTGTTGTGGTTGACCGATAGAATTAGATAAATGATTTGTTAAAGGAACCAGAACAGTAATACAAAAAGTGAAGCGAGTTATTCTAAGAACATATTATGTCAGTGATGTGGTTTATGCCCACCGGAAGGTTGGATTCGTGAATCTGTTGGGATAGATTAGCAATCGATCAATGAGAGATCAAATCAACTGAGCAGCAGTAAAGGTTTTATAACAAAGATGATGAGAGGAAAGGGGGAAACAATGTTTTATAGCGCTTATATATTTTGTTGCGCATACAGAAAAGATATTTTGTGCGGTTTTATAACGAATTTCTATCGCTTTTTGACCCTAATGGCGAAGACATATTGAAACTATCAAACGGGCTTTCCGATCTGCGCAATATTTTTGCATGAATTTCACATTACGAATGCGCCCTTTCTAACATACACAGGGATCTGTTTGTTGTTTTTTTTTAGATGTATTAAATTAGCAACATGTTGTCCAAAAAGAAGAATACACAAACAAATGTTGCACTGCTAGCATTGGCAAATTTGCACAGTTGCAATCCCATTTTTCGCGATAGTACACGAACTTTCTGGAAATGTAGCGTTCATTGCTAAATTATTACTAGTTCAGCTATTCACGGAATAACAGTAACTTACGCAGCCTTGAGGACTGTAACATGAAAGAATGGCTTCTTTTTCGTCTGAATTTTCGTGTTGTCGCCTTTGCCAGAGATTGGAGATTAAAAACCAAGCGTAACTCATCTTCTCAAACCCCTTGCCACGAGTTTAACTGGGTAGTAAATTCGAAGACAAGATCAGGAAAGCGAATCTTAACACTCACCCACATACTTTATTGCCGTGTCGCAAGTAAATTACCGAGAAGAATATACCTCGGAATTCTGGTTCGTGGTGGGATTGAGGGGGGGGGGGGGTGCCTCGACCCTCTAAATCAAATATATTTATACTGGTTGTGCTGGTTGGGGAGGCTGCACGACCCTCTAAATCAACCCTAGGGAGATGTTGGATTAGAATCAGCCCATTGTTAATGTCATGCACTCTTTTGTGCTATTCATTTTTTAATGGACTTCTTATTATTACCAAAGATTAATACCCAAAGCTTTTCAGATGTTGGGCTTCAATTTCAGGTTACCACAACAAGATCATGACGGCTGCTTTAGATGACCATTGTATTACTTACGATGAACACCAAGAGGTGTGAGAAGTCTGGATTTGGTCATGCCGTTCAGGTTTCCTTGATCCAAGCGCAATGTGGGTGCATACATTCCCATATTTGCTGATCCTCACATGATTATAAGGGGATGAGATAGCACATGAGGAAGGATCCACCTCTGTCCAAAGGGCAACTGTATTACGCAGTTGAGTGTCACACATTGTAAAGACGATTAGGAGCTAAACTCCCAAATTTGTGGATGTTATTTCCTCAGCTTTTATGTGATCTTCACGATTGCCCTTACGTAAACTGGTTCTTGCTGACTCACTCATTCCTTGTAAGAAGAACGTCACACAGAAACGATTCGAGTGTTACCCGTTTTGTTTGTATTTTTTGAAGAAAACTATCTGATCACTCAGGTCATTCCTTTTCAAAGTAAATGTTCTTGAGAGCGATATGTTGGGCAATATGTAATAAATAAGTAGTAATTTCCATTTCCGGATCAGCCACCAATTCATTTCCATAACTTCCAGCGCAAATCCTTCCTGCTGTTCAAAAAGAAACAACAAGAACACAACAAAATTGTTGGATTCAATGCTAATTCGGCTGGCGATTAACCATGCAACCTTTGCCGTTAATGTCACTGAAATGTGCGAAAAACACGTGAGATTTATTGATATCGTCATAATTCGTGCACGCTTCGACTCGTAAATCCAGGCGCAAACATATATACAACTATAAACGCAGCGATTTCACCGATCATAATCCATGCGCTGACATTGCCTCACATTTATGTTTTACGATTGCGCTTAATCAGGCTACATTTATGGGAAGAATCGTTGCGATTGTACGGATTCGTTTAAAAGGTGAAAACAGCTGTGGATGCATTTACTGGTTTGGCCGCCAAATGCAGTGGTGGCATGGTTTTGCACTAATCGTATGCCCTGTTGCACGTGATGGTTCATCATTTTGTTCTCTTAGTGTTTTTAGATCCTATATGCGTACATAAACTGCTTAGGCCTCATTTGTGCACACCAATTAGCATTAGTCGCACTAATTGGCGGATTAGATGGTCCGTCCGTGGAATCCAGCTAAAAATGCAGAGTGATTTCAATAAATAGCGGTTTAAATAGCGCCCACGTAGATTTCCTGCACTTGTTTTACAATTATCAGAGGTGCGATGCCTCTAATTGGTGTATTAACGCATTTGCCCTCTAAAATCTCTCTCCCTTCCTCCTTCCCTCTTTTTTGTTCTCTGAGCTCATTACTCTCTTGAGAACTGACAGCTGCCACTTTCCGCAGCTTCCAACTGTAAAACGTCAAATTTTCGATTTTCTCATCCTCCAAAGAGGTGGGAGACTCCTAGTTGCGGTTGACGAAGACATACAAATCGGCCAATTTTGGAGCTCAACCATGCCTCCCTCTACTATACAACCTGAACACACTCTTTTCTTTCTTTCTTTCTTCATTGGACGTGTGAAATATACATGATTGAAACGAAGCACAATCAAAATTGTAAAACAAAAGAAAACATTTGAAGAAAATGCATAACTCCCTTTGGAACTAGATTGTGTTCAGCAGAAAAAATAAAATTGGCAGGCAAAACCTCATTAAAGCTAGATCAAGTTCTATCAGGTTGGTGCAAAATTAATTGCCGAAACGAACACTTCAGTTCAAAGTGTGATAACTTAGCTAAAACACAATATTATTCATCAGTTTAATGCTCCTTTAATTCGGTGAATCTTCCCTAACAACATAGTGAAAGCGCTATCCCTCTACAATGAAAATTGAGATCGCAGAAATCTAAAAACTTTTGGAAAGTGATTTCGGCATGCTCTAGATCAGCAGTCGGCTGCGTGGCAGATTTGCATCTGGGACTCGGGAAAAGTGATATTCGGTAAGGGAAAGGTCTGAGGAAAAAGGAGGATGAGTGAGCTCCTTGATGCCCTACTGTGCCAGTTGTTTCCAAGTGAGAGGCATAGCGCTACCCTAGTGCAGGAGGAAACCTGGTTCTTCTCACCACTGTCAACCACATCCGCCGCGGATTTTGGTCATCAGTTTGAAATTACAATAGTAGGACTCTGCTGTCAACGACTGACTAGGATGGAGAAGGTTGCAGCGGATCACACCCTTACAACACTACTAAACTCGTAACACAACTCCCTAGAGAGAAGATCTGGTTCAGGAAAACTTAGAAGTGGGATACCACCCCTGCATATATCCATTTGCATTTCTTGTTATTGTACAGAAACTGAGCTAACAGTAACTACATGGTCTAGAAGTAAGTAGTTTTGGGAAGAAGAATTAAGTTAGAAAAGGTGTCACATCTTGTGAGACACTGGTCACCTGTTAGATCGTGTAGTATTCACATCCTCACCTTGCTTACCCTGTTGATTGAAGTCAGAAGCTGTAGTATAGTGAGTGACCATCCCTGCTCTCATTGTGCAGATGATAAGATCCGGTTAAAATTCTACGGTTGCCCTCAACGCCCGGTCGTCTGGCGACATCTCGCGACCACGACCATGGTTATATTTGAGTTTGACATCGTAGGGAGAAAACTTCGCGAACCCCTTTCTCACTGTCCATTAGGAAGATAATTCTAAGATAAAACAAATGCAAGACTACCGGACGTCTCCGATACGGAATGGCCAATTTTGAGGTCATTAACCATGATTGCTCGAAAATCACCTCGACTCATCATTTGTTAGTGACTCTATAAAGAACCGCAGGAAAGAGCTAACCAGAATATTCAGGAAGCATTTGAAGGAGGAGGAAAACCATTTCAGAAGGTCACACAAAATGCCCGGGATTTTCCAAACTCCACGAAAGAGAACAGTTTATTTGTGCATACCTTAAACCGGCAATTAATTTCGCACCAACCTGATATTATTGCTGAAGATTTTAAATGTAGCTTTCCATATTTTGGACTCTTGGCCTTGTGTTATTGTTATCACGTTTTTCCCTGGATCACACCCGCAGCAGTTCTTCATATCTGCACAAATAATGGATTTTCACCAATGAGACACAGAGTGGAGCGTTCCATAGTGATACGACGGGTTTTCACAGCACAAAGCTTTTTTCCTATCTATGTATGAATTCGCGAGATATTTGCAATCGTTGCTCGAGAAGTGAAAAAACTAATCTAGTCTGAACGAAGTCAAAATTTAAAAGAAGAACCTTCAATTAAGTCTCCACCAATGGAGTAAATGTGAAACTAAGCGGGGCTTCCATGTCCTCTCATTTTTAATCTTGGCCATTGGTGATAATATCATGACTTATAATAACGGGCTTAGTCTGTTCACATGTATGTCAGTAATTAAGTATGTATTTGTGTCAGACCGTTACGAAATTCTAAATTGGTCAGTGATCATGATTGCGAGATCATATAAAAGGAGCTCAAAAGTGGGCGGACGGGTCCACCGCTGTGATAAGGGTGCGCCGGTCCCCAGAAGTGGAGGAGACGGATTCATCACTGTGGAAAGGATGCACCGGCGTCCAAAAGTGGGGAAACGAATATCTGAAGAATATCCCAAGGCAAATGAACCATCAAATCCACCCTTTTCTGCCACCACGCACCAGAGAATGACGCGCACTGTGGACAAATGAGTGTACCTCACACGCGTTGGTGAGCTGCATTGTCCACCAGGTGAGCATTTGCTTGCGCCTTCAGATAAAGAAATAAATTGCTGCTCAAGCCTTCGCCCTTTTAGCAGCAGCTTTGAATAATGGCAGCAATTGAGGGTTGGATGGCAGCGACTGTTAGGAGATACTGCCACAGTTCCTGCTCGTCGCAATTTGCTGTTCGAGCTGCGTTTCTAGCGCTCATTTATCATTGAAGGAGATCCTGGACCATTTTCATAAATCAGAGGGTGCGCGTTGCATCCGTTCCAACTTTCTACGATTCACTCAAGCCTACTTTGCAACCTGAAAACTCAACTCGTCTGTCTTGTTACTTACTTGGTGACTTGGCTGATTCGTGCTTCAAAAGGGCAATTTATACTGGATGCGTGCGACTGACGCGCGTGCGTCTATATGATGAAGAATAGGGCCCAGTCGCATTGCAGTCGCATCGCAGTCGCAGCTCAGACGCACGCGTTCACGGCCTCGCGGCGGCCGCGCGTTCTTTTCATTGAGGATGTACATGTCGTGTTGACCGGTCTTCATGAAAAATCCTTTCCAAATGGATGCGTGCGACTGATGCGCGACTGACGCACGCAGCTGGTATAAATTACCCTAAACTCGGCGGTTGTCTTGATGCGGATCGTGACTCCTTTGCAATCGTTTTTGCTTTGAGCTGTTGTGGGCCAGTGGACGAGACTCCTCATTCTGTCATTAACAATGTTATTGTATTGAATTGGAAGAGAGTCACTACACCACTGGTTGTAGATTTGCCAAGCAGGCGCTTCTTCTTTTTTGTGGGAACCACTCAATCCTCTGTTCTCATTACATGCCTTGCCCAACGGTGCTTTGAGTGATTTGCGCATTCAACAGCGTCTGTGACTCTGGAGAGAGAGCGGATGTTAGAATTATGCAGCCATTCGCATCGTTGTCTGCGCAGGTTGTAGCCGGCCATAGCCCTTTCAGTCGACGCCCGCGTGGTCTTAGCTGTGCTTCTAGCGCATCCATCAAAGTCCACGTCTTGCTTCTGCAACATAGAGCAGGGATGACGGTGCTGTTGAACAGCTAAGCCCTCAAGTTCTGTTTCTTGATTCACACAGCAAGCTTTATGATGTTGTACGCGGCCCACGCAGTTTTCTTCTCATGGTAATCTCATCTGATGATGTTCTCCTTGTTGATCAGGCGCCCTAGGAAGACGTATTCGTCGCTGTCTTCGAGCGTCTTCTGGTCTAGGTGGACTGCGGACCGCGAATCTGTTTTTCATCATCTTAGCCTTCTTGCGTTGAGTTGCAGTCCCACATTTTTACCTTTTTCATTGAGTTGACGGACCATCTGTTCTGCTTGCTTCCTGCGGCGTCTGTATTAGAAGTACAATGTCTCCAGCGCACCTCATGTGATTCAACATCTTTTCGTTGACGTTTGCTCCGAAGTCGTTCCAGTCGCACTTTCTGATCACCAATTCGAAGACTGCGGAGAATAGGTTCGGCCTGATCGGGTCACCTTGACGAACACCCTTCTGATTGACACAACGATGGGAGGATGAAGGGACGGAATGTAGTCGTATAGTTTGCCTAGCAGTCTTTCAATACGTCCACATATGGCTGCTCGATTATTCGCTGTAGAAGACTCTCAGACAGTGTGGTGCTCTACTAAATCGTAAGCCTTACAGTAGTTAAAGAACGTCATGATGCGTCCCTCTTGTGCTAAACCTGAATGAGACGGAGGATGGGTTGGTGAGGGCAGGAAAAACCGTTCGGATGCACCAATCGCACATACTGGCCCCGTCCCTTTATTTTCCAAAACGATTGGATGTGAAATCCGTGCTCAGCACGTCCAGTAACCTCAAGGTGCAAAATTACGGCTACTTGCTGCCTGTGAACCAAGAGAGCTCGTCCACATTTCTTCGCGCTATATCGGCTACAGCGCACGCATCGCAGCCGTCACGCGTACCGCCCTTTAATTGCTGTAGGCTTACTGTAGGGTACAAATGGTCACGCAGCCCCTTACACATATGTATACTGTTGGAGATTTTAGAGAGTGCATGCCTTGCAGAAATCCTCCTACATTTTTTGCATATTAGTGTTCGTTATTCACTTATGTCCTTTAAAGGATCAAAGGTAATCTGCTCATATCCCAGACGATCCATTCATTCCATGAATAGCTCGTCGTATTAACGCAAGCTAGACGGCTTATCAGGACAGCTAATAATATCTCATGATTCTTGAAAACGTAGCTAATACGTTAGATGCTTTTTGAGCAGTTAGCCCGCTAAAGCTGCCTATTCTGAAGCTCATCACAATGTCACTAATGCACACATAAGCACTACTACGTCGACTCAGAAAATTCCACCTGTTCTTCGTCGTCGTCACGATTCTCTTTTTAGTCGGGAATTCCTAATTTAATGCATGCCGTGTGTCAATTTACCTTTTTGTTTTTATTTCTTAGTGTTGCACGTTTTTGGCACGCGATTCGTGTATATTTGATTACACCTAATCAGTTTTAGCCATGCTTCTTCAAGAATAAATTCTGGTGCATGATTCACATCCTAACATTCGAACTGGAAGCATCCTCTTATAGATATTGTACCAGAAATTGGAAAAAGAATGTCAGTTCGTTTACACCAACAATGCAACAAGAACTAAATTTTCTAAGAACTCATAAATAACGAAGCCCAAGTACATAACTATAGTAACTGTAGTACTATAGTTTTTTTTCACTAGAAGTAATAGTTTTTTTTTTCACTAGAAGTACTAGTTACTACTATAAACAGAGAAAAAATACAGAAAATGTAACGTGCTACGTTTCGTTCCCTACCATTCTTAACGCTAAGTTTGGCTTAAACTCATAGGGCATCCTTACTCACCCCTGAGGAAACATGAGTGGAAGTGGTGGTGTAGCTCCAAAAAAAGAAGAGTTGTTAAAAAAAACCTCACCATCCTTCCTTCTTACTGCTTGTTTTTGCATTGCTTTTTTTAACTGCCGTTAATTCTCATTGATGCTCTATGCGAAAACTGATCCCTAAATCTGCGCTGTCGATAACCGCAAAGTTTCCTTCTACTCGTGGCAGTCGCTCACGGGGCGAAGCGAATGGGGTTGAAGAAAAAATAAATTCTCAGCTGATATGGGGATCCCGCAAGAATTAAAAAGCGGAGCTACTAGAACGTTTCAGAAGGTTAAGTTTTTAAAAGGACAAAGTTAGTTATTTCAGAGTTGAGTCGCTGATTTTAAATTTGACTCTAGTAAATGCTGAGACGAGCAAAAATAAGAAATTACTTCATCATAGCCTCTTCCTCACATTCCTCACACTCAATGGCCTGTATTGATAAATATGTGTGTACTCCGTCCACTACCCTCTGCTCTTCCACATTTCGGAGAATTACATAATTGCTTTTCATCACATGATGCATCACGCAAAATGTACCCCTCACAGAGGTTATGATAAAGTGACGAAGAACCGTTCCCCTGTGGACAAGTGGTCACATGGTGCATTATCGGAAGAAAAAATAGGGCCAATTGTGCCTTCCATAGGCATGTGCTAGGTCCGGAATGTGAAAACAAGTTCAAAGATTTCAGAGGACCAGTCCTCGCTCTCTCCTAAATTATGAACCAAGGCAAGGAAGTTGGATGGAAAAATCCTTATTAGGAAATGTTAACAAACATGTAATGAAAGATTGTAATAAATGTGTGTGCCGTGTGAGTCGGCCGGAACAAATGACTTATAGGTTACGAAATTCGAGTTGAATCACTGAATTGAACCAACTGCAAGAGGGTGAAAGAATTAGGAATAATACGGCTGTGAGTGGAAATTTCCATAGAGAGAAGGATATCCTAGGATAGCTGAAAACCAGGCGATTAACAAGACACCCTGTTTGCATAGAAAAGGTCAAAACTTGCGGAAGCATTTGCGTTTTTCGAAAGCAATACTTTTCGCGGCAGTTTCAGTTCTATGACTAATAAATGTATTAATAGAGAATGAGTCGAAAATTGGACAGACTACATGAGAAGAGGAAGAAAAACTGTATAATCTGAAACCAACTGTAAATGTGCTAGTGAGTATCTTATGGGAACCGAATTGAGGTGTTTGAGACCGGCGGAAATAGCGAAAAACAGTTGGTTTTTCACGAATTTCTTTTCGTACACAAAGCCAAATGAGATATTCAGGACATAATAGTCAAGAAGAAGGAATTCTCTATCGATTGGTATATGATATGATGGGTAAAAGTTTGTCCTGCTCTGTGCAGGAGGGGGTGGAGCCAAAACCAGTACATTGGCTCCGGCCAAAAGCGAGACAGTGTAATGACGGAGGAGGGCGCAGAGCGACAACAGGAGGCCGGCTCCGGTACCCTTCTTCACCTTTGGCGGGAACGACTTACAACTTCTTCCCAGAAGAAGTGACGAGTGATATAGGTGTAATTTTACTGGTCACTATGTACCCTTCACTAATATGTCCATGTTTCAAATAAGGAAGTTATAAGGGAAAAACAGCCGTTTTTTTTTTTGGCACTTTTCAGTATTATCAAAAGGGAAAGTGTTGCTGCTCGTGAATTATAGGGTATTGGACACGAGGAGGTAGGATAATAAGTGCTGATATTCCTTGGACCCTCCCATTTTGTAAAGAATGTTTTTTCTTGTTGAAATTAGTGCCGGATTTCCCTCGTCGAGGCGACGATTCATCGCGTCGCCGCCGTCAGTTCGTTGCAGATGGAAGGGCATACCTGAGCTTGCCTAAATAGATGAAGGCAAACGGCATCTGAATTACTAACACCTACGTCTGTAATGTGACGTTCCCCCCCCCCCCGGTAGTCCGGTCGTCGCCGCCCTCACTTCACAGACCCCCGGCTCCCCCCTATCGCACCTATGGTCCTAATTAGTCTTTCCTGATAAGGGACTGCCGCCCCCCCCCCCCAATTACACTTACAGGTTATTGTCTTTGCAGCAAATTCACCCCTGCCTCTAACTGCAGCTGCAAAATTTTCCAAGAACTGCTTCGTTTTCTTCCATTGCGTCGACGGTTTGTCCTTTTGCTTTTCTCGACTACCCTGTTGTCGATCACATTTGCATGATTATGATGATGAGCAGCAGCAAGGAGGGGGAGGAGGAGGAGGGGCCTTGCTGGGTTCTCAGGAATAACATCCAAAGCTGTAGGCTCAGCCATGGCTTTCTCGGGATCCTGCGTGTATCCGACTATGTTCATAGTTGAAAATCTAGTCAGATGGATGTGAGTTTAGTTTATTTATTATTGATTTTATTCACAGTTTTTTTTATGCGAAAGTGTTGTCAAGGTCTTGTGCAATCGTGTGCTTCATACTCCATCTATTCTTTAGTTATTAATTACTATAATTGTTTATATTAATTTGTTGTCGATCAATAACAGACTATATTGGGACAAGTTAGCTAAATAACTATAGATCTTGGGCATGACTTTATTAGATCTGTTGCGTAAATTTAATCGCGTAAAATTTGTGTTTAAATTGTTTCACAAGGAGTCCCGAGATACTCGGCATAAATAGTGCCGAAGATAGATGCAAGATTATTGAAAATAGGTATGCAGGTGCTCAAAAAGCCCTTGTGCAAGGAGCAGAACTGCGGCGCTGCGTGACACTCGGGTCATTTGCTACTGGCAGAGGCAGACAACCAGGGCCACATGCAAAACTTCTGCGTCCCTGCCCAAGAGAGCCGCGCTGCGGTCCCGCCCCTTGCACACTGCCCTTTGAAGCTCTCTATAGCTTATTTCAAAATGGATGAGTATCTGCGCCTTTTCTCGCATACCTCTTCAAATTCCATAAAGATTCCTAGTCCTCTCTTCCTCTAATATCTCACCAACTGTCGTCGCTATTGGATTGGTCTTCAACTTGTATGATTCGCCTACAACAAGCACTATAAATATTCTTCATGATCGTATCCACAAATTTCGCTATTTTACTTCGTTAATCGTCAGTTCATTATCCTTGAAGGCGCTATCTTTCTAGTTAAATTCTTTCAGTTTTATGCGTGAATACCCAGCAATATTCAACCCCAATTTTCAACAAGTTCTATTTTGGAAACTTATGAGATACAAAAAAACGACCACTTACAGTTCAACGAATTTCTAACGAACACGCCGCAGCTTTTGCAGGTAAGCAGGACGTTGGTACTAAATAAAAACTAGTCATCATCTGGTATTATGCGACCTCATTACATTGAAATGCACGATCCTCTGTGGCTAAGCCGATTTTCTCTCGTTTCGCTAGTCGTTTATGCTCCCCGATACATAAGGAGATTACAGAACAGCAGTTTGAGCGAGTTTTCAACAGAAATTCTGGAATTTCAGCGTTCGTTAATCGCTAATTGCTGCAAGCTGCTGACCTTTACGCTACAGAGTGTTTTTTCCTGAACTGCTGCTGGCACCCGTGTGGCCGCGGCGAGAACGCCGTGGCCGCGGGCCTACTTCCGGTCTTTTCGACGCCTGCGGTTGCGGGGCTGCCATTCAGGTGGTAAACAATGGCCGACGCGCCATTTGATTAGTGATTAATCCGTTCAGATTAGGCGCTAACGAACTTTTCCCTAATCCGATAACCTCATTCACCTCATTTTCTGATTGTGTTTCGTGCTATTCACTGCCGCGTTGGCTTTTCTTCCTACGCTTATAACACAATATTCCTGGAAATGTCGCAAATCCCTTCTATTGTCGTTGGCCTTTCCCTTCGCGTCCGTATCATTCCTGAAAATGCTTATCTGCTCACTTATCCTGTAAATCATACTTACTTCTTTTTTTTCAGGATTGCCTCAAGATCTTTCCACAAGTCAGCGGATTTTTCGAAGTTAGCTTCTTTCACTTCAATTTTTCCAAGCATTTTTTTCTCTTTTTTTCCGCCACATGCACTCCTGCTCAGAGTCCTCAATACTGGGTGACGCAACCAAGCAGAGCTGTTTTGCGTACTTTTTTGAAAAAGAAAACACAAAAATGTTTTTGCGAGACATTGCTTCCCTCTTCTGTTCCCGTGAAGTCTAGGAAAGCACGCAGGAAATAGTGTTGAATGAACGCGTGCTGTACTTTGTACGTAGTTAACTATACAAGGGCAGTGAAGCATCATATGAAGCATTGTATGAAACCCGGCTAATGTACGTAGCATAGGTTTGTTTCAAGAATGGCTTCTCCTCGCCAGAATGCACTGTCGACCCCGATTTGGGTATCGAGCCTATATCCAGTGTAGTACTGGATATAGACTCGATACCCAAATCTGCAGCAGGATAAACGTGCGCTGGAGGACTTGATGGAGAGCTATGGACCTAAAAATGTACTGCTGTTTAGTAGAAATTTATCCACCTATTTATGAATATGTATATTCAATCGAGCCACAGCAGGATATCTTTATGCGGTTGATATGCGTATGATGAAAGCGTAAGCAAGCATCGTTGGAAAAGGACACGTAACTGCTATGGATAATTTTCTCTTGGACGAAAATTGGGTACGGGCCCAGGTCCTCCTCTGGGATTGGATTGCAGCAACAGATCACTCCAAGGATAACCCCACAGCGTGTGATTCCACGTTCTTTTGGAATTCGTCTTCTAGAACTCGTTTTTCTGGCTCCTTTTTCTCCCCCCAAAAAATGGCACTGATCACAATACGAAGTCCATCCCAAGCTAAAATTCATCCTATATCTGGCAGTACAGATGCAAGGTACGACTCGAGCAAAATCTTTCAGGGATGAGGTGGAAACCTTATGCAATGCAAAAGTGCAGTGCTTCCATATCTGGAAACGAACGTTTTTATCTACGAAAATAGTCTAATGGCTGCAAATTATCGTGCTATTGTGACGATTAATGAGGTAAAGCTGTTACACAAAACCTTTCCATTGCCTATGGTTGATCGAATTAGCAGAAAAAAATTCTGTTTTCCTTTCAAGAATGCATATTCATTCAGCGTAATGAGGAAACTGGAACTGCATAACTGCTAGGAAATTCCACCATTCTTAGAAGGAAAGGGAGATCTGAGAAAAAAAGGAGCTTTTCAATAGAAATGGCAAGTGGCAGTTTAGTAGTGCCTATCCATAACCACGAGCTTCCTAACGATTTCTAGGTCTATCGGATTTCGCATAGGTATAGGATGGAGTGTCTGTCTTTAAAAGGCCGTTAGATTGTTCCATGAGACTCGGAAGACAGTTTATGGCCGTTTATATACGTTTTGAGTTCACGAAGCAACGGGCTGTCGCGCTGCTTTCTTGTGCAAACCGCACTCATCCAGAGCAAGGCATGAGGTAGCATGTAGCAAGGAGGTAGCAATTGATTAGTGACAAATGTCAATTTATACCAGATGCGTGAATCAGTCGCGCGTCACACGCACGCATCTAATTGCGGCGGATTTTCCATGAAGACCGGTCAAAGCGGCATACATCGGTGGAAAGAAGGCACGAGGGGGGTAAACGAGTGCGTATCACCTGCGTCAAGACCGCGACTGAGGCTATCCTTCATCAAAAAGACGCACGCGCTTCAAACGCACGCATCTAGTAGTATAAATTGCCCTCAAATCGTCAGGACATCATCAACCATGAGGAAGAGCGTACATTGGTGACGTCGCAACTAATTATAGACACTTGTCCACAAACTTCTATCTCATTTACTAGAATTTAGCATTAGAATATTTAAAATATTTAAAGAATATCTACAAAAAAATCAAGATTAGCTTGCACTTCACTCCTTTTTCTACTGTACCGACACTAGTTATCTGCGTAATTATACATAAGAATGCATATGCATTAGCTCCGTCATAGCATAGTTGCACTCGACGCGCTGCGTGCGTGCGTGATGCGCGCGACGTACACAGGATTCTGGCTTGCGAGCCTATTTCGCTTTTCCTTATACGACCAAGCTGATACTTCAGCGTTCAACCACTCCCAAGGTTCTTCAATAGGGAGAAATATGTAGTAGGTTAGTATATCAGACAGACGAGGTATGTATACGTAAAGGAAAGCGGTGGATTGGGGGGAAGTTGATCAAGGGTTATGTGTGAAGATCAGATGGTTATAGGGGAAAAAAGGGTGTAGTAGTTCAGTCTAAATGAATAGAGATGAAAAACTGTCTATAGGCCTGTCCAATCATCTAAAATGTTAATTTATAGAAATCTCACCTGCGTCTGGGTTGCGTCAGAGTAGTCGCGCGTCGGACGCGTCAGCACATTTACCATCTTTCCCCCGGGTAGAAGCGACATTTTTCTATCTAAATATGGGGAGCGACTCCTGTCACCCTAAGCTACATCGCAGAAAACTCGTCCTCTAACTTTTTAACATAAATCTATGAGCAAGGAAACGAATGGGCAAAGATTACCTCTTCGATCTCCAGCTAGGGGAGTGAGTTTGCTTCCATAATTAGCAGCTATGAATAAAATTATGCATTCAGCTTCTATCATGCGAGTATGATCCCAGACAAAAAGTACGTCAGCATCCGAGCGTGGATAATCCGACCGTAGACGTATCCAAAATCGCAAAATGTCATCCGCTCTACTTTTAGCGCCGTTTTCCCCGTGTAAAAGAAACATTTTCAATTTTAGCGTTTTTCTGGAGTTAATTTCACCTTGACATAGCCGTTAGCAACATTTAGTCGCGGGTTATTGCAGTTTTTCCGCGGCGTATCTAGGATTTATTGCCGGCCCTGGCCAACAGCCCGCGGCCTCGGCCCTTGCTGTTATTTTGCGCCAGGGGCAGCGCAGCGCCGCTTTGTGCATTTCTCGGAACAATGCCGCTGAATGACAGCGCGCGGCTCAATAACGAATATAAAATTAATGAAAACCCTCACTCATTCATTTATTCACATCTATTATTCAGTGTTGCACTTTGTCAATCACGTGCATGGCTATTATCATTAATAAGTTGACTGTGTGATTTGTATGAATAAGGGATAAAAAGCGAATATGATACGGACAAGTCTGGATTTGCACGGTTTTTTTCTAAAAATTGCTCGGAGATTTCGAATTTCTTGTACATTTCTGGTTGATTTTTTTGCCCCAGCTTCCCATGCCCTTATACGTGAAGAAAGAGGAAGTTTGGCGATGCGCTGATATTAGCGGGGGAAATCAAGTCTATATTCCTATGATCACATCAGTTAATTAGAGAAAATACGATAATGATCCCGCAAATCCTGCAATCACGTACAATTGAAATAAAAGTCGCCCATTCAAAGTTAAGCAAATTGTTTCTCTTTCCGTGATTGTGAATGGAGCATGATTAAAAAATGCTCTGAATGGCAAATTACATTGTCCTGAGATCGCCGGTAAAGCCTCGCCGAGGAGTTTTCACGAACAAGAATGACGACCACGCGCAAACGGAGCATAGGCTTCTCTGGCCGCTCGTACGCGTCAAGCTGCGACGTGGTGCGACGTCTCGCGTAAGCCTAGTATGAACTGGCCCTAAGCAGGCGCGCTAGGACGAGTGTTTTCATGAGACGCTAACTATTAGTCAAACAGATTTAATTTGTGCACTTACAAGGACATTGCTAAGTGCTCGCGGCGGTGAATGATCATGAGGGAAAAGGGGCGTAACCAGGCGACCCTGATTGGCGCTTTCGAGCCGCCCGCCACGCCCATCTGTTCGAACTCGTACGACGCTATGCGCAAATAAACCATGTGTTACGTAACCAACGCCGCACGTGCTCAAACAGGTGGGCGTGACGGGCGGCTTGAAAGAGCCAATCAGGGTCGCTTTGTTACACCGTTTTTTCCCTCACGATGACACAGTAATATCTAATTATTTGTTTTTTTTTCACTCATTCATTTTTCTGATGCACTTGGAGGTTTTTGTTCCAAAAAGGGAAGAAAAAAACTGATACAGGTTTCGCGAATCAAAAATTACCCCTCTCATCCTATTGAATGATTATAGTTCCGGATGAGTAACAAAGCACTATGTGTTACCTGTTACTGTATGACAACCGCGCTTAGTGTAGCCTAAATCATTTCGCACTTGAGGTTCCAGCAATTTTCTGCGCCCTGAACAGATTTTGTAGTTCTGGCGCAAACATGGTAACTGGCACAATCGTCTGAGTAACAGCTGTACCGTCTTATCCTAGGCGATCCTATTGTAATGTGTGATAGTGGGCACTTCCACTGCAACTTCTATGGCAAAAGTGTCCCTTCAAGCCAGGGTTTCTAAAGCTGTCAAGATGTTCGCAATAGAATTTTCGTGGATTACTGCCTTCAAGTGAGCCGAATAACTGTGTCTGATCCCTGATCGTATGACATGCCCTCCCTCCCCTGCATCGATGGAACTATCAATTATTCAGTTCGAATGAATGAGTGAATGAATGAATGAATGAATGAATGAATGAATGAATGAATGAATGAATGAATGAATGAATGAATGAATGAATGAATGAAGTAGATAAATGAGATCAGTAAATGAATTATGGCTGGATAAGTAGTTGAATGAATGGGGAAGCGATTAACTAGATGAATGAGTGAATGGTTGAATGAGTAGATGAATACTTGCCCAAATGAGCAACTGGTGGCTGAATAGCTAATTGAATGAATGAATGACTGACTGACCGAATGAGTGAATGAATGAATGAATGAATGAATGGATGGATGAGTGAATGAATGAATGAATGAATGAATGGATGGATGAGTGAATGAATGAATGAATGAATGAATGAATGAATGAATGAATGAATGAACGAATGAGTCAAGAGAAAAAGCAACAAAAAGGTTTTTATGTGCATTGCCACAAGTTTAAATTATGCGGAAATTCCCCAATTGTACTACTTCAATTGGCCCTTTGTGGGACATTTTGCAGGGCGAAACGCCTTTTTTGTTGTGCTAAAATTTGATTACGAAGCTGTACAAAAGTTGTACTCAAATTTTCGCGGCTCAGCGTTGTTGTTTACTCCTTGGCTATTTTGCTTATCCGGAGAGAGCCTGATGCTGCTCATCCTGGAGCTTAGCCCACGATTTAAGCCTAATCCCATCTCGTTTATCAGGCTGTAATACATGATGTTTCACGACACCATGGACGAAAACAGGATTAGCCCTTCTGATAATTTGTTGCCTCCTTCATCCCATCGCGAAGCCCGCAGTCACTGAGGGACCGCGGACGATCGTATAGATGGTCGCTTGGTGTGACAACGACAACGACGTGGACGTGGTCGTTTGCTTGTAAATGTGAGAAAACTTTGTTTGACGACGTCATTACTTTCGGATTCTATTTTTACGATTGTGGAGAGCGCCACAAAGAGCAGTACCGGCCTGACTCATCAAACATCGTCGTCGTCAGCCTTCCCCTTCACTTCCGCCTCGCCCGGTCGCTTTCTCGCCTGAGCTGCGAGCTACTGACGCCTAGTTAATATTAGATTGTTATTTGAGACTATTCACGGCTTTGCAGCACCGTGGTGGCAGATGAATGTCGCGTTGATTGGAAATTCACATCTGCGCGCTTTTTACCGGTGTTGAATCAGTGGCTGATTGCAAATATATAATTGCTGTATATTCAAGGCAATTATAAAATATTTATTCAGACCCACTGTGCTTTGTGTGTTGTGTGTGTGCATATGCGCCATCGTTTGTGTGTATCTGTTTTCCTCGTGGTTGGTTCAGCTGCAGTGTCGTCGTTCAGCGCTGCGGTTTCGTCACACGGTCGCGACGTACTGCGGGGGCCACCGCAAGGTGGGTGGAGCGCGGCCCTTCAGGAGCACCGCCGAGCCGCGGCGGCCGCGTCCCTCCCGCTCAGCGACGCGGCGGCTCTCACCTCAGCCCCTTCCGTTTCCGCTTCAGTCTACGTATTCTGAGTTAGCACGCTTATTTTCGTGTGCTCAGCGGATTTTCATCGACATCGATCCTCTTATATGGAGTTTTTCCTGTGGTGACATAGTGACGAAACGGCTTATGCAACATTTTGATATGAAAGTCACCACTTTTATCTTCAGTTCTTCGCAAGGGAACGGAATCTCTGCTTTTTGAACAGTGATGCCTTAAAGTGCAACCACTCCACTTAAGTCCCAAAAATTGTGTTTAAGGAATAATGCAAAGATGGGTGGCCTTTCAAAGATGGTTACTTAATTCTTATGTACCATGCTTAGAACTGAACATGTAGTGCATCACATGACTTTCGATTCATTCAAATTTTGAAAATTCGATTTTCAACAGGTCTACAGTTCGCGTGTTGGAGGAAGGGGGAGCAATACAATCCTCTAGAAATGATAGGCAGGGTCCTTCGCTTTTTTGAACTTTTACTGCGCTTTACTGTGCAAAGTATGTTATATAACATGAATCCGGGTCAGTTTTCAACTTCCAGTAATTCGGAAATTCGAATACTCGAAAAAGAGGAAACCTTGTGGTTTTACAAGAAATATTGCACGGAACTTAGGATCTAAGAGCTTAGAATCCTTTCTCGAATTTTCTCAACTTTTTGCTACCACTCTTTCGCGAATAGTTGAATGCCAGTGGAAACTAAACATTTGTTCGAATTTCTAATTTAATTTTTGTACATTGTTTTTTCTTAGTCATCCTTATTACTTTTATATCTCCATCCTCACATTTTCCGAAAAATGGTTTATTCCGAGCCGTACTTGTCCGTTTTACCCCTCCTTCTAATTTCCGATTTTTCAAAATATCTCAATTTTCGTGCTCTTGAAACTCACGCAACACCTTTGTCGATTGTCGGGAAGAAAGCTATCAATTGCCTCAACTCACACTCTCACTCACTCATTCACTCTCTCTTTTCCTCTCTTTATCTTTCAATCCGATTTTCTGTTTTTTTAATGTTATGCGGACTGTGCGTTATGTGCGGAAAGAGTCTGTGACGTTTGCGTAGGCACAAATATTCCTCCTACACATGTCCAGAGTCCCTTTGACACTGAGCTGCTCCTCACCCAAACACCCGTTCTTTTTTTACTGTCAAATCCGACGGTATTCGTGCGTGAACACACTCTATATGAATAGACGTGAATGTGAACGGGTGCCCATTTGACGTTGAAGGGAGAATTAGAGGTTTGCTCCAATCGCACAGCAGTGGCACCGCCCCATTTTCCGATGCGATGCATCACGTACCTGAATATGCTGCTTTTTTTGCCTTATCATCTCGACTATACACGGCTGTGATAATTTTATGGGTGCATCACCATAGCTATATCCAATACATTTTATCCCATAAGTGGAATTTTCCGTACCACAGTCCAATGGAAATTTTCTTCAGCAACTAATGTTTTTTTGGGATTTTCAAAGAAAATGATCTTTATCCAATGGTAGGCACCCACTATCTGTTTTGTTATGTGTACTCTGATAACTGTACAGCATGAACGCTGCCTGAACGGCGCAATGGTTCGAGTAGAAACCCTAGCAGCAACGGTTTCCAGTTGCTGCCATCCTCCCCTCGATTGCTGCCATCCTCCCCTCAATTGCTGCCATCCCTCAGCAATTGCTGCTAAAAGGATGAAAGCTTGAGCAGCAATCGAGGGAAGGATGGCAGCAACTGGGAACCATTGCTGTAAGGATTTCTACTCGAACCATCATGCCGTTCGGGCTGCGTTCGTGCTGCACAGTTATCACAGTATGTGCTATTTTTCATCTCTCACCAATGTTGTGCAAGGTTTATATAAACACAAACGTATGAATTAAATATGTAGAACGTAGCGAGTGAAAAAGCTGGGATAGAGATTTAGGCAGAGCATTTGTGATTATTCTTTATCCTGTACTATGAGAAGACTTAGAAGGCCTGTTTGGGGAGCTTCACATTAGCCCGTTCTTGTCAATCTCAACTTATCATAATCGCATTATGATAATTTCTTCGCAGCTACGTGTAGTCTGGTACCTTAGTGAGTACGTTGGTACTTTCACGGCTGTAGCACGGTGTCGGCCAGCTGATTTCCGGGTCGCTCGCATATCAGAATGCGTCTATTAGGAGATTTTATTAATTAAACTACTAATATTATGAAAAGTTTTGTTTCAAAAAGATTATAGAAGACTTATAGGAAGACTCAAAAGAAACACTGTTTCGATCCCTGCTCCATGTGCGGGTGAATAGGCTCAAAAGTTAGGTTCTCCCTGGAGCTTGTCAGTATGGCTAGGAGGACCTATCCTTGCATGAGTTGACGGAAAAGAGATTAGCTTGTCCTTCCTTTCATGTAAAATTTGCAAAGGAATGTGTAAAAATTAGACTGAAGTCTAATTTTACAGCTGATCAGTCGGCCGACATCATGCCTTGGCCATAGATGCGGCCAAAGTCCTGGGCGCACTCTGTAGGCGGTCAGACTATATATACTCACTTCTCGATTCTTCGTAAATTCTTTAGTCATCACCACAAATCCAGGCACTCATCAAAATTGCTCCTCAGTGTACGGAAAATCTGCGCAAAATTGCAGAAGTGAACGTGATCTATGACTGATATGTTATTGAGATGATGGCTTCCTAACAATCAGCTGAGAGGGTATTCCTCCTAAGAGGCCTAGTGAGGCGCGATAATCAGGATCGCACTTGTGGATTCACTGCTGTTCGTGGAAAATGTGCGAGCCCACTCAGGCGTATAATCACTTGGAAAACTGAGAACAAGACACATTTAGTAGCACATTCTCATTCATCGTTGCACAGCTAATGCTCCTTTATTAATGCTACTATGCACGGGAGCTTTATGACAGCCATTAATGTTTCGAAATGTCCCTTTTTAGGTAGGGGGCAAATTTTATGCAGGTTGTAATTTTTGCACTGTCTAAAATGTAGCTGCTATGGGAGGGAAATGTCTTTGTGGTGCAACATTCAACCCTTATATTACGAGAACAATACGATGCTGTGATTCAATCACTGTGTGTTGCATGTCCAAAGTTCCTTTGATGGATTTTTCTGATGGTGGTGGAAATTTGCTGAAGTGCAGTATCTGTACTCATTTCGAAGCGCAACCAAGTCGGGAAATCATCTCTGACGTCCTGCATATCGTAGCCTTTAGTAGCCAATATATAGGCCTTGGAAGGGCAATTTATACTAGCTGCGTGCGTCAGTCGTACGCATCCATTTGCGAGGGATTTTCCATGAAGGCCGGCTAACGCGGCGTGCACATCCTGAAAAGAACGTGGCCGCCGCGAGGCCGTAAACGCGTGCGTCCGAGCTGGGACTGCGATCCGTCTGCCCCTATTTTTCATCATATAGACGCACGCGCGTCAGTCGCACGCATCCAGTATGAATTGCCGTATAGACTGATCAATCAGACTAACCATCGTTAGTCTGCGTTATTAACGTTTCATGAATCTCAGCTTAGCACAGGTGGAAAAAGTCGAGCAGAATCAGCTGCCGTCTGCTCATTCGGCTAGGAAACTTGCTTGAGGAGGAAAAACAACAGGAAACTGCTCAGATTTTGTTCGACTTTTGTAATTCGTAGAAGTTCGGGCCTGGTTGGTTGCATCATTGATTACTCAGCGTAAACATGTTGACGCCCATGTTGACGATGGGTAAATTCATGGAGTGTTAATGCGTTCACCCTAGGTAATCTTAATGATGCATGGGGCCTCGGTCCAGAGGAGGCTAGATTCTACGAGGCTAATGCCGGGATTTTACTCGAAATCATCTCTCCCCGACGGGGTTCTCATATTTCTGATCGGTTTCTAGGAAAAAAAATTCCGGAAAAAACATGCAAATTCTTCCGGAATTTCAGTGCACAGTTTCAGTTCGATTTTCAGCGTTTCCTTGCTAGAATAGGGCTCAACCGACCGGAAGACAAGTGCTTTTCAGGGGACACGTGGAATCACGCTTATTCAACTATGATTTCTAGTCTTTCCCCACCTCATAACAGTGTCTTGAGCATTGATATAAAAGCGCTATTCATCCGTTCATAAGTGTTTCTGATGACTGCTGTCGCGTAATGAATGGGTTTATTGGGCATTTTTTTCCGGGACTTTTTTTCACTGATTTCTATGATATACTGCGCTATTCTTTTGTTGCTCTGCATTCACTTGCACGGCCACAGCAAAAACTTTTGCAAAAAAACGATTGGTTGCTTTTTGTCCATACAATGCTTTCAATAGCTACAATTTATTTTTTTTCTGATGTATTCACAAAAAGAATCAGAGGTACTAAAAACTATTAGCAATGGGATAGACTTGAATAGCTATTGTTATAAAACTCAATTGTGGAGTTTTTTCACTGCTGGGATAAAAAATGGCGGAAATTGTGTCGAATGGGCGGGGTCGAGTCCCAGAATAGACAACTGGCTTGTCCTAACACCCGTGGAACTTTCTCCTGCTGAATTCACTGTGAATTTTAGTCTTGCAATAAAGAAAATGCAATGACGTGCGTAATTACCTACTTCAATTGTTCTTTTTTCTCTTGGAAAGACTGCTCATTTCATAGAAGGAAATAGAGCAAAGACAAATTACATATTTCGCTTCTCCATCTTATCTAATATCATTTATCATTTCAGAAAAACTATATCTGTGATAAATGAGCGCTGGGAACGCAGCACGAACAGCGTAGTACATCTTTGTTAGGATCCTCATGAGGATTGCTCGTTCTTCCTTGCTCTGATGAGGATTGCTATGCAAATTTGTGACGAAGAGATCTACAAGGTGAACCTGATACCGTTTTCGAATTTTTACTAGAAAGTCGTTCACTTCCCAAAATGCCCGCCGGTACGATTTCGCGAGAGAGGCTCAGCGGTAATTGTAATCTAAGTACATGTATTTCTTGACGTCATGCCAGAAACGTACAGAGACAAAGTTTTGTAATGTAGAGCTCATAGCGAGCATTTTGCTCTCCATTCAGCTGCATTTCCTGTGCCTCACATTTTTCCAAAATCTTTGAAAATTGCCTTTTTAGCAGTAAGAAGATCTCTGCGAGTCTATTTAGGGAGAATTCCTCCGTATATTCTTCAAATAAGCTGTCATTTCGAGCTTTTGTTCGAACGGTAGACTCGTTTTCGAGGTTGCTATATGAAACAAATTTGGTGGAGCTGCTAATCATAATGGTACACGTGATTCCACGCAAAATCGCCGAAAAAACGCTTTATGAGCGTCATCTTTGAGGAGCATGTGGGCGGGGCCGATGGGTGCGGGCGAAATGCACTGTCTGAATAATTCATCCTTTTTGGGGAATTTGTAATTCTCGTGGCAATTGCTCATCCATTTCCTACCAGAATAGAAACTGTGATTCATACGTGGCGAGCAAAGGAATACATCAGACGAAAACCCTGTGATTTCGCATAGGCTCCGCCCACAGGCTCCTCAATAAGTGAGCTTGAAAACATGTTTTTTTGGCTATTTTCCACGGAGTCACATATACCATTGTGATCGGCAGCTACAGGAGATTCTCTCGATTCTTCCACACAAAAATCTCAAAAACGATCCTGGGGTGGGACTGCGCCTTTAAGACCGTAATGTATGTTGTTCGAGCTTCATTCCTGCTACACAGTTATCTGGCTATGTTTCCCTATTTAGCAATGGAATTTTGTGTGAACCTAGACGTTGAAACATATTTTCTTACATCACAGCCTTTTATGAACATCGCTGCTCTTGGGGACGTCCGAAGCAGATCTTCCGGACGGTTGTACGATTCCACAGTCTCATTTTTAAACTTTTTACTACACAATTTCCACTGTTCTCTTCGGTTTACTTTCCACTTCTGCCGGTCAGAAAGGCTCTGCGAATTCCTGGATTAAAGTAGTAGTACAGAAGCCCTTTGCTGTTATTAGTTTTGAAAATTCAATAGATAAATGTACCAACAATACCAGTAGACATGTAATTTCCTGGCAATTGCTCAGTTTTGTTGATAATGAGTCAAATATTAAAAGAAGCCAGGAAATTGTGCAATATTATTAGAAACTGTAATTTCAAGGCTCAGCTGATCTAAAGCTTCCCACACAGACTTTCTAAGGTTTCTCTTCACACTTTATAAGGAAGTTCAGCGGAGGGCATCATAGGAGGCCGCGATCACATTAGTAATGAGGACTATTACGTTAATAAGGTCATTCGGATTGGGTGGTCTATAAAATGCCAGAATTCGCGGACCAAAGAACTCCGTCCGCATCCGGCGCCGCGCTGGAAACACCCACGGAAAGGTCATGTTGCCATGGCTTGTGGAACGGAGTTCTTTTTCCGCGGTCGTCTTTTCTGGCCGTCCACCTCCCATATCGTCACGCTGCGTCCGCCGCTGACTCAGCCGGGCTTCTATGGAAATTGCCGAGCGGTTGGCTGGCCGGCTGCCAACCGTAACGTGACGCGCGTGCGCCGTCGCTGCGTAATCGTGGCGCGGCGACGACGGCGGTGCGTATCGATCGGGTGCGCGCGCGGTGATAGCTGCTTATCAAGTGCTTCACAGCAAAAACAACCGCTTAACCGCGTTATCGCATCAGTGCTGATGCTGATGCGATGATGAGCTGATGCGGTGACGGTGTCACGACGATGCGTGGAGGTGCTGACGTCGTCGCCGCGCCGCGCGTCAATTCCACCGCGGCGTACTTCCGCTAAGGTGAACAACTGCTGCGCATAACGGGCTTCACGCGCTTGGCAACGCGTCCTCCGTGTGTGCCCGCACGTCGCCTACGTTTCCTTAAATGGTGTTGTACTTCCTAGGATTCGTCCATTCAAAGCCGTAATGTCAGCTATTCGCCGGCCGGCGGCTTTTATGATTAGCCAGCGAGCGCGTTGTCGTCTTCATACCCTGCCATCTGTAAATATCGCTATAAATACTACGTTCTATAGACGATTAGAGCACTGCTGATAAGGGCGTACTCTAGCCGGTGCGATAAGATAACAGCCGGCTATTTCGCGCTGCTCTCTTCTTCCACGCGTCGTTGACGTCGTCGGTGGATGAGGCGAGCTCATCTCCCTGCTTATCCTGGCTCATATGGGGCTTTTCCCCCTATGGGGTTCTTTGATATAATGGAATAATGCGGATCATGGCGGTGTTTTTGCTGGAAGCTCGCCACGCCCATCGCTGCGATATAATTGCACTTCATAATTCGATCCGACGTCGTATTCAATGAATTTCCCCCGTGCCGGCAAATGCCCCACAGGCCTGGCCGGCTGCCGGGCCTATTCAGAGGGTAGGGGGGAGGTGATTGTCGTCGTCGTCGTCGTCGACGTCGTCACCGTCACACCACCTCTATTCACGCCAACAATGCACGTTTAATACGTTTGTTGGCATTCATGTGCGGCTGCACAGCCCTTTCATGGGGAACGCGGGTGGGCAGCTTTTCCCCCGGTGTGAATATTATTTAAAGGTAGGGATCTCGCGAACTTTGAAGACCGTATCCACCAGGAAAACGGTAATTATTGTCTTACCCTTCGTCGTAATCGCCACTTCTGTTTTCCACATACGCTCTGTTTTTAATGCCGTTTTGTTTGAGTTGAACTACATAAATGCCATTTTAGCACTGGTCGTTATTGCGTCATTTCAGCTGTGTTGTCCGTAGTTTTCGATGAAAATAGCAATTACAACGGATGAATCCGCTGATTTCACGCCGTTAAGCCGCCACTTTGTTAAATGATGGCTTCCAAGACTTACTATTTATTCTCAGTAGAGCTTCGGGACTTCCACACGCTATTTGTTCGCGTTCTAAGGGGTGCACTGGGAATACGTAGTCTGCTTTTTCAGGAAATTTCCTGGCTTTTCTGGCTATAGTTCAAAGAAAAGCTCAATTTCTGAGTGGTTCAGAAAATTTACATATTCACTTGTCCGCCATCTCCTGGCCATCGGCTCTTCGATTCCATCGGTTTAGTTACCCAAGTTCCTGTCCGCAGCCGTACCGGAGATTCTAACAATGATGCTGCGCTTCCTTGGCAGTTTTTGATTTTTCTAGGCCTGAGATCCTCTCTTGCATCCAGAATTCCTAATACTTCCACGTATCTTGTGCCACCGCATAACTAATGCACCATTCGACGTACAGTCATGAGGTTTTGGGAAATCCATCCTTGAATTTGGATTACTTCAGAAGATTTTCCTGTTCGGGGAAAGTTACAGCCGTAAGGTAATCGGTCAACAATTCCCACTCATTATTTGGATACACCCATAGCCCAATTCCTATCCATGCGTCCCATCGCGATTTTCTTCGACATGGAATATGCAGGAAGGGCGAGATATGCCGTCGCGCCGCCCTTCACGGTACACTGCCCCACATCCGATTTCTCGTACTCACCGATTTCCTAAATGTTCTCTCTCCTAGGAATCTCTGGATTCAGCTCTTGGCACTTCACAGTCCGAATACTTTCTCTGCCTCTTGCCGGCTTATCTTTCCATGAATACAATGACATTTACTGCTCTTCTTTATTTCCAGTAAGGAAGAAAAGCAAAGTTCTGGTCGTTATTATATTTGAATGTTCCCGAGCTTGGATAGCTTTTATGCGTCGTGCCTTGTAATAGCAACATACTTCTTACGCATATTTTTGAACGATCCACTAACTTTGTTTCCTACATCTACTATTATATGTGTAGTTTCTCAGTCACTGTGATGAGCATGTGATCCACTACTGCAACTATACCTTTTATTTCCTGTTTTCTGCCAGGGGCGAGCATATTTTTTTTTCTCTTTGATTAATCCCTCATGGCGACTCTTCTTCCAAGTGACAAAGATAGTGAATTTTCCAAAACTTCCAAACTACATGTATTTAACGTGTTTTTATTCGATTTCCGGAAGGAATAATGATTTTCGCTGTTTCTGGATAACCGGCCTCAGGTTTTAGCCCGGTCTCCACACCCTACCTCTGCCCCCCCATCTCGTATCCCTATGCTGCTCAAAGGAAAAGTAATTAAGTAAAAAAATAATGAGTAATATTGGGTAGTGAAGCAATCTTGCAAATCAGCTGTAGAGAATCAATCTTGAATTTAGCAATTTGGGTGGTATTTCAGAGGTAATCATGGCTCGTAACTGCGCACTCTATATGTATGGATGTGTATCATTATGCCTGAAAGGGGGTGTGGCACGGATCTGCGATTGGCTTGTGTGTAATTGAGGACGCGTTGATCATGAGAGAGCTGAAGTCACCACCTCATTTTTACGGTGATACACACCCATATGTATGTATGTAAATGTAAGTGCAAGTCCACATGAACTGTTAAAAGTAGGCTTATACAGAATTTCTGTTCAATTCATTCCGTAAAATTCACCAACCAATTCTAGGGACGGGTTGGGGGGGGGGGGTGGTGGCTAAGCGGCGAGCCAGAATTTCATGAATTTTTCTGCAATGAAAGTATATATGAGTTCCGTTCCCCTGCAGCCGTCACTGACTTTTGCAATGTCTTTGTAATAACTACTATTAATTGACAATGAAAAATTTGTTAAGAAATCATAAAAACCCAAATTAATCCTAGCCGCTTGGCTCCGCCTCCCCCTGGTCGTTGTCTCCTCCCATCGTGAATTCAATTTAATATTGTCCCCTGCACATATGTATAGTTGCCACTAGAGCAGCTGCTAATATTGAACGTGCCCACGTACAAAAACACGCCGCAACGTTTGCATTATGGCGTGTTTTCCCGGTGCTCAAGTCGTCCGGGGCTTCTTCATGGACATATGACGGGTTTCTATTGCGCGGGGCTTCCTTGCAGACTTCTTTGATTGATTAGTTATGAGTAAGCACCTTTACTGTTGGCTGAGATCTGAGAGTATGAAGCGTTTTTCTTTGTGGGAGCCCTGCGATTGGCCCGTTGGATGAACTGACCAATCGCCGAGCTCGGCTGCGCCGTCATATCCTGGTACAAAGCTCCAGAACCTTCTGCAGGCTTACTCGTACTTGAATAACCGTAGATTGTTGTAATTATCCATGTGTACAAACTTTTCAGTTCATGTCTGATCTTTAATCAAATTTTATCGGAACGTATCGGATTCCTATATGGTCAATATGGCTGTGGAAAACTACAACCTTAACGAATTACGTCGAGCATTCCAGAAATCCTGTTCCACTCACATCCTCAGGAAGAACTATAAAAGGCAATGTACGAATTTTTCCCAAAATGTTTCCAATTCCAAACAAAACTCATCATCCGGAAACATAACGTCAGAAGAAGTGATTCACAGGATTCCTAGCATTGTCTTTCTATTATTACATTCTTTTGGATGGCAGGGGTTTCGCCTAAAACTCTTCTCATCTTTTTTCAAGGAAATATGTATACTACTGTGATCAGCGTAGGGTAAAACGGGTTTCGACCGCCTTGGGGATCCAAACTGTTGGAATTTCAAAAAAAAAAATCCTTATAAATAACTTTTAGATCTGATAACTTTGACGGCAAAGAAAAAAAACGACGGAATAACAACGAAAATAAGTCCTTCAAAAACAAGCTTGTACAAGATTTTTATCTTATTCTCATTTCAGAATATTCTCGAAAAATTTGCCGCGTGCATACATAAAGGATATACTTAAGTGCGGAAGAGCATATTCATTAGTCTCCATTGTAATTTCCCACAACTGTTTTTTCTAACTTTGTCTGTTTCTCTCTGAATCCTTTCATTTCCACTCAAAGTGATGATGTCGTTATTGTGTAAAGCATTTCTGCAAAATCACAGCTGCAGCGGTCCGCAATTACAGACTAAACACCCTGTTAAAAATACTTAGAATTACTTGCTAATAATAGATATAACATTGAAATTACTTTTGCATTACTCGTTTTTCCACCTACTGAAAGGAGGAAAACAGCGAGTTATTAGTCGAGTTCATGCAATTTCGCGCAAGAACATATCTCGGTAAATATGGCTGCTAAATTTTGCAGGAGTCCCACAAAATTCTTGGAAATTCGCTCCTTAGCAAGCCGATAGAGTGCGTCTGATGAGATGGGCAACGAGCCAGGGGTTGGAACAAACATCTCCGAAGTAGCACCGCTGTCAGGGCGTGGGAAATCGGCCGTATCTGATTTCCAAGCCGTTCTTTTCCCTTGACGTTTTCCACGTAATTCACGGCAAGGAAAACCGTGCCTTGCGAATGTGTTCAGGATATTTTGCGAAGTGCTATTTTTGGATTAGAAGTTCTCCTATACGTGAATATAATTTGTCAGGTGAAACCGTGTTGATGTACGGAGCAGAAGTGTGAGTAGTGTCTTGGCTATACGTTGACTTTGCTGAAAAGTTGTGCATACCCTCCTATTTTGCATGAGCATTTAAGAGAATATTTTTAAGATATTTATTATTAATTATCTAGCATTGAAATTATTATTTTTTGTACTTTCACTACTCCAGCTGGGTCCACGGAGGGAGAGAATTGCTACTTTTTTCCCCATTCCCCCCCCCCCCCCGACGCCAGGAAACTCCCACATTTGGCACTGACTAATCCATATACCGGTTTTATTCAACAAAACGTTTTTATTCGTTGTTCAACAAATTGTTTTGAAGATGATTTCTGATTGGTTACTAAATTGATATCAATGAGCGCCACCCACTAGATAGGTATTGATCGCAAGTCGCGAAGATCGACTCGCATTTTTTGCACTACGCAAATCATTCTCATTAATACGCTTTTTTAAAATTTATAGTCAAGCAAACCTGCACATTTTGTCTGAGATTTGATTTTTTCCGTGATTTCCTTCATTTTCCATTATCCTCTATTTTTTCTAATCGGTTCAGTTACCCACGACGGGCATTCGCTGGGGCTAAACTGTAGATATGAGAAGTAGGATTCCGGTTTTTGTTTGTCTGATGTGGATTTACTAAAATTGCTACGAATTACTGGAAAACTAATTTTGGCTCAAGGTTCAATCCGGCAGAACATTTTCCATATGTTCAAATTAGGACTGATAGACATGGAACTTGTATTGGATATTCTGCCAAAATGAATCCCAAAAGCCGTAGTAAATACGTCGCAATTTATACAAAGGCGGATTTTTCAAGAATACCGCTGCCCTTACGCTCATATGTGAAAATCCAGTGGTTATCGCTCAGAGTCCTTAAAGTTCGCCACTACATTCGTGGGATTTCCGTTCCACTTCCGTTTTTGAAGCTTCGGCGTGATTATCCGTTCTATATTTGGAGGGAAATTGTTTGGGAAGCATTTGTAGCGTTGACTAATTGCATTTCCATTTGAATATGTAGCCGTGTTTCCATTTCTGTGGTTCTAATTTGGTTACTAACCCTGCTGATATACGGCGAAGACTTTTTGCTTCAACGGATTATAGTACAAAAGTCAATGATCACTGTTTTCTCAGAAAAAGTAATAGATTTTGTCAACGCTAAAAAAATCGTCGCTAAACTTATTACACCCTTAGAGGCCCACGCTTTCTTAATAGTCATTCATGAATGTCTACACTCTATCCAATTAGACCACTGCCAAGCTCCGCCCACTCAGAATTCGCTTCTCACCTGTTCTTCGACGTCTGTACGACGAGCCGCCACCACGGCCCGCGGCTCATTTCTGGATAGCCGCGGCGTTCCCAGCGAGAAAAACGGCCGCAGCGGGAACGCTCCCACGCCGCGCGAATATTTTCGAGTTCCACGTGTGAACTGCTCCCATCGCCGTGACGAATTCTTGGTGTCGGACGTTGCTTTGTGCTGGGAATACGCACGTATATGTGTGCGTGTTTTTCTGTGATTAGCATGTGTTTGAGGTGTTCTGGGGAACTACTGTACGAGTCTCTTTCCTATAACTCGACAATTTTGGCTAGACACCCTGGACGAGTTTTCCGCCCACTCTTCAGTGTTCCTGATTTTTTTCAAGTTCTTCTGGCTTATTCCTTTATATTCTTATCGCATGACGAGTTGTTTGTCGAGAATGGGTGAGGTTTTCTTCTATGGCTCACAAGGGAGGGGGGGGGGTACGGGGCCAGGCTCGCAGATCAGAATGAAACCCATCGAGCTCGAATCTCTGTTTGTAGGTGCTACATTATGTATTTCACTACTGCTCTCGGTTCCAAACAAAAAAAACAGAAATCCCACCAAAAAACAAGAATGCAAAGGGGATGCTCAGGATGGGGTTCAAACCCTCGACCCCCTGCCAGTGCAGCATCTTCCCCACTCGGCCACCATCGTTTACGAGGACAGGAACGCATATACTGATGTGGTAGGATTTCTATTTTTTGGAACCGAGGGCAGTAATGAAATATATGCTGCAGCAGCTACTCAAACATAGATTGAAGCCAGATAGGTTTCATTCCGACCCCTGCGAGCCTGGCCTCTTGCATCTCCCTTGTCAGCAAATTTGATGAACTCTATGGTGGACGAGTTTTCTCCAATTCGTATGAGTTCCTACTTTTCTTGGAGTTCTCATGGTTGAGTCTTTGAATTTATCACTGTTGAAAATTGCTGAATTATTTTCCCAGGAACGACTGTTTCTTGACTGTTTTTCGATATCTCGAGGATTTCAGACTAGCCCTATGATGGACGAGTTTTCCGCGTGGCAGTTTCTACTGCATCGAAGTTTTTATTTTTTTCCTAACGCCCTCGAGTCTTTTTCTCTCGAACTTGTTGAAGTTCTCATTATTCAAAATTGGGAACACTTTTTTGAAGGCTACTGCCTTCTTTTTTCTATAGCTGGACACCTTTGGATAGCTATGGAATGAACGAATTCACTATCCATTCTTCACGGTTTTTCCTCTCTTCCTGTCAAAGTTGTTAAATCACAGATCCGGGTTTCAAGGTGTGTTACAGATTCAGCTATGAATTCTTGTATTTATATTGCTAAAGTCACTGATTGAAAACGAATCAAACCGCCTTTATTTATTATTACTATTATTCAATTGAATTGGGCAAAACTAGTAACTCGATGAATTACTTACTATTCTACATCGCCTGCTTACTACTGCACGGTTTACGATCACTGAATTATTTGTATTGTACTTGGCCATGCTCGTAGTGTGGAGTATTGAATAACAAATGAGGGGATAAATAGGTGTTCCATTGCTCGGAGGCGGGGCTTTGAGGACTGCATCTGTTTCTGCCTGTCTCCTTACTTTTTTATGGATTCTTAAGCTTCCCATCTAATTTCTACCACTGCCAACTCCATACGGATTTGGACGAGTTACCCCTCTTTCTCTCTTTTCTTTTCTATCATCGTCCCCCCATCGTCCCACTATCGTAAATCTTTTCTTGGATTGCTTACATACCCTTTTCCAATGTGTTCTCTGGATACAGGGTATTTTTACCGTTTTCGATAATCAACTAATCACAGTTAATGAATTTAGCATTAAATTACATTAAAAATAAGAGTAAGAATTTAAATTAAATGGCCCAATTCGTTTTTCTTAGCGTCGATGTTCATATGGACGAGTTTCCCTCGTTTAACACATTCTGCGAATCATCGCACGTTTCACGAAATTGACTCGACAGACAGTAAATTTGTAAATTTTCCGAAATTTCCTTGAGGACGAGTTCTCCATCGTCACCCTATTCGCTGCATTCCAGGTTTTATAGCTTCCGCAGTATTTGTTTTCTATTTGCAGACAAAGGATCTGCGATATTAAGATTACTTTTGTCGCTGTATTCCATGGACGAGTTTTCTCTTCAGTAAAAAAAAAATTTTAAAAAAATAAAATTTTTGGCAAAATCTGTATAAATTTTTTGATCAGTTTCATTTGTTAGAATTGCAGCTCCCATGTGGTTACTTATAGAGATCTACAGAGCCGCAATTCTACCCCGAACTCTAACTAGTGCTAGGAAACCCCTCTTAGGACGAGTTTTCCGTGACGCAGGACTCAACATCGAGACACTGGCTGAAGCAAGACGTGATGATTTTCGATGCTTCCCCTTTAGTGACCATGCACAACATGCATTTATGGTGCACTAGTGCGTTTCGTGAATGTCCATAATTAAGGAGACAACATATTTAACGAAGACTGCAGATAGGAATGCCCTCGTGTAAATTATACGTATTGATCGTCTCAGCTACACTTTCTGCCAACATGTTTTGTTCAGTGCTCTTTAAGTACGTCTGTTCAGTACAAGAGGTGGAAGATCGCCCTCAAATTTACATGCTATTCAAAATTTTACTCTCACAATATAAATGCCACCATTGAGCACGTGAAGCCACGCCCACAACATGTTTACGTCAAAAGGACGAGTTTTCTTAGCTGGAATGGAGGTGCTGCGCGCATTACTAGGAATTATTTAAGAGGATTTTGCAAGGGATTAGTGGTCAATTCTTGGCTAGATGCACTAGTAAACGTAAAAACACTGATAGGCAAAAACTCGTCCGTCGTGGGGTAAGCCACACCCACTAGGTGGTTACTCCTAGTAGGACGAATTATCTTGGTTGAGGGAACTTACACATGTTTATTTCATCTAGAACAGTATGCACACTTTCAGGAATTAAATAGGATTCTGTACAAGATCAGTGGCAGTTTGTTGAGTAGGTCTGCTAGAAAAGAACTGAGATGAATGGGCGGAAAACTCGTCCATCATGTGTTCAAAGTGACCTGGTGAGTGAATAGCTAAGACATGAGGCATAGGCCACGCCCACAGTCTGACTATTTTCTTCACGACGTTCCACCGTCATGCATATTTCTATGTGATTGCTTCGTCAGTAGATGAGGTTTCAGCAATAAGCCACGCCTACAGTTCGTGTGAGGGCGAGATGTCCCTTGGCATTCCTTGTGCTTCTGCGACTATAATCATTTATATAGTCATTTATTCGCTACTAAGCCCTGGAGTATGGAGTTCTCCTGTCAATAATATTTACACCGTATTTATATATGTAACTATTCTTGAACAAACGCACTGGTCACAATTTGGACAACTGTTCCACGTGCCGACGTCTCCACCCATTTGAAATATTAACCTAGCTGCTTGTCATCATGCTGCTGTTCACATGCTGTTATTGAATTAGTCTGCTCCGCCCTTGTCTACTGGCCACGCCCACATGATTTCGATATGTTCTATAGTTTGTTTTACATTGTATGTATGTACAGATGTATGCTGTTGTGCCCATAAATAGCATAGCAGAGGCAGTGAGTGGCTCGGACGAGTTGTCCGCGCGTTTGCCATTTTTCAAATCGCGATACGGTGCGTCTCAATTAAATGCTGATTTCTCAGGACAAATGGGCGTGGCCGTAAAGGGCACTCGTACAGCGAATTGATCATCATTCGTACAAGTGTTTTTCACGAATATCTTCGGCAATAATTAAATTCCGATGACGTCATCTTTTCCGGCAACGCTGCCGATTTTTACAGGACACCACTACTACGTTTACACTTTTTTGGAGTCGCCTGCCTTCTTCATCTTATCACCTTAATTGGAAACTACGCGTTTTCACATGATCTATGACATTACTTTCCCATCTCGACAGTTTTTCTTAGGCCACTGTTTATACTCGCTTCGCTCGCTTTCTGTCGCTCATTGAGGACATCTACTGAATTTATTGGATTGCTTCCTATACAAATTTTATACAGCTTCTTCTACTCTATGCCAGTTTTTTCTACTATTTTCTCCATCTCTCCATGCAAAATGCAAACATAGCTGTTTTCTCCAGTTGGCTTTGATCATAATCGCGTCGCTCGCTTCCTATCGCTCACTAAAAATCGCCTGCAAATTCCATTTCAATACTTCACTTGGACTCTTTACATCTTCTCATGTTCTTTAGCATCTCTCCTCCGGCTCATAGACAACAAACTAGCCTTTTACTCAGAATGTTCACGCTCTCGTCGCTCGCTTCTTGTCGCTCATTAGAATCGCCTACCAACTCCATCAGATTGCTTTCTCTGAATTCTGAACATCTTCGTACGCTCAGCAGTGTACACTCACGCTTCTGTGATGTTCTATTATAATTCGTTTCCTCTCTTGACGCGTAGTCGTTCACAGTCGCGTCGCTCCCTTTTTATCGCCCATTGTCGCACGTGATCTAAAAGGTGGACACTTTCAGATTGAATCCATACATATGGCCACGCATCTTCTCGGCCAACCACAACAGCTCACACCGCAGCAGATTATGTGAGCGCACTTTTTTTCTCGAGTTTAATGCTTCGAGCTCATTAGTCAACATTTATTTTTAACAATTTTTTTCTCTTTTTTTTTTCAAAAATGTACTACGTTGCTGTTTTGTTCTCTTCTTTCCATCTATTTTTTCCTATTCCAGGAATCCTAGTAGGAGGGTCTTCGGGTGACCTCTTCCGACTCTTTTGAAACTCTCATTGATCCAATATTTTTTTTAACAATTCTTTTTTTCTACTTAATTAATGCTGCGTGAAGGGTTTCCTCCTGATTCTCCTGCAGAGATACGTAAATATTCTCTGTATTATGAAGAATCCTTACGGGAGTTAATATTTTATCAAATGGCTTCCTCCCCATTTCCGAGAAGTTTCCGGCAATCGTTCCCTTCTTCATTTCCTAGCATAAAGATGAATAGACAATCAGCGTGAAGCGGAGTTAATGAGAGATCTCACCTCTTTTTTTAAATAAAAATATTCAGAGCAGCACTGGTAAACATCTGCAGGACTTGCTGATAGTTCCTAACATCTATTTTTCAGAAGAATACATCAAAATGGGAAACTTTCCATGAAAAGTATGAGAAAATCCAGTATAATTTCTTGATAGTTCTAGAGTGCCATCCTTTTTCCTTCGGAATTGATTAGAGTGAATTGTTTTTCACTATCCCTGTTTAGATTGTGTACGGTGACTCAAAGCAATTTCCTTATGTTTTCCAGAAAATATTTCACCTTGGAAATGACTCATTCTCACAAATATGCATTAATTGAACAACAATAATTTTGATGACAATGACTCAACTCAAAATTTCCCGACTTCCTTGACGCTGCTAGGTTTGCTGGTCTGATAAGTGGTCTAGGAATTCTTTCGAGTGAAATTTTTCTCTGACCTGACTTGCATACATAGCTCACCTCTAAATCCAAGAAATCAACCATGTCCAGGTTCCTTTCACAAACCCCCTCGAAGGTAACAACCCGTCACCTTTGGCTTCAACTCTTGACCTCCACCAAGACATCTATGCTATGTACTTTGTAATTCACAGTAGACTCACTTTTAACCTACTTTTAGGGAGAAGTACAAATAGCCTTCTACCCACTCAAGCTACCGCTTGTTCAAACTCCAAAATTGGCGCGTTGAGTCGCTTTAGTGCATTGAAGTCGACGCGCGAAATAATCCCAATTTTTTAGACATAATGAGCTAATCTCTCATATGTGCTAAGATTAAGGTTGATCACGCACGACCTCAGTTTGACACGTACATCTGCTATTAGTTCAATGTATTTTATGAATAGCTCTCATTGGTTATGCCTCGATGTCACCGATGATATTCAAAAAGCGGTTGAACAAATTGAATCCATAATTTTTTTTGCCATTAGGCTGGAAGGATGATGCTTCACTTTATATTTCTTGGAAATGTGTTGGTCCTGAAATAAAATGCTACGTGGTGTGCCTAATGGAACCTTTTCGTATAGATTATTTAATAAGGACATGTGAAACAAATTGTGTTCCTTTTGTGTCTACAAGCTTCTCCTTTCTGCTTAGATCAGTTCGTACTTTTACAGCAATATACGACGTAATATTACAAATTTTTTCTTCAAAGGAACTACTCCTACATCCTAATGCTACTACCCGGCCCGTTCTCAAATTGAAGGCATTGTCTCATCTCAGGATGGATTTTGATATTTTAAGATGGGAAGAACCTCCCGGCAACGCTGATCACAATGATATACATAATACGTTGCAAATATACCAAGAAGTCCCTCTTCACACAACTTAGTTTTGGAGTGATCGAGGCCCCCCTTTGCGACAACTACCACAAGGAGTCGCGGAGTTGCGGCACATCGTGGCAGCGGTGATATCGATCGCTGGCGCCTAAGCCTAACTTGCTGGAGTGCAACTCTTTGTGATAGCTGTCGCAACAGGCATCTTCACCTCTCCAAAAAACACAAAAAAAGAGACTCAAATGAGATATTGCTCCACAATTTTGACATGAAAAAAATTCGTGAAATGAAAAATTGATAAATATGAAGAATTGAAAAATTAATAAGGCAATGTGCATACCGTTGTGATTAGCTTCGCCTGGAGATCATTTTGATGCTATAATAAAATCACAATATCTATCCTGAGACGAGACTCTATCTCTGAAAGCTCCATGTCTAGATTGTTGGCCAAGAGTGTTATGGTATGCGTGTGGCTACGTTGTAACCCCAATCCAAGTAAGAATGTATTCATTCAGGAGAGAAGAGCTCCCGTCGTCTAAGGCAGCAGCGCCGTGTCGAATGTGTATCTTCGACATTTCAGAAGGAAATGTCAGATGGTTCCTTCAGGGATGGAAATATTTGTCCTCAAAAGTGAATAAAATTCTGTAATAATCACTGTTAAAGCGGAGTGGTGACACAAAAATGTTTCGGCCATGCCGCCTTCCGTCGCCATCCCTCCCACTCCCCCCCCCCCCTAATTATCAGTCAATCCAGAGTGTCTGTGGACAACATCATGTTCATACATATATTTGCGAGTAGTAATAATCATCTAACAGAAATGATAACATTAACGTTTGCAACCACTACCTAATTATACCTAATTATTACCTTTCATCTTTTGTTAGTTTTTCAAGGTGATTCGGAGAAAGATGAGTGATTAATTTATTGGTTGAAATAATTTAATGTTATTAGTTTCTATCTTATGACGTATATAACTTTAATATGTAACTTTTGTTCATAATATAATAATAATAAGTCCATTGATTTGATTGTGACATTGAATAGGGTATGGAGAGTTCAAAACTTGATAGAATTTCATTTAGATACTGAGTAGGTGGTTGTCGTCAAATGACGAATATCAATCGTTGACTTTTACCCAAAAGGTTAAATCAACGATGAAAAAAAAACCGGCCATGCATCCATTTGCAGCAATCATTCTCTGCCCACACGGCTATCTATCACAATTAATACGTAGGCTTCTCTATTCTTTGGTCCAAATTCTGTGTGTTAGAGCGAGACGGCACGAATTAGTGAAATATTACCGACTGGATCCTCTTATATAAATCATGGCTGTGTAACAAAATTTTCTAGTAACAAAAAAGAAAAATTTTAAAAAATAACCCGATGTGGAATGCTCGGATATGCTTATGTATGTACAAGTACGTATGGATTCTTACCGAATAACATTGTACCCAACCCTTGTTACGTATATTTGGCGTTAATTCGACTGGGCAAAGCATACCATATACCTACTAGGTTGTTGCTTACAGTGTACTTAGAACAGAATAAAAACCAAATAATTCAGCTAATATCAATCTTAATTCTATTAGTATTTACTTGGTAATTAATTGAGGGACAGGTTCAAGCATCTAAATATCCGAGAAAGAGGGGCCCTTTCTTCCTTTGATGCCTATAACCTGGACCCGTATGCATCAAAGGATGGGTAACTTATACCAATGGGTAAGAATATCCGTGCTGGTAATTGGGTATGGACGTCAATCATAGTAAACAAGAGAAAAAAACCTAAGCTCCGTTCCTCTCCTTCTACTAAATGGAGCCATAGGGAAAGAATAGGGCCTTACCCATAGGTAAACATATTATTGGGTGTCAAGTAAATTAGGATAAATTTGGGTAGGTGGAAACATTTATCCTAAGTGGTCCTAATGATGCATCCCAGCCTTGGACGGTATGGCTGCAAAAAAAAAACTTTGAAAACTCAACCTTTAAGCTTATTCAAATTCTAATGTTAAAATTCGAGTATACGTAATACAAACCTCTTTGGTCCCAGATATACTAATACCCTCAGTGATGTGCACTTAGAACGATCCGCTGGGAGTACTCTACAGCATTCAGGCCAATGCTCACCAAGCCAGCGCTGGGAATACTGATGAGCTCTTCAAAAAAACACTGCTAACGAATCAAAATCAGCACTAACCAGTTGGTTCTAAGTCACATGTTTTATTCCTTACTGGGTAGCATGTGCGATATTCCCTAAATTGCATCCGACGCTGTAGCATAATTTTCGTCACGGCCCGCGCACAAGTCCTCGTCGTACACTATGATTATCGCCCGCCGCCATCGTCGACGCGTCGTCGCCGAAACGCCGCATTAGTAAGGTGTTAATCATTTCGATTCCACCCTTCTCAAATTTCATATCATCAACGCATCGCTATCACTGTTATTACGCTGTGTTTCACCTGAAAATATCCCAGCACCATGGCGGCGGCGTGCGAGCGATGTTTTGCTTTCGTGGACCGCATCCATCGCGCTGATTACATAGTTTTCTCAAAGTGCATTTCAACAAATCGTCACTCCGCGAGACTACGGGGGCTTATTAGACCACGCGGTTTTCATTGCCGTTCCCTTACTTGTCGAACACTGAACACTACAAGGCAGATTTATAATACTTCCCTGAAAAAGTACAACTTGGAAAAAGAAGAAATTGCTGAACAATTGTTTCTACCTGGGCTGTGCATCAATGGGTTACCCAGGGTAAACATGTTAACATCCCAAATCGTCGATACAGGCCTCAATGTGTTGACCCTGGTTACTCTCAACTATGCACTCTGGCCCGGATTAATTTAGCTCGACTGAGAGCTGGTCCTCTCGTTTCGTCGCTCACCCCCCGCCCCTATTCCCAATTAGGGCCCAAGCTGGATTTCATAAAACGTTAACCTCGCAAATGGACGGTGATCAGCATAGTTGGTTATCTAATAGACTACGTAGAGTTAGGAGACGCAGATACGAGAGTTGGTTTGCTGGCCTGACTTATGTTGGTTGCGCATTCACAAGTCCCAGCTCCTGATGCATCAATGAGATTAAGGTGTTAACGTGATCAAATTTACTCTCAACCTGGCGCTCATCAACATGTTTGCGCATGCGTGACATTGTCTGTGTCCAGCTGCTACCGTAGGGTAGCCATCCTTCCAACGACGCATCCGGGCCCAGTAATCATCGTCGCGCCACCAATCGATTATTGATTCAAAGCCGCACCGTGACTATCTCATTAGCAGCCGTGAGGCACAATATTCAGGTGCTAATAAGAACTATAGAACAATGCAAATATGATACAAGCGTGATGTTGCAGCGGAGGATCGATCGATCGCGCCGCAACATCGCGTACGAGATGTCGATCAGGGATGTGCGTAATAAAAATTTCAATCTTCGTAAATCGTAAATCGTAAATTTTCCGAAACCGCCGTAAATCGTAAATCGTAACTGAGGGTCCGACTACCATTAAAAGAGCCAGATGATTTCAACTCGTTTCACAACAAAGTCATTCTCAAAATGATGAAATGAGGTATGTATCTACTGCACAACTGAACACTGAACTTCGCCATCTTATCACTAGAATGGTAACATTGTAATGAATGGACAACTTTTTCTCGATATTTTAAGTGAGCTGTCCAGTTCTAAAGTATTATTTATCGCTGCATTGGAGAAAATTCTCTTCATCCTGGTTGGTATTTCTGAAGCAAACGTGGATCGATGGTTCTATGTGTTTCCGTGCGAACCAAGCCATTCACACCGTGGGGTAGGTGAATTGGTACCGAATGAGTTTGAAAGGTTAAAGCGCTGACTCGGTATTCAGTGCTCCCAGCAAGTCACTGCCTAGGGCGCATGCGCATTCAATACCTTTGCGATTATCAATAAAGTAACATGCGTGCTGCATCTCTGAAAAAAAAAAACTATTCCTTGTATTTTATCAAATTGTTTATAGTCACTACTAATTGGTTCATGAGAGCTCGACCACGAAGGAAACCTTTTCGCATATGACATCACACCGCTGCTGAAGTCACAAAAACAAGGCAAGACGTTTTGCCGAAGGAAATAGGCTGGGCGGACAGCTTGTCCCACCTACGGAAACAGGAGAACAGAGCTGGGAATGCGGTGTTCCTGTCGCACTTCATTCAGACCTTTGAGCTCCACTGTTCCAACAGATCTTCTCTTGGTACGCGATAATGAAATTGCTACACGCCGCCTTCTCCGAATTATCGAAACTACAAGCAAAACAAACATTTCACTCTTAGCTTTGCTGCAAAATGCAAACACAGAGAAATCATGCACATTTATAGTGTGTTTCACCAGGGAAAATAGTTGTAGAGATATTAGAGGAAGAGAGAACGCGAGAAATAGTGCTGCTTTCGGAGAGATATGCGAGAAATGCAGAACATACGCACAAATACTCAACTACTGTCGCTTTTGGAACGGACTATACCTCCAAGCACAAACGCTATGACGAGATTCGTTTCTTGTAGTTATTTACGAATTTGTTACGAAATTTGGGCCATTTTTCGTAAATCGTAACTCGTAAAAAAATCGCCAAAAATGGCCGTAACTCGTAATTCGTAAATCGTAAATCGTAATTACGCACATCCCTGATGTCGATGTCCTTTTCCTCCAAAAATAGAGGGCTCAAAAAGTGGATCTTTCGCATTTAAGAGCTGAGATACCTCCACCATTGTAATCAGCGTCGCCTCCTGCATCTTCTGATACCCAATATCCCAAATGCTGCGGCAACGCGGGGCTGTTAGCTCGCAGCGGTTCATTTCTCGCGCTGTACCGCACCGCACAATAGTGAAAACTGTAAAAACCCCTTAAGACGATGCATGCATCATTTCTACACTAAGAGGAGCCGTCACGATAGTGTAAGTGCGAGGCCCCGCCAATCGCTAGGCTTGTGAAGTGGATTATACCAAGCACTTTCTTTGAATCTTGTCCTGAAACGACTAGGTTAGTCATGTGGGAAGCAGTGCGATAGCAGTGAATAGATAGCACTTTTGTGATATTATAGGTTATTTCAAATAATTCCTACTTTTCTATAGTGTGTACGTACATCTTGGCCTGGATTTGGTTTTTTTTATCTTATACGTACACCTTGGTTTGGATTTGGTTTTTTATCTATTTTTTAGAGGAAATGGAAAAGTATTTATATACCTCACTAGGTGTCCTTCAAGATGTACCTTCATGCCTTTAAACCAAACTGTTCCAATTTTACTATGTTAAGGGAACGAGACTGCCTTATCATTGATGAACTTCGTCGCCAAACAACTGCGTATAATCAGCACCTATTGATGAAAACGTGCGTTTGCATACATTGGCGAGAACTGATCCCCAAGCTTCATTATTTACTCACACCACTTACAAGGCTTTTTTTCACTGTGGATTAAGATGATCTAGTGGAAGAGGACTATATTCCGCCTAAACTGGCGTTTTACTAACATGATAGAGTAAAAAAAAATCGGTAGTAGCGTCTCATAGAAAAACAAAATGCAAAAATTCTACTGTAAAATAACAATAGTTATTTTGGTTTCATTGGAAATTTCTTCTCTTCACTCTGCAACTGCACTAATTAGTCATGGCAAAGTTGGGGATCGTGCGAAAACTGGGGTGATATACAAAATCGAATGCTTGGTACGCCATGCGCAGTATATTGGGGAGACCAGTCGACCGCTCTCTGAACGACTAAATGAGCACACACAGCTAGTAAAAAACGGGAGAGTCTGATAACACCCTTGGGGAAACATGGAAGGGAAAACCATGATGGACTTGATTTTGGTGCAAAATATACCATTCTTGCTTACGAACCGCAAACATTGGCCAGAAAAACCCCTGAGGCATTCTGGATCTGTGGGCGGAAATCCAAAATAAATAGCAGAAATGAGCATTTAGCAATCACTAGCGACTTCATGCCTTTTCTATCATTGTGTGAGCTATAAGATTGCAAGGGCTATTTATGCTCGGCTAGTAACTCCAGCAGAGCCAGTAGTCCGCACTCGCTCACCAGTAGCGGATCTGCCTATAACACCGAAGTGGAAGTCCATCTCTGCCAAATTCGTAGGAGCACGTGGTGCGTGTCATTTTCTGCTACCTGCTGCTGCTATCTCACAGTGTTCTGACTAAAACGAGTCGAACGCACTGGGAGAGGAGGAGTTTGATGGGTTAAGTCGTAAATTAACAACACCTTGAACCGCTTTCGGGCCTCTGAAGACGTGTAGTCGAGACATTAGGCCAATAAACGTGCTCATGTAACAATCTGTGAGGCGCAGAAGTATTCATAATTGATATTTCATCAACATGCCCAGGTTTTATGAAGAGAGTACATGGAAACTGCACTAATTGTTTTGCAAACTACGTGCAGAGTGGGGGATTGGAAACTTTAGGGATATTCAGGATGGTGGGTGGTAACGTGTACCCTAATTCAGTTGCCTTCACAGAACTTCACCCTAGATTTGAATTCTGTTGGAAGAGAGTCTATGAATTGGTTGCACTTTTGAAGAAATGACAATCCCTGTGATTTTTCCGCCTTTTTGCCTTCAATTTCCCGTCGGTATACCAGAAATCGAAGATTCCACGGTATTGCTTTGCTTTTTCTGCTCATTCTGTAGGGGATTACTCATCGTTCTCAGTGTAGACTTGTCGCAAGGCCAGTTTATGCTATAGGAGACTCCAATGTAATGGTCCCACTACCACGCTACACGCTACGCACGACATGTTGCTCTGCTTGTCTGCGCCTCCACATATTCACGCATTGCAATTGAATCCATGTTCACGATAGATCTTTTATTTTCATATACATATCTGTCAAAACAGGTTATGTCATGTAAACGGATGCGTGCGTCAGACCTAGGACAGTGTCGTGAGGGATAAGGGCAATTTATACTAGTCAGACACACTCATCCATTTGCGGAGAATTTTCCATGAGGACCGGTTAACGCGGAGTGTACGTCTTCAATAGAAGGAGCATAGCCGCAAACGCGTGCGTCTGAGCTGCGTCAGCGATGCGGTTGGCCCTATCTTTCATCATATAGACGCATGCGACGCACGCACCTGGTATAAATTAGGACCTGTAGGTTTTCCGGCAATAGATGTGGCGTAAACTCTGCAATTATACGCAAATGAAATCCTGAAATGTCAATCACAACTTTCTCCCGCAACAAGTTTTCATCATGCGCCTAACGCGCGTCTGACGCACGCACGAATTCAACACAACCTGCCCTAGAAATGCCATCAATCATCAATGCAGCTACAAAACATGCTATAGACCTCCTGTTCATTACCGTACCCAGTACCGAGCACAAACACCGTGATTGAACTCACACAGCACTTCGCATCGAAATTATTTGGCAACAAGCACTTCTGTTTTGACGTTTTGACATTCATTTCTTGATTTTCGATCTCTTTTGCTTCAATATCACGTGGTGATTCAGAAACGATATTTTGATTCCTAACATGCCACACTTTGATTTAAGCAAAATATCGGTTCCCCTTTCTGAAATGTTCGGTCATTTCCTGGATGTTTGACCGTATACTCTATGACCACGACGTCACCCTTTCCGTGTAGAGAGATTTTTGCCAGAGCAGGGCCTGGGTGCAACATTGAGATTACGCAGGGTAAACGTCGGACGCTCATGCTAACGATTGATAAATTTGTATGGGTGTTAACACGTTTACCCTGGGTAATCTCACTGATACTTGTAGGCCCAGAGTAAGGTGTCAGGTGTCCCATCAACATCGCCAGCCGACTCATTCAGGAATCTAGACAGAGGAAGACGTTAGTCATACAGATGATTCTTAGTTGTTTGCACCTCTGATGGACTTCATGATGGAAATCAGTGCCTGTGAGAAGGAAGTGTTCATATTCAGCGCCTACATGGACATGAGAGCCAATATATATTCACCACCCAACATGTCCACGCTTATCACTCTCTCCTTTCTGTGTGGGACCTCCACCCCTTCTCGCTTTTCATGTCCTTTCGCAGGGTTAGGGTTCATGAACGTGGATCAAGCGAAATCAGGGCCTGGATACATCATTGAGATCACCCAAGGTAAATGTGTTGACACCCCGAAATTTACCCTTTTTTATAATAGCTGTGAACGCGTTTACCCTGGGTAATCTCAAATATGCATGTCGGTCCAGGTTAGCAAACCAATTTTTGCATCCTGCGTCTCCTAACAATAAGCGGTCTATAGGATAATCAATCGCGATAACCGTCGTTGGTTCGCGTGGTTAAAGTTTATGAACCCTAGTCCATGTCCCGGATGCATTATTCGGACAGGTAATCTCATGGGTATGGTTACCCTTGGATATAAGCGATCGGTTATGGACAATGTCAATTGTGGGTAAACATGTCAATGGATGCCAAGTGTGATTTGGGTGCATTTGAGTAAGTTGACACGTTTACCATGGATATTCTCAATGATGCCCCTGGCCCTAGGATAGGCATGGCGGGGACAAATTTACTCTACAAATTAGTCTTGAAAACTTGTGCTACCTTCGTTCTAACCTCCTATTTTCATTATTTTCCGTATTTCCATTCATTAAAATTTCAAAATTGTTTTTATCTTGAAGTTTCGCTCTCTGGGTTCCCCCACGTGACAGAAACACCCGTTTTCCTCGCACTATCTCCCCCATTTCTCTTTGTTCCCCCCCCCCCTCCCCCCCCCCACTCCTCACTAAGACTTGGTGATGCCAATATACCAATGAAACTTATTTCTTATGACACAAATCCTACAAGTATTAGATTTAATCTCGCCATAATTTTCTAGAAAATTCTAATCCACCCTAGACCCGATATCTGCCTCCTCAGCGTGTAATCTGGATATGAAGAGATCATCCCTTCATCCAGATTTTCTCCGTCCTGTCGTTCAAAACAAAGATTATCTGCTAGTTTTAACTTGGATAAGCTACTAGCTTACATGGAATTTGGACAGGCTACCAGTTAATATAGGAATGAGATTTTTATGGAGATTTGCTACCAATTTTCCAAGCGGTCTATGAATTTTCTACACTTCTTGACGATTATCCTACTGATTCAGCTCTAGCCACAGAATATGTTCATAAAGAGCCATGTATAATAGGTGCATGCGTCAGTCGTGCGTCAGACGCACGCACGCATCTGCGGAGGGCCTCACATCTAATATGACCAACTGAGCGCTGTAAGGCGTGGAGCGTTATGCCTGAAAAGGGCGGGGTGGTCCATATCTGCGATTGGTCTATTCATCCAACTGGTCAATCACAGGGCTTGACCGCCCCGTCCACTCCAGGTATCATGCTCCGTACCCGACGCTGTAGTATGACACCACCTCATCTCAGCGACAGTGACCAGAAAGCAGTCTCAGAAACGGTGGACCCTTCGATGATCAGCTTAATTTGCGAGCAATTCTAGCTCTTTCACTTATGTATTTGAATGCCATCCCTATTAGAGTGCCAATCGCTCAACTCTTGCAATTTATTTAATTACTTTTTAGCGGTAATTTCTCGGTATTCGCCATTATGTCAGCCTGTTATTGAAATCTGCACTTAGCAGATTCATGCAAGGTGTTTTTGGATCTATGGCTTAATCATGACCTGAAACGTCCTCACCCGTGCAATACACGAAAAAACACTCTTTTGCACAAGCTCACACTGTTGCCATTAGCTACAGTTACATAGGGTACCCATCACGGACGCAAAAAAAAAAAATGGGCGGGAGGGCAGTTGGAGAGAAGGTGTGGGAAAAAAGTGGTTTCTTTGCCACTTTGGGGAGTTAACTGGAAAATGAAGGTGATGGTATTATCATTCATACTATGAATTTAATAGAAAATATTTGAAAAAGTAACAATAAGTAATTCAAAATACACCAGTATAAAGCTTTGTTATTTTTTGAAAATTTTTCCTAGTAAATTTGACAGCACATTCTCTAGGTAGCCCCCCCTTCCCGCTTCTCCTCTGCCTCCTTCACTGGTATCCATAAACTTTTCCCATTCAGAGGAAATCAGAATGCATCCACTTTACGATGTGTTTATACTTCGTCCCGGGGCGATGTCGTCGCGGCGACAGCCATAAAATGCGTGACGCGATGGGTATCACTGCTCTAGTGAACAGTTTGAAGAAATACGTGAAGGAAAAAGGAAAGAATGGCAAAATTTAGCTCACAGCATAGACGACGTCCTGTCGTGCACTTACCTGCGAAGCGAATGCGACCCATCGTGTGATTTTTGAGAGAAATGGAGTTTTAACAGCATGTAACAGGGATCCAGAAAGTCAGGATAACAGCGAATTAACACGACGTGACCGTAGTATGCGCATAATTCCTCCCAGCACCGGCCGCTTTCAGACACTTTGCGAGTAAGCGACGGTCGCAGTGCGACGAAGTATAAACACAGCCCAGCGTAGCGACAGTGCGAAAAATAGGCATCGGTCGATACCTCGTATATTTCATGTCGCTTTTCCATGTTTCCTAGCATTGTCACCTCACCCGGAGGCGGTGCTCTGCCAAATTGGGTCTACTTCTGTAAAAATGACATATGGAAAAGTATATCCTCGTGGGACCGTGTACCATTTGTAGTTGTGACCACAAGATTGTAGGAATCCACAATGTTTTTCTAGTAAGATTCAAATTATTATATTTATGACAAAATGATATTCATTTTGTCTGCTACTTTCGTAATGATACAAATTTTCTATATGTATTTGGAAAACAAAGGTTTTGTTCTTGTTATTGTAGTTTACGAATAAAATACGAAACAAAAACAACTACAAATTTTCTGTTTTATATTGGCTTGTTGGGGGAGGTCTGTTGTAGAGCTTATAGGTTGCCTTTTGGGAAATTCACCGTAACCTTCATACGAATCTGGGCTATCTTGATGCCACAGAAATCCCAAAAAACCTCAGATTTTCCGGCCACAGTTTCTACAAATTCAATACATTGGGAGCGGTAGCAGAGCAGACTGAAGGCGGAGGGTTGATGGCAGGAAGGAGAGGGAGCGAGAGAGCGAGAGAGAAGGAAGGAAAAAAAGAAAGAGAGAATGAGAGAAAGGGAGATAAACAAAGAAAGAAGGAAAGAAAGGGGGAAAGAAAGGAAGGGTGTTAGAAAGAAAGAAAAGAGTGGGATCTGTAGCTCATGCCGAAAGTAGCTCATGCACATAACTGGGATTTTATGAAAGAAAGGAAGAACTTTCAAAATTGATTATTCTATCAAATAATATTTAGAAAATAATGCGAAAAATATGATAAAAACAATAATGAATAATAATTGTAATTAGTAATTGAAAACTAATTGAGAAGTGATCGGGTATTTGAAATTTTAAGTAAATGACCGGAAACACTTAAAAGTAGCAGCAAAATTAGATCAAAATTTGAATGTACAAAATTCTTTTCAGTTTCATAAATATTTTCAGTAATCAAAAATGTAGATTCTATAGAGTTCTAGCTACAAAGCAGTCAAGGATCTTTCCTTGAAAGCACATGGTATTCAGCTTCAGAGAGTATTCAGAATGAGTCACAATACCTATTTCATTCACGACTCTTCACCACTCTTCTGAGTATATGTGTCACATAGAATTTTCTTCCTTCATTTCTTATGTTTTCTACGCTACAATTTCTACCGTAACATCAAATTTTTGACGGAAATTATACTTATTACCGTTGGCGATTCATGGTTATCAAACCGTAATTACATAATGTGAAAAAGGTATGAAATTAACACCTGCCATATAATTGAGTTGGCGAGGAAAAGCCTGCGACAATTACGCTGGGGGAACGTTGAAAAACACAGGTGCAATCGTTTTCTTTCTGAAGGAGAAAAAAGGGATCAATGGCCAGAACGTGCTTCCTGCACGTGCATTTCACGTTTTTTTACGGAAATCTCGAGAGAAAAGGGGAGGAATCACTATTTACTCAGCTGTTTTTGCTACGATTGCTGTGTTCCAACGGTTTTGAAATTTTTTCTTTGGTAATTTTTTTTCGCTCTTACTTTTTTTGCCAGAAGTTTTGGTAATTTTTCCCGTTTCACCGAAATGGTCTCAAAGAAAAGAAGTGATCTAGAAATTCCATTGCTTTTTTAAAATATATTATTCTTGACTTACTAGTGCTCTCCTTTGGTGATCTTATTTTCGTTTTTTTTTTGTTTTATTTCACCTTTCTTTTTCCTTCGTTCCATGAAAACCCCTTTAAACCATTAGCAACATGAATATATTCCAAGAAATTCTCTTTAAAAAATCATATTTTTTCAGTGCTCACGAGGATTTTATGAAATTGTTCGATCGTGGTGCTTTACAAGTAGACACGGATAAGGATTCATTGAAACGACCTCTACCAGCAGCTTTCACACAATTTGTGAGTCTTCCATTGATTTTTTTCTGATTGGCAGCAGTAGCGCAGCAGGATCCGCCCATCTCTGCTGACCGCACGAAGCCAGCAGTAGCGAAAGGACTAATTCATACTCTTCATGAAATCTGATAACGATAACTTTTAGTTCATCATGTTATTATTTTGTTGAAAATCTTCGACAAATGAAACCTCAACGCACACGAACAGCAGCACCTCCTGATATTCTCCTGCAGCCATCCCCTTCGTCATGCATAAGCCCACACCTCCGTTTAAGTGATTATCTCTTATAGTCACTGAGTCATCTGGAGCGGATCCTGGACGCTTACGAGGCTCCGCCCACTTTTGGTGTTTCATCACTGAAGTGATACATCATTGTTTTCATCGTTCTGCACGATACCTTCTGCCTCTTCACATTAAGGTTTTCCAGCATATTTTCAGCGGAAGAGCAGCAAATAGCTATAGGCTATAGTGATGGTAAAATATTTGTTCTGAAAGCACCATCCCACATCAGAATCGATTTTAAGATTTCCATGTGAAAAGAACCTTCAGGAGCGGCTTATCACAATGGTACAGGTGATTTCATGCAAAACTGCCCGAGAAAACCCGTTTTCGGGCCCCAATTCTTGTGGAGCCTGTGGGCGGAGCCAAAGGTCGGGCTGAATATTCACTCCCGGGAGCACACCTTCGGGGGAATTCGCAAATATCGTGAGAGTTCCTCATCCAATCCTTAGCTGGAGTGCAAACTGCGCTCCATGCGTGTCGTGCAAAGGAATGTGTGAGGTGAAAACTCCACAATTTGGAGTTGGCTCCGTCCAGATGCTCCTTGAAAGCTGGGGCTCGGAATTGGGGTTTTTGGGGCAGTTCTGCATGGAATCACGTACACCATCGTAATCAGCAGCTTGCGGAGATTCTTTTCAAGCAAAAATCTCAAAGACGACTTTGAGGTGGGACGGGGTGCAGGCTACCATCTGATCAAAAATCCACGCCTTTAATGTCTACGTATCCGAATGTAAACAATTGTCTTAAGTGTTACGTGACATTTGTCGCGGTGCACTTGTGGCTGAATGCCATTTTGTGGGTAGGACCTAATTCAGAAAAAAGAGCTGCGATTTGTAGCCATCTTGACACATGGGCGACATTTTGCCGCACACTGAAATCCCTTAGTCCGGATGAGTTTCTCCGGGATCTATGAGGATCTTCTACTAGTACCTCTTAGGACTAGATTACTGCAGATGCTTGCAGATCTATCTTATTTCGTGCATTTTCACGTGCACACTATCAGAAATGCCATAGATATCCTATCAGTGTTACGGATCCGCGGAGCAAACAACGCCACCCTTATCTGACTGGTGATTGCATGTGGTCTAATCTAATGATTATAGCGTTATCGTTATCACTAACGCCACTATATGGACTTCTTTGGCATGTCTACGATACTTATATGGTTTTGTTCATTTCCAATGCGGGACCAGCGGACGTGCATAGGGAGAGATCAACATTCGAAACTGTACATATCTGTTAACGATTGTTATGCTGAGATAAGGGCGAAATTTTAGGCCACTCCTATACATTTCGACGCGTATAGCGCTCTCCATCGCTGCAGCGCGCAGACAATGGTTTTCATACGTATCGATTGTGGGCTGAGAGCGGCAGTGCCAACTGCATCTCGTTCTCAATCAATAATTATCAGAACCAGTGCCGCCACGCCGCAGCGACGGAAAACGCTGTACTTCTCAACGAGTATAGCAGCATCCTTATTGGGGCGACAATCAATCGATAATGTATCTAGTCTTGTAGGTGAGCCCAATCAACGCCACTATAGAAGTAGCAAAAAATTATAAATAATATGTTCATTTAGAAAGATTCTCCACGGAAAGGTGCCTTACAGGGTCTTCTCAGCGAACTTGCGCTGAGCAGTAATTCATTTTACACGGTAACACCATTACCGTCTAGACTGTAGGATTACTGTGGAGAGTTGAGTAAAAGTGCCAGTTTCGGCGAGCAGGTGACAAGTTCATTCAAACTAATGTTGCTAACCCCTCTAATGAAGCAAATTCCTATGTGAAATCTGAGAAGATTCCTAGGGGATCATGTATACCGTATCCCCACCGTAACCTTAGAAAAAATGAGAAATACAGTCATGGTACGAAATTGGTGCGATATTTATGTACATAGCCCGTACGCATGACTGATTGTGAGATCACCCAGGGTAAATCTGTTGGCGCACGCGTTAAAGATGGGTAAACTTGTGTGGTTTTGACACGTTTACACTGTATAATCTTATTGGTGCATGCGGACGCAGCACTTCAATTACCCACCCCACTCTTCCCCTACTCCAAATAAACTCTATGAAAAGTGCTCACCAAACCTTCTTGTTACCCTTGAATAATACCAATAGGTGTACCCTAAGGAGTTTGGTCTGTGCATGACGTGCTCCACCGCAAACTTTCTGACCTATGGCTAATCAGTAAGCGATGATGACTTTATAGTGCTCCGATGCTGCCGTTATCAAGAAGTTTTTATTGCGACAGCCTTTCTTCAGAGTGTATGTGTTTAAAGGCACCTCTCACTCGGATAAGAGGGCACAAACTGATAGCACATGATTCAACGTGAGGTTTTTGCTAAATAAGCCGTACTTCTTGTCATTAAATCGGGATAATGGGTAACTAATTTAATCGGGTTCTCTAAATTCTGCTGAAAGATCGTAAATAACTTGTTATTGTACCACTAGTGTAACGATTTGTCACAAAATGCTCCATTACTCAAATGTCGTGTCATTCTGTGCTGCTACTTTTTGCATGATATTTAATATCCGAGGGCACTTGCTGCATGATTTTTTTGGTAACCCGAGATTACTAAGTTAATTAATTCTTAGCTAAGCTGTAGTGGCAAAATGTGATTAGAACTTTCTATGGGTCCCTTTATGCACTGAGAGGTTGAAAAAACTGTGCTAAGCGTATTTGCGGTCTTTTGCCTGAGCTCTCTGCGATCAAAATCCAAACTCGGCTCTTTAAAGGTCTATGTAATGCTGCAATATTGGATAATAGGGGGCTAATAGAATGAAAAAGAATGAAAAATGAACAAAAGAATAATAGATTAATAGAATGCAAGAAAACTAACCTATGGAGGCAAGAACTTCGTATTTTGCGCTATGCAAAAGATAGCCGCGCCCTGCAATTTGCTCCACCCCCGCAGTTTACACCAATTATGGGTCATTCCCGGGAAACGGACCTTTTGGACCCTAGCAATTAGGGCGGGGTCAGCGGCTGGCTGGGACAGCGCCGCGATTGGTCGACTGTTTCCAGCCGTATGCTGCGGAGCGGTCGTTGCGTCGCGGTCAACGCGGCAAGTCGTGGAGAGTGCGCGAAGGCCTGTACGAGTTGCTCGTCACTAATTTAGATAAGGCGAGAGCAGCAATTAGGGGCTGCTTCGAAGCGAGCGTGGGCGACACTGACATGGACCGAAATTGCAAACTTGCGCACGCTGAAAATGGACGCCTCGGGGTTATTCGACGTGCTGAACACGAATTTCGCATTCGAATTGCATCTCAACGTCACCTTGTGCGGTATGACCAGGTAGAATTTATTGCATTCCTCAGGATCTTATGAAACTTTACAAAAATGCGTGATTTAGTCAATGTGTTATTCCTTGTGAGGATCTTTTCTTCGAATTTTTATTTATGCCACAAGCAACAGTATGTATACTGTACTGGTGTAGCTCTAAAATAACATTCCAGATCTTGCCCCTCTTACTAATATTTGCATAAATTTTTGAAGCTAAATTTACGCAATTTTTTGAATTGTGTTGCTCATTTTTCGGAAAACTGTGACACCTTGATTTTGAGCTCTGATGCATAGAAAGATTGCGAATTTCCTTTTGAAATCAAGAAGAAACAGATGGCAGTTTACTTGAAACACCATACATATGCACTTTCGGATAATCTTCGGATGTCCGTTGTTAATTGGATTAGGACATTTTTTGCTTGTTTTCCATTCGCATTATATTCTATTATATTACAATTTCCTTGGAGTGACTGGATATGATGTCTTTGCCGTTCTCAGGATGACCTGCGCTAACACCTAAGGACTTGTCGTCGCCCTAAGGATATGCCATCTTGTTTCGGGAAGTTCCTAAGGGAAAATCTGCCAACCACTGCGTAATTGAGGTCACATACACGCACTAACACTTTGGGAAAAGTAGTTGTTGAATCAATAAAAAAATTTGAATATCATACCAAGGGATATTCCCATTCCCATCTTCATGAGAAAAAGGGACGGTGGTAATTCTTTAAAAGGACTACAAACTCACCCTTGAAATACTGAAGCACACAACAACAATTTTGATGTCTATACCGCAAAGGTTAGACAAATGTAATTGCGAAAGATGAGGCGTCAGATTCGTTTTCAGCATGGTTGAATATGCTACATATTCTTTCCGGATGAGGAAAACTGAGAGTTCAATGGCTTTGACTTAATGACTGAAATCTATCAATCTCTAAGGAAATGTAAACCTTATAGTAGTAATTTCAAGGTGTTGCGTTATTTTAATTAGTAAATCGGTTCTAGACAGCTTTATGATAATCAAAAAAAAATCTAGATTATCAAAGGGAACAGCCCATTTTCAAAGTTCCATAAGATCCTGAGAAATAGTTAATTCAGTCTATCCATTGTAGCCGCGAAAGATGAAGTCATAGTGCGAAATGGATGTGAAATTCGTGCTCAGCACGTCCAGTAACCTCTAGGTGCAAATTTACAGCTACTTACTGCCTATGAGCTAAGAGAGCTCGTCCACATTTCTTCGCGCTCCCGCCCTATCGGCGGCAGCGCACGCACCGCAGCCGTCCCGCGTCCCCACCCTATAATTACTGTAGGCGTACTGTAGGGTCCAAATGGTCACGCAGCCGTCATTCCCTATCACTTCGTCCTCAAAGGCGTCGCCCACCTCGAACTGTTCCTGAGACTTTCTAAGGAAGAATCCGCGGGAGCTGCTGATTACAGTGATCTATGTGATTCTGTGTAAAAATGCCGAGGAACTCGTCCTCTAGCCCCAATTTTTGAGGAGCATATGGGCGGAGCCAAGGTACGACGATGATCTATGCGAATAAAGCGAATAATACACTCCCGATAACGCATTTCCTGAAGGAATTTGTCCTCCTCATGAGAGTTGCCCATCATTCACTCCTTAGCAGAACAGCAGAAGGCGCCTTCTTTATGTAATCAGCGAGTAAAGGCAATACTCCTTAGCTTCGCCCACAAGCGCCCCAAAATTTGAGGATTCAAATCGGTTTTTTCCGCAGATTCGCACAGAATCACATACACGGTTGTGATCAGAGACTTCTGAAGATGTTTTCATGGAAACATCCCCAAAACGACTATGAGATGGAACCTATGGATTTTCTGGAATCACAGGATTCGCTTTATGCTGACATTTCATATATTTTCTTTCTTGAAAGACATCATCTACAGGCTTTTGAAATGCATTTTTCTCGTTATATTACGGTGAAAGGAAGTGATAGTGTTTTTAGGCTTATCGTTTAAAATTTTGTTACATTTAAATATTCATTTCCAGTTCCACCCAGTGCGAGTAGCGCCCCTTTCCCTAAAATTGGTTGAAATATTTTGTCGAATCATTTTACTAAGAGGACATGGTTATAAATTCCAAATTACACCGGCGATTTTCGAAACCTTGTTACTATTACCATACTTAAAATGTATGTTTTTAATTATATAGTTTCATACAGAAAAAACTTTTTATCAAAGTTGTGACTCTTCTAACACGATCTTCCCCTCCCTGCTCGCTGCATTATTCCTTCCTATTTAGAAATAGGGCAGTGGTCTCAATCCAATACCTCAGGCTCTTCTGTCATTGAAAGAAGAGGAAACTCTTCATTTCTACATACGTCCTATATCCAGAAAGGTTACAAAATTTTTTCACTACTTTGTCTGTTTATTGGTTTATTGGCATCTTTTGGATGTTCTGGAGATAGGATAGTGATTTGCTGACAGTTTTTCGAATAATTTATGTTGATCTTTGCCCTCGTACTGAGTACCATCCCCATGAACGGCTGTAGAATTTCTTATCTCAGAACATCAGCAACTTCCTCATACACAACTTTTTTTCTACTTAAGCACTGCCCTTATCAAATAAAATGCTTCAGGATTTTCCTACTCTTTTTTCAGCAACCCTTATCATTTCCTTCAGTTTTATCGCGGCGATTATCATTTTCGCAACGCAATGTTTTTCGCATATCACGCTATCGCACGAAAGGTTACGGCAAAAAGCTGATAAGGCACGGAGAAGAGCGACATCTTGAGACATCTTGTGAAACTAAGTGATGCAAAGCCGTAGAAGCTGACTTATCAGTAGGTGGAGGCAATTTTAATCAAGGTTTAATTAAGAGGGAGGATTGAGTGGGCACGTAAAAACACATCCTTCGAGCGCTTCGTCATCAAGCAGTTGTTGCTTGCCACTTATTTCCGCGGGTTTTCCGTAAATATCAATGGTAATGGGGTTTTCTCATAATAGCTTTGCTGGTTAGTTTTCCAGTCATTCAGTTTCCTCAATTACCTATGATTCTGATAAATTATGTGGTTTATTGCGAAAATAGGTAGCTGCCTCTTTCCTCGAAACTAGTGACTCAACCCTCTATTGCATTGCTCCATCAAATCGTTAGCTTTTCAAGAGTAGCAGAAGCTGTTGAGCGCTATTATTCTCTGCACTAAGATCCGTCATTTATTAAGTTCGCCTTGGGTCCCTGAAAAATTCGTGCACGTTATATATGAAAAATATGGTCCCCATTTTCATGAACGTTCAGAAGAAGCGGTGGGGGGTTAGGGTTTTAAACTAGTCGTCAGGGGCTACGTGCATCAGAGAGACACCCTAACATCGTACAAAATTACCCAATACGTGAACATATATAAGAACACTATGCGAGCACGTCCACCGTGGGTATCCTCAGTAAAGCTTGCAGGTCCAGGTGGATACGTTTTTTGGGTGAGACTTTGGCACTTCCAAAACTGGCGAGGAGTTTCCAAAATTGGAACCTAACCGGCGGGTGAACACGATGATTCCCTTCTACTCTAACGTCAACTTCTATTAGGATTTGTAAATATCCCCTTGAAGGTTGCGACCTATCTGTTTTTCAAAGTGAACAAGTTCTCCAGGCAAAGATGGGTATACTTTCCCCATTGACTTTCACCAATTAAGGACTTTCACTAAAGCGCCATCCATTTCCAGGGCCAGTTGATTCGGCAGATGAGTTGTGAAATACTCCTTAGCGGATACCGACTTCCATGGCTACCGTCGTGGTTTCCACACATATAGATCAACGTCTTGTATGGGTTCCCACGAGAGAGAAGTTAGGCACCTTAACGCAAATATTGGTTCATCCTACAGTGCCAGTTGTACGGAACAAAAATGTCCCACCTGAAGCTCAGGTACATGGCAGTGGTTCAGCGGAGAAACCGAGACAACATTCCCATCGAAGTTCGGGATTATGAAGGTAAAGACATGTTATATTTTGCTCGAGAAAGTCGCCCATCTTAGACGAGCGGAAAGGTTAGAAGATTTCAAGGAACTTCCATGAACCTCGCCCAATGATCTACGATCTTCCTTACTCTAGCGAATTTTTCCGCTATATGCCAACGAAGTATTTAGAATATACCTTTTTTCATTATTAACTTCCCACATTAATCTTGTCTGCTCATCTTCTCTAGTCTTCATTACGAGAGGCTTGACCGTGTCCAAGTACTTAATCCTTCCATCGCTGCCTTTCTGGTTATTACTGAATACAAATGGTACCCAAAGCTGCCTTCTTAGGGAAGTTTCATATTTTTCTGGGAGGGAACGACACTAAGCCTTGGTTTGGTGCCATCAAAATCTTACTCTTTCCTTTTTTATCACATCTGAATAAAATGAATAAAATAAAATATAATAAAATGGGTATAAAATTTTGCGCGCTTAAGTTTATGTGAGTGTTCCTTGTCTATTCGACAGCCGTAAAAATCCATTTTTAAAAAGGCCTATATTTAATTGGCGCATTTTAGGCATCCATAAAAATGAAATATGACGTTTATGGAGCATGGGAATGTGTTTTTGCCGGCTTATATCGAAAATTAGAATGAATACGGTTTAGACATAACCTATTTAATAATTCTTGAGAAGTTTGCGTTGTGGATCGCCCTGGGGGTGGGGGGGGGGGGGTAGTTCACCAACTGTGACAGATCTTTACTCGAAACTACATATTCAGTGCAAATTTTTCTGCATAGCCATCTCATGAAATTATTGTCTTTAGACATTTTCTTCTTTTTTCTCTCGGAAATTCCGAAAATATTCTAGAAAATCTTTCTTTTTGCTCAGTGTTTTTTCTTTCCTGCTGGAACTATAATACATACAATCACGAGGATAGAAAAATAATGTTTCCATAGCTTCGAAGTTTTTATTTCTACAAACATATACACAAAGTGGAGGCTTTAAACAGAGTTCATTGCCGTTCACCAAACGAAAAAAAATCGTATTTGCTCATAGTCGCCATTGACAAATAGAGAATTTGGACGAGTTTTGCCCAGTCATCCACGTGTAATTTTTCGAATAATATCAACGTTGCACTTTCGCTTCTGTTCCACTCTCTAGGGCAATTTATACTAGATATATGCGTGCAACACAAGTGCGTCTTCACAGTGGACACGTTCGCCGCATCCATCGCTAGCCGTCTTCTCAAGAACTGCCTTTTTCACTAATCTTGCTTATTATTGAAGGAGGTCTGTGACAAGGTTGGTACCGCCACGTTGCTATGGTTGGCTCACGTGCAAAATGATAGAGAATATGATTAGGCGTTGAGAAAAGTTGGATGTGTAATCACACTCAGTACATTCCATCACGACAATTTTTGAATTCGATGCTATATTAAGATGTGCATGGCGTGTTGACCGGTCCTTGTGAAAAATGCTCCGTCAGTGGATACGTGCGTCTGATCTCACGCGCGATTGACGGAGGCATCTAGTGCGCCTTTGCGAGAATGTGACCCATTCAGGATCTCGGTTGGGTTACACCTAAATACTCTTTACACCATTGATAAACACCACCAAAAGCTTAGTTCCATTGCAGCCTCTCCATCAGCGCTGCTTCACGTCCTGTCCAAACAGGAAAAATTCCTCTGATGTGTAATCACATTTGCGTGGTCCTTGACCTACCAATGTGGGCATGCAGTCGCTGTCATTCTGATTCGGTTTTGGCTTTTTGCTGGCTCCGCATCGCAACCGCGTCGCGGGATCGCCTGGTCCTAACGCGTCCTGACAGGTGCCGCATGCATCCTGACGTGTCAGAATGGTTCTTTTCTGTCCTAACTTGTCAGCATCCACGAGGTGCATGTCAGGACATGCCAGAATCTCATGAGACCGCATCGAAGCTGTGTTGCTTATGCTAGGCAGTGCAACGAAATGGCCAAATATTGAAACGGGTAGAATGCGACCGTATCGTTCTAGAAACATTTTGTAAAATTTCCTTTCTTAAAGGCATGACTGTTATTCTGTGCCTTTTCAACAGTACTCCCGTGGATATTCGCTCATTAACAAGTCAAATAATCGATTTGTAATCTGCCAAATATTCGAATGTTTGAATGAGAGAAAAAGGAACATTAAACTGAACACCTTTTCGGCCTTCTTAAGAAAATTTATTGCAAAGAGAACTCGATTTTCTATGCGCTTTCATAATTTTTCCATTACAAGCAGGTGCATTACGAGCAATACTGCAATCAGCAGCTCTTAAAAATTTAAATTTTGCAGCTGGAAAAGGTCAGAATCAGTGGTTTGGCACTTGTAAGCGCCTTTCCGTTTACTTCTCTCATTGTTTTAAGACACTGACAAGACGACTTGTTAAAATTGCACCTGCTGCTTTAAATTTATGCCAGAAGTTTCTGGATCACCTGCTAGTAATAGAGTGTCAAGGCGACACTTCACTCTAGTTCCATTCTAGACATTGTTCTCCACTTATATATACGTATCACCAATATTCATTTCCTGAGACATTTCCAGAGGAAATCCTTAAAAAAGTACAAAATTTCCAGCCGTGTACTCAGCAGGAGGATGTTTTTACCGGGGCAGTGCGGCGCAGCCGATCACAGCCGGCTCGTGTAACTATCGAAAACATCATTAGTATGAATAGCTGTCAGGCAATATTAGTGTTCGTTTCGAAATCCATCGATTGATCAGCTCTATATGAACAGATTTAACGTGGCTATTCTCTGTACAATACCCCCCTCTCTTTCCATCGTTATTTTCACGATCTATTTGCTCAGTGCTGTTGTTATCAAACTTGAATAGGGACGAACCCTTTGAAGGCACACATCTGTGCAATACAGAGGCGTTTTGTCGACAATTTTTGATTTATTCGTTCAGCTAATGAAGGTAGTTCTAGTAAAATAGTATAGTAGTATAGTAGTATACGCGTATATAGTAGTATACGCGCGTCATACTATTGAAAATGCTGTTGTAATCTGGTGATGTCTTGCTGATTTCGGGAAAACAACAGTGATTTTGACTTCCCCAAGGTGACTCATTAGTTCTTCCTCACTTCACGAGCTTATCTCAAACGTTAAATGCCTCAATGTCAATATTAAAGGCCTTAAAGGCAGGGTTCTACATCATAGTTGTGTTTAAGTTATTAACACATTCAGAACCTCCTCGATGCGCTGATGCCGGCAATGTACTTGAAATGTCCCAAAATGGCCTGTGAACCCGTTTTTCGAAACGGGAGGTCTACCAGTTTGCTGGAGCAAATTCACGTGTAAAGATGTGTATCACCAATGATTTTATCGATCGGATATGTTAAGACGTGTTCACCCGACGTTGCTACTGTGGCAGACAGCCAGCACAGCTTGGAGGGATATCCCGCCCTGCTCCAAGAAACGGGTGCTTCGATCCTATCAAAAACGGGGTTTTCGTCACTTCTGGACTTTTGCTATATATTATTAGAATCAGCTTGGCAAGGAGGTCAAGAAGCTGCTGATATCAAATATCAAAAATTGGCCCCGTCCTTAAGGTCAAAGCTGATGAGCCCTTAGGAGGGTGAGCAAATAGTCTGCCATGAATAAGCCTACCCATCCACAGGAACGTTAGAGAACGCATCCCACACGTTTCACTCATTCCTTTTGAATTCTCAAGAACATCTGCAATATCCAGCTTTTTATGAATCCTTAGAAGATAATCCCTAGCAAAACCCACTGCAATATTTCCCACTTTGCCCCAAATTATTAGTGACCTTTTTTGAAAACTCGAGGTGGCACATTAGAGAACGGAGCTGATAATAAGAACAGATATCGGCACGTTTCCATATGTCGTTTTTGGAAGAAATAATTTCCTCAGAAATCAAGCTACCTTCTAAACGCTTAGCCACTCCATTTTAATTGCTCACCAGCATTTTTTCTCTTCTAAGGTTTCCTGGTAAGTCTTGAAAACCACGAAACTCCAGGCAGTGCACTCCACGCGAGATTGTTGGCTAGGAGACGTTATAGGCTAAATGAGTGGATGTAGTAGAAATGATCACTCGCTGAATTTTCACTCAACATTTTGCTCAAATCCCTCTAGTCGCCCGGTACTGTGGCGTGCCTGCAAAAATGATTTTTCGAGTGCCTCGGCCAAAGCAAAAAAAATTGGGTCTCCCGGTAGAAACCAACGTTCAAGAACGTGGTCCCTATAGTGACCCGATAGGATAGGAAAATTCCTACAGCTCACCCGGCTTCGCTAGCTGAGCATAAGGTGCAACCCTGATCCTAACCCTGTTGAACAACTAACCTTTAAACTTATACTAATGCAACTCATTCGCTTCTCATTATCTTGTAATTAGTTCTTCTCAATAGGACCTATTTAGCAGAATCGTTCAAAATTTAGTAATTTTCTATTTGATTTTGAGTAATTGTGTAATTACCCATTATTACTCACTGAAAAACTGCACTTTTTGCAACTTTTTTATCATTTTTTATTTGGTTAAAAATTCCATTGAGCTGGTTTTTTGGCAGTGAAATGAACTGGCAAGAGCATGGCTGGTTTGAATAGCTTCAAGGTTTTTTATTTGACTTTTTAAATGGTGTTTCTGAACGAAATCCATCGAGTAGGTGTAGTATAGTATCAACAATGTAATAATAGGAATAAGAAAAATAGAAGGGTTACATCGTCACACAGGCACATTCGCTCAGGACAGAAGTAATTTCTCTTAACTCTTTTCTAAAACTAAGACCCAGCCCTCCAAAAAGGTCCCCAGAAAAAGCACCAGCATTTAACTATTATTCTAAATGTTTATTATTTATTATATGAATTATGATTAATTCCCTAGACTTTCATTTCTAAAGTTTCTGCAGAGTCCAATTCATCACTAGCATACCGCTACCAACGTTATCTGGATCCTATGCATTACCCAATACCCCGCAGCAATTAATTTGAATCGCTTTTTTCTTTGTAATTTTTGCTTTATCCGTACTTTGACAGATTAACAGGAGATTACCAGGTAATTACCCGTTGAAAGGATGGGTAATTGAGTTGAGAGAAACGATTAGGCATGTTATGACTCGCTGAGGCGGGATTTGCACTGAGCTGCGGCTTTTTCGCTGCAGTTACCGCCCCTTATTAGGCCGGCGTTTTCCATCGCTGAGAAATTTCTAGAAAACTTGAGCTAAAAATTGCGCTTCCCATAGAAAATATCGTTACAGATCTGCTCTAGCATGTGAAAAATCAATTTTGCTGCCTACATTTCAAGTCTGCGTTGCTGCTGTTGGCTCCGTTCATACTTCATTTCAACTTTCTTGTCTGCAATTTCACAAACAATGAAAGGAATATGAAAAAATCCAGGAAAAATTCAGGACCCGGCCAGCAAACGTCCGCTGCCGATCATACCTCAACAAATGCAGAACAATATGCTCACACATCAACAACTTATGCAACAAGCTGCTATCCAAGGTGAGCTGTCACTGAAACTTAAGTCCACAAACTCTGGGAGGAAGTTTCTCGACATTTTTGTTAGCGGGTTTCGGAAATTTCGGGATATTTTTTTTCGTAAATTCGTTGAAACCTTGAAAACCTAGAAAAACGCGTGATGTGAAAAATTAAATCTTATAGAGCTTTATTTCGCACATTCCTGCTTTAAATTTTATAGAGCTTAATTTCGCACATTCCTGCTACTTTACACATAGGACAATTTATACTGGGTGCATACGTGCGTCATGCGTGCGACTAGGGACACACGTGTATGTGACACCGCTCCTATAACAGTCGCGAGCGATCCTTTGTCATTTTGTACATTACGCACAATCAATTTTCAACAGAAACACTCTGCTGATGAAGGCGCACGCACGCATCCGGCATAAGTTGCCCCTCTGTCTCCCCGTTAAGGCTCCACTACCAAATATGATCTATTCCAGCAGCGATGCAGGCTCGTACGATGCCGTCGGCAGCGCAGAACTCCTACCTCCAGGCGCCACCACATCTACGTCCACTCGACGGCACAGCTCCACAGCAGTTACGTCCGCTGGATCCATCGCAACAGTTACGACCTCTCGATACGAGCGCAGCACAACAAATGCGACAGATGGATCAGACGGCTGCGGCGGCAGCGGCCGCCACGCAGCAGTACCGAGCGCATGAACAGGCAGTGGCGCAGCAATTGCAGAGGCAGTTGCCACCACAAATGCTGCAAAATCAGGTATGTATTCTCACATGAATCTGCAGGAGCTTCTGATGACAACAGTATACGTGATTCCAGGCAGAATAGCCGAAAAATCCGTTTTCGAACACCATCTTTTGTAGAGCTTGTGGGCGGAGCAAAGATGAGAACGAAGGATTTTCGTACCATGCACTGGCTTGCTTGCTCTTGGGAGTGCATGACGAGAACCTCTCATTTGGAGTACCACGGTCCTCCTCAGTAGCTGCGAGTGCACTATTCAAGAACCTTATCCTCCCGCGTTGGCCTCACTCCTGGCCCCGCCCACAAGCTCCGCGAGTTTTGATATTCAAAAACGGGTTTTTCGGCAAGCGTGTGCATAATTACGTAAATCATTGTGACCAGCAGATTCAGGCGATTTATTTCACATGAAAATTTCTGAAATGACTTTGAGATGGATTATGTCTTACTCCCTTATAGGTAACCCTAATTATTATTTTAGGCAGCTCTACAAATGCGGAATCAGCAGATGACCGTGCAGGAATATCACAATTTGTTGCGACTTACACAACCAACCGGAATGCAGCAACGGCGGCAGACAATCGGTGCAACCAACATTAGCCCACAGGTGAGCGTTGAATTATTTGTGGCAGTTGTCCGTGCTCTCGAAATGTGGTGGGTAGCTAAGAGCAGGAGTAGGATGAATTTCTTTCTTGCATTATTTTTTCTGTGAGAGAACAATTCTTGTTATTTGTGATACTGCGCGTGGTTGTAATAGTTGTCCGAAAAAGATAAACCTGCATCTCCATAGTTTATCTATCATCTGTTTGCGATATCAGTTCATCTTCCAAGTTGGAAATCAACTGAGTGCGCAGTTCCATACTGTAGGCAGGGGCGGTAATCAACCACCATTGTGGCAGTTGTCCAACATCCTTCCCTGAACAGCTCTATCGCAATCGTATTCCTAAATCTATGAATAGATATTTCTGTGATAGTTTTCTGTAGGAGAAGACGAGGCCGAACAAGAAACGCACCTTTTGTACACCTAAAAATAAGTGACCTTCGATGGGTAAGAGAAGACCCTTCCACAGGGAAAAAGCGTTTAGAAGTGCAGGATTTTTGGAATTGAAAACCAAAAAGAAAAAATTAACCTAAATTTCGGGAACGGTGAAATTTTAGACGCAGTAAAAGGGATCGGAAACTGCCAAAGCGATTTTTTTTCTTATTTTGTTGGAAAACATAATATCTTTCTCTCCTTCCTGGAAACAGTAGCGATAGTGTAAATTTTGAGCAATTTTATGCTAACAACGATTCTTTCAGATGGCATCGACAGTACCTCGTCTCCAACGTCCAGCTGCTACAATGGCTCCGCCTCTCTCCTCATCGCTACAGTTCTCCCATCAGATCGCTCCGCCACTTTCCTCACTAGCCCCGCCCATGTCACTTGCCGCACCAATTCCTCTGCCCCAACCCAACTTATTGGCGCAACAATTGATGACGAATGCGATGCGAGCACCCGCCCCCACGATGGGCCCGCCCACTATGGGCGTCCCTCCTGTCAGCCAACCACAAGCGATGTCGAGCACAGTGCAGGCTGCACCACCACCATCCGCACCGCCAGCAGCATCCGTAGGCGGTATGGATGACTCCGAGTTTTTGGCGTTCCTCGAAAATGTCCGCCAAATTGAAGCGCACTTAACGCGCACGTTGGCTGAGAGCATACAGCGCTCAACGTCGGCCCAGCAACAGAGTCAATAGGGACGTGGCTGTCCCAGCGTTCTTACTCCTTTTTTCTGTCTTGGAGCACGTACGCACATGTCGTGCACCAACCAATCGATAATTGCTGTCGACGCTTTGATCTCCGCTGTGATCTCAGCCAAACGGTTATGTATCTTTTTGGTTAGCTTTGTTGTTTCGATTTTCTCTTGTTTTTGTGAATTTTGGATGGTTTTGTTCGTTTATTCTTTTAAATCTCCGCGTTCCCTCCCACCCAGCGCACGCCCCGCCCCTTTGTTTTTGACCTCCGCGAGTGACTTTCCGGTTTACACGTGATTTCTTTTTTGGACCCATGCCCTTTGGATGAATGGACTGTGTATATACATGTTCTAGTGTTTCCTCTATGATAATGTTTTCGTTGTTTTTAAATTATAAAGGGTTTATTATATGATCTTGTCTTCCGGCGCATAATATTAACATATAGGGATAGTGGTATTCTTTAGATTGTTATTTTCTGGAATGCTAAAATGGCTAAAATTAACCAAGTGTTCTTCTCTGATGAAAACAGGAGCCACGCGAGTCATAGCATGGACTGAGATGCGGTCGTTTTCAATTAATATTAATCGTGCCTGATAGTGTACAACCGCACCACTTATGAAAAGACCATGCGAAGCTTAGCATTTTTCAGAAAATTTGCGAAAGCCTACAGACGTCTACGAGTGTCAAGAACAGTGAGAACATGATAGAAGCGTCGCATGTTACCATCACACTTTACAAATCCTTCTACTGCATCGGAAATATGTACATACAAAATAATTCAAATGGAAACTCTACGTGAAACCTGGATACTCTTACTAAACAAACTGAAAAAATTATCCATCGTTCAAAAACATAGAGAATAGCTACCCACGCAGAGTTTCTTAACAGAAACCGTCGAATACATACAAACCATCAACATAAAAAATGATCCACGTTTATAGGGACTTCACGTGAAGCCTATGAACTCCCATCAACGAAACATGAAGAATCCATTTCGTTAACTCATGCGAAACAATCAACTATATAGTCGGCTTCACGTGAAGCTCGCTCAACTTGGAGAATTTCGGCTACATACGAAATGTAAACGCACAAAAATTCATAGTGGTAGAAACTTTACATGAACCTCATAGATTTTTAGTAGGGAAACTTGTGAAGGAAGTCAATTGTCTGCTGGTGCAAAACAAACACAGAGTTAGCTTCACATAAAGTTCCTGTAGAAGGTACTCAAACACGCCAAAGAAAGCGGCTCCTACTCAAGTGATGAGGAAGTGAGCAAAGAAATGTGAGCGAATAGTAAAGACAAATACAAGATCGACCATGAGGCAGAGAAACCAGAGAAGTTCCAGGACCGGTATGGTAAACACATATTGGGATTCATGAGCGATCTTCTCGATCAGTTGCTTTGTGGCGCCGCACATGGCCGAACTAGCGCAAACGCTGTTCTCGCATCTTTTCCTGAATGTCTTTTTTCTTTTCCTTGCTCAAGTCTCGTAAAGCCGTAAAGTGAAGCCTATCGCAGCATCTCTGCCCCCATCACTCCTAGTCGGTCCTCGCAGCTCAGCTGCCCTCGAAAGCAGAGCTGATATGGTGCTGCGGTGACACGGCAGTGGGCGGAACAGGCTCCGCCCATCGAGACTAGGGCTGCTAAATTGTCTGAACCAGTCTGTGAATGCACCGATATCGACTCCTTTCTGAATGACCTATACACCAACTCATTGGACGCAGCACTTTTCCCACGACTGGTTGATAGTGTCTCCATACGATGTCGGTGTACCCACTGAGTGAACCCATCGCATAGCGTTCCTCCCTTGCTTTATATTGGGTACAAGCATATCATCGATGAACACCGGAACACTTGCCTGCTCTCATTCTGGATACCTGCGCCTTCTAGACTTCCTATTTCCAATTTTCAATTCGGGCTTAAATTTTTCCAAACTTGGGTTTAGTGCAACAAATAACTTGAGGTTTTAAGGAAGTGTAGGCCAAAAGAGAAATTCAAGGATGCTTTTTTGTTTTTTTTTTTCTCGAGAAACCCTACATTTTCCCTAAATTGCATGAAAATACATGTTCGTTTCCGCATGGACTCCACAGCTGCATTAGAATACAGGTGAAATTGCCAATAAATACGTACTAATGCAAGGCTGATCCCGCTGCAAGTCTTCAGCAGCACTGTGATGATAGAACATCGGCCTTTTTATGCTATTCTGTCTACTATTGTGCCTTTTTCGCATTCTTACACTTTCGAATACCACAAATGATCTCAGAAATTTCGGAAATTGTAAGGACGAACAGTTAACTAGAACAGCACGGCAAGTACAAGTTGATCAGATAAATTTCATTGAACGGGCGGTGGTTATGTTTCCGGACACGAAATTTCGATTTACCTTTTCTGCCTTATCGAAAGGCTGGACCAGCGGCTAGTGTATTCTGACCTCCCTATAATTTGGGAAACGTGACTATCAGCAAAGATTTATTTGACCGTGGCGCTGTTTACCAGTTCTTTTTGGTGGGAGGGGGGGGGGGGAGAAGAGAAGAAGGTATATGTAGGTGTCAAATTTGTTTCATATGAATCCTTCAGAATTCCGATATCTCCCGAAATTCCCATTGACTCAATTCTTGATTGAAATTTCTGTTGGACACCTCGCGGGAATTTCGCAAAAAATTCAGCAGCGTGTATGGAGGTTTGTCGGGACTAAAAAATTGCTTGAATTAGGCATCGGTCGCAATATATTTTCACGCATTTTAGTTCACACTGACACCAAAGAAGTGCTGTTGTTAGGATCGTTTTACATTAGTCATAAAGAAAAGTCGTTGTCCGGGATTATAAGCTGAGCCTCATACACAAAGCCAAATATAAAGCACAAGCTAATTTGAAAATAGATAAAATATGCGCACATGTTGAGGATAGGTTACAAACAATCTATTTCAAGAAAGTTCATAGCACATCGAAAAGCGTTTGAAGTGAACTCTACTAGCGAGCTACTGTACTTGAAGATTCCGCGATATCCAGGTCAGGAAGCGGATATCCAAATAGTCGGTAATCGTAGTAGAATAGGCGCACAATCATCTCCATCAGATAGGGACTTCTTCGGAGACGTCGTTCGAGGAACTTTCGTGACGAAGAGTTCACGGTACTGTGCACAGTTCGACCAGACAGCAATGATTCAGAAATATAACTGATCAAGTACTCGGGCACCTAAACGTTGTCTACTGTTTTTTCATTTTGATGCCTTCATTTCAGAATCAATTACATTTCGAAGATTTGAGAGAAAAGTGGGTATTATCTCGTGGATATTCACGAGATAATGAGCTTTGAAAGGTGTATGGACATGTATGAAATTTAACTGTCACTAACTACAGCCTTTGCGTTTACTTTGGAACTTTCAAATCTCCAGCTGCCGTGCCTGTATTTTCTTCCAACGAGGTCTACAATTCATAGTCGTCAACAGCAGAAACACACCTCCCTACAGCATCACACCTCCCTACACCATAAAATCCACAATCAAATTCTTCGCAAAACCAACAGTGGAACCAGCATTGGACTCTACTTTGATTTACACTTCCACAGCACCATATTGCTTTAATGTACCCAGCTGTTTGCGCTATATTCCTTCCAAGTTTGGGGTCGTAAAAGTAAATTACTAGCAATCGCTGTCTTGACGCCTACATTTCTAACCTGAGAATTTGCAATGAACACACTTATACTAAGAATTGGTTGCATAGCGAGCAAGCGTATAAAATAAGCTTTGCAGGGATATGATACAACTTTACATTCACTTCTTGGAAATCCGTTACTACAAATACACGCAAGAAAAATCAAGTTGAAAACCCGCACATGTTTCTCAACAATCTAATGAAAAGAAATTATCACAGAAGAATCGGCCAAAAGCTAAAGGTGCCTAAATCTTCTTTCCCAACTGCAGTAACGATTGAGACGTAACATCTAAACTACCAACAGTGCAGCTCGCATGCAGTAAAGGAGCCAGCATGTGGATAAACCTAGAAAGAAACCTACTTTCTGTGCCCTGAGCGACCGATTCAGATCTGCCAGCAAGGTATCATGTGGATTACTTGAATACCTTACAAATTCATAGTACTGGTAGATTTCTTGCATATGACAGTGCCTGAAAGGTGTCCTTGAGTTTCTACCCTCCGGTTTTCTACAAGGAAACTTGTTTGCACTATCATCATCTGTTGTGACTCACATACGCAACTAAATAAAGGGAAGAATAGAGGTAATTTTTGATACATCAAGCTCATCAGCTGCTGCAATTAGCACTATCCCAACGTGATCTGGAAACTTCCCTTGAAGAAAGAATAGCATAAATGCTATTCATCGGTAGTTTCCTCAAGATACGCTTGTATTTTCACGAATAGAACCCATAGTGGAGACAATCCGACAAATTTCGCTAACAGAAAGTGTAAACGTAACATACCAGTTTTGAGGAAACATGTGCCTATCAACCCTCGTCAGGTTTTTTACGTTCCTCTTCAGCGTATTGGCGTACTCCTCCGCTCTGAACTGTCACTGTATCAATAGGAGTGCAAGTAGGAAATAAAATCATCTAGAGATATCCACCTCTGGTACTCAGCCTCTAAGAAGCATGTCATATTGTTTCCACAGGTATAGCAGTCGTCGCCAACTCTAAAAACCTATATGGTAATACTTTCCATAGTCATGTTATCTGGTGAACTTAGGCAGCAAGTCATGTTATCTGGTGAACTCAGGCAGCACTTGAGCTTCCGGAGAACAATTGAATGGAGTAGATAACCACTACTATTAAAAACATCTTGTACACTTGAGCTCTCAAAGATGTCAATTACCTAGACATAGGCATAATTCTCGCAGATGACGTGGTGAGTTTTCTGCTCTTCCTCTGGTGAAATCTCGCCATCCGTCTCCAAGAATTTCTGTGCACTGGTGCGGAAATTATGAACGAGAGTGTTGCGGAATACCGGAATGACGGAATGGAATATCATACCCTACGCTTAGCCGCTAATAATAATGGAGAAATGAGCGCGGGATGTCTAAACGCCCATACCCTTCATGCGCCGGCTTCCAATCTGCCCCGCGGTCACGCGACGGATTTTTACATTCGCGCCGCAGCCGCATCCTACGCATCTCGCCTGACCAATTGATGGGCCGCGGCATCAACCAGGGTAGTAAAGTCTCCGTCCAAGCGAAGCTCGAGCTAAAGCTTTCACACCAGGCAGTCGTCTTATGCACAATTTGTATAGGTATTAGCAGCATATTATGTTTTCTCAAGGTGCCGGAAACTTCGCAGCAGAACACGAAGCGATTATATTCTTCTGCGTTTCTGCTGCGGAAATCCCAGAGCGCTTTTTTTCTGCGTTTCCCGACCTGTGAGCCTCTCTCTGACTCTGTTATTCCAAAAACCGTTTTTTATTGCAGCATTTGCGAGAGGCCTGCATTCTGCTGCGGAATTTCCGGCACTTTGTTTGAGTAAGTAAACAATATTGCCCAATAAATATTATGCAGACTTATGACCCTTTCATAGAAGTTTGTAAAAAAGTTCGCAAGAAACTCATGTCTTGTCTAAGTCATAAAGTAGCCAACCGTATGCATCGATCGATAAATCCGGACAGAAACCGATCAGCTGGCTCCCGAGTAACCATTGTCAGCCTCCAGCCGAGCAAGTTCTCAATTTTCAAACGTTGCGTCATCCTATCGAAATCGTGGAATTGGTTTTCACCGAAGCATAACCTGAAACGAAGGATATCCATGGACAAAAGATTTTTTACTATCTGCTGAGTAACTATGCAGTGGCTCCAGAATGTACCCAGTATCCCATGGTGCCCTGAGAATACTGCGGTTGGCACTAATGAATTCCTTATCCCGAAGGAGGAGGCAGAAAATCATTGACATCACTAAAGACATACTTTTGGGGACCTGGCACGTGATTAGATGATAACTCGGCGCTGCCTGAAACTCGCTCATTTATTACTTCAATTAGATAATGATGCTATAGCATCAGACCACCATGATGCTATAGTATCAGGTGACGAAATTGTGAATAGCCGACTAGCTTCTATGCATCAACCAACCTTTGGTTATACTAGCATATATTTGTCTTGAGATATGTATGGAGAAATCTTCTAAGTTCAGATCGTGGTCCCCCATATCATAGCCACATTGCATGTAAGAAAGCTGTCTCATGTTTCTGTTTCTCATAGAAGTGACCTAGGCTCTATATAGAGTAGGAATCTGATCGTTGATGTGGTGAAGCGTCCTACTCAAGGGCGTGGCAACTTCAACGGATGGAGACGAAGTCAAGCTTACTCGAAGAGCTCGAGATTGTCAGCTAGCTCCTAGATCCGTCGATCGCTTCCGACATCCAGGCCGTGTGCTTGCAAAACCCTACCTAAATGACCCTCCTCAAATCAATTCGTCGTCGACGGAAGCCAGTGCTCTGCCATTCCCGCCATGTGTAAAAAGACTGCTTTTCCGGTGTGCTACAAGGATGGCGCTATATTAACCCTGATGTGTTTCTACTCATGGAAAGAAAGCTGACTTCCAAAGTGGCAGCGCTTACTATCAGGTTGCTGACAAATTAATTGCCGTTTCAGAGTATGCAGAAATAAATTTTTCTCTTCTGCCAAATTTGAGCAACTTCAGCTCAACTTATTTGAGTTTCTCGTGGGGTTTTTCCTCCTCTTTCAAATGCTATGCTAATATTCTGGCTAGCTCTTTCCTGAGGGTTTTTATGAAGTCGCGAACATATCATGAGCCGACGCGATTTTTGGGTGATTATGGTTAATGACTTCAAACTTGATCACACTTCGTCGATAGGATGAGCTATTCTTGCATTTGTTTAGGCTTGGAATCGCCTCCTCAATGGGCAGCGAGCTATTGGATCACGCATTTTTCTCCCGTCGATTTTGATCCCCAAAGCAACCACGGTCATGACCACAATTTGTTAATTGACGATCAAGCGTTGAGGAGATTAGTGGAACCAAAACCGGGTCCAAACATTTGGACGTTGAGGGCACGGATTGGGGCTCACTATACTACAGTTCCAAAACATTTGACTTCAATCGACATGACAAGAAAGGTGCGGAAGTAAACACCCCACAATCTGACAGATGACCAGCGTCTCACCCGCTGTGTCATCTTTTCTAATCTAATTTTTCGAAACTACCCCTTCCTAGACAGCGTAGCAGCTATATATGCAGCTTGATTCCTGTGCGATAAAAAGAAGCGTGAATTCGTATCGGTGGACACGTCCTCGTATTTCTAAGTTTTCCCAAGCCAGATCTTCTGTTTAAGGAGGTTGTGATAGGAGTGTGGTGGTGCTGTAAGGGTGTGACTGATTGCATCGTTCCGCAACCTAGTCAATGGTCAACCGTAGAGTCCTATATTGTAATTACGAGTTGAGATCTGCAAATCTGCTATAGATGTATAGGAAATGATGAACAAATGCTGGTTTTCCCCTGCTTCAGGCTAACGTTACGCCTTACATTCCAAAACTCACCCGGCAAAAACTGATACAGTAAGGCATCCTGGTTCTTACTCGTTGACCTTATTTCTCAGATCATTATCCCACAGTATATCCTTTTTCCAAACTCCAGATGCAGTCCTGCGACAGCAGCACATTGCTGATCTGACGCATGCTGAAATCGCCTTCCAAAAGTTTGCTAATCCTTGTGATCTATGTTTTTGTTGTAGGGACATGCAATCTTGCGTAATTGTCGGGGAGGAGCTGCCGAATTGAATGGTTGCTAAATCGACGGAAAAGGTTGTGTCTGAGCCGAGTTACAACACTGAACCTGTGCGTCCATTTCGGCAATTAATTTCGCAACAACATAATACATTGTAAAGTCAGTGTAGTGGCCCACAGTGAAAACTTTTGATATTATGCCCTAGATAACATACCTCATGTGCAGCTACTGAGACAAGAACAACGCAGTTATAATATTAGAAAAAACGCAAATCAGAAATAACAAAGACATTACCTAAAAACGACTACCATAAACACCGGCAAAAAAATTTTGAGTTACTGTTAATGCCCTTTTGGTAAGTTCAGGTAAAATTAGGGTACTTTCATGATCTACTGGTCTACTGGTTCTGGCACATGTAGATTTGAAACGTTTTTTTGCCTTGATGACATATTGCTTAGTTGCTCTGTTCTTTTTAGGTTTTTTCCTCTGCACTGGTGGTTCAAAAAACAGCCAATTACGCGAGAAAAAAAAGAATCGCTGGTAAATTCTTGATAACTTTTTCATAGTGGTTCATGCCTTACATCACCCGCGATTGAAGCAGTCCTTTCGAAGTAGATGAAAAGTGAGCTTTTAGATTAGGCTGAGTTTTTGCTGAGTTCCAGAACATGTGCAATTAGCACTATTGCTCAACTCAGCAACACGGCTCATTAATAGAGTTCAAAATGTCTGTCTGCAGACAGACTACACTTGCTGGAAACATTCATAAATCACATACACATCTTAGTAATCTAACATAGCCTATTGAAGCTGTCATACCAGAAAGGAAGACTGAATCTCGACGTACGGTGGCAAGCAGTTGGCTTCTTCTGATTGACACATCTGTTCTACAGAGATGCCAGGAAATTTTCGTTGAGGCAACGGCTGAAAAGATTCTTCGAGCCCTGGAAAGTCGTAAACAATTGCGGAATTCCTCTTTTTTCCGAAGCCACATCTCCATGAGTCTAGTGAAGAAGCGTACAATGACAAACAACTTACATCAGAATTATTCATCTCAATGCCGTCCACGTCATCAATCTCCTTCGATACGTAACCTTCTCCCGCCTCCTTCCTTTGCTTTTTAGTAAGTGGCTGGAATGTTCTCCTAATCACTAGACCTACCAGGTCTATTAGTTAACTCCGGTGAATTTTGCCCACTTGCTTTCTCGAAGTTTTGAGATAACCTACTGTATAGCGTTCTGTGTACCGATTCGAATTCTTAGCAACAATGAGCACAAACACTGGATATTTTTGATAATTCTAGTGAAATTTGGCGTGAGTGAATATGTGCGATGCGCATAAAGGACCTGCTTGAGGCTTCAAGTTAGTCCTCATATTATTTGGCACATTTTTCGCTGTTCGGTTTTTCGCAACTTCCACTTAGTTCTCCGATGTTTATAGCATCGGCGATGTCGTGGTAAAGCACTAGATCCAACAGTTCGCTCAGCATCACTTATCATTGTCATCATAACCGGCTCCGATCAGGGTTCTTCTAAGCCACCGAGCCTCGCCTCACTCAATTACCTGGCTGGTTTCTGGAATAGACGTGCAGAAAAACCCCCGATCTGTTGAGGAGTCTCCTTTGCAGTGTCTGGGGGAGATATATTTCATTTCGAAATATTACGTGCATCTAGTATCCTCTCATCTGTGTATACATGAAAAATTTTGTAAGAGGGTGATTTGAAAAGCTCCCAGAATGACCACTCAAGGGATGGAAGGAATTCTTCAGCGAGCTCTACAATCACGATTCACAATAAGGAGCACCCCTAGAACCAATGAGCATCGAAACGCCACGAAATGCATTTCTTGACGGAGAGCCCACCATTGATGAAATAAGGAAAGCAGCAAAGGTGCTCAAGAACGGATAAACGCCTCGAGTAGATAACCTCACTGCGGAAACAACAAAAGCTGGTGGAGAGCTCTTGTTGAGGCGACTTCATAACCTAATATCTGGCAGTCGGAGGTCATTCCCGCCACATGGAAGCGCGCACTTGTGGTACCACTACATAAGAAGGGAAACAGCAGGGAATGCAAGAACTACCGCGAAATTAGCTTGCTATCCATCGTTGGCAAAGTCTTCGTAAAGATCATTCAGGCAAGACTTCAAGAGCATCGAGAACAGACCAGCCGTGAACAGCAAGCCGGATTTCGTCTAGTTCGAGGCTGTTGCGATCTTCCACCAGTTGATGGACGATTTCGTCGTCCATCAACTGGTGGAAGAGAGAATCAAATGCCGAAAACGAACCGTTTTTGCCATCATCGATTTCAAGTCAGCGTTCGTTTGTGTACACTGACCAGCCCTGTGGAAGTCGCTCGAAGTTGAGCGCGTACCGCGGAAGATAGTGAGACTTCTCCAAGCAACATACAACAAGCAGCAGCGTGCGAATCAAGAATGAGCTGTCTGAGGAGTTTCTCATCAAAACAGGAGTTCGCCAGGGAGATGTCATCTCTCCGATACACATCAACATTGTATTCGATGCGATCACGACAGAAGTTTTTGAAGACAGAAGCGGAGTCCAGTACGGCGACAACCAACTCCTTCTGACCTGATATGCGCGGACGACAGCGCGATCTTCGCGGAAGCAGATACAGAGGCAACGGATATCATTTGCTCAAATTCGAAAATTGCGGAGTCATACGGACTAAAAATAAATGGAGACAAGACGAGAATCCATGACAACGGATGGTACTAAAGCCAAGGTCTACCTCGAAGTAGTCCAACTTGAGCAGGTCCAAGAGATCAAGTACCTTGAATCTCTCGTGGAGGAAAAGAAGTTTGTGTCGACAGCAGATGTCAACAGCAGAATTAGAAAGGTCTCTACAGCGTTCGCTCCGCTAAAATAGTGTGTTTGGAAGCAAACTTTTTAAATGCGGTGTCTCCGTCAGATCCTTGGAATAATTCTTAGTCGTATCCGAAATGAACATATCCGTGACAGTTGTGACCACCAACCGACAGTGGAAGAGCAAATCTGAATACGAAGACTACGTTGGTTTGAATATGTCTGCAGAATGGACACCACCCAACTACCTCACAGTATTTTGTGGAGGAAACGAGCTATGCAGTAGAAAGTGCAGCGGGAACACCGAAGAAAACCTAGATCAAGCAAGTTGGGACAGATCTGAAGACACTACGGTGCAGTATCGCTGAAGCTAAAATTATCGCTGCGAATCGTCAAGAGTGAAAGTGTGTCGTTTGGGCAATTTGTACTCTAGTGGCACCTAAAGCAGTGTTGAAAGGTCGAACCGATCCTCTAGGCACCAGCTAAGGGATAAATCTGAATCCGAATCCAGACTCTGATGTTGGATCGTATGTGAGTTTGAGAAGGAATCTCAGAGGGTGAACCGAACAGCCGAGACCTATCGAAGTTGTGTGGAGACCTCTACGGCCTAAATTTGTCCGATATTGTCAATTAGCCTATCAATTGCATCAGTTTTATTGCTCTTGCAATTACTTTTGCTCAAGAGTGAGTGGAGTCATTTCCACCTGGTTCATTCAGCGCATTAAACAAGTTTTACAAATTTTCACATTCTTTGGTATTCTGAGCAGGAATATCATAGCTATGTCATGGTAAGGGTGTGAGCAGCGTGAACGATTTGCCAGCACGCAACACAAGTCAAGAAACGCCTGAGTTGGTCCCGTCTCGCGACAGTGTCTTCTGCTGGCGCGTTCACAGATCATCCACTAGAGCAATTTATGCTGGATGCGTGCGTTTGATGCCCACGCGGCTATATGATGAAGGATAGGGCTACTCGCATCGCTGACGCAGCTCAGACGGCCTAGCGGCGACAGCGCATTCTTTTCATGGAGCATGCACATGTCACGTTGACCAGTCCTCATAGGAAATCTGTTGCGAGTGGATCCAGCTTCTGAGGCGCGTCTGAGTGTGAAGTCGCTAGCCCACCATAGCGAGGTAACATGAAATGGTTCTCAGAGTTCGAGGCAGAAAATTTCGATAGCCCGGATTTCTTATATTTTGGCATGGTTTGGTAGAGCTCCCTGCCTTAAACAGTGTGGTGGATTAGATATTTTGCAATAAAAGCGGCAAGAAACATGCTCTTTATGGGTTTGCACATATTCTTGAAAAATGTTCCTTTGTGAGCAGTATAGATCTGGGGTGGTAGTAAACCCACTGAAACTGTCAGTTAACGATGAACGTTAACTGGCAGCTAACTTCCAGCTTACGGGGAACTGCGGGAGAGTGATGTAAGCTGCATTGGAACGAACATGGTTCTCCAAATATGATGCTCAAATTCTACGACGAAACGGGGACCATACTTGCAGGTAAACTCGCAGTTCGAAATCGAACTATGAGCTCACCGTCACGCTGAACTTGCTGCCAGTATAAAACGAGAAGGACAGGGGAAGCAAAAGAGTGTGCGCCACGAGACGCAGACGGTGTTCTCGTCGTTTCGCGAAGAAGTCCTTCAATGGACTTTTTGCTCACGGTTCGAGTTCATCGTTGTAGCCAGTCGAGAGTGCACTGACTCCTTTTCGGTGAAAACGTATTTCTGGTTACACCCAACTGATCGATGTTCCACTGTCTCGATAATCATGACCTTCCACAGGAGATCATCGATGACTCCGATTTCCTGGTGGCTGATTTTGACAGCTGGGCCCTACACCTTCCCAGATTAAATCCCACATATTTTATGGGCACGCAATTACGTACATTTGTGAGCTTAACACTTCAAAGTTAGGTTACGCGGAAGAGATTCACTGGCCGCTTGGGGTATAATGGTCACATAAGGTCCCGTTGGCACTCGAATCCATGGTTCACAGATATGTCAGCATACTCCGAGGACAACGATTACCTCATCTGTGAAGGTTCGAGACCTCTAAAACTTTGAAGGTTTTGCAACAGCCTCATCATTCAGAGACCACAGTTGTCAGATACCCCCTGGTTCATGATTACAAACCAGAGCTGACAGTTACCCGCGCTCATTGTTTCGTCGTCGTTGCAGAGGCTTACTACCACCCCTGCTGTCATACCAGCCGGTTACATAACTCTTCCGGTATTTTCTACAGAAAACACACTAAATGAGACGTGGTCGGAGAAGCGGGAGACATGCCTGACTTTGCTCATTTGGTGGCGATTTAGCAACTTTAGCAACTCTGCTTTCAATCTGCAGTCGTATCTCTCAGTCCATAAGGCAATGAATTTTTATACCATTGTTGAGATATAACATACTCAGAACAACTACGGACAAAAATGTGCCTCAGTAGAGCTACCCTTTGAAATAGCCAAGATTTTTCAACACCGAAGCAGAGCAAGATGAAATGTTTACCTCCGCTACAACACGCTCAGTGAGAATCTGTCTTCAGGACCGCGAAAGCTCCATTCCGAAGCGAGTCATGCGCAAGAATGTGTCGCGCGCGTCCCTTTTGCAAAGATTAGGAAAGGTATTGTTGTCAATTTACTACTCATCGGTCGTTAGAAACGAATGAATGCATCACCTAACACTGGGAGGTAGATCTGCGTAAGTAATAGAAGGAATGTTGAGAATTCTCGCGTACCTCTGCAGCAAACAGTGAGATGGAACGAAAAGAGCAGAAAAAAAAAGGAATAAAGCGCGTAACACATAAACGTGAATATTAGTAGGGGCAGGGCAAGTCATACATAGGACCAATGGTTTTATGAACAAATGCAGAACATTTCAGGTTTCATCATCATTTGTTGATTTTTCTAAGACCAAGAAAAGTGGAAGTTTTAAAGTATCATAAATATTGAAGGGCATCGTTAAATGAAAACTTACTTTCAAATGAAATGTGTCGTCGTTGTTGTAAGCCATCACAACAATGAATACTGTGACTACCGCTACAGCAAATAGAATAGCCACTTGATGTCTTCTCTTATCGAGTAATTTTTTACTGAATGAATTTGTCTTTGTACGGGTTTCAAACTGCGTTGCAGTGACTCATTCATATCAGACCACCAAATTAACCGCAGATTTGGTGACCAGTAATGTTCTGCTTCTCCTACTTTTTTCTCGTAATTGCAACCACACTAACAGTTCCGGATTGCACAATTATTGAGCTACCTCTTTCCCAGCAACGATAAAGAAAGACAGAAGGTAACACTAAGCAGCATTGGAATTAAGCTTACAACAAGATAAGGTATGTGCATATAAGGATGGTTGCAAATAAGATAAAGGATGTACTCGTCCTTTGCCCTGTACCATATGCAGAAGCAGATATATTAGGTTGGTGCAAAAATAATGCGCGTTTTTCGCTGCTTCATCTTCGGTGCAGAAAACTTCCGGTGTTTCTTACCATCGGTACGAGAAATTGCACATGGTTTTGTAGCAAATTTCATGGCCTTTTCAAATACCTCAGGCATCTCGAGCGAAGTTCATGTTTTTGGCGAATTTTTATTTGCGGAACGAAAGGCGCCAAAACAAGTTTTTTGCCAAACTCTTTCCAGCGAGCTGATACTCGACGGCATCGCAGTAGGAATCGCTCAGAACACCACCATAGTTTTGACGAAGGGAGTGTGAACGAATGCATTCCGCCGAGCTGCTCCCGGATTTTTCGGATTAGTGTGCCTTGCTTCGAAAGTAAGGAATGTCGCATAGGTCTTCCCGGGGTTTGCGACCCCCAACTGATGACAACTATCAAACAGCACCCATCCAAAACAACATATTTGGTTTCGCAGAACATTTCCGGTGATTGTTGTCAGACCATCCCTCCCTTCAGTAAAAATGGGAGGATGAAGAAGCTCGACGAGTTGATGTCGCGTATACTGAATGAGTACCACATTGATCCTCGTTGAGAGGTGTGCTTCGCACCTTTGTAGTTAAAAAATTGCGACCAAACAGTCGGTCGCTTAGTGATTATATATGAAGTATAGACCCTCTTCGACAGAATGAGGTGCCTTGCTCAACAGTTGGACGAGGAACATGCACCGAAATGCTTCCAAAAACCGAAGCAACACCAAAATAAGGTCACGGCGACTTTGTGGTGAACTGCTGCCAAAATTGCTCACTGCAGCTCATTCATTCTTCCTAATCTGGTAAGTGGTTTCAAGACGTAAATGAAATAATTTAGAGACTTCACGGTGTGACCCCAGCGTTGCTCAATAAAATGGATTCTTCACTCCCACACGGTACCGTCAAGGCACACCCTACACGACAGATGCTTCACAGGTTCGAGCAACTCAGCTAGGAAGCTCGGACTCCTACAGCATAATCAGCAAGCGTCTCGCTCACCGACTACCGCTTCCCCGAGAACCTGGACTACTTCTTCCGGGAGAATTTTCTCGAAGACTAAAGTGATACCAAAACTGCCCTCCGGAAGTTTGTCGATTCTAGGAAGTCCTGTCAGAAATGCGCGGTAGTCGGAGAACGCCTATCTTATCTTACTCTATATAAAGCGCAGACCCCCCCATCGCCGCGCGAGGGATGACAGGTCACGCTGTCATTGATCCACTCGCCTCGCCCCACCTCCTTTGCCCGCCGCCACGGGCTCAATTGCGAAAATTGACACGCCCAATGACACGCCCATGTATATGTATGTGTACAACATGGAAATCTTCAATTAGGACACCTAATTTGCAACGAAAACGGAATATCTTGGATCTTTAAAGCAGAGTGGGAGAACCACTGATGAAGCGAGTGTGATTTCGCAATCAGAGCCGTGAGTCATCCAAATACAGCAGAGTTGTACGGAAATTTTCGCTGCACTCCTTCTAAAGCATTAAGTAGTAATGGCAAATAGAAAATAACGGTCAGGGGAACAAATGGTGCACTCCATGAGCTTAATATTGTGCTTAAAAAATAGGAATAGAACCTTTACGCAGTTTATTCCTGTTAAAAGCCAATTGTGCCCGAACCATAACAATTTCGACTTTCAGCGCTATCCCAAATGAAAACGACTTGACCACGTGAGGACTGTGTTGCTACTCATACAAGGGACCATGTAAAAGCTCTTTATATTGAAAATAATAAGAGTTAACCTCCAAACGATTGAGGAGCTACGCAGCTTCGCAGAAAATCACTGTCATCCGCGAAGCGCGGCGAAGCTGCGCTTCGTGTGGATGACAGTGATTTTCTAGAGTTTACCTAGCCCGGAGGTAACGTGGCATACGGGTCCGAGTCAGAGCGCCGCGAAGCGGCGCTCTGGCTCGGGGTGGTTTTTTTTTCAGAGTTTACCTAGCCCGGAGGTAACGTGGCACACGGGTCCGAGTCAGAGCGCCGCGAAGCGGCGCTCTGGCTCGGGGTGGTTTTTTTTTCAGAGTTTACCTAGCCCGGAGGTAACGTGGCACACGGGTCCGAGTCAGAGCGCCGCGAAGCGGCGCTCTGGCTCGGGGTGGTTTTTTTTTCAGAGTTTACCTAGCCCGGAGGTAACGTGGCACACGGGTCCGAGTCAGAGCGCCGCGAAGCGGCGCTCTGGCTCGGGGTTTTTTTTTTCAGAGTTTACCTAGCCCGGAGGTAACGTGGCACACGGGTCCGAGTCAGAGCGCCGCGAAGCGGCGCTCTGGCTCGGGGTGGTTTTTTTTTCAGAGTTTACCTAGCCCGGAGGTAACGTGGCACACGGGTCCGAGTCAGAGCGCCGCGAAGCGGCGCTCTGGCTCGGGGTGGTTTTTTTTTTCAGAGTTTACCTAGCCCGGAGGTAACGTGGCACACGGGTCCGAGTCAGAGCGCCGCGAAGCGGCGCTCTGGCTCGGGGTTCCTTTTTTTTCAGAGTTTACCTAGCCCGGAGGTAACGTGGCACACGGGTCCGAGTCAGAGCGCCGCGAAGCGGCGCTCTGGCTCGGGGTGGTTTTTTTTTCAGAGTTTACCTAGCCCGGAGGTAACGTGGCACACGGGTCCGAGTCAGAGCGCCGCGAAGCGGCGCTCTGGCTCGGGGTGGTTTTTTTTTCAGAGTTTACCTAGCCCGGAGGTAACGTGGCACACGGGTCCGAGTCAGAGCGCCGCGAAGCGGCGCTCTGGCTCGGGGTGGTTTTTTTTTCAGAGTTTACCTAGCCCGGAGGTAACGTGGCACACGGGTCCGAGTCAGAGCGCCGCGAAGCGGCGCTCTGGCTCGGGGTTTTTTTTTTCAGAGTTTACCTAGCCCGGAGGTAACGTGGCACACGGGTCCGAGTCAGAGCGCCGCGAAGCGGCGCTCTGGCTCGGGGTTTTTTTTTTCAGAGTTTACCTAGCCCGGAGGTAACGTGGCACACGGGTCCGAGTCAGAGCGCCGCGAAGCGGCGCTCTGGCTCGGGGTGGTTTTTTTCAGAGTTTACCTAGCCCGGAGGTAACGTGGCACACGGGTCCGAGTCAGAGCGCCGCGAAGCGGCGCTCTGGCTCGGGGTTTTTTTTTCAGAGTTTACCTAGCCCGGAGGTAACGTGGCACACGGGTCCGAGTCAGAGCGCCGCGAAGCGGCGCTCTGGCTCGGGGTTCTTTTTTTCAGAGTTTACCTAGCCCGGAGGTAACGTGGCACACGGGTCCGAGTCAGAGCGCCGCGAAGCGGCGCTCTGGCTCGGGGTTCTTTTTTTCAGAGTTTACCTAGCCCGGAGGTAACGTGGCACACGGGTCCGAGTCAGAGTGCCGCGAAGCGGCGCTCTGGCTCGGGGCTTTTTTTTCAGAGTTTACCTAGCCCGGAGGTAACGTGGCACACGGGTCCGAGTCAGAGCGCCGCGAAGCGGCGCTCTGGCTCGGGGTGGTTTTTTTTTCAGAGTTTACCTAGCCCGGAGGTAACGTGGCACACGGGTCCGCAGTCAGAGCGCCGCGAAGCGGCGCTCTGGCTCGGGGTGGTTTTTTTTCAGAGTTTACCTAGCCCGGAGGTAACGTTTCCGAGTCAGAGCGCCGCGAAGCGGCGCTCTGGCTCGGGGTTTTTTTTTTCCAGAGTTTACCTAGCCCGGAGGTAACGTGGCACACGGGTCCGAGTCAGAGCGCCGCGAAGCGGCGCTCTGGCTCGGGGTGGTTTTTTTTTCAGAGTTTACCTAGCCCGGAGGTAACGTGGCACACGGGTCCGAGTCAGAGCGCCGCGAAGCGGCGCTCTGGCTCGGGGTGGTTTTTTTTTCAGAGTTTACCTAGCCCGGAGGTAACGTGGCACACGGGTCCGAGTCAGAGCGCCGCGAAGCGGCGCTCTGGCTCGGGGTGGTTTTTTTTTCAGAGTTTACCTAGCCCGGAGGTAACGTGGCACACGGGTCCGAGTCAGAGCGCCGCGAAGCGGCGCTCTGGCTCGGGGTGGTTTTTTTTTCAGAGTTTACCTAGCCCGGAGGTAACGTGGCACACGGGTCCGAGTCAGAGCGCCGCGAAGCGGCGCTCTGGCTCGGGGTGGTTTTTTTTTCAGAGTTTACCTAGCCCGGAGGTAACGTGGCACACGGGTCCGAGTCAGAGCGCCGCGAAGCGGCGCTCTGGCTCGGGGTGGTTTTTTTTTCAGAGTTTACCTAGCCCGGAGGTAACGTGGCACACGGGTCCGAGTCAGAGCGCCGCGAAGCGGCGCTCTGGCTCGGGGTGGTTTTTTTTTCAGAGTTTACCTAGCCCGGAGGTAACGTGGCACACGGGTCCGAGTCAGAGCGCCGCGAAGCGGCGCTCTGGCTCGGGGTGGTTTTTTTTTCAGAGTTTACCTAGCCCGGAGGTAACGTGGCACACGGGTCCGAGTCAGAGCGCCGCGAAGCGGCGCTCTGGCTCGGGGTGGTTTTTTTTTCAGAGTTTACCTAGCCCGGAGGTAACGTGGCACACGGGTCCGAGTCAGAGCGCCGCGAAGCGGCGCTCTGGCTCGTTGCTAAAGATTTGCGGATTACAATGTTCTAAGCCTATTGAAAAAGATCGCTTTCGAAAGGAGTTATGAGGTTCGGAATCAAAGGCATGAAAACGCGCATTATTTTTGCACCAACCTAATAGTTAAATTTCATCATAGGTATGTGAGAAATAAGTGCAACCTTGCGGAGAGCAGACTAGGTCTTGTTGTTTCGATTTCTGCGTCATCTTCGCCACATTGTGATACTTTCACGTACCTGCAACAAAATTTCTTTTCCTTATTCTGGAGAACCGCGAATAACGCAAGAATATAGAGGTATACATCCAGCAGTCAAGCTGATCGGGCTTAGGAAATAAGGCTCTCTCGGGGAGAGGGAGAACCCTCTTTGTGAGAGGGCTATTAAGTTGCAAATACTAGAAATCGATTGAATTTGGGAATATATGTTCATGGAAAGAAAAAAATAATCTAGCATTTTTCTAGAAGCTACGTGTCTCATGGAATCTGGTCAGAAGGGAAAGAATGAAATGAAAGAGGGAGTAGCCATCGGAATGCTACAAAAGGCGAAGAAAACAAAGGAAGAGGGATCCATGAACAGCTTCCAGACGTTCACTTTCAAAGAAAAATCACCTTTCGACTCTGAAGCGATAGGAGGCTAATCCGCGGGGGATCCGCGCATCCGCGACGGAACCGCGGTTGCCCTCGATAAATCCGCACATGCCAACGGTGGAATGGCGAGGTGACATCGCCCCCACAGTATGCGTGTGCTGCTGCTCAAAAACACCATAAGTGTCGACAGGTATGGCCTGGTGGATAGGAAGGTGGACTTCCAAATATGCATTTAATGAGGGAGGTTATGTTCAAATACCGTAGTGAAGAAAAAAAGAAGGACGAAGCGGAAAGACTACGTGAATCCCATCCTTGCGGAAATACTACCCATTCTGCTTTCCTTATGGAAAACGCTGGCATAGATGGGCGACTTTAATTGAGCTGTCGATTGCAACACTTCACCAGGTAGTGTTCGCTTCAGCTAGAGCGAACTGAATGACTAATGGTGACCGAGAGCGATGAAAACTACCATACGTATTCGATGAGAAACAAGCATTGCATTGCTCAAATGTCGCGTTACACCATCTGATGTACCCGTCATATTAGTACCACTAAACGCATATTTTGCGATGGATCCGCACATGCCCGCAGAAAACCCTCGCTATTCTCGCGGTGAATATTATTACATGGACTCTATACATGCCTACGCTGGCCAGCTGATTCCCCACCTCGGATCAACCGCGAATCCACCGCGGGCAAAAATTTCACAGGAAACTGGATAATGACGAATACTTCATTAAATCAACTTACTCCATGCGGCGAATGACGGAATCGACTTAAAAGATTGTCTCGGTAGATCTTCCAAAATGCAGCGTTGTGACTAGAACAAGATCAGCTAAAGGATGACGAGATGGTGGTGAGTTCACGAAGAAAAAGCGCAGATAAGAATAATTCAAAAAAAAATAAGATCGAATTGATCCTTTGTCCTCCATCGAATCATACCAAAGATCTAGATCGATGAGCAATTTGCAATTAGTAGCACGAGATTAATGACATTTTTTATTATGCTGCCTTTTGTTTCCATGGATTTGAAAAGAACAGTGCCAACAGGTCTTTAGAAGAGAGAAGAGATATCTTTTCTCGAGAACAAAGGCAATAACTGAAGTTAAAAGATCCCAGGACATGGACCTTGGATCTTGGACATTTAACTGGTTGTGCTTGAGAAACGGTCGAGTTTTCCGTGCCACTGTCTTCATAGAATTTTCATAACAAGGTTCCAAAAAATCAAAATAGCAAGCACGAAAATTTCCGTGGGTGCCGCCTTTATTTAATCAACACTGGTATGGCGATGTCAATCCATCCACGCATTCTATGCAAAACTTCCGCATCGCGGGCCAAAACAACACAGAATTGTTAAAAACTGATTCTCAAGAAGTCATATGGATATCGATTAAAGATAAGTTTGTTTTCTGCTGGGGGCGTATCTCAAATTATAGAATAATTCAAAAAAAAAGAATAAGATCGAACTGATCCTTTGTCCTCCATCGAATCATACCAAAGATCTAGATCGATGAGCAATTTGCAATTAGTAGCACGAGATTAATGACATTTTTTATTATGCTGCCTTTTGTTTCCATGGATTTGAAAAGAACAGTGCCAACAGGTCTTTAGAAGAGAGAAGAGAAATCTTTTCTCGAGAACAAAGGCAATAACTGAAGTTAAAACATCCCAGGACATGGACCTTGGATCTTGGACATTTAACTGATTGTGCTTGAGAAACGGTCGAGTTTTCCGTGCCACTGTCTTCATAGAATTTTCATAACAAGGTTCCAAAAAATCAAAATAGCAAGCACGAAAATTTCCGTGGGTGCCGCCTTTATTTAATCAACACTGGTATGGCGATGTCAATCCATTCACGCATTCTATGCAAAACTTCCGCATCGCGGGCCAAAACAACACAGAATTGTTAAAAACTGATTCTCAAGAAGTCAAATGGATATCGATTAAAGATAAGTTTGTTTTCTGCTGGTGGCGTATCTCAAATTATGCGAAGATACTGACTAAGATAAGAAAATCATTGGATATTTAGATTCTGCCTATGTTGCAATAATGTGTCCATGATGTGATAGTATTAGTAGCACTCATGCTTTTGCACCTTTATTTTGAAAAGTCATCACCAAGCCAAATACTCTGAAATGCACCTCAATACAGAGGCACTAAGTCTGAGAACCGTTGTCAAGGTCAGGGAACGGATATCCGAGTACTTTGTAATCGTAATAGAATAAACGCACTATCATTTCCATGAGATAAGGACTGCTCAGGAGGCGTTGCTCGAGAAATGTCCGCGAGGACGACGTGGAAGTACTATGGACAGTTCGACCAGATTGCACAGACGTAGAAATATAGTTGATTAAGTTTTTGGGTACCTTAATTACACGAATTTGCCGACATTGATATAGGAATTCAACCATTAGTTGGGCAAACATGTTTTTCCATACTCAAGCACATCTTCGCACGCTCTTGGTACTTTCTTATCTAGAACTTTGCAACGATGAAGCATCGCTACATCAACGCAGATTTGTGCGGCTCTAACTGGTGCTAACATCTACAGCGTGAGTAGTGAGCGATCCTGCGGATCTCGTTCGCTCTATTCATAGAAAAGTTGATTGAGAATTCCAGAAAGATCTCAGGATATGACCTTGTTGGGGTTCTATTTTCTTACAGCATCGGGAATTTCATATTCTAGCATTACATTTTAATCATTTCATTGCAAGAGATGGCACAGAAATTTGTGTGCACTATGCGACAGTCATTATAGTATAAAATCACTTAAGGGGCTTTCATACATTTGCCGCGGCGGCGCCGCCGCCGCCGCGGCAAAAGTGGGTGCGCGGCAAAAGTTGCCGCCGAGCGGCATGCCGCGCTTTCACACAAACGTCGCCCAGCGACAAAATACCCCCTCGACCATTCCTTGCCGCTTGCCGCTGGCGACGTCGCCGGGCGGCGCCGCGGCAAAAAAGTAAACAAGCTCTTGTCGCGGCGACGCCGCGGCGCCGCCGCCGCGACGTCGCCGGCCTATGCTTAACCATGGGCGACTGCCGCCGCGGCAAATGTATGAAAGCCACTTTATTTGGAAACCAGTTACTTCCGTTCAAGGACATGACTTTCCTGACGAGGGAACAGCTTGAAAACGGCGACGCAAAACGGATTTCCAAAGCTTCAACACCTCATCCCACATGACAGCTATTTCCCAAACATAATTTCCCATTTTTGTCTACCACCTTCCTCAGCTTGTCTTCCTCAACTTCTTTCCAGGAACGTTCCTACTTCTCCTCTACAAAGAACATGTTGGTGTAGCGATGTACGTCTTCAGTTCTCGATAATCGTTCAACAGCATGCTACGGGCTTATAGAAATAGATAATATTATATTGTTATATGTCGCCTAAACTAACGTTTATTTGTGACGTGATTTTCTATTATATTCTATTCTACTCTAGAGATGAAAATGTTCAACTTAGCGATCTCAGTGCCATTCTGGGTAATCTATTACGAGCACTGCTCCATAGGCGAAATCAGTCACAAGCTTTGGAATTAAAGTCTTCTGATATCTCTCAACTCTCTACGGAGCAAAGAAGCCCAAATTTCGCGAGCAAGTCGAGTAGAACGATGCTAATGGGTCGATTACGCTGGCTTCTTTCCTAATTAATTTCCTTGCAAGATGGGTAACCTGTACTAGTTTGTGGTGATTTTGGAGTTGATGGAAGAAAATAGATCTATTAAACAAAGCGCCGTAAGGGGGCTAGAGCGGCTTGAGATACGTGGCGGCACTCATAGACACCATAATCTTGAGGCGCGGACAGTGGGGCGAAATGGCCGATTTTTAGGGACTCAGACACATTCGTTTCGGGACTCGCAATTACGTCACTGCTGGCTCTCCCGCATGTACGAGGTAGTGATTTCATCACCTTCGCTGGCGGTCTCGCAGCATAGGAGTGAGGTAGTGTTCAAAAGCCTTCAGGCTGCACAATGTACGCAGCGGGAAAACCACCTTTCCACTGTTGCGACGCTGCTGGCACTTCCAGAGAAGAAGCGGAGGAATTTCATGGAGGCTGCAGCGTTCCGGAAGCTTAGTGGAGGCTTGGCCTACGCGGTCGCCTTATCTGGTGGATGCTAATGCCGCATCCCATGCTGATTTCTCGCAACGTTTGTGCAGTCACAAAATTTACTCGTTTCGAGGAAGCTTCAGCACTAACACAGAGTGTACGCCTCAACATATCAAGGCATGACATTGTGTAACCAATCAACAGTATGCGGATACAGGTCCACCGATGGAGAAAGGACCCGCCGTGGCCCAATGGTACGAGAGGCGCCAGGATACGGGTCCACCGATGGAGAAAGGGCTCGCCGTGGCCCAATGGTGTGGGGAACGCCAGGATACCGGTCCTCCGGTGGAGAAAAGGCCCGCCGTGACCCAATGGTGTGGGGAACGCCAGGATACGGGTCCACTGATGGAGAAAGGGCCCGGCGTGGCCCAGTGGAGTGGGGACGCAGGATACGGGTCCACCGGTGGAGAAAGGGCCCGCCTAACCTATTGTTGTGGAGAACGTCAGGATACGGGTTCACTTTGGTCCGATAGTGTTGAAAATGCCGGGATGCGGGCGCGCCCCTGGAGAACGGATCCGGCTTGCCCTAACTGTGAGGGAGGCGCCAGAGTGCGGAAGCTCAGATAGAGGAAGGGCCCGCCGTGGCCCAGTGGTGTGGATAACACCAGGATACGGGTCCGCCAATATAGGATTGGTCCGCTGTGACTCAGTAAAGTGGAGAATACCAGGAGACGGTTCACCCAACGGTGAAAGGATTCAATGTGGACTAATAGTGAAGATGACGCCAGAATACGGGCCCACCTATGGAAGAAAGCCCACTGCGGCCCAGTAGTGCGGAAAACACTCATATACGATTTCGTCTTGGTCCAATAGTGTGGCGAACACCAGGATACAGCTCCGCCGATGGTGACCCCAGTAGTGAGGAATACGCACGAATACGCTATACGATGGAGAACGGACTTCTCATACTCATACTCAACTCATAAGAAGGAGTTCATGTTTGGTCCATTTAAAGATTGGTTCTGCTTCTTTATCAATTTTCTAGAGATTTAGCAAGTGCGATGCTTTTACACATGTCCCAAGTGGCTGCCCCACCCCACTTTCTAGCGTCCCAAAGGGGTGCTAGCTCTAAGAAAGATAGGGTAACTTATCAACTCAGACAATGGAGCGGGCTGTCCGAGGTACCAATATTTGGCGGACCTTAGCCAACTCCGCGGTCAGCCAAATAATTAAGCGCGGTCGGCCAGATATTGGTGCGCGGACAGCCCGCCGAAATGATGTCGTGGCGTGCTGGTAACAGCAGTAATAGTTACTGATGATATGTGAATGACATTTTAGTGATCAAATTCAACATCAGAAAAAGGACCACCCCTTTCATCTTTGGAAATTGCGCAGTACAAACAGTTTGGAAAAAGAGAAAGGCCACCATCGCCAGGGTTCATTCGTATTCTTCAGATTATGTGCTTAGAGGTCTTTGCTTTTGCAGCTGTTCACAAAGCGCATAATATTAATGGCTACACTCTGTTAATGAGAGCTTCACTCTAACAATATCTTAAAAGTGGCATTCCCCCCAGCAAATTATGGTGCGTTCCACTACTTTAGTAAATCATGGGTGCCAGATACATCTCAATCCCTTCAACATCGTCAGAGAAATACTGTCGTTTCATATTCATACCACTTGTCACTGTCACTATGTTCACAAAGGTTGCATCGTACATTGCGCGAATCGTACGAGCCGAATTTGGCTGACCGCGGACAGTACCGCAGCCAGCCAATTTTTCGGCAAAAGACCACGGTCAGTCAAACGTTTGGCTAAGGACTGCGGTTAGCCAGCTTTCAGTGCGCGGTCAGCCTGTTCCACATCCACATCTCATGATACCGCGGTCGGCCCGCTCCATTGTCTGAGGAGGAGGCAGAAACCAGAGAGTTCTAAACGACCTCAAAACAATGAAAGAATCCGATAATTAAATGTTGACGAAGATGAAGTACCTGAGCATCTCTATTACTCCAAAACCCTTAAAGTTTCAGACACAAAACGTAACGGTTTCCATGGGTGGTGTCTCCGAGTCAAGAAGAGTTAACATTTTCGCGCGTACATTCCAGAATGTTTTAGAAAAATGGTCTGAAAAACCTACGCTTTGGGCTCTAAGCGCACGGTTGAGATCCCTTAGAAATGTTCCACGTGGATCTCTCGAGTACCTTATGAAATCGTAGTTGTTGGAATATTTCTGCAAACTACAGCGCCTGAAAATGAACTGGATACAATAGGCAAGAGACAATGGAAAACGACAGACATAGGCAACAAACTTTCGTTGCACCTATTGGGTTGGGCCACAAGTTCGTGTGGTTTTCCCCATCTTTTAGTTTTACGATGACTTCAGCTTTTTTCGGTCGCTTATCATGAACCATTAGCTATCGTTTACTCCTTATTGCATGAAGTGTGACCATTTTTTCCGATTAGAAGGGAAACCTTCGAAAATCCTACTGTTCAAATTCAACCACAAATTGAATGCAGCTCAGGTAGCAAGGAATATCAACGACGACTAGAGAGAAGATATTACTGCTAAAAAGACAGCACAGAAGCAGATGTCCTCGTTAGAGAGGCCAGTTTCAGCCTGAAGGATATCCCCTCTCTGTGTAGGTGCAGGAACAGTGAGACGGTTACTAGTCACTCACTAGCGTTCGCTGTAGATTTGAAGAAGAACCACCATGGATGTTAAATCTCAACAACACCTAATTTCAACTGATTCACTTCGCAAAAGGACACATTGAAGGGCTCAGAACGTTGTGACCCTTCACGCTGAGAATGCGCGTCTCTCCTGGGCAAGTCTACCAATACGATAACCTCAGCGCTACAATGAAAGGGAATTCTACACATCCCAGCAATGCAAGACTGCACCGGTCTCCTAGCAAATTATTCCGTTTTCATTTTCTTAGGCATTTCCCAGAAACTCCTTCAAGAGCTCCAGCTAAGGATTACAAATTGAGTCACCTCTAATAGTGTTGCTTTTCATGGAGATATATCTGAGGAGCTTCTCTATTTTTAGCAACATTAATAGCTGAGAAAAGAAACTACATAAAGCACTATTTGTGATTGGTGTTGTTCGCGAGAAGCAGCATGTGCCCAGCAGTAGGTTTATATTCCATCTTTTTAATGCGAGCAAACAAACCGTACCAGCTTTGAGGATATACGTGTTTGTCTTCCTCCGTCGGCTTTGTCCTCGATAAATTCAACCTCTCCGCGTAGGCGTAGTTCTTGGCTCTGAATTTTTCTTAAGAATTTGTGTTGAAAAAAGGAATTCCTCAAAAATTAGGAAATAAACGTGCTGTTACCTTTTGTATTCAGCCTCTAAAAAGCATGTCATATTGTTTCCACATCCGAAACAAGGGTCACGAACGCTAAATACGTCATTATTCATATTTACCGACGAACTCCGCCCTTCCACTATTTCTTTTATGAAACAGACTCGACAAGTTTAACTCAGACAATGGCATAGCAGTTAGAAACCTGTGCATAAGCCACAAGACTGTCGGCAATCTTTGGGAAAAGAATAAAGAAAGACAAGAAGCCAATGCGCGCCTCTCACGTCTTTTTTCCAATGTCCACCATGTCCACCACTTTGGTCATGTTCAATGAAACTTACCTTGAATTCGAAAGCACCAATCATGGAATTATCATTGAAAAACGAATTCACACCACCTAGATCTGAAGCAACCTACCGAATGCAGCGGTCTATGAATGCGGACAGAAACCGGTCAGCCGGTTCGCGAGTAACCATTGTGAGCCTCCACTCGGAAATGTTATGGATTTTTAATTTCTGCATCATGCTATCAACGTCGCGGAAGGAGTTGTTGAGTAGGCAGAATCTGAAACAAAAAAGTTTCTGTGGAGAGAAACTTGTGTTAATCAGTTGTACAATTCCGCGCACCCTAGGTCCCATGAGTGCCTCAGAATACTGCGGCCTGAACTGACGAACTCTTTATCTCGGAGGAGGTAGCAGATGCTCATTGACATCACTGTTGACATGCTTTTGTAGACGAGACAAGTGGATAGACGATATTTCGGTACTGTCTGCAAGTCTGTTACTATAGATTCCATAGAAAATCTGTAATCTACCTTCGATAATAATTCAGCGCAGGCGCGGTTTCTCCAAAATTTGTTGGATAGTCGATTTCCAAACACCTCCGTCACAGAAAGTGGCTAGGTGCACTCGCGATAACAATCAAAAATTGAAGGTCAAGTAAGAAAATCCCGTTTTTATTATTGTTTCCAGCATCCACGGTACTCTCAGATTTTCCAGTAACATTAAATTGAACACTACAATGAGAAAAAACCCAGTGTTTCGGAAAGGATCTTGATTAGGAATACAGATGTCTCCCGTTTTCATTTTCATGACAATTGAGAACCGAAGAATTGGACAAAAAATAAATAATAGAAGTATTGTTCAGTTCATCTGCGGTCGTACCGCAATGTTACACTTGACTGTAGCGAAAGGTGGAACACAGTCGGTCATGTTGTATTGACATATTTGTTCCGCAGGAATGCCAGCGAATTTCCGTGGTGGAAGTGGCTGAAAATTCCGGCAGTACTAACGATTGATAATGGCTAAAAATTTGCAAAAGTTTTTATTTTCTCATAGAATCCAAAAAATAGATCAGCTGAAGGTAAAATGGTTTACATCAGAGTTGTTGAATCGGATGCTTTCAATGTTCTCGATCTCCGGCGTCAGGTGTCCTTCTTCTGCCTTCTTTATTTGCTCAGCAGTAAGTGGCTGAAACGTCCCTTTTTCCTTCAAATTTTGTGACGTAAATAGTTCGGCTGATCGTTAGGGAGTAAAAGAAAGTAATGACCTACGCTGAGGTGGGGTGGAGTGGGCATTTTTTTTCCAAAAACTCCCCGTAAAATAGATAATAAATTTGTACGGCTTATCCTGAAGCTTTTATTTATGTTATTACTTTCGTGTGTTTACTTTTTGCCGCTTCACAATAAAATAATATGTATTCTTGTCAATTTTACTTTGGAATTACGGTTATCCAATACCCTAAGTTACAGAGACGTTATTTGTTCTCCCACGCCTCCCTGCTGCCCATTTTTTGCTTCCGCCATTGATGAGAAGGGATAGTGATAAAAGAGCTCGTTCAAACCACTCCTTACCTCCCCCACCTACGGTGTCGCTGTGAACTGTATTATAGGCCGAAGCGTACTCGAACGAAGAATAATATGAACAAACTGGACAAAACTAAGAGCGAAACTGAGTAAACATAATCGTACCTTAAGATGAAATGTTTCCTTCTTTTTTCCACTGCTGCTTAATGTCATGACATATGCAGCAACAACTGCAACGGTAAATAGGAAGAGCGTCCGAACACTTCTGCCCTCGAATGGTTTGTCACTGAACAGAAAACAACCTCTTATGATCATATTCCGCAAAAGGATTTGTCTCTGTTTCATCAGATGAATTAGGCTTGCTAAACGCTCTCCACGTGAATCTGCGGTGATACCTTTGAAACCTCGGAAAATGGCAAAATCGTGTATGTGTAGGAAACCATAGTGATCTCAACATACTTCATAGCAGCGATTGGATGAACAGGCTGTGTCTCATAATAGCATAAAATGCTTTAGTAGGCTTTCAAAAAAAGTGCGACCACCCTAGATGCCCTAGTGGATAGCGTGCAGGTGGTGATTTATACAACAGACTTGAGGAAAAGATCATTGAAAAGAAGTGTCACATATTTGCTGTTCCTTCGTTGATGGTCGTGACATCAAACAAAAAATGACCCCATTTTATTTCTGAGCGATTAAGAAGAATGCGGAAATGTTTTGAAACCAGGCGGAGCATTGCTTTGGCAGATAATTTGTGGTTACCATGTTCAGGGGATTGCTTAAGGCGACGTTGAGCTCATGACTATATTCAGTGGGAACTAATTTCCAAAAGATGATAGAAAATTCTGGTAGATCAGTCCATTGCGGCATGAGAAATTCTTGAAATCACTTCCGATAACCGCCTTAACTATGTTTTAATGTCACTTCTAGGCTGATTTAAATAGATACTTCCAGAATTGACCTTCGTGATCATTTTTGCAAGCCTTTCTAGCGAAGATCTACACGTTTGTGAAGTTTCCATTGTGGAGTTTCGGTCCACAACACTGTGAGTTCTCTTTTCCCTTTCTTTGATCACACTGTTCACAAAGGATCCCACTGGAGCGAGTTAACAAAGCAGAAAGAAGGAGAAGAACAACATGTGGGGAACGTGAAACACACGCAGTCCAAACATTGCGCAAGACATCAGGGGCCAACGGCGAAAGTGTGGAGCTGGGGATCATCATCTACAGTGACAATTAAGATGTAGAGCTATGCTTTTGTCGAGTTGGAAGAAAGCCTACAACGTCGCAATAATGCTTGATGCTCTTACCATGACACGGCACAGTTTCATAGGAATTTTATATCAGTCCACCCCACATTTCTCTTCAATCTTTTTCTTTTGAGAATTTTGAGAGGAGCAGAGCACTTGTATGGCATATTTGAAACAATGATGAATACCAGCAAAATCGCGCAAAAAACCGTCACAGGCCCCGGCACGAGGTCTTCCCCGGGCCAAAATCAAAACGAAGCCCCCTTTGAAAAACCAAAATTTTACGAAGCCCCTTTTGAACATGCAAACGAAGGGAAAACGTTAACCCACTCTAAAAATAGGAGTTCCTGGAAACAGCTCATGATGGGGCACGAGTTCATAGTGCAAACTACAATCCGAGGAACGTAAAGGCACAACATTCTGAAGCAAAAAAAAATTGAAAAAGGCATAGATTTGAAGAAAAAACCTTCAATCCGAAAAGGAATGGACTAAAAAATTGGGCAGACCAAAGGGCAATTTATACTAGATGCGTGAGTTTGATGCGCGTGCGTCTATATGATGAAAGATAGGGCCAGCAGCATCGCTGACGCGGCTCAGGGGCACGCGTTTAAACGCTTTTTATGGTTGATGAGCGTCAAATCTAACGCGTCGGCCTAAAATTTCACGAAGTTTTCGCGATGTGTCGATTCGGTGAAGACTAGAACGCAGTTTGTTCGCGCGGATGTCACGACGGCAAAGCCAGGAACATTCGCATCCTGCCGCGCATTCTCTTCTCCTCTTCGTTTTGCATTGTGCATCGCCGCGTCAAATTTAACGCGCATCAACCATAAATACCGCCTCACGGCCTCGAGGCGGCCGTACATTCTTTTCATTGAGGATGTTCATGCCGAACGGTCCTCATGGACGATCCTTCGCAAGTTGATGCGTGCGTCTGACGCACGCAGCTGGTGTAAATCACCCTATAAACGATGATGGAAGGAAATGGAACGGTCACTGGAGCGTGTGGTGACGAACAGGTGATTCTTGTTACAAGGGAGAACGCGTTGAAACTAGTCCGCGGCGTCGTTCGATTGGAGTACATATTCTACAGGCTTGGACTCCGTAGGATTCCAAGAATTCCTGCGCTGTGTAAACGCAACGGAATGATCTGATATCTTCAGTAACAAAAGAACTAGAGGGGTACTACAAGGGTTCACTGGAAAAGCCCGAAAATTATGTGAAATAGAAAAGTGTATGCTCATTATGTATTTTGAATGCCAAATTACCTCAAGTTAGCAACACTCCGAGAACTTCTATGAATTCCATACTTCATGGATCGGATCCACCAGGTGCTTGAACGATGACTGCAAAAGCCCAAAAATTATGTGAAATAAAAAAGTGTATGCTCAGTAAGTGGCTTAGGTCACCCTGGGCGACCTGGGGGCGACCTGAGGTCTCCCTCACATATATTCTTTGCGCCGTACATCGGTAGTGGCAATACTGAGCATGCAGTTGTAGTGCCCCCTTAGTTCTCCCCACACTCCAATTTTCAAGCCCAATCTTAAAGTCTGGACTTCGCAGCAGCTCCACGAAATTTTTCGCACGAAAAATATACACGAAAAACGGTTTTTCGTGTATATCTTTCGTGCGGTACGTAAGTTTTGATCGTCCGTTCAAACAGCTGTAGTGTTCTCTTAGTTCTTTTGTTAGTGAGGATACCATGTCATTTGGTTGCGTTTAGACTGCGCAGGAATTCTTAAAGGCAGGGGTCCACCTCATTTTCGTAGTTCAGCTAACAGCAGATTCTGCATCTACTCGGCGCGATGGTTCCAACGGTATACATAAATTGTCTCAGAATGGTCTATAAACCCGTCTTCCAGGACGGGGTCTGTAACAGTTTGCCAACCCGAGTTGACATGTGAAGCCGTTGATCTTATCGATTGGACACGCCAAGACTCGTTGACCGACGCGGCAGTCGTGGCAGGCAGCCAGCACAGCTTGGAGCGATCCGCCTCCGGGCTCCAAATTTTTATCCAGTTCGAGCCTTTCAAAAATGGGAATTTCGTCGCTTCTGGGCCTGTTGATGTACATCCCAGGGATCAACATGATGAGAAGGTCTAGGATATGTTGGTAAATCCAACAGGCAGAACGAGGTGGCCTTCTGCCTTTAAATCCTACGGTGTATGTAGAATATCTGCTCCAATCGGAATACTTGGACCGTACAGTCGCCTGACCCTCAAAGAGCGAACAGCCTCATTGCAAGCCATTTTTCGGCATCGGTCGCCCCTGTTGCGCCGCTCAAAGCACGAGCAGCCTCTCCACGCTCAATAATGAGGTCACTTAACTTATTTAGTGCCCCTACCTCGCCAGATGAACGTGATGCCTCCCTTAGAAGTAACAAAACGCAATTTTTTCCAGTACGAAGCCCCCTTTGCTTTTCGGCCCTTTTACGAAGCCCAGCTTGCCCCCGGGGAGACCTGTGCTGGGGCCTGATCAAACAAAATGGTGCGAATTTCGTAAATGGCGTTTGGACGTCATTTTTGGCGACATTGTTGTGAACTCATGTGCATTGCGCATCAAAACGCGTGAACCCTCTTCAAACTAAGGAAATACGCCAAAAAAAACCTCTCCCTCCATGATTTTCCTTGATTTTCCGCTTTCTGGGCCAAAAACCCGTGAAACGTAAAACGGAAGCCCAAAGATGGGCGCTAAACGGAAAGCGTAGAACGGAAAACGGAAAATCCCGCACACCTCTAGTCAGAAAGTGGATTTACATGGTGATGTGTGATGAAGAGTGCTCGAGCAAGGCGCGCACAAGAAGTCCGGAGTTGGTCAGGCGACCAGACTGGTAAAATACACGCAACTCATAAGGAAAATTTCGTATTCAAACTCAATTAACTACTATTTTCGCTTCTATTTCAATTTCCTAAGGATTTCATAGGCGCAAAACTTTTGCACATATCTCAAGTGGCTGCCCCACCCCAATTCCTAGCGACCCGTAGGGGCATTAGTAATTAATAAGTCTTGCAAACATATTGTTTGGGTGTGAGGACTGAAATCTAAATTGTAGAAAACCGTATCAAAACCTGCATTTGGTGAGCGTACTTCATGTCATGTCAGCAATTACCGAAAAGGCAACTCTTTAGAATAGGCCCTTTGATCTGCTCGACTCTTCAAAGTGCAGAGCAACGAACGAAATAAGATGAGATAGAGAATGTTGCGTAAATGGGAAGTTTGAAAGAAGGGTGATGAAGGATAATTCGCACTTTTTTGCTGAGTTCTTATTGCATTCTGGAAAACGCTTGTGACATCGTAGAAGGGCACATGTGCCTCTCGAGGAAGCGTTTTGTAATAGCAGGTCATATAATTCTCAAATACATTCATTGTTCGTAATCCACTTTTATAAGATTGTGCAACCACTATGCTCAAGTCTCGCTGGGTTTTTTTTGCACGCAGTACAAGAATATATGTCACAGAGAAAGTAGATCTTTTATTACACGTTACCATAATACTATAGTTCATCAATAAATGAAGTTGGCTGATGAGCATTACGTACAATCACTATACATGCATGTATTTCGGTATTCACGTTAAAGGAGAAACAAGCGTTCGCTTTCCACTACACACTGGGCTACAAACTAATGAGAATCCAAGGACGTGAGATCAGGAAGTGGATATCCGAGTAGTCTGTAGTCATGATAGAACATACGAACGATGATCTCCATCAGGTATGGACTGCTCCGGAGACGTTGTTCGAGAAACAGGCGCGACGCCGACTTCACAGTGCTGTGCACTGTTCGACCGGACCGCAGTGACTCAGAAATATAATTTATGGAGGATTCGCTCACCTAAATGACGCTTGATATCCATTATGTTGTACAAAAAAAGGATATACTCTTCAGATCAAATGCACTATCAAGCACTTTTAGCACATATGCCTCCTGCTTTCTGTTGGCTCTCATGTATACCAATTATTCCTATATTATTTCTGATTCCTTATTTGGTCATATGTTTAGATACCTAGCGTTTCCAATTCACTCTCTAGCATGGTCACTGGATACCGATTTGCCCTGCATAATGACTGCGAGAGGTGATAGCACACGATATGAGGATCTTGTATATCTTGCCGCATCTTGCCGAATAAGTCGTGTTTCAGTGAAAAACATTCCCAAACACTCATGCCCCACCTTGTACAGGAAGCTCCAAATGTCCGCAGTCAAGAGGGGCGTGGCCACGACGCGGCCTTAGGCAGACACAGGCGCTCTGCATGCTGCCACTGGTTGTCTGCAGAATCAGAGAAGCCAGAGGCAGCATAGAGAGCGCCTGTCTCTCATCAAGGAGCCGCGTCGTGGCCACGCCCCTCTTGACTGCGGACATTTGGAGCTTCCTGTATATATCTATGCATGAGTCAGAAAAATTGTTGAAGAACTTACGTTCTGCTTTCTTAGTAAATAAGTTAGATCTTCCAATAAGGTTTCACTTGGATCGCTTGAATACCGTATGAACTTATATTTGTTCAAGTACTTCCTCATATTGCAGCGCCTGAAACGTGAAATTAATCGTTCTTTTTCACTCTCCGTCCTTCTATAACTTTTTAGTTCCGATCAAACATACGTAATCTGATCAGACAAATTAGAAAAAAAACACTGAACCTCCAATTTCACCACGCAAGAATCGAGTCGGTATAATTTGATAGCTTCACCATGAACAGTCATAAGAATGGTATGCGTACCTTTCAGCCAGAACTCGTAACTGTTAAATAACCCAATAATTTTTTTTAAGTTGATTGGAAGCGCGCTTTGTGAATAAGAAGAATATCAATCCATCACAGGACAAAATTTCTTTATCCGTCGCGCACAGGTAGATCTTTCTGACGATGCATCTACCAACAAATCAATCCCAATAAGTTAGACCCGTCTAGGAACATTCATGTACTCCATACCAGTTCTGAGGAAACACATGAATGTCTTCCATAGTCAGGTGTGGTTTTTCCAATTTCATCTGTTCGGCCTTTGCGTAATCTTGAGACCTAAAATTTTAATAAAAAATAGATTAAAAATCACTCAAATAAAACAATTTAAAATACGAAAATGTGCGTAATAGGGAAAACTTGTGATAATTTCAAGGTGAACAAATATATAAAGGCTTGCCTGAGATACTCGTTCTCTAAAAAGCATGTCATGTTGCTACCACATCCAAAACAAGCGTCGCCAACTCTGAAACATTCGAGAGATACTCTTTAGATAATGAGACTCATTTTGTTCCATATATTAGATTGCTATATAAGTTTCCGCTGAAAATAAAAACCAGATAACAATAGGTAACAATTGAAGTATGCACAACAACAATCGGTGGACTTTAGCGTTTTTACAGCTCGACTCCGCTGGTCCAGAAATCCGCGGGCTACGAGGCAAAGAATTGAGGCGGGCAGTGGTGGAGGTGACAGACTTTGGGCATTCTTGTGATCTGATAACCTGCACTCTGTTAGAGCCAGATTTGTGCTACATAAGCACTGTTAAGAATTCCTCTGGCAGATCTTTTCTTTTACAGAGAGTTCGACCAAGGAAATTGAAGCGCCCTCAACAGTGTGGCAAAATGGTATGATATCCACAGAACGCTTGCAACTTGCCATAAAATAATACCGACTAGTGTCCTCAAATGGTTGATGTTAGCAGTCACAGTGGAAAAATCCCACTTTAATTCGCTTCAATTCCAGAGGTAAAAATGGCGTAATTTAAATTTTGGGTTACCAAGTTTGGTGCCTGTGGTTGGGACTGCTCGCCAATAAAATGGAGAGGATGTACCGGAAGAAAAAGAATGGCCTCGAGATTATTTCACCCTACATAGGTTAGCCTCATGCAACGCTGTGGTCCTGATATTATTCGTGCAAATGCAGTTACCGCATCTGCATTCTTGGAGGGTTCACTCCGAAGTTACCTACATTTTCAAAACAAGATGGAAAAATATGATCGACAGTCCGAAATGTTCGCAAGATTAAGCGCTTTGAAATTGTATATGAAGATAAGCAAAATCTAATCGGGAGTCATCTGTTACAAGGGCAATTTTTACTAGCTGCGTGCGTCAGTCGCACGCACCCATATGCGAGGGATTTTCTGTGGGTCATGATGAGGCAAAAGTGGGTGGACAATTTATTTATTTATTTATTTATTTATTTATTTATTTATTTATTTATGTTACCAATCAGAAAAATGGGGATACTGCTTTGAAAAGGTATAGTAAGACATTCGATTGATTATGAAGTAAATGGTTAAAGTATTGTTGACCGCTCGAAGAGTTCCACAGCCGGATTCCCCCAGATACATGGAGACAGCGAACTTACGGGCGGAAGTTAGCTGACAATAACCCGCAATTTAAAAAAGATGGTGTTCTTCGAACAGGCCCAACAATGCATACCAACAGTTAATCAGCTGACAACGACTGCAAAGTCTAACAGGGCGCAGAAAAATCAGAAGACATTAGACGTACGAAAAGAGGAGACAAGGAAGAAAAGCAAAGCACAATTGTAGTGAGAGAAAAACATGCTAGGTTAGTCTTTTGATCAGATGGCGCGATTGCAAGTGCTGGATCAGGTGTAGCTGGAAAGATGACGCTTTCCTGTATCTGAATAAAACCGCATCTAACGTGTTCCATAAGGACTGGACTCTGCAAAGGAACGAATTTTTATACGAACTAGAGTTAGCCTTGTCTGGACGAACTTTAAAGACGTGACCCCTTGTTAAGTTATTAGTAGGCGACATCTCAAAGAGATCAGAAATTTTAAGATCCATCTCTAGAGTGGTCAGTTTGTACATTAAAGTCAAATCGGAAATGAGTCTGCGGTCTTCTAATGATAAGGCCCCTAGTTTCTTGAGTCTATCCGTATACGAGACCCTGAACATACCCCTTCTAGCAAAACACCTATATGTAAATGATTTCTGTACTTTCTCGATTTCATCAATCTGTGAGGCTTTTGCAGGAGACCATATGAACGAGCAATATTCAAGTATAGGTCTGACATAAGCTATGAACAGTTTGAAAAGAAGTCTAGGGTCTCTCGATCTAAATGCTCTAAGGATGAAATTAGCTCGGCATTGGGCTTTGGAGACCACATCGGTTATGTAGCAACCAAAGTCCAGCTTATTAGTGTAAGTCAACCCGAGGTCACGAACAACGTCAGTACGGACAACCGTCACCCCGTCTAGAGTAAAACTCACATTAGGATGATTATTACCGAGGCTCATAGTCAAAGTTTTTTCAGTCGATATATCAAGATCCCACTTTTTAGACCATTTTGATACGGCATCCAGAGCTGTTTGCATGCGCTCAACATCATTAATTGTATAAATCTTACAGTCATCCGCGTAAATGGAGCAGAATACACCGGAAGGTAGTGCTTCTGGAAGGTCATTGATATACAGAAGAAACAGCAGCGGGCCAAGGCAGGTCCCCTGAGGGACTCCGCTGGAAGTGGAATAGCTGCGAGATCTCACATTTTTGATGACGACGGCTTGAGTCCTATTGCTTAGAAATGCTTCAAGAAAACGATGCAAACAACCATGTATACCGAAAGATCGAATTTTTCCCAGCAACAAAGGTATCGATACAGAATCAAAGGCTTTGCGGTAATCAATATAACAAAGAGAAATGAAATTTCCCTTGTCCAATTCCTTCTGCCAAAGAGGAATCGTTGACAGCAAAGCCGATGCTGTAGATCGCTTTGTTAGAAACCCATGCTGGAATTTAGAAAGAATCCCGTTATCAACGAGAAACTTGGTGATACCACCGCAGAGCAAACGTTCCATCACTTTGCTTGTGGAGCATGTCAGGCATATAGGTCGATAGTTTTCGACTTTATTTCTAGCACTTTTCCTTTTTTATAGATAGGTCGGACAAGACCTAACTTCCATATGCCGGGAACTTCTCCAAGTAGTAGAAATCTATCGAAAAGTAGAGTAAGAGGAGTAACCAAACCCAAAGCGGCTTTCTTAAGAAAAATGTAGGGAATTTCGTCAGAAGTGGATCTACGATTTGGCAATTTGCGCAGTACACTGTATACGGACTGACTGGAAATATCAACCCAATCGAGTAAGGCGTGAGTCTGACAGTCCATATCAAACGAATTATCCTTTGGTTTTTTGTAGACACTCTCGAAATAAGCAGCAAATAGGTCAACCTTCTCCGACTCATCTGTTGCTATGGACTCACCGTTGATCAAAATGGGAATGTCATCTAATAATTTTAATTTGTTGTTGCAAAATTGGAAGAATTTTTTGGAGTTACGAGATTTGGCAATTTTCTCCTCTGTACTAGCAGATAAACTTGCAAGTTTTCTCCTAAGCCTGCGCGCATATTTTTTATAAAGACTACTTCCGAATTTGTTCACATTTCTGTGAAAGAAGTTAACTTTAGCTTTAAGTAAAAGTAATTTTCTGGGCAGTCTTGCTTCACCTACATTTGAACGAGTCAGGGAATATACTTCCGGATAAGGTTATGGCAAACAGAGACGAAGTTATTATAGATAACATCTGCTGTCTCTGAAGAATTGAAGAAACTGACCCAGTCTACGTGCGATAATTCAGAAACAATGGCATCATATTCCCCTTGCGCGAAATTGCGAGAAATAAGAGATTCTATGGGGTTCTTACACTTACTAGTTACACGAAAACAAATACAATTATGGTCTGAGGTGCTAAAGGGTGGTAAGACTTCGACATTTCGGATAGAAGATGGGTTAGAAGTTAGAATTATATCAATGGTATTTAGTCCGTGCGTTGGTTTGTTCACAAGCTGCACAAAATTATTTGCTATAGCGAAATGGAGAAGTTTCTTAGAGCTAGAAGAGGGGTAGGTATCGCGATGGGTCATTCTATCCCAGTAAATAAGGGGGAAATTGAAATCTCCCAAAAGGATAACGGTAGAGGTCCATTCTGTTAGAAGCTCGTCAACGAAATCTATGAAACTAGCAAAGGGGACAGGACTGCAAGATGGACTTCGATATGAAGTGATAACAAGCAATTTCTCGCCTTCAGCATCGATTTCAACAGCAATAAATTGGAAAAATTCGGAGAAATTTCTAGCAGCGACCAATGTATGGGGTATGAGTTTGTGAATTAGAACAGCAACACCGCCTCCAGGGCGAGGGCCCTCCCTGTCGCACCGGTAAACATTATAGTTATTATTGAAACTCAGGGTGGCGTCGTGAATTAGATGTTTTTTGCACCAGATTTCAGTGATGAAGATGACGGATGGTTTCTGCGATAAAAGAAAGTTCAAATCTGGTACTTTATTCACTATAGAGCGAGAATTAAAAAGCACAAGTCGATTAGTTAGGCTACAAGACTGAGGAGAAATGGGGATACCGCACACAGTGATATGTGAGGTATCCTCGTACTTATCCTAGCGCCCTGACGACGTTTGTTGCTGTTCGATGGCGGAGCTAATGGAGAGACCATAAGTAGCAGGTAAGGAACCGAGTAAAGTTGGAGTGACAACGATTTCCGTGTCATCCAACCGTTGGGGTGAAATCAGATTCGCCATAGAAGAGTTGGTTTTAAGAATTTGAGTACCATGGCTATTACCTGCTCCTGAACCACTACCACTGAAATTGTTCTTAGATGGAGAGCTAGGCAGTGGGCGCGGGTTCCTGAGTTTATGGATGGATAGGTCACGGACCAAGTAAATTAGTTTACCCTCTTGGTGGTTTAACATACCTGCTTTCTTGCGCAGCGCCCGATCATACTCCAATTCCTCTTTTGTGTAGTCATTGCGTGCATAAGAATGCACGCAATGTTTGGTGAGAGTGAGCCTGCCTTTCTTCATGTACACCAGTAATGTGTCCCTCAGTTCTTGATTGCGGAGAGTTATTTTGATGATACGAGGGCGACGGTAGTGAGGATCATTGCGGATCGGTGGGTGGCGACGAACGTCGATTTGCCGGTAACGCCATTCAGCAAGAAGGTCTTCATTACCAGAAGATTCTATGACCTCCTTAACTGCCTCTCCATCAAAGGCGACGGTGGCCGGCTCATCGATCTGTTCGTCAATACCCACCCACGTGATCCTGCAGGATTTCTCAGCTACCGTCCTGGAATCCCTTCTGAATTTGACGAGTGTGCTGTAAAGGACAGGCCCAGTAGAGTCATGGTTACAGGTTGAGATGTTACGTTCCTCTAAATCTTTCAATTTATTGAGGATGGAATTTTGAGTCTCTTGAATCTGACTGAGAAATTCAAAAAACCTATCAAATTTGGAGAAATACGTGTCCCACCTCATCAATATCTGTTCCAGCCATGGGGGAATTTGAGCAGACGGTGCATCGGCTTTAGCCTTCCTGGGAGCCATTGTTAGTAGGAGAAGCAAGAATACCAGGCAACCTCTCGCGATGAGATCAGGAGGGGGTATGAGATCAGGAGGGGGTATGAGATCAGGAGGGGGTATGATGAGATCAGGAGGGGGTATCAGATCAGGAGGGGGTATGAGATCAGGAGGGGGTATAATGTGTCTGCGATTGGTTCATTCGAACCGTCGCCCCGCCCTTCAGGACCTACTCGCACTAATTCGCACCATAGCTGCCCATGCAAATTTGAATGTGAGTGTGGACGAGTCGACGCCGAAGAGCGGGAAGACGCCGCCCCATTTTGCCTCATTATGACCCACACCCCTGCATTTGACCTGCTGTGATCCTACGGGGATAGCAGGATTAAGGCAGGTCATGTTCTATTGCAAAGGGTGACTACAAAAATAGTTCAAAAATGACTTCGCCGGGCATGTATGTGCTCCCTGCACCAGCGCTCGACGAGCCGGGCATCTGCGACGAGACGGATTTTCCGCATCGGCACGCGATCGCATCCCACGCATCCTCCCTGGCCAAATGGTACACTGGAGCACAGTTTTAATCGGACCTCGGCTGGCCAGACAAGTCCCGTAGGGCTCGTCTAGTCTCCGCCACTGTGGAGACTAGACTAAGCTTTCACAGCCGTCTGTCGGCTTATATACACTTCGATTGCCACGCGTGGCAATGGAGAAAAAAAACAGGGTGCATGTTAGCCTGCATATTACCTGCCTCATGCGGGCTTACAGCAGGTTTTTCTGCTTCATCCGCACCCTCAGCGAGTATTCCTACCCCACCCGCAACTACCTGCCGGAAGCCTGCATCGGCCAAAAGTGGGCGGGTTCATCAGCGCTCCAAACGCCGGAATTTCTGGTATGCTGTTAGCTGCCAATTCGCCCACATCACAGCCAAATCATCGATCGATACCAGGAAGATAACGGTGAAATGTGATATGCAGATTAGAGATGGTTGCGTGGAGTGCTGGCAAGCGTGGCAGCCTCTGGATCCCCGCGTGCGTGGGCGGACTTGTCGTTTCGGACATGCTGTAACTGCATTTTAACAATGATGCTTTTCATAACAACCAACCGCAGGCAACGATCAATGAAACCGGAAAGAAATCGATCGACCGGTTCGCGGGTGATCATGATGAACCTCCAATCAGACAGGTTATGGATATTCAGGCTCTGCAACATTCCATCGACGGTTTTAAATCTGTTTTCGTCCTGACACAACCTGAATACAAAAGTGTCATGATTTCAGTTGAGTCACGTGCTCAATGACGGTCGACTGTCTTAACAGCGTACCCAATATCCGACAACTCCCTGAGAATGTTGCGACCAGCACTGATGAACTCCTTTTCACGGGAGAGGTAGCAGAAAATTGCTGACATCACGGTGGACATACTTTTCTGGATTATGCACGACATCATATGATAATTCGGTGCTGCCTGTAAATGGACTTTAACAACTAAGATTTCACTGATAGTATAAAGCACAAAATGGTGGAAATGAAATGCAATTGCGGGTACTTGTTTTAGAAGAATGACATGCTGAATTTTGAATTTCCACACCTACAAGTCATTACGTACATCACTCTTCACTACTCAAGGTTCGTACGTATGGCTCGACTACGAAAACTAGCAAGAGTATGGACGGTTATGACAACAGGGGGTGTGGATGCGCAAATAATCAAGTGCTCCAAGTCGCATATCATGCGGCACAGCGAGAGATTCCAAGCCCATCGGATTTTTTATATGCACATACATATGTGAATCCAAAGTTAACAAGGGTGAAGCAGACAAATTGTAGGGAAGTGAGGATGGATTGGCATTTTTGTCAAAATGGTGACAGATGGCAAAAGTTTCAGAAGCTAAGTTATCAAAAGTCGTGATAATATACAACGGAAAATAAGCTCATACAAAGAATTGTGCCCGTTTCATAAATCAGTTCGAAAAAAAATGTCGACCCACATCCGATTTGTGTTTTTCAGTTTGTGCTTCTTCTGCTGCAAGCTTCTGCTGAAGTGCTGGTCAGTTTTACGATACTATTGTATGTTGTTTGAAGTGCGAGCACAACAGTGTTCAAACGCTCGATATATTGATCGTCCTCTGAGCCACCACGCCTACTGTTTCTCAGGAAATTCGTACAGGATTCGCCTAGGATGGCACTACAGAAATTCCAGAAAACGTCTGCAAATCTGCAGTGGAATTTGATGCACGGCACCTCCACAGAAGAACCTACCTACGTCGACCACCTGATCCCTGAACACCTCTGCTACCTCCGCTCCACCTCCTACCACGTTTACAATTGCCTCTCTAGGCAAATATAACACTGCTGGTCACAGGAACTGGTGAAAGAAATGAATTTTCAACGCATTCAAAAGTGCGTTGGTGTAGAGATAGGGTTGCGGGTATAATCATTAAGGTGTACAGCACCTAGCATCGCCAAAGATTGGTGACTTCATTTTCGATACGAATTGATTGTGGTCGGGTAGCGATGATCAGTCGCCAACTTCGGGCCGCCCACAATCGATATGTATTAAAAATGAAGCCGCCACTGCGACGGCGATACTAGATGCTCTACTCTACGAGTAGTATACCCGCAACATAAAGTAACATGCGACGTTTCCCAACTTTAATGACCATCCCATGAGTTGTAGTCGTCGTAAAACTGTTTGTGAGAGCAAGCGGTGCGGCCATCGTCAAACTGCATGAATTATTGGGTTTTCATCATTTCATCCGCAAGCATTAGCAAGTGTCATAGTAGGCCGAGACCTTCTAGATGGGTACTTGTTAATGACTGTTCATTAGTTTGTCTGACGGTCTTCTCAGACCGAGTTATAATTATGTACAGTGTGTTTTTCCGGGAGTAAACATCGCGCGCGATCTGATCCATTCCAATAGATCAAATTCTCAGTCGAAAGACCACGTGAGAGCGGAGGTTCCAGCAATTCGCACGTAGCCTTTCTACCGGGTCCGCAATTGCACCGATCTTTACTCCCGAAAAAACACCCTGTACCAGTGACGGACGCAGAAAGTGGGAGGAGGGGGGGGGGGACGTGGGAAAAAACTAGAGTCTCCGCCACTTTGAGGGCCCAGATGGAAAACAAAATTGTGATAACACTATTAATTATAATAATAATTGACTAAAAGTAATAAAAGCAAGTAATTGGAAATAAAATGACGCAAGAATTTTATTTGTTCTCTAAAGCAATTTCAGAGAACTTGGAGACACTTTCTAGGGGGAGGGTGTTGGCCCCACCCAGCCAGCACCCTCTCCCCCCCCCCCTTCTCCACCATCGCTATGTGCCCATGATTAAGGCATAGAAATTTTTAGGGCGCTACGTCTGCTCTCGTCTCTACCACTGTTGTCCAGAGCCGATGAATATCTGCCAGAGATGACGACGTGCTCACTGATATAATACATATGAGCATCACAGAAAGCTTCGATAATATCAACTTGAACGTATCATAAGTGAGGTGACAAACCACAATAAGAGGACGTATCCTAGCGAATGGCTGTACACAACAAGCATTTCCAGACTGACACATTTCCTCAGCGGCAACACCGACGAATTTACGAGAAGGTAGTGGCTGGAAATTTTTCGCGTGACTCTGTGCATGATTGAGATCGTGGTTGACTTCCTCACTGATGGAAATTGGATCTAATAAATTCATCTAAATAAATACCAGGGAACAACTCACATCCGAGTTGTTCTGCTTGATGCTGTCCAAATCATCAAATGTGGTTCCATTTTCAATAGTTAATTCTTGCATCCTGTAACTCTCTTCCACCTTTCTGACTTGTTCTTCCGAAAGAGGCTGAATAGCAAAAGTTGGGGAATGTAAGTGGAGCCTCCAAGCTATGAGCAAAGCTTCTCCGGTAGGTTTGATGCATCGTGTAGGACAAGTAACAGATTTACGGGGAAAATGTAAAAGAAATGGGAAAACTTGATATGAAAATATTATTGCACCGGCTCGCTAAAAGCATCACTCAAACACCTAAAGAACCTTACACTACGTCAGTTCTGAATGCATGAACAGAGTCGCATGTCTCGCTAAAAAGAAGAGCATTCCCATTCTTATCTTATGTTCCTTCTGGTATAATATATGATAATATATGCAGGACCGGAAGAAGAAAAAGCTAACCCGTATGTTAAACAAAATTCCCAGTATTCCTCACCTGATTAGATGAAATATTATTCGAATATGGACTCTCTTTAGCATGAAATACGTTGACCTTCTCCTCAGCGTCTCCATTATTGTACACAATCGTAATTACGAAAGCAGCAACAACTGCCACAGCAAACAGGAAAGCCAAGCGGTACCTCCTTTCTTCAGATAATCCTTGACTGCAAATAGTTGGGTATCAGCGGTTCGACAGTACTACAGTGTTTTCCAGAGATCTACTGCGTCTTGATTGATTACAGACCCAGAGACCAACTCGTTCTGATCCTCCTAGATGGCAGGAATTTACGAAGCATTAACCAAATAAGCCAGCGTTTTTATCCTGTACGCTACATTGTGGTAGAAGACGCTAGAGACATGAAAGTGGTTTGCTATCCTGGTTTTGCCTTGTTATGATTCATGAATCCTAACCCAGGTTTTCTATGTCTCGGTTCATACTAAAGGCTGTTTGACGAGGCTTTCCTTGATGGTTCAGAATTACCTCACCCTATAATGGAAAAGAACTAACCCCACCTATCCCACCGGAAAAGTTTGGGGTTATAAGAGCAGGCCAATCGTACCAGGGCTAACTACATCTCTATGTTGACCAAACTCAATTCATAAAGTCTTTTTCAGATTTTTATAGCATCTTTTTTATGAAAGCATTCGTCAAAGCATCATCCGTCAATGCGTTCACACTATAAGATAAAAATAAATAAACCTTGTTTATCTTTGTCAATGAGACGACCTCATAAAACCCTCGCTTTGTGGCTTGGGAGAAAAGGTAAAAAGTGGCACAAAACAATCAGTCTCGTGCCCAATTTGGTAATAAATGGACAACAATCGTTTGAGCTCCATTTGGAACCGCACAGATTTTCAACGCAGAATAGACGATATCCAGGTCAGTACTCGCCCTTTACCTACAACTTTAACCTTCTGATGCTAATTTAAGGACTCAGGTTGGATATTAAAGATTACAATAGTCAGCATGTGCTAACAATCTTCTGCAATCAACTTGAGGTCGTCGCCAATGTGCACATATCACTTCAACGAAGAATCAACATCTAACCTTTTGAAATACTGGCGAGATGCAGCTGTTCCAAGACCAGCGTCTTCTTCACTGCATTGAGGTACCGAAGCATACCTGCAATGTGGTCAATAGAGCAAAAAATTACGGAAACAACATGGATTCAGGAAAGTGATATTGCTTCATAGCTGGCGAAAGAGTAAACTTCAGGTCCTAATCGTTCCCTGCGCGGGTCTCAGGTCTCTTGGAAGAGCATGTTTTCGTAGAACACGAGACATTTGTTTTCTCAGAACTCCAAAGGAATCCTTTAGAAAATTATTTAAGAAAAAAAGGCAACGCTTTGGACTGCAACCGTCTGTGTGCCACGATATATGACTTTACTAGGCGTCTTAGGGTCTGATTTATGGCAGATGGAGGATATTTCCGAACGCTATTTAGTCTTTTGGCAGTAAGCATTTATTATATGACCAGTCTGGCCGTCCGGCTAACGCCGGACTTCCAGACCTCTACTGATGCTCGCTTCGCTCGCATACTCCGCATACGATGCAGAAAAAAGATGGATTAGTAGACCCTGTATCCCCCCGTGTAAGTCCATCGACTTTTGGAAAACTCTCGATCGCGTGAGCGGTAGCCTTCCTCCACGTCGGAGAAGTAATTTCTTTTGATTGGCCCTAGTGGCCGTTGTTAATTGGACGTAGCCGATTCAGTGAAAATGCTCTCTTAAAGTAATCTATCTTTCGCAGGTTGTTGTGGTAACTTAAGTGATAAGGGTCTGCCCATGTATAAAAACAGAGTGAAGGGTGGGGTCGATTCAGTACAAATGGACTGGAATGAGGAGGGGATACGGATTGGAATAACGTGAACCTAGGTCACATAGGTAGAAGGAATAGCCGGAACGGGTGCCAGGGCACCATTCATAAAGAAATTTACCTAAGACGTGACGAACTTCCTTTTCTGGACGCGAGCGCCCTTATCACAAGGCTGAACATGCGTTTCCCCACCTTTGGGCGCCGGCGCACCCTTATCACAGTGGTGGCCCTATCTCCCCTATTTCTGGGCGCCGGCGCACCCTTGTCACAGTGGTGGACCCGTCTCCCCCACTTTTGGGCGCCGGCGTACCCTTATCACAGTGGTGGACTCGTCTCCCCACTTCTGAGCGCCGGCGCACCCTTATCACAGCGGTGGACCCGTCTCTCCCACTTTTGGACGCCGGCGCACCCTTATCACACCGTTGGACCCGACTTCAAACGTTTCCCCACTTTTGGACGCCGGCGCACCCTCCCACTTTTGGACGCCGGCGCACCCTTATCACACCGTTGGACCCGACTCCAGACGTTTCCCCACTTTTCGACGCCGGCGCACCCTTATCACACCGTCGGACCCGACTTCAAACGTTTCCCCACTTTTGGACGCCGACGCACCCTTATCACACCGTTGGACCCGACTTCAAACGTTTCCCCACTTTTGGACGCCGACGCACCCTTATCACACCGTCGGACCCGACTATCCCCACTTTTGGACGCCGGCGCACCCCTATCACAGTGGTGGACTCGTCTCCCCACTTCTGAGCACCGGCGCACCCTTATCACACCGTTGGACCCGATTTCAAACGTTTCCCCACTTTTGGACGCCGACGCACCCTTATCACACCGTCGGACCCGACTCCAGGCGTTTCCCCACTTTTGGACGCAGGCGCACCCTTATCACACCGTCGGACCCGACTCCAGGCGTTTCCCCACTTTTGGACGCAGGCGCACCCTTATCACAGTGGTGGACTCGTCTCCCCACTTCTGAGCACCGGTGCACCCTTATCACACCGTTGGACCCGTCTTCAAACGTTTCCCCACTTTTGGACGCCGACGCACCCTTATCACACCGTCGGACCCGACTCCAAACGTTTCCCCACTTTTGGACGCCGACGCACCCTTATCACACCGTCGGACCCGACTCCAAACGTTTCCCCACTTTTGGACGCCGGCGCACCCTTATCACAGCGTTGGACCCGTCTCTCCCACTTTTGAGTACCGGCGGGGCCTTGCCACAGCGTTGGACCCGTCTCCCACTTTTGGGCGCCAGCGCAGCCCTTCTGTGTTGACTTCATTGACGGACCCGTTGCACACTGTCCAACCTTCTCCTCGATCTCATCCCTACCCCACTCAACCATACCACACCCATTCCTAGGCTTTTATATGATCTCACAATCACGATCACTGACCAATTGTAGAATTTCGTAACGGTCTGACACACATACAGACAGACATGAAAACAGACTTAGCCCGTTATTATAAGTCATGATATTGTTCCAAATCATATCGAAATTCTTTCTTATTGCCTGTAATTTTTTCTCAAAGTATTTTCTGGTCCATCCTCTGTAAATACTTAGCTTATATTTATATGGAATAGATGCTCATGTTACATTAAAAAAACAATGGCAACAGAAGGCCATTGATGTCTGTATAAGTGAAAAAGTAACGTATCGTCTTTGTATGTGCGGCTTTTTGCTTCGGCTATTAAAAGTCAGAACTTGAGTTAATTTTTATTCTGCAGAGACCAGAGGATAAATGGGTGCAGGATCAGCAGTGGAAGAATTAAAAGCAGAAATGGAGTGGAATGCCCTGCACAAAAAAGAGCCTTGTTGTGGAAACGGTGCAACGTACCTCATATTTGCAGCCGAATAGACAATGCGTTAAAACTGCGTAGCTTATCTTGGCACATCTTCTATGCGAACAACGACCACCTAACCGAGATACCGAGATAATATCTCAAGATAGCGTAAGGGTTATGGTGTAGATTTCTTACCTTCTAATTCTATCCTCATTTTCATTTCACTTGTTTCGGTTCACTATTTATTATTCACTACAATGTCTACTCATGTGACATGCTTTGCAAAGTGCTAGTTAACGCTGAGCTCGTAGCTAAATGTGAACTGCAGTTTGAGGCTAATTGCTGCTACATTGCCACCAGAGCCGTTTCCCAGCATTGCTCACATGCCAGCTGTGACTTGAGATTGTCGCCAAATCCTGAAAAAAAAAACATCGTACGTAATTGTATATATCAAACTAGATGAACAGGAATCTGTGAACAAAATGGTTGCATACAACGCCGGATGTCATTTTAAGAGGTCCTGACACCTTCAAAGGGCAATGCTTGTTTTTTTTTTTGCACAACCCTGTCGACTAGTGACCGAGCGCTCTCTGACTCCATTTTTGGATGTTGATGTTCTACAACAGATCATCGAATATGCTGCATGACGGACTAGCTGATTCAAGACGATGTAAACGAGCCCATGTATTCCTCAAATAGGCTCTCCAACACCATTAATTTCATAACAAGAATGTTACAGCTCCTAATCCAGATAACTAGACAACTACTACTGCGATGGCGCCCACTATGCTCAGCTGCCAAACCACGTTTCCAATTACCACCAAGTAATATGCCGTTTCGAAGAAGTTCAAATAGACATACAAAAGAGGTGGGATTGCCGAACAAGTGCACATACGAAGAGCTCACAGAAGTAACTAAAGAACAGTTGTAGAAAATACGAACTACCCTTCTTAATATTTATTAGAATGTAAAACTATGGATGCGCGCTGTTTTCAAAGGCCTTCATGGGCTCGTTGATGAACACCTGCTGTAGAGCGTCTGATACTTCCTGAAACAGCAATGAACTCTAGAAAGTGATCGAGCAAAATTATGGATTTTCCACTCCCGTGCTATACAACTTTAGCCAGTTAAAGAGAGAAGCAGAATCGTGCAGCACTAAACTTCAAACATTTATAGAATATCTGCTCTTCTCTTCGATCACATTCCTGTAGAAACCGACTCCCTCAGAATACCTCAACATTGGGTAACTGAACCGAAAATTTGAATATCTTGAATATCGATTAAAGTTTTGATCGCAACCTAGGCTGTGAAGCCGTTCTTATGTTCACCGCCTAGCTATTCTAGACCTGGTGTGATCAGGCTGTCACTTGCTTCTGTCCATAGAGGAGAAAATTTTGAGAATGCTGTGGTCAGAATTTGGACGAGTCACTGTTTTGTCCCATGATGCAGCGACTTCATTCAAGGAGGTCCACGTTATCGGGGCAGAACACGGCGAGGGTCACATCGAGCCCGTCGACATGGCCAAATCTGTAGAGCCACGCATTAGCTTACGCAGTTCTGATCACTAAGCATGAACGAAGCAATTTTGTTTCTTTCGAGGATATCTGCCAACTCAAATCCATTCCGTGGCCATTTCTCTCGGCGCGGCTGTCCTATACATTTTCTCGGATTTGCCCATAGTCAGCTTCGAAATTTCATTTCAACTTGCTCTAATCATAATCTAAATGAGCGAGCATGACTCAGACTTATGTACTTTCTACTTATCTATTATTTTCATGTAGCTTTCCCTATACGGTGAGAAAAGTAATATCTGTGGATCACATGTAAGATCTAAGGTAATAGAAACCAACTTCAAGATGGTGTTGTTGCGAGAACTTCTTTCACAGTAGCTCAAAGGACCGGCTTTTTCCAGGATTGAGGGTGATATTCATTTATTGAAAATCAATGCAGAGTTGGATAAAATTTCATTTCTATTCCATGCTAGCGGAGAACAACAAGCATCCTAGAGCGGAATTACTACAGGAATTGTTATTGTTTTCGATAACGATTACATACCAACAAGATGTGAATTTTTCCACTCTTTTCTCACTTCGAAATTCTTCCCATTTCCTTGTGATCTTTCTTTGGATGCAAATTTTTGAATTTGGCGAACCAATTACTCCCCATAGCTTTGTTCTTCCTCACGAGAAGAGAGTTAACTGTGGATTTCAGTGCTGGGTCTTTACTTTAAGGCGGTATTTATGGTTGATACACGTCAAATTTGACGCAGCGATACACAATGCAGAACGAAGAAGAGAAGAGAATTCTTGGAAGGATTCGAATGTTCCTGGTTTTGCCGTCGCAATGACCGCGTGAACAAACTGCGTTCTGTTTTCGCCGCATCGAGACATCGCGAAAACTTCGTGAAATTTCAGGCCGACGCGTCAGATTTGATGCTCATCAACCATAAATAGCGCCTAAACGTTTAGTAAACAGCATGAATGTAGTATTTTAATTTATTTTATTTATTTATTTATTTATTTATTACACCATAAGGTGTGCCACAATCAATCGTGGAGGAAAAAAAACAGCAAACGGAAAACTGTGGAAGTGAAAACACTGCTCTACCGAACAAGTAAATTAGAAAATGCAACAAAATCGCCTTCGCCGAGTCTTGGTCCATTTCTAGCTTTAATTTTGAGAGGTAAAGGATATATTTTAATGCCATAGTTGGGATTGGTTCATGATCAGGTGACGATTCTGGAACATAACTTCACCATCATATACAATTTTTTTGGTGCTACTCGTGGAGTACTAGTTCGTAGACATGAAATCCAAAAGCGGCAAAAACGATTGGAGGTCTGAAGGTATCGGAGAGGCCGTGGCAGTGCGAGCACTCGCGGGCGCGATCCGGCCACTGCGTCGCGCGGGGGCTTTTGCCTGCTCCCTTTCGGGCCTGAGCCGTGCACCCCTCCTTGACCGCCCAGGACCTCCCACCTTCCGGCGGGTGACCCCTGGCGACGCAACGCTTGGCGCGGACGCCCGGTCGCCGTGCTCAACGACTACCGCGGGACTCCTCCCCTCACTCCATCCACACCAATCTACTGCCTAGAAGCTGGCTCACAGGCGCCCGCCACGACGCCCAGTAACCACGTCAAAGTTTTCCAGCCATACGTGCTAGGTGGCCGTGAGAGAGCGTGTGCACTTGAGAGGTTCATGTGCGTTTAAGACAAAAGAGAGAAAGTGTCGATGCAGGAGGGAGCAGATAACGAGAAAGGCGAGAGAGTCCTCATTCCAGGAGAGCGCAATCGAATGATAACACAAGAAAATGCGTGTTGATTTGACGCAATGAACACAATAGCAACGAGCCTTCACTTGTCAATTACTCCTGTGCACGTTCAGGGCTGGACACCTCATTGGAAGGATGGGTAACCCATACCCTGGGATATGATTACCCCTAGATGGCAACTAGGTATAGACAGCGATATGTATGGAGTTGCATACTGATGTTTGCCAGGTGAAGAGTAGATTTGTTAGGTCAGCACAAACACCATGGGTAATCTCAGCGACACGTCCAGACCCATAGTGTATGCTCTCACTAGGCTATTTATTTTATCCCGGATAGTGTTCATTTCAAACGAACATCATATTCTCTAAAATGTTCTTCTTGTTGTTGTAACTGTCACCAGTTTGTCACACGAAGTGTTGTGGTCGCAGATGATGCTTCATGCTTACTTTAAAGTTCTTGGCAGGCAGAAAAACGCTGAGAGCATTTTCGCTGCTTTTATATCCTTTTTCTTACCCATGAAATTCTACCAAGTTTTTCTTTGAAAAATTATTTATTCTTTCATTTGTGAATGCTTGTGTGTCTTTTATTTGTAAACCATAAGCAACTTGATGAGTAGAAAATGGGTAACATATAATGGGTAGCTTCAATATAAATTTAAGGGACTGTAGCAGCACAATCTCAACACACTCTGATTTTCTCTTGTAAACCTTGTATAAAAATTGCTTTATTCTCACCAAAGATAAGAAAAAATAAGCAAATTTGTGACGATATTTAACTCTATACAGGATTCTTGGTGAATGTATCCAGATCTGGCAGACTGTACTTGAACAATTTGTAGTCGTTGTAGAACAGCCGTACAATCAGTTCCATCAAGTACGGACTGCTTCGCACCCGCCCTTCGAGATATGTCCGTGCTGCTGACGTCACGGTACTGTGAGCGGTTCGACCGGAACGAAGTGATTCGGCAATGTAGTTTATGGAAGACTCCGACACCTGGAACAAATGATAGTCAGTAGGCGACAGTAGGTTCTTCGGTACATTAGGTTAGTTTGGGTAAATCATGAGAACAATATTCATAATCAACACTATATGAAGATGTTCCAAATTCGAAAGGGTACAGTGGACGTCAATGACGGTGGCCCATCCGCGGCCTCGAGAAATACGCCGCGCAACCGCGCCCCGCGCGTCCTAAAAGATGTTTTCTGCTACAGTTATGTTACATCTAGCAGCTTTTCTACCCGATTTCAAGGACTTTTGACCAAATCGGGAAGAAAGCGATTAGAAATAGTATTCCAGCAACAGACGACACCGATCCTGGCGCGCGCGGCGCGGTCGCGCTCGAGGACGCGAATGAGCCACCGCCATTGACGTCCACTGTATGTCAGGAAGAGTGGAATTTGACACCAGCTTGGAATTGCTGGTTCATGAAGTCTACAATGACAACATAAATTGTTCCCACTCGCTAAACACATTGCAAACAAATATTTCCAAACAAACTCGTCTTAAACGTTCTCAAGATGTCAAATGAGAGACACATGGTTGTCCATATATTAGTCGACAATTATTACGAGTCGCATTATTTCATTTCTAACCAGGGAAGGACACTAGGGGAGGGGGGGGGGAACAACTCCCAAAAAATGTCTGTCATATGCAGTTTGTAACGCTGATCTCGAATCCGTCTTCGTTTTATTTGTTTTTTTTTGCAGCGGAACCCTCTGCAAAGAAGAACGGTCTCGAACACAACGACGAACCGCGAGCCATTTTTAGGCCTCTGAAGAAAACGATCCTGTCGAAACGTCAGGCCAACGTTACTACCTAACAACCTGGTTGGCACAGCAGCAATAGAAATCCTCTGCAAAGAGTTACGTGGGCGGATTCGAGCTTGCCCAAGGCAGTCAAAATTTATCTCCTCGGATATATTCTGGGATATATTCTGCAAAAATACCGTGGCAACCTATCCGAATCTACGAAAATTTCGGAGCAGGAATTCATTTCAGTTACGACAAGCTCGAAACAGTTTCCGCGCATATTTTTAGCAGAATATAACCCGAAGGTCAGATTTGGCCGGTCTAGACAAGCCCCAATCATGCCACGTAACTTTTCACAGAGAGCTCCGGAGCGGGTAAGGAAGTGCACATTTCACTACGAGTTGTCGAACCCCTAGTGTGCTTCACTGGGAACCAGTAACACCAGGGGAACTGATGACATTTCCAGGCCGACCAAACTACTTGATGAACAAAATTTAGATGCGGCCTACAACCGCACAATCCAAGGAAGGTTATCGGGCCACCCGGGATAATCTTGAGGTCGACCTGTACATATGCGGGACCAGATACTGGCTTAGTGACACCAGGCCACCTGAGAGGAATTACTGAATGACTTCAGGAATTTTATTTTGGTCGAAGAATAGCGCGGTTAGTGGTCCTAAAAATTCCCCTGGGTCGCCAAATATTCCTATTTGGTACTGAGCTTGTATTCCCAATATCTTTCTTGCTCTTATCTTTTCCTAGTTTTGCAGAGGAAATATGCATAGTACACTGCCTGCTAGAAGTGCTAACTAATGTATACTTGACTCACATATTTAGTTACAAAATACTGAAAATATATACATAGGAATTCGTACCGGACGCAGAAAGTGGGCGGAGGGTGGTGGGGAGGGGGGGGGACGTAGGAAAAAAGTGGGATCTCCGCCGTTTTAGGGAGCCTAATTGGAAATAGAATTAATAAAAATATCTTTTATAATGATGAATAATTAATAGAAATTATTTTTAAAATAATAACGAAAGTAAATTGTTAAAAATAGACTAATACAAAATTTTTATTTGCATTGTGAAGAAATTTCAGAAATTTGGGGACCCACTCTCGGGGCGCCCGCCTCTGATGGGAATAGGACACAACTTACATTCTGTGCTCTTAGCAAAGGGATCAAATCCTCCAAAAGTGTCTCACTGGGATCGTTCGAGTATCTTATGAATTCGTACTTCTCATAGGTGGTCTCCATATTACACCGCCTGAATAGTTCTCTCTAAGGTGACCTTAAAACAACAATTACTAGTAGATGTACCAGTTCTGTGGGAAAACGTGTATATCCTCGCTTGTCAGCCATGGTTTCAAAAGGCCATGCTTGTCAGCGAAAGCATATTCCGTGGCCCTTCAAATAAATTAAAGTGAGAGGCGGGAATGTTTGGGTGAAAAAACACACCAAAATAACCACAAGGATATTCAAAACACAAAAATCCAAGGAATGTTTTTGAAAACTGCAAAGATACAAGATATCAGCCGTTCTCACCTTTTATACTCTGCTTCCAAGAAGCACGTCATGTTGCTGCCACAACCAAAGCACGAGTCTCCTACTCTGGAAAAATCAGAAACTGAATAAAATCCAGCAAATGATTAGTTCCTCTACAATTCCTAGGTTATTTTAAGGAATTTTCAATGAGAATTATTAGAAACTGCTGCTCTGACACTTAAGACAATTTCCTTACAAGAAACATGTTATTCTTCACTTCGAACAATGTACAGAGCATTTTTTTCACCTCTAATGGCTGTGCAACTCACAAAACCGTTCTTCCATAAAAGGAGCTCCACTGCAGCACATAAAAGAAGGGCTGTATACCAAAATGGGCTGAATACCAAAGGTATTTCGGCTGTATAGCAGAGGTAGAAATCCGTGGGAACCTGCTTATGCGGATGACAGATCTCTTGAAGAAACGGCATTTACATCCAACCTTTCAAAATTAATAGTACGTTCGCGATTGGAAGGAAGACCTGCGTTCTGGGCACGGACGCATCATTGTAAGGGTGAGCAATCTTATACGCATAGTACCAACTAGATGCGTGCTAGGTAAAAAATGAATCCGGGTATTCTAACATGTCTGCCCCGGGTATTCTCGTGATTCACCTTTACCCTGATGTCCAGGTAAGCCCAAATCTTCCAAATGTGTCGCAAATGTTCCATGGGTACGAACGGGTACGAACTACCCGCAACACTCATCCAGAGTAGGCTCAAAACTACTTAAAAACACCATGGATGTGGTCACCGGAAGCAACACAAAATGCGCCCTTTCATCTAGATAAAGGCCATTACTTATGGAACCGCTCATGCACCACCGGTACCTTGCCGTTAGAGGGAGAAAAATTCACGTAGAAACTTATACAGCTGAAAGAAAACGTGGGAACACAGAACAGCTCCAGAAAACTCACCTTATGCATCGATCAATGAATCCTGACAAGAAGCGATCAACTGGTTCGCGGGTGACTACTGTGAATCGCCAGCGATTCAAGTCCTGAGCGCGCAGACGCAATCCACGCACCATTGAGTCCACATTTTTGAATTCGTTTCGACCTTCGCACAGCCTTGGGAGATCAAATTTAGGTATGAAGCAAGCAAACAGATTCGTATGGACATCGTTAATCGGAATTATTATAGGTGAAGCTCAGGATAAAGTTTATTAGATTTGTGGACCGATTATTCGGAAAAATCTATAAATTCATGGTCATTATTCCAAAAAATATACATAGGATCAAGACCTTTATAGGAACGGATTTGCAAAATTCCTCAGTTTTTGACCGTAGACGACAGCAAAAATCCCTAGTTTTTGCCCATAGACGACAATCACCATGTAAAAGGACCATGACTACGACCATTAGGATTATTCTACGGTAGATTTTCAGTACGATCTCCTGAATTTCTCGGGCCTTCCCAAGGCCAACACTGCCGAGTCAGCTAAAAAAAAATAGGTTTTTTGAAGTCATGTGTTTATCTACGGGTAATTCTCGTCTACGGACACGTGCCAGCAGCTCGCCCAGTATAAGGCCCTTTTGTGTTTTTGAACTAGGAAACAAGTACCAATCTTGGTTGTTGAGATGTCAGTCACTCTAGCACTTTATGGGCACCGCCCCACCTCAGGATCGTTTTGAGAAATCTACATGAAAAAAGAGCCTGCATGAACCCCTGATCACAATGTTATGCGTGATTCCATGCAAGACTGCCAAAAACCGTTTTCCGAGCCACAACGTTTGGGGAGCTTGTGGGCGGAGTCAAGGCGAGACAATGGGGTTTCAGCCCCATATATACTCCACTGTTGCTCACAACTCAGTGGACCGCAACTTCATCGTGCTAGGGAGTGGATGATGAGAAACTCTTACAAGGAGCACAAATTTCCTCAGAAGGTGCGCTGCCGGGCGTGCACTGTTTAGAGAACTCGTCCTCTCGAATTCGCCTTGCCCCTGGCTCCGCCCATAGTCTCCCCTGGATTGGTACTTTGAAAAATGAAAAAAGAATTCAAAAATGGGTCTGCCGGAGATTTATCGCAGAATGACATACACCGTTGTGTTCTGCAGCTCCTGGGGATTCTTTTCTCACGAGGATCTCAGAAAAGAACGTGACGTGGGACACTGCCTTCAATCATCTCTATGGATCAAGACTGGGATGTCTTGTCCGGAAAAGGAACGAAAATAAGCGTTGTTTACGCGGTGTCTTATCGGAACAAGATGTGAGCAGGAGGTAAAGGTTCGATAATCCTACCTCCTCTTCGTGCGAAAAAACGAGTCATCCTCGCAGTAGCTCTTCCCTCGCGTAAGGACATTCATTTGTCTTTTCCCACCTTATATCAGCATACTCCCGCAGAATACTTCTGCCAGCGTTGACGAAATCCCTCTCGCGAATGAGAAAACAGAATATAGCCGACATCACGGTCGACATGCTCTTCTGTATTATGCACGACATTAAATGGTGATTCGGAGCGGTCTGAAACGAATATTTAGCGTATTGATGGCTGACAAATCAAAGGAGATGCCGTTCGTAATAGTTTTTTGCACTTGTGTTTTATTTCATCCTATATGTTAAAAGGTATATCACATATGTACTAAATGTATGCTTTAAAGGGATCAGAAGGAACTAGAAGTTTTAAAGGACGATATTGTCTACATAGTGGCAGGATTCCTGAAGGTTCCTGGAAGGTTCTAAGCTCCCCACTCATCCAGAGTGGACGAGTTTTTCTGGATAAATGTGGTACCTCTTGCTTGTCGTGCATTATTGCGAAAATCAAATTATAAAATAATGATTTATGATTTATAAAATATTATAAATCATAAAAATAGTATCACCAACGGAGAGCTTCACTGAAAGAGGAATAATGTATTGATATTGATGCTTGAAGACAGAAGCAGATTAAAATACTTGTTATGGCTGAGTGAGGAGTTGTTTGGACAAGGTGTGCCCATTTCTAGCAGAAAAACTCGTCCATTTCGAATTCGACAGGTGAATCCCTAACTTTCCGGAAAAGCTCATGAATCCTGCTGCAGGAACATTTATTTCTCTTTTCTCATTTGTACCATACCATATCTCTGTATTGGAAAGAAAGAGAAAGTACTGGTCATACCACTATCAGCGGACGAATCCTCGCGAACGGCGCAACACAGTCTGCTTTTCCTGTCTCGCACATTTCAGCTGCACTAAGTCCAGTGAATTTCCGTTTTGGAAGCGGCTAAACGATGCTAAAGTGCTATTGAAATGGTACACGACAATATCTTCACTTACATCTGAGTTCTTCTCCTTGATGCGCTCCAGATCGTCGAGTCCCCCCATACCAAATTGAATGGTCTTCTCTTGTGCACGATAGCTCTGAGCAGCCTTGGCGATTTTCTCCTCGGAAAGCGGCTTAAGCACCTTCGTATTACCAATCTTTCATGTCTATTTCTTCGTCATAGCACTGACAACAGGGATGAGCGGATTGTCCTTGTCCGGGTATCCGTTTTATCGTCATACGGTGATTGTGCGCTTTTCTTTATCCAGAATGAATAAGGTAAAGCAACATAAACACTGGCGATTTATGCTGCTGTTTCCGTGAAGCATGAGAAAAACAGATTTGTTCACCATATACCCTTGTTTCGGACAAACTAGCACCTTCAGCGGTTTTTTATGAGCCCGGGACATGGACACACCATAACGTAAACGTAACCAGGTTTATCCTTTACCTGGCACCCAGCAACACGTTTACCCATGCATAATTGACGTTGTCTACACCCAATCTACTACGCAAAGGTAATTATACCCATGGGTATGAGATTACCCACTCCTCCAAAGACGCGCCCGAGGCGAAAAGCTTTGAAACTATTTGGATTTCTGCTTGAAATCGGTGGATTGTTTATCATGAAAGCTCTCTTCTTTTCAGGGAACTTCGGAATTTTGAAGAATCGAAAATTTGTTGTTAGAAAAATAAGTTCTACTACAAGTAAATGCTAAATGAATTTTATGGAGTTGAGCGGCGATGTCTGATGAAACTCTTACCCTATTTCTTATTTGGGAAATGGCGTATCTTACCCTAGGAAAAGGACTTTATCCAGAAATCTTGTTGAATTCCCCTTTTAGCGGAATATTTTCTCTCTTGTTTGCTAGATGTTACACTTCTTCACCAAGAAGATAAGCAGAGGATCAGCAGTTCCTCCTCATGACATCACTGTTGTTTTCAGTCTTTACTTTCGCAACTAATGACAACAAATGAACCCCTGAGTCATCCGGCACGCTTACCAGCTATCCTATGTAATCTGCTCCGTTATCCATGTCTTGGAAAAGTTTGTGTCCGCTCGTTCCCGACTCTCAACCCACTACACACTTGATATTTTCAACAAATCATTACATGAAATAGGAACCTCGAAATTCAAGTCGATTTCCGGAGTTTCTTCGTAGGCTGTGCATAGGCGGAACGTCACAACAACCGCGATTACCAGGACTGTTGCTAACAACAGCGAAAACAGCTTGTTATCATTTGAACAGGTGATCCTGAAATTTTGAAGCGCTAGGTCAGAAGAGCATATTAATGAAAGTAATGAGATACCAGTTGCCTCCTGAGCTGTGAAGGAGTTCGGCGATAAATTTCCTTAATCTCGAAATTTTTTGTTCACAGCGTCATTAGATAGCAAATTCTAATGCAATTCCAAATTCAGTGCGAATGAGCGGTTCATAAATTTATGGCCCTACAACAGCTTATTCCAAAAATCTAACTGCAAAAAACTTGTATTCCAATAGCTGAGGCCAGGGCACAGCAATAGGTGGCCAGCGTCGGTTGGGGAGTACTAGGTCCAGTCGGATTCCGAAATGGGCTAATAGGTACCTACATACTAGGATTCTTTCAGGAAAAGCAGATGGCACCAAAAAGTGACTTAAATAAGCGTTAGTGAGACGACGAATGATGTTCCAGCAAGAAATCCGTACCATTTAGCGAAGACAGCCCAAATGATCTCAAATTCAAGCTAAAATCCTTGAAAAACCTATCCCAATACGGAACTGTTTGATCCCGCTAGAACTCGTTGAAGCTTGTTGTAAGACCTGTCAACTAAACAATTGTCATTTGAGCGTGTTTTTTCTCTCAAACCCGGAACTTTCCCAGGAAATTCCTCTCATTTGAGGAAGTGTTCCGATACGCTGTCAATTCCAAGATATGCGCCTAGGTGGTACCAACTCTCCCCCAATATGACATCTTTCGTTTTTGAGAAACGGTCTTCGTTTTTGAAAAAAAACCGTCATTAATGGTCAAAAAATGGTCAAAACCACTTTTTGACCATTATTGACGGTTTTCTTCAAAAATGAAGACGGTTTCTCGAAAATGAGGTGTGCCACTTTGGAGGGTTAGTTGTTGGTATAGTGCGCATCTACATTCAAAATTCCAACATGATACGTCTCCTACAGGTTGAGTAACACCTGAATATCACTGGAGCGCGCTAGAGCGCAGGGTAGGGATGGAGTAAATGGTTGAACGACGGTGATCTTCAGCCACGATTTTATTGATCCTCCAGACGTGCTTGTAGTATGAAATCTGCTTGTGTCTACCATCAGACGGTTGGCGGTTGGCTACGCCCCGATGGTTCTAAGCCCCTGAATCTGCAGGACGCTACTAAGTCCTGGTGGTCAATGACCACCTGGTGCTGCGCCCCGGCTGGAGCCTATGTAACGAGTACTCTTCAAGCAATCCGAGCGTTGAAAATGTTCAATCAGATTTTTTTTGTTGAAATAGAACGAACCAAAACGATCCATGCTATTGGATCTCATCAAGTTTTATAGTTCTAAGACAAAAATGGGATAAAGATAAAGAAAAAAAAAACGGGAAAAATGTGCGAACTTTGTCCTCGTGAACAAAAGTGAAATCCCAAACAGACAAAACTTACTTCATCCTGATCCAGTGACCGAATAAGTGACCATTTCTTATCTAGGACATCTTTCGGTTTCAGGTGTTGAATAGGGCAAGATTCTCGCGAGATAACATAGTATCCGCGGAAAAACTTTATACGAAGCAATGGAGTTTTCTGGCGAATATTCTCGAGACTAGGGATGTTACAGGGCATTCATCTCGCGTTGCGATACGCTGATCCATTCTAACAGATCAAATTCTCAATCGAAAGGCTACGTCCGAACCGCTAAAAACCACTCTCACGTAGCATTTCGATTGAGAATTTGATCTGTTGGAATGGATGACCTCGCGTGCGTATTGAAACGCGATGTTTACTCCGATGTGAATGCCCTGTATAGTGAATACGGGGTGTTTTCGTAGGAACGTGGACGAACCACGACTTTTGAAAACGACAATAAAAACATGTTTTTTTTTCTTTTTGTTATTTAAAATATTCAGAAGACGGTAATTACAATGTTGTACATGTTTTCCTGCAGAAATTACGAAAACCCGTCTTTGAGCCTCTAAAATGGCAGAAGGGGTGATGGGGGAGTGTTTTGGGTTGTAAATTTGGAATCACGAGACATTTACAATATATGCATCGCCTACCATTAGCCATTAGCAGTCTCCGAACGTTCTAGTTCCTAACGTATGCAATTCTCATCATCATCACACTCCCTCGACTCCGAAGAACTTAGAAGAAGCACCTGCGGTAATCCCCTCGTTCGATACTTTCAGAGTTTTCGAGACACAAATCTCATGTTACGTATATACATATATGTTGAAGACTCCTCTTCTACAAATATATGGTCACTGGTAGGCTTTCGGAATCAATGCCTTTCTCAAACCAAATGTCTGGTAACTGGCCAGCCTTTCGACTTCAAACAATGGTGAATGTAATCCCTAGAATGTTTAACTATAAAATAGCACTACCATAGGGGTAACATTCACCACTGGTTCCGAATTCGAAAGACTTATCGGTTATCAGCCAATTAATCTGAGAGAGGCACCAAAGCCGAAAGCTGACCACTAGACATATGTACGAAGAACAGTATCTTCAACATATAGGAAACAAGTGAAATATGAAGCTCAGAGTCTCAACAGTATTGGTTACACAAGGCTCATATCAATTGGAAAAACACAGCAAAATAAGAAAACCCTACGATCCAGCTGTTAGAATGTGTGCTCTCGGGTCCTGCCACGGAAAAAGAGAGCCACTGTTGGTTAGCGTGGACAAGCCTGCGTAAACTGGCGCGTCGTTTTGTTGCCTAGCCATATCACTGAGATGTGCTCGAGGTCTTTGCCCAGTATCTTAACAAATTGGTGGCACTTCTTTGCATTCTTTCACACCAGTAATTCATAATCGATTATATGGGACACGACTCACTTCAGAAATGAAATTTTCTGTTTGTGCTGTTTCCAGAACTTAAAAACACTGACAATATCTATCTATTAAACAAAGCGCCGTAAGGGGGCTAGAGCGGTTAGAGATACGGGGCGGCACTCATAGACACCGCAATCTTGAGGCGCAGACTGTGTGGCGAAATGGCCGATTTCCATGGACGCAGACACGTTCGCTTCGGGATCCGAAATTACGTCACTGCTGGCTCTCCCGCATGCACGGGATGGTGATTTCATCACCTTCGCTGGCGGTCTCGCCGCATAGGAGTGAGGGAGTGTTTACGAGCTTTCAGGCTGCACAATATACGCAGCAGGAAAACCAGCCTTCCACTGATGCGGCGCTGAGTGCACTTGCAGGAAGAAATGGATGGGTGCTATGAGGGCTGCCGCGTCTCGGAAGCTCGGGAGGGTGGACCTACGCGGTCACCTCATCTGGTGGGTGCTATTGTCACATCGCCTCTAGATAGGAAGGCATGACATTGTATATCCAATCAACTAAATACGGATACGGGTCCACCGATGGAGAAAGGGCCCGCCGTGGCCCAGTGCTGTGGGGAACGCCATGAGGTGGGTCCAGCTATGGAGAAAGGGCCCGCCGTGGCCCAGTGCTGTGGGGAACGCCAAGAAACGGGTCCACCGATGGAGAAAGGGCCCGCCGTGGCCCAGTGGAGCGGGGGACGCCAAGATACGGGTCCACCGATGGAGAAAAGGCCCGCCGTAGCCCAGTGCTGTGGGGAACGCCAAGAAACGGGTCCACCGATGGAGAAAGGGCCCGCCGTGGCCCAGTGGTGCGGGGAACGCCGAGACACGGGTCCACCGATGGAGAAAAGGCTCGCTGGCCCAGTGGTGCGAGAAACTCCATGACATGGGTCCACCGATGGAGAAAGGGCCCGCCATGGCCCAGTGCTGTGGGGAACGCCATGACACGGGTCCACCGATGATGGAAGGGCCCACCGTGGCCCAGTGCCGTGGGGAACTCAATGACACGGGTCCAGCGATGAGAAAGGGCCCGCCGTGGCCCAGTGCTGTGGGGAACGCCATGACGTGGGTCCAGCTATGGAGAGAAGGCCCGCGAGGGCCCAATGGTGCGGGGGACACCAGGATACGGGTCCACCGATGGAGAAAGGGCCGAACGTGGCCCAGTGGTGTGGGGGACGCCAGGATACGGGTTCACTTTAGTGTTGAGAATGACAGGATGCGAACCCGCCCAGGGAGAACGGATCCGGCTTGCCCTATCTGTGAGGAAGGCGCCAGAATGCGGGCGCTCTGATGGAGGAAGGGCCCGCCGTGGCCCAGTAGTATGGATAACACCAGGATACGGGTCCGCCAACATAGGATTGGTCCGCTGTGTGGTGGCTGACTAGGCGGTTGGGTGGCGCCTATATTTTGGGAGGATGGGTGGCTCCCTTTTCGTGTGTTGTACACGGGCTGGTCAGGATCTTTATTCGTTCGGCCTGCACCTAACGGTGCTGTGGTAGAATGCTAACATAAAAGGGCGTGGTAGGCCATAGTACATGAAGTATGTGGGCGAGGCCCGTAAACATGTCAGTTAGGTCATGAATAATGGCCCTCATCTGGGCAATACAGAACTGTATAAGATACGATAGTTTACGTCTAAAGAAGGTGCCGCTTGAACCGGCACATTCCGGCGCGGCAAAACAGCAAGATGACAGGGGAAGAAAAGCAAAATACAACCACTATCTATAGAAAAGCAGGAATATCATACGTCTGCGCATGTAGTTAGCTGGATTATCGGCTTCGACTCCCAGTAGTTGACCATTGGGGCAGATCCATATTGTCCAGTCCATCCAGGCGTTGAGTCGAAGTGTGAAGCGGGGAGAAGGCGGCGGCGAAACAATACGATAATAATGAAGAAGAGTCGTCGGTATTAGACGAATTTCAGTTGAGAGAAAGGCATATTCTCGAGCGCATTTCGGCATTTTTTCACCTGCAATTTTCGCCATAATAGCAGCATATTTAGCGTTTTCTTTCAATACTTTCGGAACTTTTTCACTCGCGGAGTTGTTGCGTGCTCTATCTCGCGACATGCGGCTTACCTTAGCTTGCGGCGTTCTCGGTATCGTGCCTGGGATGACCTCGTCATTATTTTCCACGATGACCTCAGTTTTGGTGAGCGGAGCCGATTCTGTGAGAGCCATTCTGCTATTTATTGCACAGCTCTTATTGGCATGATTGAGAGCACTTCTTTCACAGTCGTCTGTATCGTGAATAATTGTCGGATCCAATTTATTAGTATCGATTTCTTCAAGGCTTTTCAAATCGCACAGAATATCCTGGTTCTTGCATCGTACACTTCCGTCTTTCGGCGATGAAAACGAATAACTGTCATTCAACTTGGGCGTGTTTTCAAAAGCTCCCGAAGTTTGGTTACATACTATGCCGCTTATTCTGGAGTCTGGCGGAGTAGAGTTGCTGTGACATCGTACTCGATTTTCCAGAACTTTTTTACAGTTAATCTGCACCTGGTGCAATTTTGCATCGGTTATCTGCTCTTCCATGGCGTCAGCAAACTTTTCTGCTTTCTGAATCAGCTGGTAGAAGTTCGCTTCTGCGTTAAGCTCCTCTATTTCGAGCAGTATTCTTTCTTGCACAATCTTAGACTTTTCATAGGCGTAGATCTTTTCGATCTTATCGACTTCTGATTGAAGTGAAGTTATGCCTGCTCTTAGCTGCGAAAGGCATGACGTCAGTAAGTGCAAGTTTTTGCAGCATTTATCATACCTCTCCTTGTCATTTTCTGGGTAGGTGATTTTCTCGCCATACGGTTCATACCCCTTTAGCATGATCTTTAGTACTGCTGAGCTGTAAGAAATCGCTATTTTGTGAGAACTCAACTGCATGATGGGATTTTCTGGATGCAGTCTTTGCAACTACCACTTTTTAGCCTATGAATATTCACAAGTTTTAGTGCTTTCGGGCCTATATTTGGCTGTTTGGCTTACTTCGCCTCGCAAATGGGAGTGTGGCTGTTATTTGACCTGTATTCGGCCCTTTTGCTGGCTTTCAGCCCAAAATTTGGAAATGTGGCTGCTTTTGAGCCTTTGCTGCTTTCGAGCAAAAAATTTGGGGCTACTTTCGCCCAAGGTTAGGCTTAGTCGCTAACCTGTTGCGCAGTTGCTATGAGCAATGCACAAATGAATTTAGGGATCTTGGTCCCAAGGTTAGGCTTGGCTAACCTGTCGTGCACTTGCTGGGAAGCAAGGCACTTTATCGGCTTGTATTTGACCGATGCACCATAAAATGTGGTGGCTAACTAGGCGGTTGGGTGGCGCCTATATTTTGGGAGGATGGGTGGCTCCCTTTTCGTGTGTTGTACACGGGCTGGTCAGGATCTTTATTCGTCCGACCTGCACCTAACGGTGCTGTGGTAGAATGCTAACATAAAAGGGCGTGGTAAGACATAGTACATGAAGTATGTGGGCGAGGCCCGTAAACATATCAGTTAGGTCATGAATAATGGCCCTCATCTGGGCAATACAGAACTGTATAAGATACGATAGTTTACGTCTAAAGAAGGTGCCGCTTGAACCGGCACACGCTGTGACTCAGTAAAGTGGAGAATACCAGGATACGGTTCAGGCCTAATGTGTGAAGATGGCGCCAGAATACGGGTCCACCGATGGAGGAAAGTCCGCTGCGGCCCAGTAGTGTGGAAAACACTCGCATACAATTTCGCTTTGTGCAATAATGTGGGGTACGGCAGGATACAGTTCCGCCGATGGAGAACGCGTCTGCGTTGGCCCGATAGTGAGGAATACGCACGAATACGCCATACGATGGGGAACGAACTTCTCATTCGCATACTCAACTCATAAGAAGGACTTCATGTTTGGGCCCATTGGAAGATTTGTTCTGCTTCTCTTATATGTAACTTATAAGAAGGTTTTTGAATTTGAGCTCAGTTAATGATTAATTTTGCTTATTTGCTAATTTTCTAAGCATTTTGCACGTGTGGAGCTTTTGCACATGCCTCAAGTGGCTGCCCCACCCCACTTTCTAGCGTCCCGAAGGGGCGCTAGTCTTCAACAAAGTGTGACATGAACAAGGTGAACAAGTCTTTTAATTGTCTTGAAAACCGACTCGAAGACCAATTACAAGAACAAACTTGCACAAGGATATAATCTCAAATGGTTCAAAAATATTAACTTATCAAAGTTACATGACAAAGTAACTGACAGTCTAGGACGTATTTGCAAGGATAAATTGAAAGGAAAGGAACGATGAAATTCCATGTATTGTGTAAAACCAGCCGTATAAAATGAACCGGAGAATAAAACTTATTCTACCAACATATGACAACCATAGGAGTTATGATTCTCTCGAAATCATGCCAATACAAGCCACATATATGTACAGTACAAACTCATCAATCGACTGAAAGAAAACGAGGAAATGTGACAAGAAAATGTTAGTTTTCGGTTAGCATGAATGTTTTGGGTAAGTGTGAAGAAAACTATCTTAGGTTGGGAGCTAATTTAAACGATCTAGCAAGTCAATAATACGTTCGATTGATCGACATCCACCACTCTTCTTACTCTGAAATGTGAATACGTCCAGTATATACTTCAGAACTTTTGTTATGACTTCAAATTCAGCAGAACTGCGTTAATTACATATTGAAAAGTTAACAAATCAGATGCTAGCACATGAAAATGCATTTAAAAGATACTGCGACAGTATACAGTCTTGAGCCTGAGCCCAAAAACTTTATTTTGCGATACTTTTTCAATATCGAAGTTTTTAAATCGAACCGCCGTGAAGCATCATATGTTAGTGTCTTCTTTATCAGTGTCTGATGAGAGCTTCTGAGTTGGTTCTTTATTCAAGTGAGCTTCCAGTGCTTAGCGCCTTCCTCACTTCGAGCACAAAGGAGAGACAAAGACACCTGCTCCTTTTCCTTTTTGCTCGATCTAAGGAAGGCGTCAAGCATCGAAAACTGACTGAGATAGAGTACTAACTCAGAAACTCTGATCGACAATGACGAAGAAAATGTTGAAAAGACAAAGGTGCATAAGGTAAAAAAAACGCCTTGAAGACTTACGGCAATTTTCATGAAATCGAGAAAGCGTTGTAACTGATCAATCATAGGAGATAGAGAACCATCCTGTAGATGTGATCGAACGGCAGATACATGTCCCTAGAATTAAGAAATAGTTCGCCAGCACATGGAGAAACTTCGTTGGAGGGTTTAGCTATTATACGACGTCTCAAGTTCATTTATGTTTCAGAATGAGATTTTTTCGAACTCAGCCAATGAAGAAAAAAACTTAGGAAATGACTTACCTCATTTTGTTGTAATAGGCAACCAATAAGAAGAGCAACATATGAAGCAACTACGCTGTCTTCCATGTGAGCAGATGCCTAAATATTTCGAACATTACTTGGAAATTTGAACCCTCACATTTTCTAGATGGTAATGGTCAGATGAAAACAAACTTTGCTCATAGCACTTTGTACAGCTTGTAACATTTCGCTTTCGCTCATCTCATTCAACTTTGCCCTATCCAGACGCCCATCGTCTTTGACTTCCTCATCCGTGTCATTATTGTCCTCGTCGATTGGCTCCTGAAGATGAAAAGATGTCAAACAAATCAAATAAAAATAAATGGGAAGCAATACCTCAAATGCTAAGTCTTTGTCCAGGTCCTCATCAATATTCCGAGCTTTCGCCTCATGGATAGTGAACAACTGAAATTGAAATGTAAGGCCCATGCCAATACTTGGCAATAAAGATAGACTCACAATAGCTAAAGCATCCAGGGCCTTATACTCAGTTGCCTCGCCGTCTTCTGAATAGACCTTTACCGAGGTGTCGATGAGTTTCCGACGATTGGAATTACATCTTTCGACCAAATTCACGCATAACGATGTCATCTAATCAAAAACGTATTCAACTGATCGCGAGGACATGTATGATGTAAATTATACTGTTCTGGAGCAACTTACCATTACATAGAGATCGAATTTCTTATCTTCAGGTGCAAATTTGGGTGCTAGGAATGTGTATGACGAGAGACACTGGGGTAGAAAACCAGGCACTTGACCTAGCTTCGTGCAGCATAGTTCTATAACATCAATCCTACAACATTTCACAAAGAAATCAACAAAATCAAAACAAAATTATCTTAAATTTAAAAAACTGTGGAATAAAATGCATGTGTACAAGTGTATAGAAGATGCGTTAAGACTATCGAACCATTTTCACACAATGATGTAAAATATTGGAATGTGTCGAATTGGAATGTTCGACGCAATGGTAGTGAAATCAAAGCAAACTTCAAATCCATGTTTTCGAGCAATTTTTTCCAGATGTAGATTTTTATATCTCATTTCGCGCATAAATGCTTATCTTACGTCCATTGCGAAAAACAGCGTGATAAAATGCTTTGAATATTGATTTCTCAAATTTGAAATGTAAGACCCAAACATTAACCCATTGACGACCGCGCGGCTCACCGGTGAGCCGCACCCTTATTATCAAGCACCCTTATTATCAACTACTATACCTTAATTTCGAACTAATTTGTAGTATTTTCGCATGAAATGAGTACATCACTTCCGAATAATGTTCCATTTAACTACGGTTTGAGAAAGATTTCTTATTTGTGGCGACAAATGTCATAAAGGGATGGGATTTTGAAGCCGAGGAAGATTGCATCACATTTCTTCTGTATTGAATGGGAATAAACTGTGCTAAAGCCATCTATACAAAACACATTCTTTTCATCTTGCACCTTCTTAATCGTCAGCATAAAGCCATACGAGGGTGCGTATTCTCTGGACTTTCCTATAACACTCAAACACCTTCAAAAAGACTTTTTTCGGCCTAAGAGAAAGTAAAAAGCGCTTGGTTTCTCTCTCTTTTTTGGTGCGTGATACTAGTATTCTTCCAGAACTGGATTTCGAATTATTTTTGCAAAAATCTCTGTCTTAGTCCCATCCCTTACTGTAACGGTGTGGAACCACGCGGGCGCCGCACTCCTGAAAGGGGCCTTGGTCCCAGACACGCGAAAATGCGTGTGGTCGTCAATGGATTGAGAAAGCGTCATGCAAGCAAGCGCTAGATCGGCGACAGCAACAGAATCTTGAGAAATAACTCACCATTTTCATGTGAAAGGTTCATTAGAACGCGTGCCATCAAGGAAAGACACGCTATATGAGACCGTGCCAATTCTGAACCAACAGCACAGTTGCTGATAGTATCGTGAATGACAGTCATCAACCTAGAAAAAGGATGATCAACTGAATAGCGGAAATATGTGTCACTACATGAAGAATGCGACATAAATTTCATCGCACCCTGTAGCCCCTTCTGAATCAAAATAAAATAGCAGAGATATTCTCAAGCTCATCAATGGAATCCTAATCTTCGTCGTTTCAACGTTAATACACTTTCAGCTCTAACAATAACATTATAATAAACTCACTTCCCACACATCTGTATCAACAGACTGCCCCGGTGAGATATCAGGAAGGCTTGATTCTTCTTATGGAACAGTGTGCACTACAAAGAAATAATACAATAATATAATGGAATACAGATAATTCATGAAAAAATGACTTCTAGAAAACTTACCGATTCGAGTATTCGGAAGCATCTTTCTAAAACCACGAGCTGTTGTATCGTCTCAGGCTCACTCAGCTTGTCGTGAATTAGTCTCAGCACGATCTTTTCAACTGAATATTACAAGTATTGAACACTTTCTGGTAGCTCTCGCTTTCTCGTGACACAAATATTACTAGTTCAATAACTGTTGAAATTCAGAAGCGAAAGCAAAAATAGCAATAAAACAAAGAAACAAAGTCATGAAATTAACTTGAACAGTCGAAATATCACACAAAAGATGAAAAAGAGAACGGGATGAAGTTGATGCCTTGGAATTAGAAAAAAAAAAGAAACAATGGGAATTCAAATAAAACTGTCTCACCTTTACCCACAATGTACTGCAATATACCGAGATTCAGTAGTTCTGTCTTCAAATTTTCGTCAGTTGATCGAGCAAGAATAAAAACAAGTGCTTCGAGAATGAGAGCCGACGGCTGAATGGCATTGTAATGAGGAAAGCGGCATGAAACGAAATAAAAGAATAGAGAGGAGTGAAAAGGAAAGCAAATATATTAAAGAAAGTCTACCGTGAGCTGGTCCTTGTTGAGGTCAAACACAATCTTCTTCCCAACGGATTCCATACGTTCAATGTAGCTCGTAAAAACTTCCCATACCTAAGGAGGAATAAAAATGCATTGGATTTCTGGGAATGCCGGGAATCACTAATCAATAACATTTTAATTTCTCATCGCACACAATTAACTATTGTCCAGCTTACTTTCAAACAAGCTGTTCAAAAAAACCCAAAGTCTAGCTACATAAAGCATAAGCCTTTTAATGCAGCACTAAGGTACGAGGTACTCGAAATGGCACTTGTTCGATGACGTTTAAAAACCGTCTTATCCACTTGAAGATGATTAAAATATATAGAAAAATGTAGCATAATGCAAATTATTTATTACAAACATACCAAAGACGCGTATTTCTTCTGCTCCTCATTTTGATCCAATTTCTCGATGCGCAATAATTGTGACAATAACCTTAGCGAATGTGCATCAACAGGCAAAGAAATAAAGTCCCTTGACATCAAATAAATAACTGTCGCTGCACAAATAGCCAGGTTCTAAATAATATTGAAATCGGAAAATTATTTCCAAAGCCTTCAGCTTGACTAGAGGAAATAATAGTTGTCTACCTGATCATTAGCGGCTTCAGCCAGACCCTTGAATACGTTAGACACCAGGCCTTCGCTTCGTATGAACTGTCGGAATTCAGGAGATACACATTTTCGGGCCAACGAAAGTGTACTAAATATAATAAATGATCTTTTGAACTTTGACTCTAATTTAATAGAAAACGAAGGCGTCAACATAAATTTTTTACCTCAAGCATTTTATATTGATTGATGCATTCCCTTTCATTGTGCTAAGAATGTACTCAATATCTTGTTTGAAATCATCATGTTCTCCAGATTCAAGGCATTGATGAGCCTCTTTCACTCGATGGATTCGCGCCCCTTCATTGTTCTTGTATATTGGACCGCGCTGAAATTTAAGTATTGACAGATAGTTTAAACAGCATACACAGGAAAAGGTTTAAAAAAAGGTAGTTGCCAGTACATGGACAATCAGAACTAAAAGCGAAGATGGCTTAGCATTTTAGAAGCTAGAGGGTCTGATCTAATAAGTTTTAAGTAAAACGGAGATAACAAGAACAAGAAGCTCCTCTGCTCCAACAGTCAAATTTGCCATCTAACCCATAAAGGTGCGAACCAACCTATCTTTTGGACAACCCGCCTCCCCACTCCCCTGCACCTGCGGCGTAACTCCCGTATTACACCCACTTTTCAAGACCACTATGACAGCTGTTTCAATGACCGCATTTGCACAGGCAGCTGGTAGCAAATTCCTTCATTACCCTGGATGCGGATATTTTAGTACTACTAGCTGTCTGGATACTGCTAGTCTAATACAGGGCGGTGAAATTGCCGACTACCGTTTAAAGTTAGGGAAAAAAGTATTATTTCGGACCCTACTGCTGAGAAGAAAAGAGAGCATATATGGGGTAAAGAATATTAACCAAAAGGAAAAATCCAAGACCAAACAAAAAAGAACGGTACAGCTAATAATAAACCTGCAGTGCTGAAGATGTCGGAGCTGTTACCCCAGGCGAGACACGGCTTTCAGCGGCATTCTCATCACCACTTTCGTTATCCTCATCGTCATTTTCTGTCCACTTGTGTTGGTAAACTGGGCGACGTTCTTTTGGCGCAGCAAACTTGGATGAGGCTAAAACTAAGAAGAAATGCTGTGTGTAAAGAATCGAAGACATACCCAAAGCAACACTACCCACATGACGACGGTGGCGACATTTTACTTCGTTTCACTGATGGAGGAGGTGAGTCTTCTTTATCGTCGAAATCGAAGGCAGCCGAAGAAGTCCGAACTGTGCCTGCTTGAGGAGAATCGCTAGAGCGCAGGCTTGCGGCCCTAAAAGCACTGAAATGTTCAGATAGTTGCAACGTTACGATACACACTGAACAAAGAATGAAAATAAAACATAATATAAGTATTAAGGTGACGATGGGAGTTTTTTTTTTCAAATGAAGGAACAAATCAATAGGCGCAGCAAGAACATGGGCGGAGAAGTTACAAGACATAACCTTACAACCTGTGGCGACCATCACCGCTTCTGAAATTTCTTCATTTTTTCGATAGTTTTTGGAAACGGCTAGAGCTATCGAAAACATGAATTAGAAGATAGTATCGAAAATAAGGGGAGAGTGAGGCTTCGTTTCAGTGAGATAGCAGCTTGGAGTCCTTCTCTAGCCACTTCTTTTCATTTCAAAATGAAATCGTTGCCGAATTCGAGCAAGTAACCTATGGCAGGTAGAGCCCTTGTGGGAAACATCGTTTGGAACGATAGTAAATGTGAATGATTAGTAAATGTTTTCATTGAGGCCATTTTTTTACTGGGCTTTACTTTATTTCAAAGGAAACAGTATGTACTTGAAAGGAAAACGTGAAAGGAAGGGTTCAATTACTACCACCGGAACCCATTAGGCATATCTATAATCACATTGAAAATTTCAGAGGCTACTGATTAAACATGACGACGGATGTAAGTTTAACACATTCGCGACCCTACGCTTTTGGCATGATGTGTCACACGCGTATTTGAAAGCGCGAGGGTCCCGTGCTCAACCGCTTGAGCACTTGGTCCCATGTGGTAGGGACTTTTCCTCTGCCGCATAGTACTCCGAATTTGCGCAAACCTAAGACAGATCATTTTCTCTTTCGTGATCGTCAGGAGTGCCTTCGAGTGTTTGTCGTCCATTCACTTGATGTCCATGGAAGTTTCTTTTTCACATGGATCGCTCCTTGGTACGTTTCAACTGCCTTTTAGAGAAAGTTTGAGGGAAGATCTGCTCTGCCCAGTGCACGAGTAGAACGCTTGAATATTTGTTAGTATACCACTACATAGGAGCTCACCAGTTGTGACTGCTTCATAAAAATATAACTCTGAAAAGAGCGTGCTCACCCGGTTAAGCACGCGGTCGCACGCGTCGCACCACGAGTGTGAATTGGCTGAGCACATTGTCGCGAATGTGTTAAACTACTAATGGGGAAGTATAACGAAATGAAAACAAAAAAAATAGAAGCATAAAAAAACCAGCCATTCGTTAAAAAAAACGTGAAATACCGGTTTAATGAGGAAGTAGATGAAGAATTAGTAGGCCTCTCTACATTCGGAACAGGTTGACTGTCTTCATCGCTGCTACTGCTGGACAAACCCTGAAATGTGGGAATTTATATGAAAGAGGAAATCGTTGGTAGCTAACAAGTCATCCACACCGCATACATTATCATTTTCTACAGTTCCATCAGTAGACGTGCTTTCTGGGAGACTAATAGGGGGCGAAAATACTTGTTTCGGGGAACTGTGAGCAGGTTCGCCTTCCGCAACTGAACAGTAACAATGTGAAATCATGATATGCTCCAAAAACACCAGCTGAAGCACAAAGCTGCCAAAATGCGAGCTTCTTAACCAACCTGAAGGGAGAGAATCAACAGTTGGTGAGTCAGTTGGAGTTCCAGATGACTTCTGCGTTTGAAAGCGCTTCTTTGGTAAGCTAGAAAATTAAATATTGGCTTAAGTTAACGAAGGAGACAAAGAAATTGCATGAGACACGAGAATTGCAAGTTTTAAAAGAAGACTCACGGTTTTGAGAACGCAGCATCGAATAGGGCTGAAGCCTTTGAATTAGGACCGAAACTACCATAAGCTCTGTGGTTAGAATTAATACTTTTTGAGTAAGACATGGTGTTCCAAGCGAGCTCCTCCCAGAGCAATGGAGCCTAAAAGCACATTTTATCACACGCCCTATGTGAGCGGAAGCTCGGAGAACGCGAGAAATCGCCGGCATGTAAGCAAAGATTGTAAAAACGCCTGAAGAGTGTGGAAATGAACACAGGCCGGAAGGAGAATGTTAATATAGCTTCCGAGATGAAAGAAGAAATAGATTGTATATCTGAAACTCAATGAGACCACAGATATGTGATTGTATCCTTCTTTAAAAGAAGATCTGCATAGCACGCAACAACCATCGTGTACTGAGAAAGAACTGAGAAATGAAGCGGAATAGATCTATGAGCACCTCTAACCTTGACATGAGCTGACAAAAATGCTCCAGCAGTCAGGAAGGAATATGCGAACAAATAGTGCCAGAAATAAAATAATGAGAGAATTTTGAAGACTCTGGTCAACTCAATGGAACAATAATATTTCGAAAAATGAGCTTACGGATTTTCATGAACTAAATTGAAAAACATCCGCTAACCATCTGAGACGACGTGAACAAACCATCTGAAGGCTGGGAACAACCAGATCGAACGTATGAGATTTCTTCATGTGAAAGAGGAGACAAAAGATAAGGTTTAATAGTGTATTAAGTCGAAAATCAGTACTTTGTTAGGCCGGAACAGTGGCGTAGAAAACCAAGCCAAAGAAAAATTTCAGCCTTTGCTTAAACAGTAGGTGTTTCTTACCTGGCTGAAACACTGCGGCTACGCTTGAACAGTAGCAAAGTGACTGAACAGATTCAAATAGAGCTCCAAGTGGCTATAAACGGACGAATGTATTGGAATTTTAATCAGTGAAAAAAACGCTTATTAAGCAGATGGGAGAGAGAACCAGGCCTCGATGATACCTTTGAATGAAAAAAAAACACAGGACGTCAAGTTGATGAAATCAAAATGATGCTAACGACTGTTATACAGTCGCTCTACAAAAGCACGAAAAATGAATAAGGAAGCCGAAAAATCTGACGTTACTGTGCACCTTTATTTCAGACTAGATGTGAAAGTGCTAGCCTGTGTCAGACTAGAACTTTAAGTGCTTGTACTGTACTTGTCTTAATGTAAATCGTGCCACACTTCATGTTTTTTAACCCAACATACCAAAACCGAACCTCCAGGAAACATCTTTCATCGAAATCCAGAAAATAACTACATATAGGTGCATCACGGAGCGCATACACGAGATAATGAGAAGTAGAGAGGGTAAGCGTTGCTGAAATGGGCAGGGCTGCTCCTACAAAGCCATATCGACTATTGTTCACCATTATAGCAGCTAAACTGAAATTTGCCAACATGGCAGGGCGATTCTTCGCACATCAGTTGTAATGCGCATGTTTTATTTTTCTTTCGGCAATTTGATAAAACCAACGGGAATCCATCTGCTAGTTTGTGCCTTCGGAGTCTACAAAGAAAAAAAGGCGCTCGAGACTCGTAAACACGTTCATCTGAAACCCATACTCACAAGGACTTTAATAACAACAAAAACTTTCTTTCAAAACGTAGAAATTCCGAAAATGAAACGACACTGTTCTTCTGGTCCTATCCTCTGCTAAAAACTTTTAGGAAGCAGTTTCATCAGTCCCGTCCCACCATTAACCTAATGTCATCACTCCTTCTACCAATTTTTTCAATTGGCCCAAAACATCATTAACTAAAACTTCGAACGTTGTGTTTCCATCACTTTGCAGTGATCTGGCTCAATAGATTGTCAGTTTCATTAAATAAAAACATAACTTTTACGACGATGTGAAACAGATAACGAAACCACAGGCATCAATTGGTGGACGTATCGGCCAGAAGGGTGGCTCAGAAGAGTCGCATACTACGGCCGTTAAAATGATGACAGACTGGGCGATAATACTGTCATGCCCTTTGCGAGTGTAACGTACATATGAAAGCAAATAGACCACAATACACGGACTATTGCATAACCATCTCTAAAATGTGCGTAAAAGCTGTTGAAGCTCATGTTAAAAGAAATGCCTATTCTGATTGATACACTAACACTACGAGTTGTGCAGCACTTCCCAACAACCAACCCTGACATGAAATCTCCCTATATCTCCTACTATTTAGTTTTAGTGGTTTATAGTACGGATAATTCGCCTCTATGAATAAAAATCGAGTAACCTAGTCAATTTAACTGTTAATTGAAATCTATCTATCGATCTAGAGAATTCAAATGATGGAAAAAAAAGAGAAGACCCTAAAACCCCTCCTGTCGCCCCTAACACTAGTACTCCCCGGCTTTTACGGAGATTCGAAAACTCAACCTATGTGGAACTGAATCTCAGAACTTAGGGAAGCCTCATGCGTTACTCGGCCCTAAATATACTACAGATACAGATGTCACATCGGCTTCAACAAAAGAGAAGAAGCTGGAGAAGACGCCACCCAGGCGAGCATTTCCGTGCCGGGGGCGAAATCCTGGATCCGAGCCAATTTTGCCTGCCGCTGCAACGTCGCGACGGGACCCGCCCCGAAATTTGAACGCTGTTGGCACGACGCCAACGGGGCGTGGCGGCGTCATTGATTCCCGCGCGTCCGCGGGTCGCGGTGTGCTCCGATGCTTTCGGCTCACATGTGTTTTGTCTGCTCAGGTGGTCTGTATTCTCTCTAATCCACGTTTTTTCTTGGGTGGGGTCTCGGTAGCCGTATATGGGCTTCGCAAGGCGTGATCTCCTTTGGTTGGCACTGTGACATGGCTTTTTTGGTGTATATTTCGAAAATCTACATTTTACATATGGATATTGTTTCCTCCATTCCTGCCGTGTAAATTCCGTGCGCTACTTTTGTTCTGCTTATCACTCTTCTTGATTTACCCGATTCACTTCAGAAAAATGGCCGGAGGCAAAGGTAAAGCCGGAAAGGACTCGGGGAAGTCCAAGTCAAAAGTGATCTCACGTAGCGCTCGAGCTGGCCTGCAATTCCCTGTTGGTCGTATCCATCGTTTCCTGAAGCAAAGGACAACATCCACCGGACGTGTAGGAGCTACCGCTGCAGTTTACAGGTGTGTTCACTTTTTCCTTATAGGTTTGTGTCTAAGGTATCTACAAAGAGTTTTCAGTGCTGCTATCCTCGAGTACTTGACAGCTGAGGTTTTGGAGTTGGCTGGTAATGCGTCAAAGGATTTGAAAGTGAAGAGGATCACACCCAGACATCTTCATCTTGCCATCAGAGGTGACGAAGAGTTGGACACTTTGATCAAGGCTACCATCGCTGGAGGAGGTAATGATGCAATTCTGAAAAACTATTGTTCACTAACAAACAATGTGATTTCCAGGTGTTATCCCACACATCCACCGTTACCTGATGAACAAAAAGGGTCAGCCTCAGCCTGGTCAAAAGGTTGTCCCTGCTCCTCCCTAGAACATAACGACGTTCGTATGTTGAGCAATCACTGTATACTGGATTGTACTTCGATTGCTTTTCCTATGCCTTCTGCAATGTTTTTTTTCCACATGTTGATACATCATATAAGGTAATTTTGTGTGTCGTTTATGTTTCGAATAAAGGGAATTTGACACTCACTTGATGCTACATCACCTGCCACTCATCCATTTACTCGATCATTTTGTTGTACATTTTGCAATTATCCTCATGTTATGTTGTACTTTATCACATTCGTCCGATGGAAGTAAAGATCTCTGGTTGTGGAGTTGTTAAGGGATGCAATCTACAACGGGGTTGTGCCACAGGTCTACATTCCATTCAGAAAGGTGGGAACATCCCGTTGCTGGACCATGCGCGTTCCGTATACTGGTGCATCATTTCTGGAGATCTTCTGGCATGGAAATGCAACTGGAGATAAGCAAAGGAAGAAAACTCCAGTTGAATTTAAAAATTAGAGCCTTGCAACCACATAGCAACTGCTTTGTTCCTTCATGATGAAATGATTACGGGCGTACGAGTACAAAGCCATACGGACGCCGGTGACGCGTGCGACATGCCGCAGCCAATCGATTCACGTGTCTCACGTGTGGGGTCCTCCGCTGTTGCATGGAAACACCACTGTTTTTCAGTTCTACCAATGAATGCTACTCTAGTTTCTGCTTGTTTTGTGAACATTGCGGTTTTTCCACCTGGAGCTGTTCTCAGAGATTCACAGGGCACACTCTTCAGTATCGATTGCCCAGTTTTCGTATTGTGACTCATTTGTGACGTTCTCGCTGATCACAGGTGGATGCACAGCTTGCTTTGTCTAGCCAAACCTATTTCCGTGATTTCTCTTGAACTTTTTTCGAAACTTACCGGAGATTTTGACCCGGTTTAGATGAAATCTTTTTATTTACTTATTTTCTCATCAAAATCAGCACTCCTGCAGTGGAACTGAACAAATTCTTCTACGCCTCTTTTTTTGTCGTTGCAAACTTACATTTCTAAGGGCAGAATAACGTTTAAGAACAGAGATCCAAATTCAAGTTGAACATTCGAATATTGTAAATCGAGTATTTGTACTAATATCAGTTTTAATTAATACGTCAGTTCCCTCCTAAATGTGTTATAATACAAATCCATAGCTCTCACAGAAATCAGTAGACATGGGAAATTGGAAGCTTCCTGCTTAGATGTTAGCCAAAACCTTTTGAATCGTAGCTGCGTCACCTATAAAGGACTTCTGTTTTCTGTTTTCTTGACTCTTTTTTTGACAACGTGACAGCCCGACGAATTTCTTCCCTTTTGCTTTTACCATTTCCACTCCTTGAATTGGATAGAAAAATGCGGATTCTAACGTTAAACCCAGTACAAGGGTAGTGTACATAACGGATTTCGGATCAAAAAACTCGCTCTTTTTAATGAACAATTACAAACATTTTCTTCTATTATATTACCGCCTAGCATATGAGTGCACACTCTGGGTAACATGATGTGTCACTCATAGGCTCTTTCTCATTTCTCTTCTTTTATCTTTTCTATTCATGAGGGAGGAGCGAAGGTTAAGTGCTAAATTTCGTTTGAATTACCCAGGATTTCTTAACAAAAGTCAGTATTTATTGTGCTCAATAACGGGTTAGAAAAACCTGTTGTGCAGGCTAGATAAGAACAGTTAGTTGTCTAGGTAAAGCCTTGATTTCAGTATTATTATTTGAAGTAACGGCCTGCTATGAGGAACCTTCGTACAAATTTTAAAAAGCTACTACAAGGCTTGCAAGAATAGCGAAATATATAAGCAATTTTTCAATATTTCTAGCATGTGAGTTTCTCCCTTAATAAGGAGGGGTTGTATTAATTGAAAAAAAAAACAGGAAAAAAGTCGATTAGAGGAGATGCCAGTGATCGAGGCTCGCTGTGCGCGCTGCATCTGAGCAGTGTGGCGCTCTGATTTTCTGAGCATCCACATCTTTCGATTTCTCATTCCTGTGCGATGGTTATGCTTCCTATTCCAACGTGTCCAAATAGTTGATGGGGTGCGTGTTAGGCCTCCTCAACCACTGCAGCCTGCTGTACCTGTCTAAACATGTGCTCAAAATTATCAAGTTTACCTAAACGCTACGGGTGAGGTTTAATTTTTCGATGGTTTTGAATGAAATGATTGACTTGTGGCTCGTTTCGGCTTTCAATCCGTTTTCTGCTAAAATCGGTATTGAAAACCTAGTTCGACTACATTCCACTTTAACCGTAGCATTTCAGTTAACACGCAGCGGATGCCGCCGCAAGACGTGGTCGGCCAGGATCGAGCAGCTGCAGACCTTTCAGATGAAAAGATTCTGAAGAATAAGCCCAAAGGTTCGTTCTTCGTTAACAGCTGTTTGTTTTCTGCGATATAATATTGGCGGCCAATTTATTTTCCTAGTCAGCTGCATGAGTATAGGTCAGTTCATGGTCACTACTCGCTCATACTCGCATGCGTATTGTAGCTGTCGTGTCAGAATCAAGTTAATACAATTCCATGTTGATGCATTGTGCTACATAGCGCTTATCACTTTGTGGTTCGTGACTGCTCGATTCTTTTCAGCTAGTAAATTGCGACAACAGCAATTGCCAGCATGGCAACCTATTCTCACTGCATCTACCGTCATACCAACAGTAATCGGCGTCGGTGTCATCTTTATCCCCATAGGAATTGCCCTGTTTCTTGCGTCTGAATCCGGTACGTTTCAGTTTCACCTTTTTTCGGTTGAAGTTGGCTGAGAACGGATTGATTTTGATCTGCTGCCTTTCACCAGCAAAATATGTTAGTAGAAACATCTGAGAGAGAAAGAACATGGGAAAATGTGCAGTGAGGAGTTGTATGATCATGGTTTAAAGGGCGTGATATAGTCTGTCCGAAACGACGAGTCCGCCCACGCACGCGGGGATCGAGGGCGGCGCGGCTGGGACGTGCTGTTAGGTGCCACGTCGTCTACGTCACAGCCAAACCATTGTGAAGATAACGATGAAACGTGATACGCAGATTAGAGATGACGTGGAGTGCTGGCCAGCGTGGCCACCTCTTGATCTCCGCGTGCGTGGGCGGACTCGTCGTTTCGGACAGACTATACTCGCATTGGGCCGTTTGCCAGCTGGACGGATTATCTAGCTTGCCTCCCCCACCCTGAAGCCGTCACTAAAACTGATTTTCTCAAAATAGAAGGCTAGATTTGATTAGTGTAGCCTTTTGGAATTCCAATTCAAGTTTCTACTGGTGATCGCGATCCTTCTTGAAGAGGAAATTTATGGTGAAACTATTTTTCGTCCAAAAATGAGAAAATAGAAGAATCCTCTTTGCTTGTGCTGGCAGCGATCGGGAAAGATCAACTTCTTCTCCATTTTATACTTATGAATTTGAACATACATATTGCACTTCTTTGCTGGCTGATCAATGAACTCAGTCAAATTCTAGTAGTTTGATTTCTAATGCGCGGCCTTAGCATGAAAGTTGTGGTATACAATTTACCATTTGAACATTCAAACGTCTTGTTCCACTTCTGTCTAACACACCGATCCTATAGAAACGCTTAGTATTACGTCGACAGAAATGTGGTTTTTCGCATCTTTCCTCTTTCATGGATTTTATTGATAAGAAGAAAAAAACCTCCATCAATATCGTTATATACGCAAACGAGTTGACCATCATCTTAGTCAAAGTATAGAACTTGCATATTGCTTGCGTTCACCAAGAGTATCGGATGCTTCGAATCTCTAGTTTTCGGAAGCTCCTTCGCTGTACCTGACCAGAATGCACGTCCACTTTTATTTTCTTCCAAACTTATGTATGCGCTCATTATTGTTCTATATAAATTTTGATCACCTCCTAAAACTTTTTTTCAGTTTTGAAATTTTATATTTCGTGTAATTTTATGTTTTCAGTGAAAGAGTACACACTCGATTACACGGATTGCACTGTCGGTAAACAATGTTCATTAACATTTAACATTAGTGAAGACATGAAGGTAGTCATCTGTATTTCAATCTGCAATGATATTCCAGTAATCGTTTTTTCTTCAGGGTGACGTTTACATCTATTACTATTTGGAAAATTATTTTCAAAATCATCGGCGGTATGTGAAAAGTAGGAATGATAAGCAGTTTCTTGGTAATGTACTGGTAAGTTTTCATGTGTGTCGCCATCATTTCATGAGTAGCGGTTTTGTTGGTTGGAAAAGGCTGTTCCTTCACTCCTCAGGAAGTATAGCACATTTGGTCGCTGCAGTCACGCTGGCACGTTTTTGCTACGCATCGATCGTGGGACAGCGGCGATAGCGCCAGCGACGCTCTGCTCACACTTCATGTATACAAGAACGTACTAAGAGGAGTAAAGGAACAACCAAACTAGTTAGAAAACGAAAAGGTCCACTTTTAAAGGAAGTTTCCGATTGTGAGCCTTTTGCTGTCAACGAGAATAACATTCCAATTGCACCTTGTGGGGCTATAGCTAACTCCAAATTTAACGGTGAGTGGTATAGTTTTTTTTCTGATTTTTCTTCTGAGATGTGATGTGACGTGGGATGTTCGTCAGCCTGCGTATCATTACTCGTTTCATTCATTTTAAGAGAAGCTGATAGTGAAAGTGTTTGGGTTTCAGATACCTATGAACTTGTCTACGTGCGAAGCGGTGCGAGAATCCCAGTTCCCGTTACCAAGAATGGAGTAAGTCTTTGGAATAGTTCGGAGAAAATTTTATTTAACATAGTCTTAATGGGAGTTATCACCTTGACGTTTCTGTATATTCCACTTTCAATGCCGAACGAATTTTTTTGTCCATTGGAAGTTGTACCATTGTACCTCAGCAAACATTAGCCAAATATCCTGACTGCTTCAATCAGCTCCTATCCAGACATCTTGACTATGTCGAAAACAAAGCATTCGTGACAAAGAACAAGCTCATCAGTGCTGTTTTGTTGTTTCACCCTTTCATCACATTTCGCAAAACAACTATTTTCAGGTCTTATGGGATGTAGACAAAGACCGAAAATTCAAGAATCCCCCAATCCCACCCGGTGGAACACTATGTGATGCGTTCAAGGTAGGATTCAGTTCATGCAGGTTTTTTTTTTACGAAGTTGCTTAGCTGGACGGGTCTTGATAACGCATTGGTTCCAAAGTTAACTTACATACACATATTTGCATAGCTCATTCTACATCTATGCAGTGGAATGCATAGATGTAGAATGAGCTTCTGGAGCCCTACAGGTGGTGTGTTCCTCGCTAGTTCCCCCTGGCTCCACTAATAGCGCGAGTTTTTACTGCGTTCACTGCTTCAGTTTTAAGAATACTGTTGGAGACATCCATTTAATAGTATTATATTTTATTATATTTGTGTTGTTAAAACTGCAGAGTCATGCACAAATCCCCTAACAAAGGTGAACTTGAATAATATATGAATGTATGCAGTGGTATGCATAGATGTAGAATGAGCTGCTGGAGCCCTACAGGTGGTTGTGTTCCTCGCTAGTTTCTCCTGGCTCGGCATGGAGGTGAGAATATCCACTCGACTGTTTTTCTGCGATCAACCTCATACACCGATGACCAGTTAACTTTCTCCTTACCATTGGGGCACTCGTAGCCAACCCACTACTACCACGCCATTTTAGCTTCCTCTGCAGCTACATAGACACTGGAGTGCATTTTTGAAGTCCAAAGTTGTTCCCAGTTGTTTTTGAAAAGCAGACAAGACTTGAATGACAGCCCATGTGGAGGACTTGTTTTCAGGGAACTGTCAGACCACCTTACTGGCGCGTTGATCCATGCCAGGATGATGGATTCGAAAACGTCGACCTGATAGTCTGGATGCGCACAGCTGCACTTCCGAATTTTCGGAAGTTATGGAGGCTTCTTGATCGAACCGCGGACACCCCACTTACACCAGGTCTTTTCCGGGAAGGTTTACCAGCTGGTCAATACGAAGTGATTGTCCATTCCAGTGAGTGTTTGAGGAAATATTGAATTCCTTCAATTATTTTGCGGCATTTTTCACCACTTCATGTATTTTGCGACATTTTTTAAAATATTTTATGTCTTATTTTTCCCGTGGAGGTCATCAGTTTAGAGAAAACTAAGAACTACATAGGAAAATGTATAAATTTCGCCAGGATGCAGTTATGTAATAGTATGGATGATTCCTATGTTGGAAATATTTCAGTGGCAAGCAACTTGAAATAAACTACACGCAGTCGGGGTTAATTATAACGTCACATTAATACAGTTTTTGGAGTATTAGTTTTTACGACACCCATAACTGAAGTTTTATGAATTACCACTTTCACATTTCTAATGATTCGTGGAAATAACAATGAAACAAAGACTTCCTAATGTAAGATAGCTGGTATTTTATTTTTAAACATGATAAATCTGTCGTATTATGCGAGGTACGCTGTTGATCAAGTCGTTGGCTACAGAATTTTTAACTCACTACTGTATAGCTGACATGGTGATTCACCACTAACTTTTCAGACTACCCTGTCACGGTATTTGGTGGCCGCAAATCATTTGTTGTAAGTACCACAAGTTGGGCAGGAGGGAAAAATTCATTCCTTGGTAGGTTTATTAAAGATGTTTCACCTACATCATATCGTTTGACACAATTCTCGCAAATTACTGCGAAACCTAATATTGTTGAAGGAATCGCTTATCTTGTTGTGGGATCGCTGGCCATCGTGCTTGGAGTTGTATTCATAGTGATTCACATCAAATTTGGACATTCGTAAGTGTTTCATAGATAATTCATAGATAGTGAAATGTACATTAGCCTAACCTCAATTTCAGCGTTAACGAATTGAGTGATGTTGGAGCTGCACATTAAACATCAAACCATGGGTAATTTGTACAGTTCTCTATAGTAAGTAACTCTGTGTAATGCCGCTAGTAATTTTGTACTGCGCGTTAACTTTCTTTTCCTTATGCTCACAATACGATAATGTCACAATCGCCATACCATAACTTTCCTTTCTTATGTAATTAAATTACTCACTTGTTTTCTAATTGTGGTTGTGTTTCTGGACGAGTTCCGATGTACCCTTCATGTATTAAGTCATCTTTCTCCTTGCTTCTCATTCAAAACCAGTTGCTTTGACGAGCATTCATGATTATGTTGAACGTGGTGACTCGATCCTGTGTTATACGACAAATTAAGACTTATTCTACTCCTGTACTGTGATACTCTTAACGTTTTTAATAGCTTGTTTAACATGTTGAAATGCCTTACAACTTGTGATCTTAAATCTCTGTTAAACAAAGACTTCCTATCCGTTAAGTCGACTGCTTTATGAATGAAATCCTGTGAAATTGTCATATGAATGAAATTCATATGACATGAGTTTTCGACATGGAAGATGTAGGCCAATTTATGGAGGAGAGAGTAATTTAAGGTTGCATAACAGTTTTGTCTTCCGCTGAAGGTAGTACTAGAACACGATTCCACTGTGTCAAGATTCGAAGGCGGTTTAGAACATAGTGTTAAGAGCGAATGTTTCCTACATCTTACTGGGGGTATCATTCAAGTTAATTTAATAGATTAATTACATTTAGAGATTGAGCTATATGTAGAGCCTGTTTCGCCTTCATCTATAGACAGGATAAAATACAATCGCCTATCTTGGGTAGAGTTGTACATGAAGTTTGAACTTACATATTGGAATACAAGAAATTGTGAATGCTAGCACATCTTCACTTTCGATTTTGATTATTCTGAGCAATACGGTCATGTTGTCTAGTGACTAGCTACGCTGCCGCAATTGTTCGTCCCAAGCCACCAAGCTCTTCTTCTATCCTTTAGGCTTGGTCAACTGATGCGATATTTTCCTAGAAAGATGAAGTGATAACACGTTAATCGGATGACCTTCGCAAGTTACTGGGTACTATACATAGTGCAGCATACAAGAACTCAGCAAGGACTTACAGCGAACTCCAAACGGACGCAGACAAGGGTCGGGACCACGGCGCGGCTCTCTTGGGCAGAGACACGGGCACTCAGCGTGCTGTGAATAAAGTGATGGTGGTCAAAATCAAATCAATCGATCCCGTTTACGGGATGCGCCATGGATTGGACTTCATTTGAGAATCGTAGAGGCATCGAATGCATCTATCTCACTATGAATAGCGAGAACAACCGATGTATCAAGTCAGCGCTTTATCTTCATAGTCTTTTGGTACTAATTTACGAATCCCACAGGTAAGGATGGCTAAGGTCGGGGATCAAACTATCATTTGCGCGAGCAACAGCGGGCCTCTTCCCACTGCGCTAGACACGCACACAGTGGTCTTCCATAGGCTGAAAGAGAATCAAGACATCAAAAACAGGAGCTTCACCACAAAACAGAAATTAGGTATGGCTCAAACCATTGCTTTCATTGACAGAAACAGTCTGTCAGCATCTGAACGCATACTTGCTCAGTGACTTGTTGCCGGCATCCAAACGTCAGCACTTCTTCCTCAGCCGAAATGAAGACAGCATCGCAAAATAATCCGAAAGATAGCCATTCGGAGAAGAAGCTTGCATACTATTTCGGCAAAAGGTTTCCGTATTGGAATGTTGTCTAGAGGATTCAAAACCCTCTACACTGCCAAGAGATCAGATATCCTAAAATGGATACAGTGAAGTCGACATCTTTAGGAAACAAAACACTTCAAGCGAAATGTACCTCTCCATCTGTATCACAGTCGTCTGAATCGTTTTCCAATGCATCGTTTATGTAATCAGGCTTATACTGTGGTATATCAGGATAAAACTCCTCTAAGTCGCTGTCGAATTGATCCAAACTATTATGTGTAGCATTTTCTGCTTCTAGTACGTCACGATCTATATCAAATTGTCTTGCCGCAAAATAGTCCTCGCGTATATCTCGTCTCCATTCGTGAACTACTTTGTTCTTGCGGGTCATGTGATTCATTTCACCGTGTTGTTGTACGTTTAGTGAATACATGGAATCAAAATCGTCCTCGCCTCTCATCTCAGCCATCGTCAATGTGTTCAGATGGAGGGAGGATAGTGAAAGGTAGGCGCTATACGTCTCGGGAGTCCTGAAATGCAACGAAATTGAACAGCGGAAATTTATTTTCGATCCACGAGGAACTTACAAGTAAATTTCTTTGGGACAGTACATATGGTCAAGAGCATTCCTCATTTCAGAGCGAGTGTCTCCTCCGAACGGGCTTAGTTTGGGAAGGTTCTTTTGGCAAAACTTTTGAAGCATAATTCTTCTCAGCTTCTTATGTAGATCACTTCCAAGAGGAATCGTTTCTAGGCCGTCGTATTCAATATTACCATGATCACACTCAGTTAGGTCGCCTGTCCAGCCATCCTGAATTCCAGCGTAATGTAAAGAACAATAATCCTAACTGTAATGACACTCACTTTCTCCCACTTATGAACGCCAGCAATATGATTCAGAAAGGTGTTGAAAATAAATTTGATGTTGTTCACATCACCAGTCGCATATCCCGCTCTAGCAGCGTATCCGATATGAGATCTCAGTGGTTTTATCCAGCCTTTTAGTGCGCCGGAGCCGCGTTTCTTTGAAACCTGAAAAATTTGATGCAAATATTACCCACTGTACCGGATACAACACTCTAGAAATCCAAAAAAAGAACATTAAATCCACCCACTTCTTGAACCTTCTTACAAATGTGCTGAGCAAACAGTCTCGTGTCAATACGTCTCTCCATTTCCCAAGATAACTCCTTGTTAAGGCCTATAATGAACCTTCCTAACGGGCCTGCTCCATCGACACATACAGATCGAATTTTTAGTCCACGGTCCGCAAACCAATATAGAAGAAAACGAAGGCCCTCTTTCTTTATCCTTGCGCGTTCGCTATCTGAAAATTGGGACTGCTTGAACAATCAACCCCACGAAAATGCAGAAGCAACCTGAGTTTGTGACATGCATCACTTCTGAATGAAGGCACAACTTCGTTTTCAAATCGACAGCAAGTACTTTACACAAACCAGCGCAGAACTTCCAAGAATCATAAGAATAGGTCACCGCGATGTCCCAACCATCTTGAATGCCATCAGCCTAAGAAACATATGTACTTTCAGGATGTATAATGATTCCATTTCATGCTAAGAACTACCTCATAGGCTGACTTGACAACTTCAAAAGTGGCAAGTTGATGTTTCTTATAAACTCTTTCGATAGACGGCCCCAACTTTTCAAAAACATTATGAAATGTGGATTTCGACACAAAAGCCACATTGGCTTCTTTGGAGAAGCGCAGTAAACTCTGAAAATTCAAGGAGTTGCCTTCATATAGTGCAATTACAACGAAATTCAAACATACGGAGATGCGAGCACCCGTTGTCGCAGCAGCTATTGCCATTCTTACGACTTCAGCATGATCACGCGGCATGGAATGTATCGCATTGTCCTTGCGATTACTGGACGCTACTGATGCTTCCGAATTGCTACAACCACTACAGGATACGCTGATGACTGGAATCATTTCGACAGTCCTCACGGAATAGGAGTTCCCATCATATTCAATGCGACTGCCGCAGTTAGAACAGTATTGGAATAACTCCTTCAGCTGATCTTTTTCCTCTCTGCTATTGTCCTTGCATTTTTCTCCATTGCATTTAGATGTACAAGGCTGATGTAAAGAAATCGAAGACCCGCATTGTGCAATACATTTGGAATTGCCCTGAGACAACACCGTTGAAATCATTGGGTGTATGAACGCTAAATGGTTCTCATCCCTACCTCTGCTTCATTACAGCTTCTTTTCAAGGAAGATACATCTCCTGTAGGATCAGAGTAATCTGGCCTCAGCTGCTTAGCATCATTGAAAACCGCTTCCTGGAAAACAGCTGTGTTTCATGAACAGATGGCTAAATCTGTCGCAAGGTTCCAGTTAGAATTCTCCCACATAAATACTTTTAAATTTAGATGAAACCAACCTTCGGCACATTATCCTCACGTTTCTGCTTAACTGTAATTGAATTTGAGAATGGATCAGGGCAGTGAGGCATTTGTGCGTTTTCTGCAGATGATGTCCACTGCGACACTCCCGAAGCTGACAAAGATGTCTAAACCAGATTCGTTTCATTCAAAATGGATATGAAGACAGGTCTGATGTCTGAGCAGTCCTTGACGCGAGTAAGTGATAAATAACAATTTTTCGATGAAAAAGGAAGCTCAATGCTCCGCTAAACTGATTGAGAGCAGCACCCTCCCAAATCTTCGTGTTTATATTCCGCCAAAATTTGAAGTTTTGAGGCACCCATAAATCATATCCAGCAGTGAAATAATGCGAAATGCACGAGGAATCCAGAAAATCCTGGTGCGGTTTCCGTGGGTTGTGCCGCACCCTTTCACAATTCACGCGGAGGTCACACAGACGCTTGTGCAAGTGACCGGGCCTGTGTGTGCTGACGTATCGTCGCGGCGCGAACACGTACGCGACAGCTTGGTTGCTGGTTGCAATTCAGGTCTCTTCACAAGTAAGTCGTGATTCATTGCGCTTGCCTAATACTAGTGAGGCGCTGACAATATTTGTCTACACTGACACTTCAATTCAAAGTCTGTTCGAGTAACTGTGCATATCTTGCGAAATTAGCCTAGTTGTACGTTACTACGTTCCAAAAAGCAATAAGACCAGCCTTGGAAGAGCCTGGTAAACTTGATAGAAAATATTTTAAATTGCAGAACAGTAGACCTAAAGGCAGCACTCACGGAAATTTTTGGGTTAAAAATTTCGCGGTATACTAAAAGGTTTTTAGGGACGATGAACTCATGTAGCGATAACAATGAAGTAGCGTGAAACACGCGAAAAACACAGAAAATGATGGCGGTATTTCATGTGTGTCCACAGCGCGAACGAGTGTTCTGTGATGGGTCCCGCCACGAAATCCTGCAAATGGTACAAATTCCATAAGCCAGCCTCCGCTAAACCATATGCGCACACCCTGTCGAAAGCGTTAGTTGGCGCGACGGAACCCTTTTGTCCACAGCGGTAGATGTGTCAACAGCAGCATCTTCGCAAGTAGACGGCCATCCACGTTATTCAACTTACTGTTGCGATTGTCCAGCGGACCACTACATGGTAAGCGACTCATCTCAGAAGTGAGAATTTCCTTGAGTGCTGCCTTTAACAGAAAATACTTCAGGTTGCAAAACAGTAGACTCACCTCAGGCGGATTTTCAGAGCACTCTTCCTTAACAGCTATGGAATTTCCAGGTGAACCAGCATTTACTGTGAACAGGTGTGAAAGTAGGTGCATAGCATCCTGAGAGGTTGTAGGTTCTGCTTCATTGGTGGACTTCCAATTAGGTCCAGCCACATCTGCCAGTGCTGCCTTTAATAATTCTATTAATATTTCTGGAACTCCCAGGGAATGAATAGTTTCACCTCCAGATCACTTGCACCTTCTAATCGAATGGATTTGGTCACCATCTGAATAAGAAACTATGCCAAGTACATGCAATTCCAACAACAATGCGTAATGAACCCACCTCTTCATGATCAAAATCTCCTTTACGCTTCTGGCCCTGTAACGATATATCGTTGCTCACTTCGCCAAGTATGGCGTTTAGGCCATAACGTGAACTACATTCAATGATGAAATGGACTATATATGACGCTGCAAACTAATTTGTCCGCGTAAAAATGCAAGTTGAGAATGGATGGCCACAATCAGGACCGTCGGGGTATGGCACAGTGAAAATGATAATAGTGGCAGAACTGGAAGCGTTCGGATTTTGCCATTCATTCTCTACTTTGCATTTTTACGCGGACAAATTAGTTGGCAGCGTCATATATTCAACATTATGATGTGAGTTTGCTCCTTTAACATGGTCGAATTTGTGACATATACTTCGAGATCCGAAATAGAAATAAATTACTTACATCAAGCTGCTTAGCACAGTGCTGTAATCGCTGCAGGACCTCCAACGGTACCAGATTCACGTTACGAGGAATGGTGATATCAAGAGCAATGCGCAGGTGTTCTCTTAAGTGACTAGGATCCTCCAGACTCGTTTTGGCCTCAGTTAGTAGATATGACGCCTGGAGAGGACAACAACCGGTACTATTCTATTCGTTCTGCCCCTAAATCTCAAAATCAAAAATTTCTCTGAAACTTCATCTTTGGGAGGGGGAGGGAGTATTTGACATGGTGATCACGAATACTGCACTTATATTGCACATTAACCCCATTTGGGTTGGGTTACGGTACGGTTGGGGTAGGTAAGGTATCTCACGGAGTCACCTGAATTTTTGTCTACGTTTATTTGACGTGCTAATTACGAAGATCACATTGATTTTGCAAACTAAAAACAATTCGAGGTTTTCTTATGATCTGTACTTGCTCTAACCTTATCGTCATCCTACCCAAATGGGGTTACGGCACTAAACGAATATGATATTCGGCGAAAATGGAGTTGGGGGGGGGCCCCCCCACTTCGTACAGGTCGATAATATGACCTGTTCTACTACACGTTCTGACTTGTTAGCTGACACGTCCAGAACGCTCTGACTTGTTGGCTCTCCTAATATGCAGTAGTTACCTAAAATGCAAACAAGTCAGAACGTGTAGGACAGGTCATATTATCGACTAATACCAAGTGGTCCAACTCCATTTTACCCCCGTAACCCTTACATACTTACATACATACCCAGTAACCCGTAACCCTTACATACTTACCCTACTCAGATGCGGTTACGGCACAAAGTGAGTGTGATATTCGTGATCAGTATGTCATACCCCCTTCACCTAGTCGAAGTTTCAGAAAAGTTTTTGATTTTGAGATTCTGGGGCAGAATTAGTGGAATTATGCCCAGCAACCAAATAAGGTATGACTGTTGGTGTCAATCTGGTAAGCACTTACAGCGTCCCTGGCGTGTTCATGGCAAAAGACTTTGCCATGAACACGCCAGGGACGCTGTAAGTGCTTTTTCTCTCGATACTTGCCGAATAAATGGACCTAGCTTTCTCCAGTGCCAGATTGTCTGAATGCATGAGAACAGACAGGAAGAGCGCCAGTTGTGACCGATTCTTCCACGTTGCTCGCATCAATGCATTTCGTTTCCCCACTCCACAGATGACACATTTGTGAGTTGCCATTCCCTGAAAATGAATTGGTATAGAAAATGGACCAACAATCTGGACCGTACTATGACGTATTTGTTCGTCTGAAACGCCTCACTATAATAACAGTCCTTCGTCCGAGATGGTGTCTAAGCAAGATCGTTACAAAATCAGTTCGAGCAGAAAAAATACGAAGTCCCTTTCACCTAGCGAAAATCCCTACCCCTGTAGACAAAGAAATTAGAACAAGTTTGTGCGAAGAACACTGGTTCTATGTTTTCAATGCAAGTCGGCATGTCGGCGCCGATTAAGAAGTGTTAACAAGCGCACTGGCGGTGGAGCACGTTAACCTGCTAGTGCCGTGTTATAATTTTTTGAATTTTCGGCTAAGCTTCGAAAAGGGATGGAGATTTCGGAGACTTTCGCTATTAGCTTGATAGGGCAATACTTCCTGAACACAAAAGCGCAAATAAATTCTGGAAATAATGGAATTTTTTAGAAATTTATTCAAAGAAGTTGTGGCGAAGTGGTACTGAAGACCGTTTTTAACCCTTCGATGTAACCAGACGAACGCGGCAATTTTATTATTCTTCGAACCGAGCGGCCTCTCCTGAAGCTAACCGTGTTAATAGGATTGGAAATAACTGATTTTAAGGGAAGTTGTTTGATAGAAATTCTTTGGACCGGTGTCAAACTCTAAATTTGAGGGTAAATTCAAAGTTCAGAAAATTTGGGAGAAATTCTCTCCGATTTCCTTTGGCGATTGGAGGAAGAGTTGTTGTATCTGTAATGTCTGTACAAAGTTTGAGTAGGATCCGTTCAGTACCAATCGTGCAGAGGGTACTGCTAGGTAGTACCTTTTGAGCTGTAAGTCCTACAAAATCAACTAAATCTGATTCTCTTTCGGATTTAGATACATAGAACGTCGCCAATTGCAGCTATGCACATATTTTCCGCGAGATCCGTGCAGAACCCGTCCTTTTACAAGCGCTGAAGGTAGTGCTTTTGGCAAGATTTTCGCATGATAGTCCCACAAACTCTTACCAAAATAGATTAATTTCAATTTCCTTTGGCAGTTGGAAGAAGAGTAGCATCTGTAATATTATCAGAAAGCTTAAACAGGATCCGTCAGGGTGCTGTGGGTACATACTGCTAGGTACTTTTGAACAAATTTCTGTTCTTATTGCCGTCGGAATTGAGAGAATTAACGGAAGAAAAAGTCCTCCATTCAATCCCTCTTTTTTTGGTTTTATCTGCGAAGGAGCGGATAGCTATCCGACCCAAGTCTTAGTCCCAGCTACGAATTCCCTTTGCTTATCTCAAGGTTTTAGGAAGTCCCGCTTGCCTTGGGTCAAGCGAAGGCGGTTTGGCGAAGTCTACTTGCAAACGTCCTCCCGCCGTAAAATTGAGTGTGTTCCAGGTGCTCACGGATAATAAGCATCGTTGAAAAAGAGAAGCCATATTATTTCCCACAGAGCTGGGAAGAAATACAGTTATTTCGACTCCAACATAGCAGAAAATAGTTGAGTTATGAATGGAATGAATATCGTGGGCTTGAAGGAGTTGAACAGGAGTTCAGTTATACCCTATTCGACCTTAGCGAATTTAAAACCTTTTTGATAATCTTCGCTCATACTTTGCATAGGGTTTGAAGAAGGAATAGGGGACGGAGGTATCTAAGGTGCTGGACCCGAAAATGGAGTTCGTTTTCTACAATAATCTCATTTCTATTGGGTTGCAGTGGTGTACTGTAGATACCGTATCTCACAGAATTCTCCATTACCAGCATCATTTTGCTTGTCATCTCCATTACCGAGCCGGAGTTAGCACTTTCTTAAAATTATCCATATTATACCTACCGTAACCCCAGCAAGATGGGTTATCATACAAACTGGATATAGTGCTTGTATTCAGATTACCTCTTCAAATTACCTCTTCATTCAAAGCTTTGAGAAATTCTGTGAGATACCGTATCTACAGCATATCTGAATTAACCCTACAAAAATGGAGCTACGGTACGATATGGATGCGATATTGGTGTTCAGCACCTCAAATTGTCTCCTTATGTAAAAATTGTGCAAAAACATTTTCGAATTTTTTTGGATCCACTCAAGTGGAATAGGCTCACTTTCTGCCTATGATGGACCCTCGAAACGTGTCATACCCGTGGTGGAACCAGAAGCGGATCACTACTACCCAATGGTGTTTCTTGAGATCCATTTTCAGAAAGCACATAGAAATTCCACGATTTTTCCGGTGGGAGCTGGGGGACGAATTCAACGATTTGAACCGACAAATAAGTAAAGTTATTAAAAATTTCTATAAGATTTAGGTTTGAAAAAAAAACATTAGGTAAAGTTATTCAAAGAACGAGTTAAAAATAAGCCAAAACAGAATTTTCAACCAATAGGGAGTTTTTGAAGTATCTCCATGAGGTGGGAGAGGGCGGCCCTGAGAATGAACTCTTAGAAATTACCAGGGAACTGCCTGCTTTTTGGCGCAAATATAAAAAGTAGTGAGCCATCTTAAGAAGTATACTATACTCCGGACTGAACAAAAATCGTATAACTTATTTAATTTATTTTTTAGTCGAAGACGAACAAAAAATTAGAATTCTGAGGAAGGAGTAAGCCCTAGTCCTCCTCTTCGATTGCTTCCCCCTCCTTTCCGGTAACCTGGAATTTCAGTTTATTCGAAATCATAAAAATACTTTCGAATTCGGGTGTATTCGGCCTTAATTATAAAGTATGCATCCACAAACGTCATTTCTTATGTTCTTGGCCAATAGGACTAACGCATTTTCGTGAGTGCCTCCTTCATATCTTCCCATCAGAATCCTGACGGGGTCCTGACATATCCGTCGGTGCTTCACTCTCTTTCATCTGCTGGTTTCTGATAAGTTCCGACCCGGCAGTATCGAGTTACTGAGCACTCGACCCTCGAGAAAACCCATATGACGTTGTTAATCCGTAGCACAAACGGCCATGGCCACAAGATTTACCACCGACGGCGGTCAGCGGAAGATTGACGTGGGTGACGGATTCAATGCGGAAAACAGAGCACAGCCGGCTGGCGCTGACAAATAAGGCTTACTGTATGTGTCTACTGTATTTGAGGAGGTGATTGTTTAGGTTCTCAACAGTTGTTTTCTCTTTAACAGCAGTAATCTTGAGGAAGTAACAGGTGAGACAGCTCTCGGCGCGTTCTAGCGTTCTGAATGGATAATACGTTGAGCATCTAAAGTGAAGAACGTCTAGCACTTGACATGGCCCCGAAGAGGATGAGCACAAACAATGGCACTAGGGCAGCGGCAGGTTGTTGGCGACCACTTGCGGCACCTACAGCTGTTTTTGTCAGACGCACATCATTCAGGATTACCACAATTGACAAAGCTGGCACGGGAAGATAGTGCTGATTTCATATTTTTTCCAGCTCGTCCATTCACTTAGTGAAAAACTAGTTAATATAAATGCAGTTGTAAACTTCAAGAATGCAGAAGGTTTCGTTTTGGTACAGTTTCCAGAAAATGGTGAAGGTTGCTTCCGCTAGCTAAAAGAAATTCCTATCGAGTAGGCACGTGCGCAACAGCTACTTGGACAGGTTAGAACAGGACGCAGCAGGATCAGACGAGGATGAGAACAGCGATATCAATGAGATGTGTGGAGGCGCAGACAGTCAGAATACCATGCCGCATGTGGTTTAGCACGTCAATCTGTGGAATCCAGCGTATTTTATATAGAAAATATGGTCTGGGCGATTTGGAACTGGTTTTAATAACATAGGTGTCATAGGTAACATTATTTACTGGTTTATTTCAACTGCTGAAATTCTTAGTTGCTGCCAAGTCAAAATGAGACGTTCGCGTGGATCACGCCCGGCACGAAATGGGTATACCTGATGTGACAACTGATGTCCAACCCGCGTTTTTATTCGTCATAGGCTGCGTTCGTCTCCTCACGTCGTCATCTTGGAATTTCTTGTTGAAAAAGGGTTTAAAGTGCACCTCTAACTGCGGACGGAACTTGTGAGGAGCCTGAAGAAATCGAACTAAGATCTATTATAACGAAAATAAGTTATCTAGATAGTATAATTTGTTTTACTAGGCGAGAGAAATGGAGACGAATTAGAGGAGAAAAAAGAAAATCTCAAAACCGTGCAAAGCCCGGATGCATCGATGAGACTGTCCATGATGGACGTATCCATATTTATGCTTTACTCAGCCTCTGTGATTAGGTTATCGCACACCTCCCAAAGATGAGACTACCCGTCCTTCCAAAGATGCATCCAGACCCAGTAGTTGGCTTATAGTAAGGTAGAACATGCCTGCCGTTCAGCGAAGAATTTGGAGTCTCATGCACAAACTCGCAGCTCATTCTTGAAACTGACTATAATTACAAGCAGCGGAACTTCTTCAATCTGATCTACTTAGCTCAACTATTCTAGCGACTCCTGCCGCAGGTATAGTAGAACTTGTACCTGTCCTACATAAGGCTACGCATGATAAAGTCTATAAGACGGATATCTGGCGTGTTATCTGTCCAACAAAGTGTGCCTTCTGTCACAATATGCCAGAATCATGATCGTAAATATTGTTTCTGGTCGACTTTCTTTATCGCAAGCACGATGTGAGAAACGGACCGCCTTTGTCGGTGCGGCAATGTAGCCGATGAGGTCATGCATGACTAACTCAATAAGATTACTCGAACTGGTACCGATTCCTGGGTCAAAGCGATGTGGCACTCGTATGCTTTGATCTGACCTTAGTTGTTGGTTCTGGGGATTAAATTCCCTAATATTACTTCATTTTTTGGAATAAGTTTTCTTGTGGAAAATAAACTCTGGGAATTAGGGGAAAACTTGATTTTGAGGGATGGCGACAGGTTTCTACAAAACTACAAAAGCGAGAAATATATCATTATACGAAAGAACTTTTACATACCAGTTGAACAAAAAACCTTCTCACAGGCTTCGAGATCAGAGGCAGGAGAGGGATCTGCTGCGCTAGTTACTTCTGGGTATTAAGTTGAACAATTGCCATAATTTATTTTTTTTGTCCGGATGTTGGATGTCTCTTAGCTCTGGAAATCAGGCCTACTTATGGACATTTTCTCACATGGACGCCGGAAAGGAAATTCTGAAGTCATTCTAGTTTACTTCGAAATTTCCAAAGCAAAAAATGTACCATTTCGTCCAGATGCAAATTTTTCTTCATGAAAATTACTTGCAAATAAAATTCTCTATTGTTAATGTGTGATCGGAAGAGATGACCCTCACTATGATGGTTTCCCCTCGTTTGCGAATCTAATGACGTAAACGCAAATAAGCACCGTACCCTACAGTATCATTTGGCCATCAAAATTTTAGTGATTCAATATTAGGAGAACAAGTGTGGCCTGTAACATTGCTGCAGTGATGAAGTACATAATTACACAAAGTGACTTGCGAGGCCTTAAATTGGTACTCGATTGGCCGAAGGATCGAAGGATTCAAAATTTTCGAGTTTTCGAATACTGTAAGGATTTGAATAAGCAAATTTCTTTCCATTGATGATCATTAGCATTAGCATTAGCATCGCCATGACTAGTACTATGGAATCTGCACCCGTGAAAACGGTCCAAGGATCCTAACCTCCCTAGAGTTCGAAAAGAAGCGGACATCAGCCATCGCCCATTCTCTTCTGGCGCAACCTTTCAATTTCTATACAAACTCCTGGCTGAGCCTCAGCACAAGCTTTGATGAACAACTCCCGAAAGGCTAGCACACTATGACACATCCTTGCTTGGACCACGCTTGAACCGCCACATCAAAGGCAAAATGTCACCAGCCACGCATATGAGTGATTGTAGCGTTTTATCAAGGAAAACACGAGGAACAGTCGCAGTATGTCATCGTAGGGTTCTTAGTACATAATACGTACTAGTGTTGAAAAAAAGTAAAATAAAAATAAATAGAAAATAAGGAAAAACTAAAAATTGTATCTGTTCGCACTACCAATATTGCATTATTGTGGAAGTATTATCATAGTGATACCGTTGTTGGTACAAGTGTGGATATCACTGCACTATATGATATTGTGCTATTGTATTTGACCATTTCTCTCTTTCGCTTAATGAATTCAGAGCTGCGCCACGCAATAATTTTTAAAATTAATTAAAACTACATTAAAGGTTCAATAATTATCTTTTGAAAAACCCCTGAAAGGATAGAAGTTTTTGAAAAAAAAAAACAGAGGGGTGGATAGATCATTTCATCTTTTGTCCCGCTTTTTTTGTTTCTCGTCGAACCGTACTACTGCGAACGAATTGATTCCTGACATCCCTAAAGTTCAATAAAAAGTTAAGCCAACGAAACTGTATTGATCAATAGCAGTACTGCTACACTACATGTACTGCCAATACTAGGTACTCTCTACTATATACTATACAGTCTACTACATATGTCCCACTATACAATTATACTATGCCACTACACTATGGACAACATTATATTAGGTTGGTGCATAATTAATGCGGCTTTTTCCGCCACTTCTTTTCCCGTTGAAAAGAAACGCTTTTCAATGATTTCCTCATAGAAATGATCCCCTTTTTCTTAATACTAATGACTCCAGTATTGCCATACTTTTGCAATGGTAATGGATTCATCAATATTGTTGCAATAGTATAATATTACTATTATCAACTAATTGTACTAGTATTACTTATCATTACTGAGTTCTTATCAGATGATTGATCTGTACAATAATTTGGCGTAGATTGTAGATTCAAACTTCGCTAATTCATCGCGCTGATCAAAAATGTGTCGATTTTGGAGTTACAAGTCTCCTCAAAATTTAAGTGTAATTCAGTTTTTTCGAATTTCGAGTATTCGCTGTTTCGAATGGTTGATTATACGAATACCTCAAAAATCGACCAAATCTGTGTGAGATGACCCATTCCCAGGAGCCTAGATAAGCATAAGCTTCGGTGAAACGGGCACCTATCGCCTATCTTTGCTCAATCCTACCTTCCCAAGTCTGTGCCTCCAGCAATGCCTCATCGCTACCCAATCACTTGCTTTCCTATCTTTAGGCGATGAACACCACGTACAATTTGAGTGGCACGTGCCACGATCACGAATTCCTGATTTCCCTGGGAAGATTCCACTTCGTTCCCATGCTCGCACCTCTGCGAGCCGTGGTGACCCTTGGGTGCTGGCCGGCTGTCGCCACCATCGCCCCGGGTGCAATTCCCCGTGGACGGGGCACAACGCGTCACTGGTAAAGCGTATTCCCATGCTCGTCAATTCATAACGACAGACAAACACTTAGACAAGCGGCGCCTTGTCTTTGGTGAAGAGCGTTGTCGAGGTGATAATGAGCCGATTAAAGGTCACCGAGAGCAATTTTTGGCTGATGTCTCTCGAAATACGTGCTGCTGTCGGTTAATTGAGGTGCTTGAGCGATTTTCTTTCAAAGTTGTTGGCGCGGATTTCCGGAGTTTCCGCGCAAAAACTGTCAACCCGTCATTGAGGTGTTTGTTTAACCGGTTCTCTACGTGTCACTGGCTGAGACTCGGATAAAGCGCGCAAATATGACCTCATTTAAAGTCCGTTGTTTAATAGCAGATATTCAGAAAAAAAGCAAAAAATATGGAATATTATGGTATTAATATTATAGTATTAATGCTGATGTAATGTGACACAACGGTAAAATCCATGGTGATATTAAAAATGAGTAAAGTAATATAGTACAATATAGCATATACATATAATATGCAAATATTATATCTTCTTAACAAAACACCCTAAGGCACGAAGCACCTGACATGGGGCACTCTTATTCTTTCATAACGCGACGAGCCTCACAGACAATATAAATGTAATAGATCATAATACATGGTGATATAACAATATGTATGTGCTTATACGTAGTAATACGTAATATATATTACATACATATAGTAGTGCATAATATATGTAGTAATACAATATGCAGTATGATGTACTACTAACACAGACGAGAAGATTGTCCACACTGGATCCACCTAATTTGCATCAAATTGTTATAAATGGTATTACGTCATAATATTTATTGTATAATTTATTACTATCATATTATGTTATTTATATTATTCACGTCGTTGTGTCATTGTAATTTGTCACAATACCACATGAATTGTAAAGTATAACGTCACGCATATCCTCCTCTTCTTCAACTTCACCCAAAATCGGTACTTCCGCAACAGGACACCAGAAAACTGGGAATGATTCCTAGGATTTACTCTGTGCGGCTGATTCTTTACCCTGCCAATGTCAAAATCGTTCGTTCATAGGTCATTTTACGGTGGGTACCATACCACTCGATGGTTTTTCTCGGATTCAAAATCCTGGAAAAATTACTATGGGGAAAGAATGTTGTATGAGTCGAACAATATTCGGACGAAAACTTGAATATTCGTTTGTGCTCAGTAATGTAGGAAAAATACCTTGCACAAAGTCTAAGGGTAAGAAGTTGGAGAATAAGTTATCTTTCTGCCGAGTATGCATCACTTTGCATGTTCGAATGTTCGAGCAGTTATTCGAATATTATTTGATACGGTCAACACTATGCTTCAATAGTTCCGAAGGCTGTTAGCTACTCCGGAAATGATTAAGTAGGGTTGTCCACCAATTCCCATCATAATTAGTCACACCCATACCTCCAGCCTCACATCCAAGTGATACCGAGATCAGTTAACAAGTCAAACACGTTAACGCCTCTAGGGTTGCGGCGCGTTTGATGCTCACTGATCCCCTAGTCTCTGCCTGTAATACTTTAGTTTTATGTTGTAAAGGTGGGAACCGGAAGATGTGTGCACGCATTTTGGGAGACATGAACTCTTTGATCCATACCGTCCTGAGAAAGAACGCTCTTCTCAGGTACAAAGACAGCTTTCTTCATAATTTTTGCACAGGGAATTGGGCAAAACTAAAGGCTACTGCGAGTTTCCCATTTTTAAAGTCTCTAAGCTCCGATGTACTTCTCCTAAAGAAAATAAAAGAGACGAAAAAATAGGAAGTGCGTTTTGAAGACACTACCATAAACATGGGGCTCTTGCGTTCCTATGGTCAACTTCTCAGTGATCTCATTAAATCCATTCGTTTCTATACTAATGTTGTCATTATACTAATCTTGTATTTCCTACACTATTCCATTATATTATTCACATTTTACACCAATTTTTTTACTGCTATTCATTTCATACCAATGTTTTCTACCACTACTATTTTATATGTAGTAATTTTATGTACTACTAATATATAGTTGAATACTACATCTGATAAAACGTCCAAGGCCATTCATGCTAAAAGGCCTGAAAACCAACTACTAAAGGCCATATAACACATTAGCGAACAGAGGAACGGACATCATCCTGTGTTTACAATGAGTGGGTACACTTCGCGCGGTTCTGGATAGCACTTGACGTGATGATTCCTCACTGAACATTGGTGCACTCTTGAAACAATTGTTGTGGAGGAAAGCCACTGGTTTTTTGAAGGAAATACTAGTACAGTGAAAATCCAGACCTATTCTGGTGCGCGGAAAAAAAAAGAAATGACAAACTGGTTTGGTCTAGCGAAGACGGCGATTAGCCCTGACCCTTGTCCCATTTTCGTTTTCCTTTTTTTTTCTGGATGCAACTTTCGGATACATGTTCGTAAAAACTCCGTCATTAAGAGTTACCAGAGGTTTTTCCTCCGTTCGCGTACTATTTCCACACCAGACGCGTTTGCATATACTTCATAGACAAGTAAGTAGCTCGCAATGGTTATCCTGAGAGAATTGGAATCTGAAGATTTATTAGCGCAGAATGTGACAGTTCCGCATAAACCGGCTATGCCAGCAACCACCACCAAATGATGGAGGTTTTCAGTCATTAGTCATCGTTTTGAGGCATATTTCTGCATCATAGACCTGTTAGTTAAAGAGCACTTGACAGTCGCAAGCACAAGAGCTCTAAGCTATAATTAATCCTAAAAAAACCGCTAGCCACGACGCAATGGACCCACTGAAATCGGTGGGATTCCTATGGATTGCAGGATCTTTTAGGGAGCAATTCTATTTTTTGGGGTTCTAAGGGAGGATACAACCTTTCGATTTTTATTGCGGGCATCAATTTATGTTTTTATAATTCAGAAAAGAAGGAAAAATTACGTGAAAACGATACCATGGAGACCAATTGGCGAATCCTGAAACTGGATGATGTACTCATTTTTTCCCCTACCTTGTACTAGTGAACCGTAGAAGATAAAAAAGCTGTTCCCCACATTTTTCATTCTAAATCGAAATACATATACGAAAAAGTAGGTGATGACAGTGATAAATAAATAAATAAATGAGTAAATAAATAAGTAAATAACAAAAGTGACCTTTCAACTACGCTTCGCATGGAAGGATTACTTCGACATTAGCTGCAAAAGCCGGCTGGAATCCAGAAATAGCCGCTGTCACAATCACCAATGGCTTTCATTTGACATGAGAACCTTCCTGTAAGTTCTGCTCTACTGCCGTCGTATTACTCACTAAAATGGTAGTCAAACTGGCAGTCATATCCACAAATAGCTTTCATCGCTTGTTACCTATGTGGTCCATGAAAAATATTGGTGTCCCAGATATATAAAACTAGTTCTGTTCTAGAGCAGTTGTCCAGAACACAACATGTAAAAAAGGGGAGGCACTGAAAAAAATTCAAGAAAAGTCATTATTGAGAGAAAGAACCCTCTCATCTCTTAGTTATTTTCCCTGCAAGTGATTTTTTTCTTGTCTAACCAATCCACTCTTGAAACTTTGCTGTTCAAAACATTCATTTATTTCATCCACACCAAATTTAACGGAGATTTTTCCGGAAGACATTGAGAGCCTTGAAGGTGGGAGCTCTGCGAGTCCTTTATTTCTCCTTCCACCGTTGGTAATCCAACGAGTGGCTAGGGTTAGTTTGTAAATGGATTAGTAAGTTCGTAGTTCGGAACAAGCCCTAGAATTGTCCGGTTTCTGGCTACCCAGATCATTTATTTTCAGTTTTCCTTTCGGCCTCTGGGTCCCGTCCACATAGAATTGCTTCTGAAAAAACCAATAGGGAAGGAAAAGAAAAGAATGAGGCAATCATCATTAAGAAACAAAGATATTAGGTTGGTGCAAAAATAATGCGCGTTTTCATGCCTTTGATTCCGAACCTCATAACTCCTTTCAAAATCAATCTTTTTCAATAGATAGACTTAGAAATATTGTAATCCGCAAACCTTTAGCAATAAGATAGACGTTCTCCGACTACCGTGCTTTTCTGACAGAACCATCTAGAATCGACGAACTTCCGGAGGGCAGTTTTGGTACCACTTTTGTCTTCGAGTTCTCTGCACCGAGTTTTCTGCACCGAAGATGAAGCAGCGAAGAACGCGCATTATTTTTGCGTCAACCTAATAATAAGCATGAACATGAGCACAAATCTTAATGCAGTTAACCTAATATGCTCGAAAGAAATATGAGAACAAAATAATTTAAGGACCACTCTCAAGAAATCTAAGTTTTCGAGAAGGAGAAGGTCCTACATCTATGCTTTCCTCTCCTCTAGTGATGTACTGCTATCCCTCTATCGAGCATCCGAATTCTCTGCCTGTTCAGAATCGAATATTCGAATTCGAATGTGTCTATTACATTGTTCTATCCTGCATACATAACCTAATTTCCTATGCTTTTTTTGGTAAAAAGTCCTGACTTTGATGTAAAGGTATCCTCCAAGGTCTCTGCATAAAATAGAAAGAAAATTTGTCTAGAATTACAAACCAGCTGCTCGCTTCTCAAATTTCAATTACTTGATAGAAACCTAATGCTCCTTAAAAACTCCTAACGTGCACATGGATACCTCATTATCCAGAGCCTACACCTCGTATGGATCATCCCAGCGCCACCATACCTGTGATAACTCATACATTATGCCAGTGACCTTATCTGCAACCGATATCATCACGTCATCTGCCGTGTTTCGAGTGTCAATCCACTTACGGATGACGGAGTAGCCGTTGGGGTACGGGGACGGTCCTCACACAGTGCCCTCACGCCACGCCCCCACACGACCCCGCCCCCGCTTACGCCACCAGCACTGGAGCTGCAGGGAGATAGTAAGAGCACCACGGGTCGACCACTGGCACTGCCTGATGAGGATGAGGCTGCTGCCATGTATAATTCTGCTGCTGCTCCCCAGCTATTCACTGGCTACTTCATGTGAGATGTTAAAGAAGTCTCACTATGACTATACAACACTGCTCAAGAAGGGTGCTGGTAAGAATTTCTGGATTTTTTTCGCATACTTCTCCGTGGAATTCGCTATTTTTCCTAGGGAATTTTCGGTAGATCACCGAGTAATTACTCGTTAACCTATTATTCGATAAGAATCTCGACCGCTGTTGTTCTCGGGCCGGCGGCTCCCAGATGCGTCACAAAAAGCCAAGGACCTCGGGGCGGCACGTGCTTTGACACCAAACCAGCAATTAGAAATCATGAATCGCATTAGTAAGGACTGCAGAAAAACTGTGCAAGAGAAGAGCAAACAGTCTTGCGGACTTTCTATCCTACCGTATGTCTCCAAATATGCCTCCAAAAAGTAATTTTAAGACTAAAATGTGGATCTCAAGAATCATTTTTGCGTATCCTAGTGATTTTTGACTTGAACATATTTATTTCGGAAACTCCTTGCTTAGAAATGGGAAAACTTCATCCTTGATTGAATCCTTGAGGCCTAAGCGTTGCTATGCGAAGTATCTGAAAAAGGCAGTTGCAGCTAATTGCTCAAAAGCACAGCATGTCTAAAAAAACGTGTCCGGATCTTATAGGATCCCCTCTTGTTGTGCTCGCATTTGAATATTCGACTTTGAATGAGAGAAGAGAAAGCCGCTCGGCCTTGGGATGAATTACAGGGCTGTATAGTTCTCGTTATTCTTTTTTTTTCGATTCTCCTGAACGACTTCTGAAGTTCTATTATCATTGAGGTAACTGAATTTATTAGATTTCATTCGATCCTAACTACGGCATCTACAAAGATTCGAAGTGAATGTGTAGAAAAATTCTTACAATAATATATAATACGTTGCCGAGAGGTGGACCGAAGGTGTTTTCAACATGTCTTGGAGGTTATTTGTGCCCTTTCCGAACAAGAATCCTTCTATATTCCAAAAGTTCAAAAGCTGCATATTATTGTCCAGATTGTCCAGATCTCGAAACATGGAATTTTCCTCTCTGCTTTCCTTAATTCTATGCAAGAGAAAAAACTGTTAGTGACAGGAATCCTGAATGTTTTCTGGCAGAACGTCCTCTCTCTGTCACATTGCCGTGCAATGACTCTCTAATGTTGACGAGGCCTCCTCCTCTGTACTAACTTCTGCACTTCTTAATTAACAAGCTCTCCTCATATTAGCATGAATTTCCTTCCCTAATGATTGGTGTCCTTATTACTGAGTCATTGGTGGCCTTGTTATTCAACTATGTTCTTCATAGAAGTGATCACATCTCTGCTCGATTATTTACAAGTTTTTCGAGAAATTTTTGAAAGTTTCCTCTTCAAAAGCTCATTAGCAAATGGGTAAGCACCGCCCTTTCTTTTGCCTAGTAGCCGGTTCCTCAAAAAATCTGTCCGATTTCGAAAATATCTCCATCTTTTCTGTTTTTCTTTTTTTTCCGAGAAATAAATCGTGACAAAATATATTTTACTGGCGTTAAAAATAATTTGGCCAAAAGTTCAACAATAACGTATGGCCTCACCTGCCTGCCAGAGGTACAATTTAAATGAATTAAATAAACAGAAAATGAATAACAACTATGTAACTATGTTCTCTGGTGCATAAACACCGCCTTTTTTGTGAATCTTTTTTCTCTTAGAGCAGAAATCTGAATTAGTTTGTGCTTTCTAGAACGACTCGTAACTATTCCAAGAACAGCGACCAGAAAAAAAATCCAGAAATAGGCTTTGGCATCTTTCCAGATGCCAATCCAAGTGTGCGCTATTGCCTCACCTAATTAAAAGTAGAGATCTCTTGAAGGATAACATTTGTTGCCGGAGGAGATCTCAGAAAAATCAATGAAAGTGCATTTGCAACGGAGTTTTCGTGGATTTCTGAAAAAAAAAAGAAGCAAATCCAAGGTGACAGCTTGAAATAGCTGGGAGTGCCGGGTGTAGAGAAAAATCTAAAGAAAAGTTGTAAAAAAGGAATTTCTTCAGGAACTTTCCATCATACCTCATTGTTGTTTCTGTTTAGAATCTCAATTTTCTCTTTAATTTTTATTTTTAGCAACGGACCTAAAAATCTGCACGGGCAAGAATTCCTGTTGCACGAAAACCATCGAGGACGAAATCGTGCAGAACTCCGAGAAAATCTTCAAAGCTCAAGTGGAGGACAAAATCATCGTCCTCCGCCACATGATCAATTCTAATCTAAACAGTTTTCGAAGTAAATCCCCCAACACTTTCGGAATTATCGATCGATATTGATTGTTTTCGTTCAGCATACTTCTACAACGCACTTAATGCATGCCATGAGCATTTGGATGCGCTGTTCGGTCACACATACGGACCATTCTATCAAAGCAATTCCCAGGTACTCACAGTCAGACATCGCTCTCTGCGGGAGCATTTTCCCACGGGGTTGCTCCACCGGCTATTGATTGACTCCTGTGATCTTCCAGATCTTCGACACGTTCTTCAATCGTCTGCGGGCCTTCTCGTCGCCGTTTTCGGACGCAAAGGTCCCGCAGATCACCGGCAAACTGTTCGAGGACATATTCGTCATCATGTTCCAACTAATGAATCCTATGGTAAACTGGTTCTCATCCTCATTTTTTCCGGAAACATCACTCAAAATGGAATTGAATCCGCTTTTTTTCTGGATCTATGATTAATCTGTACTTTCAGCACAGTGTGACAGCCGAGCAGCGTCGCTGCATGTTGGATGGAATGACGGAAATCGCGCCATTCGGCGACGTGCCAAACAAGGTCTTGAGCGGATTTCCACTAATTTGTTGGTGATTCTAAGCAAACTAGCGAGTCAATCAGTATATTTTAGATTACCAACCACATGGAAAAGCCGCTAGTGATCTGGAAGCATTTTGTTTCCAGTCTGGATAATATGTACAATGTTTTGGAGGGATTTATGAACGTCAGTTTCAAATTTTCCTTTTTTCGCTATATTTTACGCTGAATTGCAATATAATAAGGAAATTATTGCTTTCCCATCGTTTTTTTCTCAACGTTTTTATTTCAAAGGATCCAAACATATAGAACTCAAGAGTTTTAGTGAAAACTTACTCTTTTCAAAGGTTTCTATTTTAAGAATTAAGAAAATGTTGAGCCAAAAAAGCATCAAATTCTTTCGAGGTCTAGAAGACACGGGATCCGTGATTCTTCCGGAATTTTAGGATTTTTGAGCAATTTTACAAAGCTTTAGCCTTTATCTCTAAAGGAAAAAAAATTAAAAATGGTTGTGAAGGTTTCTCTGTCGTTCCCTTTCTCCCTATATCTATCTATCTATCTCTCTACCCCTCTCTCCCTCCCTCTCTCTCACTCTCGCTCTCTCGAAGGTTCGAACGTTTTTGTCGAAATGATTGAATTAATTAACTAAAGTTCACCATTTCTGGTCAGTTCTGAGCAGATCGTTGACCGAATCGAATAGTATTCGGAGAATAGTTCAAATATTCGACTACGTGGAGTAACGCAGGAACTGAAACTCTGCACAAAATCAGAGAGCGAGATGAAAGGAGCGTTTCCAACACTCATAACTCACTACATTGCTTTGTATATACGAATTTTATTCGATTTTTTTATTCTACATTCTAGTCCTAGGTGTGATTGACAGTTATGGTCATTCTGTCCGAATCCTGGAATACATCCAGAAAATGCATTCAAAGAATAGACATTGCTCGCGCGACCCAGCACACACCTGCATAAATAGCTGCGTCGTGAACGGTTTTGCGCTATTTCCTTCTCTGGATGATGTCCACCTCATTGAACTGGTGCCAGTGAGTCGCCGCGCTGCGGCCGCCAACAAAAGCGCAATTCCGTCCGGAAGTCCGCCAGTAACCCAACATCGCCGTTATCCATGTACTGTAGCCACACGCACGGTGACATTTAACGCACAAGCAAGGAGCAAATATCGTCCGAATGCTGGACACCACTCGCCAACACGTCATCGATCCATGAATCATGCCGAAAATTCCTCCCACCAAGCCCCGTCGTGGCCTTCAATGGTAGCCTCCACAAACACTTCTAAGAGCTCTGGCGCGGTGTCTCACCTTAATTACATGGATTCGGAAAACTCATCAAGCTGCGGGATACCGGGCGGAAGGTCGGTGGATACCACTGCGAATAAGTGGCACAATTGTCAAGTGTGGGTTTCGGCATCTATTCCATGTACCACGTGTCAAGCAATGAGATTAGAGCTATGGGAAAGGTGAAATTCCTAGAGAAATGCGATTCAATCTACTAGGTAGTAAAAGTTATGAGAAAGGAGAAGAATAGAAGGAAGGATCTTGGATAGAGGAATTAAAGGCAGGGGTCCATCTCATCTTCGTAGTTCAGCTAACAGTAGATTCTGCATCTACTCGGCGCGGTGGTTCCAACGGTATGCATAAATTGGCTCAGAATGGTCTATAAACGCGTCTTCCAGGACGGGGTCTGTAACAGTTTGCCAACCCGAGTTGACGTGTGAAGCTGTTGATCTTATCGATTGAACATGCCAAGACTCGTTGACCAACGCGGCAGTCGTGGCAGGCAGCCAGCACAGCTTGGAGCGATCCGCCTCCGGGCTCCAAATTTTTACCCAGTTCGTGCCTTTCAAAAATGGGTATTTCGTCGCTTCTGTGCCTGTTGATATACATCCCAGGGACCAACATGATGAAAAGATCTAGGATTAATGGTAAATCCAACAGGCAGAACGAGCTGGCCCTCTGCCTTTAAGGATCTGACAAATTCATCTCACAATAATGCAACTATTGACAACCCTGAATCAGGTTTTCCCAATTTTCTGCCATAGAGAACTGCTCTTCGACGTAGATCCTCATTTGATCTCCTACTTCCACTCTGATTTACTTTATTTTTACTCTTTGAAACCGAGAATACTGAAACATATCGAAAATTGTATAATACAAATGGAAGGAGCTTGGGGTAGAAATTCTAAACGTCCACAATTTTTAGTTGATACTTCTTGACTACAAAAAGTTTGGAGGACTCTGATTAAATTATACATATTATAATTCGATGTAAAAATTGTTTTGAAAAGTTTTAAAGAACAAAGTAAATAAATTTTGAAAAAAATGAAAATAAATTCAAAAATAATGAAAAAAATCTTAAAAAATAAACTAACTTACCATCCAAATCACTTGATAGGATAATTTTTGAATATTTTATCTTTTCAGGCATATTCTATACACTCCATATCGGTTTTTTTTTCTTGCGAAATCATGCATGGTCCTCATCAAAACGAAGGGGATTTTAGTACTCGTTCATTTATTTGTTTACTCATTTATTCGTTCGTTCATCCCATTCATTCATTCATTCATTTCTTTAGTCAGAACGCGCTAACCCACGCTCCTCAGAAGCTTTCGAGCACCTGTTGTCGGCAGTAAGCAGTTAATTAGAGAAACCTAGCCGGATTACTTCGGCTATTACCGTAATCGCGCGTGCACAGGTGAAGCCGCGACCACGCACATTTTCTCGTAAGTGGGCAGATGGGTATATTGATTGATTGGGGAGACGGGTTATTGATCCGTACCGACTGCTTAGCCAGTTGCGCAACTTGCGTTATTTATCTCACTTTGTCGTCATATCATGCCGACGCAACGATCGTAGCAAGATTCGGTCATGATATCCGGGATGTGCGTGGGAAATGCATGGGTGAGGATCCATGGTTGGGTAGGAGATATCTATACTCGTCCAGCAAATCAAAAGGCAAAGCAGAATTCCTACAGATGCGCACCTCTAGCACCGATTCTGTTATTGTTCTCCTGCAGTGTAAACGAATAGTTCATCAGAAGAAGCAGAACAGTAATGCCATTATAGCCTATCTAGTCGTTATAGTCAGTATAGTCGGTTTCACTGCGGACGATAGTTGGAGAGACACAGAGAAAAAGTGCGCGGGAATAGGAGAGGGTTAGAAAAAACGCTGCAATGTGCACGACTACTTAACTATCGTCGCGTTTGAAGCGGTTCATACCCCGAGAAGCGGACTTCTAGAATTTTCAGCAGTAGATCAATAACCAATCAATGATCGAGCAGATCAAACATTCTATCTAGATCGCATCGATTACACAGGAATCGAAGGTATTACAACGGGTTTTGATGATAGCATACGCACACATATGTTCCTAAATTACCTTTCCAGGGGTAACCTTCTTAGACTTCAAAGTGTATCTACAATTTAATTATAATTATATTTTGTAATATTTTCGATTCAAAATCTAGAAAAATATTATCGATCATAATCGCCTTGATCAAAGCCAAAAATTCCAGATTTCTACTACCAAGGAATGCAGCCTGAATCTAGCCAGGATGTGGGACTGCTCCCTCTGTACCGGTGCACAAGAATCCAAATCTTGTCCCGGCCTTTGCCTGAACGTCATGAAAGGATGTCTAGGTGATTGGGCCGAGATTGATCAACAATGGAACGCTGTGATTGGTAAGCTGCTAGAAAAGGTCGCCATATTTGTGACAGTTGTCCGATTGTTTTGTGTAAAGTTTTCATTACAAGTATAGTTCCACTCATGTTGCTCTCATTCGACGCACCGCTGGTGGCGGTGCGCCTTTGTGCATCAGTCGTTTTGAACTTTCCGCCAGTTCGTCCAGCTTTTTATGGGCCGAAATTCAATGGCGCATGCAGGTCCACAATAGGAATTGGGTCGGGCTTTTGAAGGGCAATTGGGATGTTGCTTTTGCTTCTTTCAGCTTTCACTTCTCTTCTTTCTTACCTGAAACGGGAAACAGCCAGAAAATCATCAAAAGCATCCCGACAAATACTCAAAAACTGGGGTTTCAAGTAAAATGGAGACTTTCTGGCGAGCTGCCAAGCACCTCGAGATCTGGCCTGTTGGGCCAGCTTAATACGTAACTGAGAACTTCCATAAATATTGTCGCCCAGTCGTGTGGACGGCAGCGGTCGAGCTGACGGATTAACTCTCCACGGGGGGTATCACGAGTCTCATAGAAATCCTGATGGACCAGGTGATGCTATGGGGTGCGATTGCTAAATAGGCATTGTGGGAATTCTCGGAGAGCTCAGTTTCTCTTCAGGAATAAAGTAGTAACAAGTAGTTGTCCCTGCTGATTACCTTTCGGCCAGTCGATGCTACAAAATATCCCACTAAATGAAGCATTCGTTATACTTATTCCACAATGAAGCCTTTCTTCCAAACCTGAAAAAAATATTCTGAAATCCGCTACGGACTTCTCCTTCCTGCAATATTCACGTGTGTGCCTACTCATTATCTCGTTGTACTTTTTTCTTTGAGAATTAGTAGAGATAACAAATTAATTTTGATGGGTTTCTAATGCAGCTTCAATTTTAGGTCTGTTCAATTTTTTAGGTCTCTTTAATTTTAGGTTCCGTGAAGTGTATGATTCCCTGAACTAAGAATCCCAGAATAATTGCCAGTATTTCTCACTCTGGAAGGAGTCTCTTTTTAACGTGTTTGGCAGTGCGACTTGACCTGTTTCTACAGTAATTAACAAATTACAGCCTTGTTCACAGGTTAAGTCATGTTGACTACATCGTTAACATGTAAAAAAATACTAAAATGCCAGTACTGCCCATTGTTGGGTGCCATGGACTGGATTTCCATTTCGATTAAAAAATGAAAATGGATTTTAAAAAATCCTCGAGGGCTTTTTTCCGCACGATATCGCAGAAGCTTACATTTAAGAAAAAAAGAAACAGATCTATGTATTCATCAATGGCAGACGCAGAAAGGTGGAGGGGGAGCATGGGAAAAAAGTGGGATCTCCGCCGTTTTGGGGACCCAGACGGAAAATAAAACTAATAGAAATATTAATTACAATATTAAATAACTAATAAAAATTACATTTAAAATGATAATAAAAATAAACAAAGATCAGCTAACGCAAGATTTTTACTTGCACTGTAAAGTAATTTCAACCTCCTCCCCCCCCCCCCCTGCGTCCGCCACTGGTGTTCATCTATGTATGTATACTGGGATCCACGGACCTCCTTGGGAATGCTTTGGTCTCCCAGTTATCCAAAATGAACGAGTTCCACCAGTGTAATGTGACTTATCATTGGAAGTGGACGAGTTTTCCCGGAAAAAATGTAATATCCAACCAAAGTGGACGAGTTTAGCCAACGGCAAAATGTGACATATCTTGCTATCCCCATCAGTAGCATCACTAATCAAGACCAGTTGCCTATAAATTATGCCAATCCTTGCCCATAGAAAACGCCCACTCTGGAAGGCTTGTAGGTTAGAACATTTCCGGGAATTTTCATGAATTCCTCCACTGATGAGTGGATGTTGCACGTCTGCGTCTCCTCGTTTAGAGATATTAGCGCCTCCTTTGCCAGCGCCACCGCTGAGTTCTTGCTGCTTCTTTTAACACGACATTTAAAAAAATCTCAAAATTCAAAGCTTTATCACTACTACATTTTTTTTACATATTCCTAATTTTTCACCCTTTTATTTAAAATGTATTTGCTTACATTTAGACTCGATGGTGAAGATCTCTGCACGTATTCGAGGATCTCAAAACCTACACAACACTTTGCAACCGCTTCCTGTTCAAATCAGTGAAGCTGTCATGGAGATGCAAGAGCGGAGTGTAACTGTCTCAAATAAGGTCAGTCCTCATAATTTTTCCGAATACTGAGGGAATTATAGGAAAGATGCCCAGACAGCTTACCCATATGGAAATTTGACATCTTTGCATATGCCTGGATCAATTCCCATAAAATGAACGCGGGCCCAGTAACAACTGCTGCTTCCTACGATTGTTGTCGCTGTGCGCGATTTCTAGTAGCATTTATGATCGATGTCATGCTTTGAGCATTGTTCTCGACGACAAACCATAACCCAAACAGACAGACAACATGCGCAATGTGTGCTGCTGTTTGTTGGCTGTGCAAGTCGTAAAATCCGCACGGGTCAAGGACCACAACAAACAAATTTGCATATCAATCAAGAAATGGGACCGTCTCATGCTCTGATGATACCGTTTGCGGTTTGAATAACGGCTTCGTGGGACTTCAAAATTTTGAAATATCTGAGTTATCATGTAAATGAGTAGGATTCCCAAGTAAACCTCAAACAGCTGATCATCAGGGCTCGGATGCATGAAACGATGACTAGGCAAAACAACTATGGTTAGCATTATTGCTTATGGTGCATATGACAGGATGCTAAGAGACGCAGGACTTAAAGTTTGGTTCACCGGACAGGTTTTGCTCGGTTATCCGCCTATGAATCCTAGCCCAGAGTTACAAATAGGTTTATGATAAGCATGCAGGATGGTGAAATCAGTCTACTATAGAGCTCCAAGAGGGTAGAATCCAAGGAGAAGGTACCAGAGAGAGGAAGGAAGAATATAGTTGTGTTTTCTGTTTGTTTCATTAGAGAAGTTAGTTAAAAGGACGTCGTAGAGAAAAAGAACGCGGGAAAGTGTGTAGAAATTGGAGAGGGTAAAAGAAAAGACAGGGAATGTGTGCGATTTCCCACCTATCATTGCAGTTGAAGCGGACTACAACAGATTTTTCATTGTTTAGAATTAGGTACGATTGCAAAAAAAAATATTTATCTCCTTTCTTTTCAATTTCATCGCTTACTTTTTCTGTCTACTTGACGCAGCTTTGCACTTTCCCACGACCGAACCTTCTCCACCCTAACCAATCAATAAATTGATCAATCGGTCATAATTAGTGGCAGACACTGATGCGCAGACGAACTGATTATGGTGTTCCAGTGACCCGTTCGAGAAAACGACGGGTAGCAATTAGCCAACAGGGCCAACAATAAAACACAGGTCGACATGTTACACTAAACAAAAGACCGAGCCGCTTGGAGATTCATTAGCGCAACCAACTCCTTAGCCCCAGTTCTGAGGGTCCTGGGCTAAATCTGGCCTAATTCAGGTGATTGCGCGTTGCTATCCCATAGAGGATCTGATGCGCTCGGCACGTCACCAGCGGTCGGTTCGTCGACGTCGTGCCGTCGTACCGCGAAGTATCACGGAACGATCCGAGAACTATGGCAAAGTGCTGAACTCGTTGATGACATCGTTCGCTGAACGGGTAAGTCACCACCTACACCTTGCTGTTTGTTAAGGAGGCGATAAGAGTATTACGGCGCTTAGAGGTGACAAGTGCTCCGCCTTTAAGCCGCTTAGAAAACTGCAAGGTGTGAATAGCCAGAGAAGAATTTTGAGAAGTATTCAGGAAGACTTCTGACCTTTTAGCTCGAATCTCTACGGGGATGGTTCACCGCGCTGCCGACGTCGTTCTGCTCGGATTCTGGGCTAGTGGCTAAGGAGGGCGAGGCGTGCTGGAACGGGACCGAGACTGCTCCATACACGAAGGAAGTGGCAGGGGACGGACTGGCAAAGCAGAATTTGAACCCAGAATATCAGGCGGATCGATTCTTGCCCTATAGAGGTGAGTGGAATGGCGTAAAGAGACTTATAAAAATCAGTTTTGATAAATTTCCTCTAGAATAAAAGGGTAAGGTACGAAAGAGAGACCAGTTATGAAATTCGTGGGAGTTTCCGAAAGGCGCCCACCTACCCACAAGGCCAAGGGAGGAGGGGGGGGGGGGAATGGGCGGAGGGAGTTTCTGTGACAAAAATGGTACATTGTGTTAGAGAACTTCGTCACAGCAAGCAAAGGACATGGATGCTGAGGGGAGCAATTTCAAAAAATTCTCCAGGAAATTTAAACCCAGGATGGATATAGAGATAGAGATCCTAGATTAGCAGGATAGTCAGGTGGCGATCTACCAAGAAACTTTCATGAATTCTGGAAAAAAACCACTTGGTCTGATATTTCTCGGGAACGAACTGCGACCTTCAAGAAATCCTTAGGAGCGCCCAATCGTATGAATACTTCTCGGTACAAGTACTTTTTTCTGGGAAATATAAGCTTCTTCATATCGGTGAAAAGCAGCTAAACCCTCGAAAGCTAAATTCAAAAAAGTGTCCGAGGTTTGTTCTAGTCTTTTGGCATTCGCGTGGCTCAACTGATCAGAAGTACAGTGGCAGTATCTATGAGCGTTACCAAGAAGGTTGTGGTCTTCCCGCTAGTCCAGCAAGGAAGAGTTTCGCTGCCAGAAATTGACGTTCTTGAAGTGCATTCACCCCTATCTTTTTAAAAGTTGACCACTGAGAAAAGACTATTTTTGCAATTTTTTTTTATTATTTTATTTTTTTTTTTTGAAAAGACTGCAAACTCGTCCTCCTGGGCTTATGGGTAGATTAGCGCTCTACCACTGAAGACATCAATCTGATTTACCGATTAAAATTTGAAGAGTTTAAGCAAAAAATTTCAATACTTCCTAATCTCTTTGTTGTCTCTTATTTCCTCTCCTTGTAGTTCTGATATTTCTCTAGTTCCAGGTCTTTTCGTCGATGAGCGCCTACGACTAGGAATGCTGGCATTCCGCCTTCAGAATGTTCTCTACGGTCAGAACTACACAAACTACCAAGTGGAAGGTAGCGGAAGTGGAGACTCAGATGATGAGGATTACGTAAGTTTTCGGTTCTGAGAAGATATCAGTGACAATTTTTACACGGAGATCTTGGCGGTCTCCCAGTTGAAACTCAGTTCTTCGATTGATTCTGACACCAAAAAAAAACACGAAAATTCACCATAATTTCTTTGCAATTCACTTTTTTTGGGAATAGAAAAAAGCAACTCTCTGTAATAGACCTCTAGCACTCTCCAAATGATTTTTATGATTCCCCGTACATGTTTTCACCATAAAATTCATAATTTGCCAATCTAAACCTTATTCGAAATTATACCTGCATATGAATAGTGACTTTTCCTAATCAACTCATTTTCAGGACGAAGGATCCGGCCTTTCAATAGTTTCCCTATACTCAACGGATTCCACCGAACAAGCACTAGAAGTACAGCCACATACCTCCTTCTCATCACGACAAATCACTTCTCCTTCCCTCCTTCTGCTCTTAGTTTTACTGTACTTGACACGACCACCGTTGTGATACTGTAGTAGTGTTAGAATACACGGACAAAACTAGTCAGGTACAGTAATCAGAGATTTACGGGTTTTTGTTCAGCACCGGTGTGTAAATATACTATGCTTTACTTTCTGTGCTTTAGCATGTTTGGCCATGGTTAGCACGTGTATACCTGTTATAGGAGAAATAAATTGTTAAATCATAGAGTTGGAAAAACAGCAGCAGTATGTGCAGGCAGTTAAGTGAGTGTGGACAAAAAGTGGGCGTGGCAGTCCATAGTTTCTGTAATAAAACCAGCTGCAAACAGAACAGGTGAGAGAAGTTTTTTTTTTGATTTTCTCAAAAATATTTAAAAAGTTACTGTTCAATCATACTTTCTTAGGCTGAAATTGATGATAGTACTGTTATTAGTTCAGTCAATTTAATTAATAACTTATTAGTTTAATTAATAACTTGCCCCGATTTGTCCCTGTTGTAATCTTACGTCACTCGAGACTATAAGAGGCTAGGGGGGGGGTCTGGTTGCCTACTACCCACTCGTCGTGCCACACGCAGCATCGACCCAGAGTGAGAACGCTGAAATGTGCGGATGCGCAGACAATCAGAGTGCCAACGCATGGGTGATGCCGCGCGATGGGTGGGTCTCCGCATTTGGAATCTAAAATAGATGGGGCGGGCAAACAGAGGAACAATGATATCTAGTCAGCTGCAATGAAGGAAAAGATAGCGAGAAAAGAAGAGAGAGGGGAGGGGGAAGAGAGAAAAGGGGAAGGGTTGCAATACTAGTTTTATAAAGGGTTGCAATACTAGTTTTATGAGTACGCTCATCCCTCATCTCATACTAAAACTAGAATTAATGAGCTGATTGTTGATGATATGTCTGTTATTGGCACCTCTCCCGTCAGTACATCTCCGCTTTTCGGCCACGAATCAACATTCCCCAGCCGCCACAGCATGTTTGGTATTCAGGAAAGAGCTCATTTATGTAGCCATAAAGCTGAGAAATGGATTAAAGACTCAACTTACCCAACAAACAGTTTGAAGCAAGGACAGACATTTGGAACAACCCAACAATGAGAGGCGTACATCTCACTGCGCTTTCCTCTTAGTTTTTTCCTACCATGAGCAGAGAGACGAACAATGCGCATCGGGCGTGTGAACCACCATATATGCGATGATGGAAAAACAAAGCATCTGGATGCAGCTCGGCAACACATCGACAATGCGGGGTTAGGGGGGTCCATATGACAATAAGTTGCAACTATACGGCAAAAACTGGTTGATCTCCGACCTGCAGGTGAAAATAGAGGAAAATAGAGACTCTACAAGAAGGTCATTACAGATAAGGCGATGGAGCTGAGAAAAATGAGCATTTTTCAAAGGGAGTAAGAAGGAAATAACTGGCACAAAAGATACAAGGTACTGAGAAATCGCTTCCATTTCCAGCGTGAACCTTACACGGGAGCTATACTGGAAGTGTAGGCAATCCATAGTACTTAGTTGTTGGATGAGGGGTGGAACAAATTTATCTAGTAATTAAACATCGAAAAAAAGTGAGCTTCCTAGAACGATCGAACTCAATCACTCATCGCCTGAGCGGCGACAGGAGAAGCATAGCATTATACCTGGAAAAGCCTGAGCAGGGTGGCTCTCCGATTCGTCTATTCAATGAATTATAATAAGTGACTAATAGCAGAGCTCGATTGGATCGCCTTTTCCTGGAGTGACGCCCCACACCCTGCGCTCCGGTCTTTCAACTAGTACATTGTTGTGCATAGGTGGGACTGGAGTACGAACTGCCTGAACGATACGCTTCCATTCTTTACGTTTAGCAGTACTAGTTTCAGCTTCAACGATACTGCACTGGATTGCCCACACATCCGCTTCGACTTGCTTCATTCAGGTTTTGTTTAGTGCTGCCCGTTACACTCCCTATTAGACAGAGAATACCATGTGGTACTCGACTGCAGTTCATTCCATGGAAATGATTAACCATTCAAATCCTTTTTGGTAGAGCTCGACAAAATCTGCACAAGAAGTATGTGCATACAGGGTGACAACAGTCTTCGGCTGAATATAACGAATTGTAAAACTGGGATTAGATGGGATAGCAATCTGGAAATTTACCTGGGTTATGTAGAATTCATGCGCTTCAAGAATCCACTCTTGGATTTTAGATATCTATAATATAATATCCGATAACTAACCCAGAGCTTCCATCCAGTGCTTGCCTGAGACATCAGCGAATTCCTGACCCGCTTCGCATGGTGATTTCAATGCTCTACGGGATTGTTCTATGTCCAATATGTCCTAAAATCCCGCTTCAGACTCCTAACGAATTTTCATCTGAATAAGAGGCCGAACACGTCATTGAGATAACCTAAGGAAATGTGTTAACATCACCCAATTTTGCTTATCATTTGCAACGGCGTCAACACATTTGCCCTCGGTAATGTCAATGATGTATCCAGATCCTGTCTTCTATCACTAAGCCAAGGCAATGTCACCATGTTTTCTAAATAGTCAGCTAACTTCCGCCCGTAAGTTCGCTGGCTCCATATATCTGGGGGAATCCGGCTGTGGAACCCTTCGAGCGGTCAACAATACTTTAACTATTTACTTCATAATCAGTCGAATGTCTTACTATACCTTTTCAAAGCAGTATCCCCATTTTTCTGATTGGTAACATAAATAAAATGAAATAAATAAAATGTGCGTTTCATAATTATACGTAGGACCCCCCCCCGCAAAAATCTCTATTCCCGGGTTTCCAGCTGGCTGTGGATATTTTTCTTTAGCACCATTGTGATCAGCACTTAAAATAAAGTCCAAAATTCTATTGAGTTCTCATATTATTGTCTGTTCAGTTTTCGTTTCGTGCATGAACCTTATACGAAAGCTAAACGCAAAAGTAGGTTTCCTCCTGCACCTATTAATAAGGTAAAGGAAACCTATTCAGTTGTATTTGTTGCGTAATGCTTAATCTGTACACATCAGGGATGAGCGGAATTCCGGTTTCCGGAAGTCGGAAGTTCCTGAATTCTTGCCTCATGCGAGCTTCTGACTTCTAGATTTCTGGACGATTGGCAGTCGTGGGGTCACGCCAACTCAGCTGTGCTCTATTCATCGCTCCAAATTTCGCCAGATTTCGAACTTCCCCCAACTTCCGACTTTCTCATGCAGTACTTCCACTCATCCCTGGTACACATGAAATAACATGCACTTGAAATAACCCTGGTGCTCTACTTTTGAGCTTTTCAGCTGACGACAGCAACTTTGTGTTGTTGAAACTTTGTTTTTCTCTTTTCGTACAGATCGTAGTCACGACTTTTCTTCAGGATCTAGCAAGTTTATTTGCCGCCCAACTAAATTTATGGGATTTTCATAACGTATGAACTTCTATGGATCTCATTGACTGCACATAATATGCCACACCTGCTTCTTGGAGGGATTCTGAGGACATCCGTGTTGACAGTCTTGCACAGGCAAGCTGCCTATCTCAATTTCTCAGCCGCTCACTGCTGACGGTGGTGCACTCAAAATTGGTTGACATGGACGCGTTGTGTGCCTTACTTTAGAAATACAGTTAACAATGGTCAAAGGCTGTTCGATTGGCTTAGGTGGCGACCCAAGAAAGCGATGCTCATCTGGCATCGTGGTATATCAGCATTTTCCTACTAAAACCCGCGAACCGCTGCTCAAAATGACGGAAATTACTCAAGAAGAATAAGAAGGAATAAAACGGGCCACTCTCCCAACTCACTAAAAAGTTATTCATGCTTGCGGCGCGTCAAAGTTTACGCGCCTAGACAAAACTCCACGAAGTTTTCGCGCCGACCCAAAGCGGCGAAAATGGAAACGTGGTTCGTTCGCGCGGCAGTCGCAACGGCGAAACTAGGAACATTGCTGATCTGCCAGGATTTGTCTTCTACCTCTCTCCTTTGCACTGTGTATCGGCGCGTAAACTTTGACGCGCCGCAAGCATGAATAACTTTTAACTCTCCATGCTGAGCGATTGCACTGCACTCCCTGTATGTGAGACGACATTCAATCATTCTGTACCGCAGAAGCGGATCCTTGGTAATCACCGCTATGCAGGAAAGTAGGAAGCAATTCAGCAAAACTTTGGATACCATGAAAAGTCACGCTGGACTTTCCTTTCAACAGAATAGGAGTTTCGTTCTCAAGGCTTTAAACAAAATAAAGCTGATTTTTGAAACGCCATTTCAGAGATCAATCTTTGAGCTCTCGCCTATGACCAAACCCTTCTGCCACAATTGTCATGGTTTTTCATTCACAATCCCTCTGAGAAATCCCCAAAAGCAGCTCCTTGAAGGGTGTACAACAAAATTTTTTAGACCCGTATTTGTTGTTACAGTACGCCTGTTCGCCAATCCTTTCAGTTCATGTTTACGTCCAAACACGTGTGGTTAACCACGTACTATTCGATGAGTGCTATAATTCCTTTTCTATAATTTCTTAAACACGTAGTTTTTGTTATGCTCCGCATAACGCATAGTTCATAGATTTCACATTATGTTGCCGTTACTCCATATCAGTCACTGCTCGATGTTGTTTCTTGTTTACACAGATGCGCCCTGCAGCGCATCTGGGTTATTGTGATATGATACCGTGCTGCATAAAAGCACGGTACGACTGCTATCTACGTCCGTTTATAATTGTCATGTGAATACAAGCATGCAATAAAACTGAACCACCGGACTGCGAATACAGCAGCAAAATCCCGCAACCAGTAAGTCGGGAAACCCGCAACCAGTAAGACGGGTACAGTTTTTCTCCAAGGATGAGCTACTTTCGTAACACTGAATTAGCTGTACCGACGAGCAAGATACCTTAATATAAGATGGCCGCTTCGTATTTCGAAGACGAATCAGTTTCGCTCATTATTCGGTTTGTCAGACGACCGGTACATTGTTATAGTCTGTTCCAGATGCGACGAGTGTCCGTGCTTTTACCTGTTTTCCTCTCATTCCTCTCCTATTGCTCCATACTTTCTTGCGTTCTTTTCCTCTCTGCTCCCTTCCCAACTATCGTCCATGGTGAAAAGGTATCTACTATACGAAACACACACATACACAGTAGAGATCTTAGCTCACCACAACGAGATGCGTGGTGTACCATCGCCTGCAGAAAACGCATCTTCAAAGGTTTCAAACAACTGAGAATCCTCGAACCCTTTTCATTCATTTCTTACAGTTGTATGACCACCTCACCAACCTAAGATTTTTAATAGTTCGTCGAAGACACTGAAAAGCTAATCCTTGGTAGTTCAGAAATTCTTAGCCCGATTAGGTATCAAACGTGTCCCTGTAGTTTCGAGTATAAAATTAAAATTCTAGTGGTCTCACCAGTTTACAATTGCCATATATGTGCAAGTCCAAAAGAAAAAATCTACAACCAACGAAATAATTTTTATTAACACAACATACGTATGTATTGTACTTATTCAAAGAAAACATTAAAGTCACTCTTGAAATGCAAATAGTCACAGTAACATTATGTACAACACAAACGGAAAGATCGAGCTCCAAAGAAAAACCATTGAGTTTTTGAGGAATCGATTTAATCTAATAACCGTACTACACATCCGTAGCCAGAAAGACACCAAACAACGTCTAAACTTGCTATAAAAGGATATTGCTATACGGATTTTGGAACTAGCTGCGCAGAAACATATTACAAGGTTCACAACTACAGTCACCTTCTACCAATAAAAAAATGGAAAATTAACCGTTGTCACGACGAGAAAAGTGAGGAAATTCCAAACTTCAACACAAAAAAAAGCAAAAATTTACAGATTCTTGCACAATGAGATTCTTTACAACCGATGAAATGCAGCTGTTTCAACTTCTGTACATACATAATTTTGTGAATTTGACAAAAATACACATGACGCGATATGATGACAACGGGCAAGACTAATTTGTACAGTAAGGAGCGGAAATAATCACATGATTGGAAAGTTCGCATACCTCGTTGTCGCACCGGCTATTTTAGTTGCAGAAGATGATAGATGGTCTACTTTTTTCTGAGACACTACGTTACAATTGTTACCGTTGAGACCGCCTCAGATGTGATAATAGGTACGATTGTGGTTGATATGTCATCGGGCTCAGATGATGACGAGCTGAACGTCCTGCTGTCGCTCTCTTCACTGTGGTGGGGCCTAAAATGTGAAAAGATCGATATATCAAACCAATGAAAAAGGTCATGTACACAGCATGACTTGTCAAAGTCACACAGCTCATAATTATTAGAATACTTGTTGATTTAAGTTATTTGACCACTATCGCACATCAGTCCAAAACCACAGCGAAGAAAGTGTTTCCATATTTTAACACTATGAAAGAGCGATGTAGTGCATTTTGATGGATATTGGGTATTACACGAGAAAAAAGATTGTTTTGCGCCGAAAAAAGAAACGTTTTGATCCTAAAAAGCCTAAAATTTTCTTTATTAGAAAAGCTCCATCTCTAGCCGTATCATGTGATAATATTTTCGTTTCCAACAATTAAAGCTCCGTAAACAACTAGCAAGATAATGCATGCGACGTTTTGAATTAACAAGTTTTCAGTCAATATTAAAGGTTCAGAGCACTATTGTAACAGATAAAAGCTTCGGAGTGATGAAGTCTAATTCAATTACCGAATATGCCATTATAATAGTAATGCCATATGAAAATACCGAAATCGGCTAGCCTTCTGGACTGCTACATAAGCAAAAGTGTATAATCCTAGCATTGAATTCTACTAATAAATTATTACTATACCAACTGTCAACAAGTCCCAGCAAATGAGAAAACATGTAGCAGAAAGAAACCTCGCTAGGTTGAACATTGAATGATGTTGCTTTACAGTCAACAAAAGTCATCACAGGTTATACGAGTCCATATTATCCCAAATGGAATTCAAAATTGTGTAATAATCTGATAAACGAACCTTGAGGAGCCCGCGGCCAGTGAAGACTTGTAATTCATCGATGAGGAAATCAGCCCCTGTAAAAAGTCGTTCATACTATTACACTTGGGAACCCATGAAAATAAACTCCTCGCAAAATTAAAAAAGTAAGAGGCTAATCACAAGAACTAAGTTGCAAATAAAGAGATGTATAACGGTAATGGAAGGAGGTAACAAGGAAGAAGCAAGATTAGATCGAACACTAAAACTTGTCTACTAAGGAAGTACTGAAGAAATTTAGACTCACAGCGTGGTATTCATCGTTGTACTTGTAGGGAGATCCTGTAAATTACTGCATTAATCGTTAATCTGAACTTGAGACACTATTCATGACTCCACATATGTTTCCTATTTGAGTTTCAGCATTCCATCACCACACCAGAACGTGGAGTCGAGGTGAGTTGGGTGCGCACAAACTATTGGAGCGTGGTTCTTCAAGCCCCAATCAGCCGTGGTTGGGCGAATTCGAAGGCCATGTTGTGGACATGATTGCAGAAGCAATACCTACCGTAAACAACAGCAGGTTTGTCAAATGACCTCTTTCCTGGTCTGTAAAGACTTGGGGAAGCTTTCAACTCAGACCAACCTTCACACGCAGGTGTTAATTCAGAAGATATTTTCAAGATTCTTCAGGGACGAATGTCAACCAGTTTGTTCCTACCCATTTAGTACTACTGACCTTACACACTAACATATCCAAAGCGGAGCTTATGACAATGCAAATGAAGTAAATTACGTGGACAATCCCTTCAAGCTAAAATTCAAGGAAATGACCTGTGAAACCACATTTGAACGAATTTTGCTTTGTCAACTGGGGATGAGCGAGCTTGCAAAAACCAATTTTTACTGGTAGAATTCAGAGTCTTCCACGTTCCCAAACATTTACTATATTTGCTCTTCTCTTCTGATTATCAGTCCTGAGTTCGCAAAAAAGGCAAAAACGGCTTGTCAGAAATAACGATTGTTTTTAACATGGTAATCATTTAGTGGTCCAATCCACGGTGAGCGCACAGTAGTTGAGAACTAGTGTTGACCTATCATACAAGGATGGTCGGAGTCGCCTGAGCCTACTCCAGAAAATCTTCGAAGGTAGGGAGCCGTAACCGATCTCGTGTCACTGCTCCTTATCTCGCGATTTGAAAGGAGGATTCCTAAAGCCTGTTTAGGGACAGAAAGAGGTCATTCGGGAAATCAGCTGCTGTCTCCGGTAGAGGTGACTCAAGCAAAGGTACCTAGAGTATGGCTTGTGAATTCGATCAATCTTACCTAAGCCTACTGAAAATGTGGAACAGCATCTTCGAGCAATGACGTTCAGGTTCAAAAATGAGCTGAAGTCGAGTATTGGAAAATACTCTCTCTCTCCATGTGATAAAAAGAGCTCTTTGTATTGTTTGAAAAATTTGAATTGAGCTAAAGAAAGTGTATTAGTGTTCGAGGGACCTATATTTCACTACAACAAAAGTTCGTCGCTGTAGACCTTGTGGAAGTAGTCCAGGCCGGAAACTTTTTGATACCCCTATAAGTGTACCATCTTTGTCCTCCTCTGAGAAGGAGAATATGAAAATGTGCAAAAGCATTGGCGTGATGCGAAACCTCAAGCCTGAGCTAAACAATCTGGTTTACCCACTCGGCTTCTCTGTCGGATAACGGTATGTTGCAGTTTGTAGCTGCCTAGCAAAAATTCACAGGAACTGATGGCAAAAACGGCATACGTACCCACTTTTTGCCATGTTTGGTTGTCAAGAAGGCAAAGCGACCAGTGATTTGATTGCGCCCAACCTAGCTGCTAAGATTTTTACGGACTGTTTCAGAATTCTCGTCTCGCTTCCAGAACTATGCTTTTTTCTCTGACAAGTTTCATGACCATCACCTGGTCAAATTTGAGAACTGTTATCGTTCTGGAAGTGTTTCTCTAGTCACAGCTTCTGCGCGCTCACAACATGACTACCTGGCCAAATGCAAAGCTAACACCAAATCTGGCTTTTTCCTAATAGGGCGGAAAAATAGTCTAAAAATTGGGAGAGCACAAAAACCAATTTTTGCCTCATCGTACAATTTCGTCTGCAGAAACCATAGAAAGGGTAATTGAGGAAGCCTTTTTAGGATACGGATAGAGCAGATCTTGCTCTTTATCATAGTCCAAAGCTTGTCTCTCTAGCTTCTGATTTAATGGACTTGTGATCTTCCAAAAATTCATTACTAGGTTGGGGGCCATTTATTGTGGGACAACCTAATATTAGTAGCAAATTCAAACTCACCAAGATTTGGAGGCATTTCAATAGGCCGGGTGCGACTCAGAATTGAAGATGTAGGTCGTGAAAAATTAAATGCGAGCCTTTGATAGGGCGGTGCAACTGTAATGGAGGAAAACAATATAATTCAACCTCAAAATTCCAACGAACTGAATTACATTCAAAGTTGAGTGGTTTTCGGACAGGAAGAACGCGCTTGGTGCTGCTACTGACTTCACTTGCGCTAGGATCTTTTCGTTCACTACCTAAAGTAATTCCCACGTAGAAGAATGAAGCTAAAACTATGAACTTTCTTGGCCCTTCACGAGATGAACCGTTACATGAGACAACAAAGTGCGGACATAACTCTGTTCTCCTTGTATTCTCCAAGTAAAGCTCTACTCACCAAGTGGTCGTGCTTTGTTGTAGTGGAAACGAAGACTCGAGTAGTTGTAGTCAGCGCCTAAAATACTTGTCAACGTGCATAAAGTAAACAACCACTTCGAAAATGAACAGTTAAACGTTCCTCTGTGGAAAAAAAAACACTAACCAATGGAAGCGAAGTTATGACATTCCATGCAGGTGCTTGACACTGTTGAGGACGATGCACTAGCAGGTAAGTGCTTGTTTATTGGAATCTAGACAATAAAACGATGCAGGATGTTGAAAATGCCGGATTTTTCTTTTGAATTATTCATTCGACGCACAATTCAATGAATGTCATGAGAAAGTGGTGAGTGCTTCCTACTTTTCACCCTTCCTATCTTAAATTATCGTTGATCAAGCTCATTTGGTTTGCCTCGGATCGCATGGAGCTCCCTATTTCACAGGAAGGTTCGAGCAGTATTTGGCATTAGAGTAAATATGATGAGAAAAAAAAAACGTACGAGACGGGTGATCGCTTGAGCACCACTCGAAACGGCTTTCGTTTGCGGAACTTTGCTGAAAGTATGAATTTTATCAAAATACTCCAGAAAACCAGACGTTACTGAGCAGGGCCTCTATAGTGAGCATTATACAGTGTGTCAACGTTTTTTTATCGATCCATGGATCAATATGCGGCTAGGCAGATATAAGCTGATTCTGCGCGAGAGCGGATGCCCCGATGAATGCAAATTCGAAACCGTAAGCAGAAAACGCACGAATGGTAGCAGATGACATTGGATCTTTTTGTGCATATCCAGCGTGCAGCGGCATGTAAAATCAAACGAACTGATCTTCAAAGTTTTCGCTGGTTTGGTTGTATTGTGAAGGAAAAGTCCCAAATTCAACACAGCTAAAAAGTACCAGGATTTTGCAGAGCTCAAGAACTGTGGCGTCCTTCCTTTTTCCTGTTTTCTCTCTGCTTTCTTTTTCTCTTTTGCAAGCACGTCGATGTATGAGCGGGGAATGGAAAGGTCGACTGTTTCTTCATCGCTTGATAAACTGAAATGCGAGATAGAAACGTTCAAACCCCCGATTCTTTTGCCAGAGAGAAGATCAGACGGCGAAAGTAGGGATAACTGAGGAAGAAAGAAAAAAAAATCATACCCATCGTCAGAGGAGTCATCGAGAACGGGAGACACCGATGAAGCTGAATGTTTAGCAATCTTGCTTACAGGCGAGTGTTTCGACTTTGTTGAAGCATGCGGAACCTGAGTTTTCCATCATTTTCTGGGGAGCTACTTTATAGCATGCTCTATGGTAAAAAGAGTGTACATTTAGGAAACAAGACCGAACCTTTCTACGCAGAGGCTTCTCCTCACTACGTGCAGGCGGATTATGAGCTGGCGACCAGTCAATCGGCTTCTTAACCTTCTTCTCTAAAAAATGAGCAGAAAATAAGACGAACAGGAAAACTGAAGCCTTCGCATACCTCTTTTTGAATGACGAACTTTTGGAGTCTCAGTAGTTGGTGGTGTTTCAGCATGCTTCTTCGACAAGCCAATAATAGACTCTTCGCTAATCCATTCATCATATCGCTTGTTCCAACCTTGGTAGTGCACGTAGTACTCTTGCGATTCATTATCCACATCAAGGATCTGGAACATCATGAATATCAATCATAGATAGGTAATATAAGGACCAACTAAGGTTATTTGAGGATGTTTCTATAGATAATCTCTACAAAACAAAACAATGAAGTTTTTCTGATGTACAAATACCTAGATGAATACTTTATTCGGTTCTCAGCGGAACTCCAAGTACTATAGATCTTACTTTATCAAAGATGACGGGTAATAGTAATGTTACATTAAAAATGACACAGTATGAACTAAAAAGAACCTGGGAACTTCAACACTTGACTTTATTTCACATTTGTGAGATAATTGGTTGTTCTTTCAGGATTTTCCAAAGCAGTCCTCATTTCTATACCTCTGCTGAGAATGAAATGTTTCAGTTGAACTTCAAACTGCTTAGAAAGTGCCACGGTGATGATTGAACATCGAAATCGTTTGTGTTAGAACGTTCTGCTCTACAGAACCTGGCTCTCTGTCTAAACCAAGTTGAAAGGGTGGTCCAGTTCTAGCCAAAATTTCTAGTATTAGTACACATATGAATTCGGTGGCATTTCCTTCTTGTTAGTTACTGAACGACGAGCTTCTCCAATCTTTTCACTCGTACCAAGTTAGAACGGCTACTTAGAGAAGTTTTCAAACAGAGTATCGTGGCTACACTAGAGGTCTCGAGATTAAAAAGCTGTAACAAAGCTAATTCTTTAGCCCCGTTGTCAGTTTACCTCGCTGGTCTCGTATTGTCACTGAATTCTTAAGATGTGCACTCTAAACATATGCTCAATTGGTACAAATAGATAGCACAGAACCCATAACTTACTCAGTTATCTGTTTTTTGATCCGTTTGAGAGAAACACCTAACAGTATGGAAGAACAACGTACCTTTGCTTCGTATTCGACAGGTTTCGCACCCCATATGCACCTCACGAGGTCTCCAACACCGTATTGCATGACAGAACTTTATCCCTGGCTATCTCTGATGATCGTGGTTCTGAAATGAAACAACTAGGCTTTGACTGAATGGGCTAACAAACCGATAAGGTTCAAGATAGCGCGGATATCGTCGTATAGCAAGCGGAATACGCCGAGAAAATCAATAAAACCCATGCGTGCTGTGCGTCTCGGAATCGCTGAACAATGTGACTGCGACCGTGCGAGCCGATTTCGTGTATAAGATTGGAGATGATCCAGATAGCAATGCAAAGCTAACTGTAAGTACAGGTGAAAAGGTAAAATGGTGTGAGCAAACGTGCTGGGAACAACAGCACTGCGCGAGGGTGCGAGGGCCACTGCCGCTGCCGCCGCGGTGTTCCGCCCACCGCCGCAAATCGCAGCCGAAGGGGTTCAGGAGCAAAATCATCTCCTAACGTTTGAATCTCTACCTGGAGAACTTACCGCAGTACTTGGACCTACCAGAAAAACGTAATGGTTAGAAAAGATTACCTGGAGAACGTATTGCCAGTTTCAGCTGTCTGTGCTAATTTAATCATCGAAACATGAGAAAAGGAAGTAAGCTGGCTTATTTGCATTAGCTAAAAATTTGGTTTAGACAATGACGTTGTTATGGCATTCTCCAGCTGTGGGAATAAATGTTGAAGGAATACACACCTCCCCTACGAGCACCACATGCATAAATTGCTCTCTATACGAGCTATTCGAAAAGCGCCGATAGTCGATTATTTGTGCATAAACTCGCAGTATGCACATGAAATGGTAACCAGGTGAGCGGAGTACAGACAGTTCAAAAATGAGTGAATATTGGTGTGATCCTACGGAAAGAGAGTAAAAATGCTTCTGCCATCTTCCGCATACACTAACTTATTTGTGGTATTTTCCAGTCTGTAACCGCCTGCAAGTTAAAACGGCTCCTAAAATGAAGACATAGTATTATATACCTACAACGCGTGTGTTCGATCACTATGCGACATAGTGTTTCTCCGTGGAACATAGTTGTGAAGATATTAGAGAACGAGAGAGCGCGAGAAATAGTTTTCGCGGAGACAGCCGAGGAGTGCAGATCATGGCCACAAATACTCAACTATCGTCGCTTTTGAAACGGACTATACCTATCCCCCCATTCACCGGGAGTGCAGTAACTTTTTTCTTCTTCTTTCTCCAAAATCGTCCCGAGCGAAACACACCATAATATTGTGCTGATTCTAAAGTTCATTCCAATAGCGAAGATAGCAGCATGGCGCAGGCCCACTGCCTGCATTTGTTGTCTTTTGCTCCGAATGCCGACCAACATCGAGTAATTTTCTCTAGTACCTGTCCACTTATATATCTTTTTTGAAGAAACGAACTGTTTTAAATGTTTAGGGTATCAAGTATGTACCAATTTGTGGAGCCTTGTGTGCTGTTTCAACAAATTTGAACAAGAAGCCTTCCAGGAACTGTTTTTAGTGACAGAAACAATCTAAGTGTTCTTTTGATTATTGCCACACGCAAAGACATCTAATCACATGACTCATCTAAAACATTTGAAAGATAACACCACTCGCTAGAACACGCTAACTGCTCCGCATGAAGTCTGAGTTATTGACTGAATTTTCTTTGCGCTCACCGGAAGCACAACAATTAGTGGATTCTGATCCAGAAAAGTAGATGACCCCATGAACAATAAGCGTAGAACTGAGCAGTTGCACAACATGCCACAATTTTTGCTGAAGACTACTCACCATTGTTTATTCTCACTGCTCACTACTCATTGGGAAAGTAAGAATAAAACCATGTGTTGAGTGCTTCCAATGAATGCGCGGAAAATTTAGTGTCTGAGTTTCGTACGAAAGCCCCCGTTAGCGTGTACTGCAATCCTTCAAATGTTTTAAATGAGTCATGTGATTAGTTGTGCTTGCGCGTGGCAACAGTCGATAGAACGCCTTGCTTGGCTTCTGCTAAAATCCACGCTGCAGATTCTGAGTCTGTGAAACTAGAGTATGTATGTGACCACTGAAACACCCACCTGGTAACCTTTACGTCCATACGGAATTCAGTTTAATTTAATAAAAACCTGGATTAGTGAAAACTCACTCACCGTAATGGAACGACTAAATTTACAAACGATCATCAGCACATCAAGCATACACCAACTAGTTCTACACTAAACAAAAACCAAAATCAAACTACTGACGCACCTATGACACACAGTGTGCGACGAAACTCCTCAGGCAAACGAGACCAACCGCGATTGGCCGACGCTTACCAACCATTTCGCTCGTGACAAACGAGTTTCACGTTATCATCATTGTAACATTTCCACCGTAGCTTTCAACTACTTCGATAACTTCTGTTCGTACATTTGTAATGCATGTACGCAATCAATAAAAACTTCAAAAACATTTATGTAGTGTACATACAAAACGTTAAACACCCAACAATACTGATGAATAAATAATATATCACAGACAATTTGACTGAGTGAATTAGTTCGTCTCCATCGAAACGTGTCAGGTACAATGAAAGCATGCTTAACAACCCAGAACAAGTCAAAATTGCACTGCTAGAGCGGTTCAGAAACCGTTAAAACTAGTTAATACCGCTTAAAACTAGGCAAGACATGTTAACTCCCGATTAACTCGCGATCACGCCATTGGGTTGGCGGTCATCAGCGCAACGTCAGACGCCACCATTTCTTTGACTAGCTGCTGAAAAATCACAAAATATTGAAAAAAAAACGAAAAATACCAAAACAGCATAGTTTGATAGACCCACGTCTATAGAGATTTGGGCTTCCCAACCCAAAACTTTCTTTGCTTTGGACGGGTCACCAAGCAATGTCTCAACTTCAGTGGGACGATAATACTGAAAATAGAAACATCAGAAAACTATTCGCATGACTAATCTCAGGCAAATCACGAAACGAACCTTGGGATTGACTTTCACCCGAACTATGCCGGTGCCCTTCTCCTTCCCCACTTCATCAATGCCTTCACCCTCCCACCTTAACGAAAAAAAATGAATAAAATTTGAGCAGAAAAGCAGCGTAAAAAGGTATAAACACAGAGAAAAACCTCACTCCAGCTCCATTCCAATTTCCTTGAAAGCCAGATTACAAAAATCTCTGACAGTAGTCTGCTTTCCCGTTGCAATGACGAAATCCTCGGGTTTGTCATGTTGAAGTATCCGCCACATGGCCTTAAAACATAATGACAAGTAATGGACTCTGGATATCTAAAGTAGGTGAAAGGCGAAATAAATGGATTTGAGGATAACCAGTTCTTCAGCAAAAATGCCTACTACCCACACTAGGATGCGGCATCATACACATACATGTGCATGATGTATTATGAACTTTCGACCAGAATTCATTTCCGTCACTGTAGGCTACTTTTGAAAATCAAGGTAAAAAAGGAAACTTTCCGTTGTACATGCCCTGATCAAAAATTTACTATATTCACCACTGTTAAAATGGGAGTGATGGGTAGTTGTTGAAAAAATGAACGGTACAAAACTCTGGAGCACTACGGATTATCATTGCTGACTAACCCACCTACTACATATTTGAATAAACAGTGATTCTGAAATAAGATTAGGATCTGATAGAAGATATACTATGCTACAGTCTACTCCAAGCGCAACGATAGCTGAACATTCATGCGTAACGCGTTCCTTCATCTACCTTCCCCAATGGAAACAAATATAGCATTAAAGTTCGTGAAGGTAGAGGCAAAGCGCCTGAGCGCCACTAAGCAAATAAAGACATACTTCAAGAAAAAGAGTAAAATTCAAACGACGCATACACCAAATAGTACCCAGAAAATAAGTGGAACGAAATGATTCACCTCTACATACTCCTTTGCGTGACCCCAATCTCGAAGTGAGTCCAGATTACCAAGTTCAACGCACTTTTGCTGCCCTAGACTAATTTTTGCCACTGATCGAGTAATCTTACGCGTGACAAAGGTCTCTCCTTAAAAAGTGGATTTGAACGGAAAGAAGCTTTTATACCAAAAAACAATAGACAAAACAGACCTCTCCTTGGACTTTCATGATTGAAAAGAATGCCGTTGCAAGCAAACATGTTGTAAGCTTCGCGATAATTCACTACAATCCAGTAGGCATACATTTTTGCAACAGCTGAAATGAGTCATCTTGAATTGAGAACAATAAAAACCACATAAGAAAGTCCGAATCGAAATCCTCACCATAAGGTGATCGAGGGTAGAACGGAGTAGTTTCTTTTTGTGGTATTTCTTGTACTTTCCCATATAACTCAGAAGTAGAGGCTTGGTAGAAACGCACCTAATATTTCTTGGTAATATAAAGAGTACAATAAAGAGTGAAAGGAGAGTTTACCTTTTCAGTAAGTCCACATGCGTGTATCGCATCCAATAACCTCAGCGTTCCAACGGCATCGACTTCAGCGGTATACTCTGGTAAATCAAATGACACCTGAAAAGCTTGGATGTGAAAAACATGAATGAATGCCTATAATCTGGTCATCTACAAAATGGAGATCCCACAAATTGACATTAAAAACAGCCTTTTTGGTTCCCAACGAAATTCGGATAAATGGTTCCACAGCTCAGCCTTTATCCGGAGGTTTCGGATAAACAGCTGCACCGTGGAGTTGTTTATCGGAGTTGGCCTCGTAACAAATTCGTTTGTGAGGTAGGGGGGGGGGCGGCATAGCATTGCGGATAAACAGCTCTACACTCAACATGATAGAGCAGAAATACGGGATAAAATTGCACAAATACCCCCTTGTCTAAATTTCAGTTTTTTTTTGTCGCAGCCATGGCGCAAACGTGTATGACCTCGCGAATATTCGAGGCAGTGTGGTATTTTCATTAGGAATGCATGAAATAATAATATCAATAATCGAGATAATGATTCCATAAAGAAGTTTCCATAACATATAGAATGTACATTCGAACAAGCATTAAAAAATAATGACAATACCTTCACATGAGACTGCGCAGCAAGATGGTAAACCTCTGTGGGCTGGATTTTTGAGATCAGTTTAATGAGGCACGACGAGTCAGTCATATCTCCATAATGTAAGGCAAAAGAGGAGTCTCCTATAACCATGAGCACAATAGGAAGCAAAGTGGTATGAGAATAACTACAACCAGTGAGTAATGTAAAACTGACCTCGATGGGTAACAGGGTTGCTGTACAGATGCTCAATCCGAGCAGTGTTGAATGATGACGACCTTCTAATTACACCATGCACGGCATAACCCTTCGATAGCAGCAACTCAGCAAGATATGAGCCGTCCTGAGGATTTGATTCAATTAGAAAAGAAAACCGGGGTTAGATTCTACCATCTCAAATAAGATGCTGTTGCGAAAAATAAAAAAAAGCAAACGATTAGGTTTAACACCGACGGGAAGGCATTTTTATTTACAACTAATAAAGACGAAAATCCTCATTTCTGAACCCAACTGCGCTACTTACTCGCGGTACCAAGGTTTAAAAAAATGAAAACCTCCAGAATTTGAACTAAGAAGGAATAGCGTGCCTGATCTAAAGAATTACATAGTGCAATATTCTTCGGCCACATATATATCGCGTCGACACGTCAAAGACAATTGAGGCAGATTTTTAAATGGCTCTAATAAAGCCACGCCCACCCATTGCCTGTTCCGAGCGAGGAAAAGTTTTGCATCCGCTGTTGATAACTGGATAGGGAGAAAGTGATCGTTTTGCGGTATAGTGCGTCTCTTTTTGTAATCGTAATTGGTTTAATAATGAAAATGTTTTTGCATGAGAAGAAACATCATATGCCTCCGAAACTAGTCTAGTAAACACATCAGAGAAAGATTTCTCGAATAGAATGCATGCAAAAGCAGCACTTGGCCCCACTACAAGGGAACCGTTCCAAATCTTTCGAAATAGGATTTCAAATTTTTCTTCTTTGAAAAGAGAAAAGTCAAAGTTCGCGACGATTCCGTCAATATTCATCATATCAAACTGGGTTAACTACATTCGCGAAGGTCACGGAAAGTTATTTGAGGGTCGCATACATTTAGCGCAATTTAGGACACGACGACTAGCCAGAGGTATAGAAACTCTGCAGTGTCATTTTTATCACTTAGTCAGGCGTGAGCTCATATTTAGTAAGAAAGTAAAAAAAAGAAAAGCAATCTAGTATATGTATAAGTATAAAAAACAATGAGGAATGGGCGATGTGATAAGATAAAACGTGAAAGAACGCTGAAATTTTTCATACACACCTGTCCTGAAATCCCGGTAATGAGAGCCACCTTCCGAGAGCGAAAGGCGGCAATCTCTGCATCGCTCGCCATAGTTGAACCTTCCTCGCTGCCCCGAATACACGCCTCAAGGCCCTAAAATATCTCATTATACTTTTACACCTTCAAACCTCTTTGTGGCACCTAGATAAACATCAACCTTCCGCAATAAGTAGATTATTGTCAGCTGTGCTGATTGTGAGAACGATTTGAAACAAGCGAACACGCGGAACAAGTTCACTATCTCTCCGGCGATCGCTTCACAAACGGACAAAGAATCGGCACATGTTCACTTTTACATCAGAACGTTGTTCTTCATTCAAGAAAACATGCGGAAGCAGTCAAGTTTGGTAGTTCTTCCATAACAAGAACGATTTCCAACACATACACATCGTAATTTCTCTTATTCTTCGGGTGCCACTGTTGGAATAAATTTTTAGTTCACGTCTACCACTGATTCGTCCGCTAAATAAATTTCCTAAGTTCGTTTCCACGCCGCTGTCATTTCTACTGGAAGATAAAGTTCATATACCGGTTAATCAAAGAATTAAACGTATACTTAGCTGTGACATTCGTAGGCAACAAAACAGGATAAATACCTTTTATCCGCAATCATTTTTTAGGTCTCCTTCACGGAAACCGTTTAAAAATCGATATCTGTAAAGAAAAAGGCGTTATTGGAACACTTCACCCTATTCTTCCCAAAACAAGAGCTCAGAAAGAGTGTTCAATTCATGTACAGTTCAGATTCACAGCAATGAGAAAAGCAGCGCTTGATCGGCAAAAGAAGGGATTCAAACTGAAAGGCACTAAAATACTTGAGCTTGCCTCGGAAATGAAAAGAATATCATTCGGCATTAGGGCACTATTCCACTTATTCTGCCCCAAAATCTCAAAACCAAAAATTTCCCTAAAACTTCGCCTAGGGGGGTTATTTGACATGCTGATCACGAATATCACATTGATTTTGCACGGTAACCCCATTTGGGTAGGGTTACGGTAGGGTAAGGGTAAGTATGGTATCTCACAAAAACACCTGGATTTTTGCCCACGGGGTTTTTTTGACATGCTGAGCACGAATATAATGCTCATTTTGCACTGTGACCTCATTTGGGTTACGGTGGGGTGAGGGTAAGTATACCTGCCGTTACCCTACCCAAATGGGGTTACCGTGCAAAATCAATGTGATATTCGTGATCAGCATGTCAAAAAACCCCTGTGGACAAAAATTCAGGTGTTTTTGTGAGACACCATACTTACTCTTACCCTACCGTAACCCTACCCAAATGGGGTTACCGTGCAAAATCAATGTGATATTCGTGATCAGCATGTCAAATAACCCCCCTAGAGGAAGTTTTAGGGAAATTTTTGATTTTGAGATTTTGGGGCAGAACAAGTGGAATAGTGCCGAAATGTCAGCAGGAAAAAACCCTCATTTTGTTTTAGTTACAGAGTAGTCTATGAATAGTACTTGTGGACGGTTCCAGTGATGTTCAGAGCAATAAAAACTATCAAAACCGGACGGTATATTCATTAAAAAGATGTAAAACGTAAGCCATTTCCATGGATACACGAAGCATTCAAAAATAATCCATATCAATGCCAAATCATCACCTTTTTCATTCACTTCTATTGAAGTTTTTTCGTTATCTGCTATTCAAGTACAACGACAGAGCTTTATGAAAGTATGTAACCATAGAAACAAAGAGGAGTGCTGCCATCGTGTCGACGTCATCGACTGGCCGCTAATTGCAGACCTCCGATGGCAGCTACAGTAACTCTGGCGGGAAATCGTTTTGCCACTGAAGGCCTTTTTGCTCGAAGTTGTACCTACATGTATACAACTGTAGTTTTCTTTTTTGGAATAAACCACAGCCCGAGGTTGGGAAGAGTCGAATTCCCTCTTCCTATCTCGATTTAAAAGTTGGGTGTAAGGCATTCCACTTATTCTGCCCCAAAATCTCAAAATCAAAAATTTCTCCGAAACTTCGTCTAGAAAGGTTACCTGACATGCTGATCGCGAATATCATACTCATTCTGTGTCGCAACTCCATTTGGGTAAGGTTACGTTAGGGTTGGGGTAAGTAAGGTATCACAGGGTGTGGGTCATGATGAGGCAAAAGGGGGCGGCGTCTTTTCGCCCTTCAGCGTTGACTCGTCCGCACTCACATTCAAATTTGCATAGGCAACTATGGTGAAATCGCGCGCGAATTAGTGCGAGTAGGTCCTGAAGGGCGGGGCCAGGGTTCGAATGAACCAATCGCAGGCACATTGCCCACCCACTTTTGCCTCATCATGACCCACACCCGGTATCTCATAGAGTCACCTGAATTTTTTTCTACGAGGCTTATTTGACATGCCTGACTGATGGCGAATATCACATTGATTTCGCAAGTTTAAAGCAATTTTGAGGTTTTTCTGTGGACAGTACTTGCCCCAACTCTACCGTCACCTCACCCAAATGGAGTTGCGGCACTAAACGAGTGTGAAATTCGTGATCAGCACATCAAATAACCCCCCTAGACAAAATTTCAGGTGGTTCCGTGCGATACCTTACTTACCCTAACCCTATCATAACCCTACCTAAATGAGGTTACGGCACAAAATGAGTGTGATATTCGTGATCAGCATGTGAAATAATGAGGAATTTTTGATTTTGAGATTTTGGGGCAGAACAAGTGGAATAGCGCCGGGTGTAGTCCTACAATTTTCGAGGCAAGTAAGTGAGAGGATTTGAAAAAAGGAAAGAGTGAGCTGGAAAGTAAAAAAGCTGGAAGATAGTGGGGAGCTGGGAGAGTGAATGAGAAAAGATCAAGAGTGCGAAAAAAAATTGTTTGAAGCTGAAGAATGCATCGTTGAGAATACCCAGGATAGGCATGTTGACGCCCGCACTGACGCTGGGTGAATTTGGGTGGTGTTAGCACGTCCACTTTGGGTAACTTCCATGATGCATGCGACCCTGGGTATGTACTACATAGAACGTAAAAGCGAAAGAGTATGGAAATGTGAGAGGGTGCACAAAGACAATGGAAAAGAGGGAGTGCACAGATAGATGAGCGTGGGAAAGTGAGAGGGTCCATGGAGCTCTATGGAAAAAGTAAAGAAGAAAACGTGAAACACAATTTTTGTAACAATATATGCTCCAGGCTTGGGCTCGATTACCATTCGTTCACCCCTTTTTGGCAGATACTCAGCTTTTTCCTTTTACACTCCAAGTCCAATGACTCTAATGCCACTGGAGTATTTCTGCTGGAATAAATCGAGCTTTTTTTTGAAGCACAATTCAAATTCTCTCAGGAAGCATTCCGTTGTCAGACCATTTTTATCTTATCTTCGTACTAAATAAATCAAATAATACCTACCATCTAGATGCATGAAGCCGATTACACATAATACAAAATAATATGTACCTCTACGCTTTGATTTCCTTGGAATGTATGAAATATATTTCTTAACAGCGATAAAACCTGTAATCAAGTGCTGTAAGGTGAATGTCAATTCGACAGTCATTTTAAGTACTGATCCTAGTTCTAGAACGTGAATCTATTGATGTTGGCCTAAGATTTACAAGGTCCGATAGTACGCAAAGCTATTTTTTTTTTGGCAAAACCAATGTATATTTTTATATGGAGTATTGTGACGCTGTAGACATGTGCTACTCTTTTTCGTTGAAAATTTCGTCTGCCTTTCCAAATTCGAAGTTACGCGCATGTAGCGTTTAGATCGAAAGATATTTCACTTTCGAGCTAACTTCAAGGACTGTGTTGCTATCTTGCTCAAACATTCTGATTTTCGAACTATTCGGGACCAAATATTTAGAGGACTGGATGTTCAGCCCGGCGACCAGGCGGTGGTACCGTAATTTCTAGGCTTGGTGGGTCCAAAACACCTTCTCTAAACTATACTGTGCATGCCCGTGTTCCCCATCATCAGATTTCTGGATTGAAGTGACCGTATTCCGTCATGGGAACACAGCGAAGACGGGAGCGTCTTTAATGTATTGGATGTTTACCAATCCCAAAAACATGCCACTCTTCAACGTATTCAATGCTCAAATAAGTCTACAGACACCTGTCACAGGCCGCAGATGGGCCAACGCCATTGACATCCACTGTATGTCTTGATTATTGGAATTTCGGAGTTGTTCAGTCAGGCTTAACTAGATTCATATATTTTCGGACCTCACTGTCGAAAAATGCGTGGATTCCCATCGGGCTGAGATTTTATAAAAGTATTGGTCAGCGAATAACTCCCTTGGCTGTTCTCACTAATCAAGTTCTTAGACTTTGACTAGTTTTTTTTATTCTCTTTTTCAGAAATAATTCTTTGCTGTAGTACAAGTTATCGCCTACCTCGACGGTATCCCCAGCACCGTTGACTTTCTCGGCCATATTGAGGTTGGGATGGTGGATGAGTAGCGGTGACCGGCTGCCCTTGAGCTGCTCAATATAAACTGTGAACGGTGGCGGAAAAAGCCGCGAGACGACGCAGATCCACGCAGTGATGCGGATTCAACTGAACGCTCAATGAACTTTCTCCACTCTTGTCCGTTCTATTCGGGAATCAATCGACACGCGAATTGTCATGTTTTCACGCAAAAGTCCACGTGGCATGGGTGAGACGAGGCCTAACGAGGGACGAGTAACGAACAGGTAGTGGCCTGGAGTAAAGGAAAAAGGTGGTAGACAATTCCTTACAAGGGAAAGGCTTCCTTATTAGGATGCAGGAAGCGATGTCATGAATATCTGAGCAGTTTCTTGCAGAGAAACATGCAGAAAGAAGCACTGAGGGGGAGCATGAAGCTATTTTTGGCGGTTTGGCACCGATTTTAGCGAGTCGATCGAGATTATAATAGGTATGAAAGTTTTTGATAAGAGTATTGTTGACAACACTCAAAATCAAGTGTCAAATTCAACGATTCAACGATTTTTCTCCCATCACCAGCGAAAGAGCTGAACAAAAGGTACCTCACTAGGGCAAGCAATTCATACTATGCGTGCGTTCGACGCGCTTGCGTCTACATGATGAAGGACTGATGTATTCGCAGCCCTGACGCAGGGGAGACGCGCATTCTTGCGGGGGCCATTTTTATTCAGAAACCGCATACATCATTGAGATTACCCAGGGTAAACGTGTTAACGCAACTCAAATTTACCCATTTTTAGCACGGGCATTATCATGTTTACCCAGGTTGATCTCGATGGTGTATCAAACCGCAGGGTGTTCACGCTGTGTTGGCGGATATTTGTGGGTAATCCTCCGGCGGTGGGTGCTGGCGGGCGACGCGCGATTGACGCTTTTGAGAAGGGCAGATGTGAAACAACCCAGGGGACATGAAAACCATGTTTTGCATGGGATTGAAAGATGCAAATCCCACGATTAAGACATATGTGCTCATGCAAAACACGATTTTTCAATCAATGGTTCTATACCGGTAATAGTCAATCCATGCCAAACCCATGCACACCCACGGATATGCATGGTTTTTGCATAGTCCTTGCATGGGTTTTGCATGGGTATGCTTGGATTTTTCGCACGTTCTGTATCGAATTTGCATCGGATTTTTGGAGATGCATGGGTTCTGCACGGGTTATATGGCTTTTGCATGAATTTGACCATTCTTGGTATAGAACTATTGACTAAAAGATTGCATGTCTTGGTCGTGAGATTTGCATCTTTCAATCCCATGCAAAACACGGTTTTTAATTTTCCTGAGAACGTTCCTGTGTTTTTGATGTCAGACTCAATCGCATTACTGTCTACTGTCTTTAGAGTGCACGACACAATATTGTTCAGTATATTGTCCGTAAAGTACAAAATCCCAGACCACATGAGAAAACAGTGGACATATTATGCGTACACTGGCGTCGTTTTGTTCTGCTCAATAGTGAACGCATAGGATGGCTTCTGTTTTCTGATGTGGACTGGAATTTTGTATTTCATGTAGATTAGACCTCCGCTATGCTCCACCCAAAGTATGGCACCATACGTCTCCGCTGACAGCGACGTCGATCTCAATACATATTGATTCTTAGTAGCATTGATAATCAAAACGCACTGGAGTTGTGTCGCTCGGTCGGCGGTGACGGAGAGTGCTCTACTTCAGATGGAGTATAGCTGCAGCTTTAGACATGTTACTCAACATTACTAATTGATGGACTGTGTACTGTTACGTTCGCGTTTCTAAACATGAAGTGATGCTGTTTCAAAAAAAAAGAAGCAGATAACAAAAAAAGTAGGTTAGAATTAGCTTTTCTGCTGCATTATGGACGAATTCCGTTATTTGGATGCCATACATGATCGAAAAGCAGAGCGTAAGCCAAACAAATCGAAAACAACTAATGTAATCAGCTTTGAAAAATCTTTTCTGTTTGGTCAACTGTCTGGCGTGCCATAGCCACTTCTGGATAAGTTCTTTTTAGATTGTCCGGGTTTTATTATGTCATTATTTCATTGAACTCCTTTTTTGACAGGTTAAAATGCTGGTTTGATTGGCACAATCGATAATGCGCTCTTCAGCCCATACATAGATCAAATCGAGAAAAGCGCAGGACGTGTTGTAGAAAGTACCCACATCGAGTTTCGGAACTCTAATCAAAAAAATTACTGCCTAATTTTTTTTTATTTCGTTTATGTCATTGTTTTCAGCAACTCATACACAACTCGTATACAAGGTGCGCCATAAATTCTTGCACACCATATTTAGTACCATCATAGCAGCAGAATTCAACGCAATGACATGATCTCTATGGCCACACTAAATCAACTCAATAGTAACTCATATAACCTAGCAGATCTGGAATATGTCGCCATTTGCTTTCGTAATAGGTCGAAGTCGAAGGGGAGGTGCAGCCATCGCGTCACGGGGCATCGATGTCATCTTAGAACTGAGACCACTTTTCAGAGCAGTGTTGTTCTATTTTCATCAGAAAAGTGGTGTAAACGTGAAAAGCACTGGAGAATTCTCGGGTGAGAGGGGAATTCCGTTTTCTCTCTTTCTTCAAGAATCTCATCGTGTTTCTGAAAAGACGCCCGATTAGAGCAAATTTTCTTAGGTTTTTGTGGTTCGCAACATCGATCTCACGCTGAGTCTTATTTGAATATCATTTTAGGTGAGAAGAGACCTTGCTGCATCAAAACCATATTGCACAGCCCAAAGGGGGTTTCAGTAAGGCTCAAAATCTGCTAATGGAACAACTGCGTATCGTGGAGAGGTGCGCGGAGGAAGTCCTGTGCTAATAACTAATCCTCATGCAGCACTAATCTGAATCCGATGGAGTGCTCCACGCTAACGATGTTAAAGGGCAAATCAAGAGCTACTTTATAGAAAAGTTTGAGCTCATACCATAGAGCTGACGAAAAGCTTTGGCAGGATTCATACAAGGAATACCACCGTGCCGCACAACGTGTGCCTTCCACTCAAGTTTGAGCTGTTACAAAAGCAGATGCTGAAAATTCCCAATTTCAGAAATTATTCAAGTCGCTATTGAGTTGGCTTAGTGTGGCCATACAGGTCATGTCATTACATTGAATTCCGTTCTTGTGTTGGTACTAAATATAGTGTGCAAGAACTTATGACGCACCCTGTATTCTGCTGATATGAAAAATCTCGAAAACGATCCTTGGGATGAGATCATGCATTTAGGCCACATTTGACATTTTTAACTGGATTAGTCATTATGACCGCTCAAGACGCTTCTACGTGACTACATCATCAAGCAAATGGGAGGCAAAGTGAAGACGTGGTAAGGTGAGACGTGGTAAGTAAGTTCTCGAGAAATGGGTTGGTCAAGAGTCGTAAAATAAGTGGTTTGTGTTGAACCTTCGTAAGAAGGTGGGTGCTTTTACATCATCCCTATTAACAAATGACATCATTGTTATCATTGTGGAAGTCGCAATACTTCCTTCGTTCCAGTAGTGTTTTGAAGAATTTGAAAATTCAACGAATCAGTCACGAAAGTGTGATGATTAATTCCAGGAAGGAGGGACAGCTGCAACAACTCCGTGGAAGGAAATACATGTCATTTGAAAATTCCAGTAAAAGATTTTTACCACGGTGCTTTTTATATTTCTAGATCAACTATTTCTCAGAATCAGATGTGAAGCGACTATGAATTCACGATCAAGGATGAATTGAAGCAATATAGTATAGTCGTGTACTAATCGTAATGTAGTGGCAATGTGGTAGTCATGTAAACAGCCGATTCCTGATGAGCTCTAGAATTTTCCAAAATTGGCAATATAATTTCAAACATGGAATATTTTCCCAAGTTAACTCAATACGAATTGAAGCAGACGAGCAATGATTATTCATTTCACGAAAGGACACATGGAGGGCGTTAGGCGACGTGTGAGGTGATAACAGCGTTTCGTGGTAGGGCTGTTCACCATGCCAACTCACAGCTATACATAGGCTCCCTAGCAGAAAATGCAATGTGTTCACCACAAGAAAATATTGGAAAAGTCGTCTATTCGGAAGCAAAAGGAGATTGGGGAAACTGTAATGTTGGACACCAAATCCATAATAGGGTCAACAGCAGAATTTGCTCGATTGCAAGTGTAAACTCGAATGTGTATACGTAGCATACCAGGTAAGGAATTGATAATGCCCTTTAGAGGCAGTCTGTAAAGCAGTCAGCTTGTTGTCAAAGAATTACTCACCGCGGGAGAACGGTCTTCACAGGAGGCGTCAGTCTTTCTTCACACCTGAAAACAAGATTGCGCCGCACCAACTACGCGGCGCGGCAGACCAGCTGATGGCTGTGGTTCTCGCAATCAGTACTGCTGCTGTGCTTGTTTCTTCCGTCATTATTTCCTTTGCGTCTGTGTGTTTAAATAGGATTGCGCCCAGAATCATCTCGCCCAGCGGCTCTTCCGCTTCGCGTAAGTGGTGCGGCGCGGTCTTGCTTTCGGGTGTGCAACACCGATTGACACCTCCTGTAGGCTTTTTGGGAGTATAGAACAATGAATCAGTTCAATTGGTAGTCAAGTGAGGACTATTCAGCTGTTAAATAAATAACTAACTGTGAATAAATGTAGCTAACAACGACAAAATTGGACATTAATCAACTTTGTCTGGAAGCATTGCGAATGAAAACTTCTGAGCTGGGATTTTCATGCATCTCGAACTGGGTAGCGCCCTTGATTTTCGTTTTCAGAAGTGAAATAATTCAGTTTCCGAAATGGTTTCAGCAACGTTCGAATTATGACAGGACAGCCGGCATATTCATTCATTGAGTTGGTCGATGTTCCATGGGTTCAGAAGATGTTCGTGGTGGAGTTTCTATGGTACACAATAGTTGCTATGGAGAGAATATGCTAACAAAACGTTTCAGGATTCTCACCGGAGAGAATATGCTAACAAAACGTTTCAGGATTCTCACCAGAACTACATATAACAGCATTCGAAGGTGCAAATCAAATCCATTCCATATGAGTCTAGGAGAAGTGAGTCTACAGAGCATTTTTTATACTAGGTGCGTGCTGTCGTCGCGAGTGTGCTAATGTAAGGATGTAAGGATGAGCCGAGACGCATCTCTAACGCAGCTCAGGCGCAGGCGAGATGCGGTACGTCTGAAGCGCGACTAACGCACGTATCTAGTATAAATTGTCCATATTACAGATTCAGAACAACAGAAGCGCTACGTATCAAATGGTACACGAACAGTCCTAAAAAACTGTAGTAGAAACACACCGCATTCTCTGGCTGAATGGATAGCATCCATAATTCTCTTGGGGTTTTCCTGTTATTTGCATAATAAACTAGCGAATATACATATGTATGGTTGTCTGTCAGAAGGATAAATTTCTGTATTTGTTTGATGAAAAAATCGTGACAAAGTTACTTATGTGAATCACATATTGTTCCACTGAATCATCGAAGTGGTATGTATCAGGTTGGTGCGAAATTAATTGCCGAATCGAACACTTCAGTTCAAAGTGTTATAACTTGGCTAAAACACAATATTCTTCATCAGTTTAATGCTCCTTTAATTCGATGAATCTTCCCTAACAATATAGTGAAAACGCTATCCCTCTACAATGAAAACTAAGATCGCAGAAATCTAAGAACTTTTGAAAGGCGATGTCGGCATGCACTAGGTCAGCGGTCGGCTGCGGTCGCAGATTTGCATCTGGGACTCGAGAAAAGTGATATTTGGTAAGGGAAAGATCTGAGAAAAAAGAGGATAAGTGAGCACCTCGATGTCTTACTGTGCCAGTTTTTGCCGAGTGAGTTTCCAAGTGAGAGGTATAGCGCTACCGTAGTGCAGGAGAAAACCTGGTTCTTCTCACCACTGCCAACCACATGTACCCCAGATTTTCGGAGATGTGCTCGAAATTACAATAGTAGAACTATGCTGTCAACGACTGGCTAGGATGGAGAAGGTTGCAGCGGATCACACCCTTACAGCACCACCAAACTCCTAATACAACTCCCTAGAGAGAAGATCTGGTTCAGGGAAACTTAGAAGTGGGAGATCGTCTCCGCCCATATCCATTTATTTTTCCATTTTCGCATTTCTTTTTATTGTACAGAAACTGAGCTTCGTTCACAGTAACTACATAGTTTAGAAGTGAGTAGTTCTGGAAAGAAAAATTAAGTTAGAGAAGGTGTCACAGCTCATGAGACAGTGGTCACCTGTCAAATCGCGTGGTGTTCACGTCCGCACCTCGCTTACCCTGTTGATCGAAGTCAGATGTCTTGAAGCTGTAGTATAGTGAGTGACCGTCCCTGCTCTCATCGTCCAGATGATAAGATCCTGTTAAGGTTCCACGGCTGCCCTCAACGCCCGATCATCTAGCAACATCCCGCCACCATGACCATGGTTGTATTTGAATTTGAAGTCGTGGGGGAAAAACATCGCGACCCCCTCTCTCACTGTCCATCGGGAAGGCGATTCTACGATAAAACAGATGCAAGATTACCGAACGTTTCCGACTCGGAATGATCAAGTTTGAGATCATTAACCATGATCGCCCGAAAATCACCTCGCTTCATCATTTGTTAGTGACTCTATAAAGAACCGCAGGAAAGAGCTAGCCAGAATATTCAAGGAGCATTTGAAAGAGGAGGAAAAACTTTCTGAGGATCACACAAAATGCTCGGAATTCTTAAAACTTCACGGAAGAGAACAGTATATTTGCGCATACCTTAAAACGGCAATTAATTTCGCACCAACCTGATACCATGCTCCTGTAATAAAAAAAAACAGAAAAGAAAAAAAAAAGATTAGTCGAAGAGGTGTAGGTAGTAAAAAGGGCACTAAGTGAAATACACTTCTACTGTTTTTCGCATGTTTACTTTTTTATTTACTGAAATATATAAAAAATAAATTGACTGAAACACGGTACTGGGATTGATGAACTTTGAAAAGAACCCATGTGCTTATGCCCTTGAGATTACCACTCAAATATTCTCAGCTATGGAGTAGGCCTTTTTTGCGTTCATTATTAAGGAGAAAGAAATTATGGCTTCCTTACATAAACGATAAAGAATCTGTCAAGATAATAACGTTCTGCTCACACTGCTCGTGCCAGACTAAAGATCCAATCACTGCTTTACGGATGAACACACGACCAACCGGGCTTGCAAGCCCCTTGTCCTAATTAGGTCAAAATAGCAATAAATCTTGTGAAATCAAGTGAACTCACATTTTTGTCAGCTTCAAACTTCGATGGCGGCATTGTTTACGGGTGTTTTCAGACAGAATGAGCGATTAATCGAAACACACACAGAGATGGGGTCAACAGATCTGTGCAAATTCTCTATTGACTCGTCCACGTGTCACATTGTTGTTGGGGAACGGCAATCAGCGCCGTACGCTGCCAGGTTTAACGGCAGTGCTCCGCCTCATTTTCGTTTTTGAGCCATTAGCAAATTTTGCACCTCATCCACGCCGACTCCCGAGGCTACAAAAAAATCATCACAACCCCTAAACCCGTTCCTCGGGACGGGGTCTGTAAGCGGTTCCTAGCAGTTTGCCGAAGTGAATTGACGTGTGAAGCCAATCATCTTCTCGATCGGACGTGTCAAGACTCGTTAGAAAGTGCTGCAGCCAGCGGCGGGCAGCCAAGCTCACTCCACCCCATTTCTCCGCGGAATCTGCACATTGGACCTTCTCAGAAACATCGTTCTATCACTTTTGTGTTTGTTTATGTACATCACTGGTATCAGCATGGCAACAAGGTGTAGGATCTGTTGACAATTCATGCCCAAAACGAGGTAGCTATCACAATTAACCGCTCATTTGTAGTCCTTGTCACAGTTCAGTCGATTATTCAACACATACCACCTGTGTCTGTACAATAATGTATAGAAAGCTGCTCTCCTCTATTTCCCAGTTCACATTTAAAGACATTGTCCCAGCTCAGGATAGTTTTTGAGACTTCCGCATGAAAAGAATCTTCAGTAGCTGCTGATCAGAACAGTATACGGGGTTCCGTGCGAAACTCCTGAAAAGCGGCTTTTCGAGCATCCACTTTTGCGGATAACGTGGGCGGAGCCAAGGCAAGATTACAAGTTTTTTTCCATCGTGTACTCCCTTCCTCGTCGCATGGAGTGAATGAGGAATTCCCACGAGGGGTAAGAATTTCTCCAGAAGATGTGCTTCCAAGAGTTAATTATTCAGGGTGCGCTTTGGCCTCGTCCTCCGGCTCTGCCCACATGCTCCGCAAGAATAGAGACTCGTAAACGGGCGTTTTCGATAGGTTAGCACGGAAACACATATACCACTGTGATCAGTAGTTCCCAATGATTGTTTTCACATGGAAATCTCGCAAACGATTCTGAGATGGGACGGCGCCTTTAACCTGAGGTGCTAGAGTAACTTATGTTAGAATACCTTGAGAACCTCCTTGACGGTTTCTTCAAGATTCAAAAAGACAAAAGGCCTAACGCTGCATGCTGATTGCCCTTAGTATGGCTAAAACGGCCGAGCCTGTGTAAATCGGCACGTCGTTTGGCTGCTTGGCCATATCAGCAGGCTCGTCTTCGCCCCATAGGTAGCCAACGACTCTTTGTGTGACTCTGAGCAGCTGCGGCACCCAGAGAGCCTCCTTTTCATCCGAGTCATCCAATCCTCCAATTTTGCTCATTTGGAACAAGTTTTGATTTGATATGCCCCCACAAACACTGCAGAGTTTGATGTAGGCAAGAATACGAACACTACTCACCATGTGTCTGTCGCTGAGATCCTCATGCTTCTGCGAGTTCATGGACATTGTGAGGATTGCGCGAACACCTTAAAACTAGCAGGACCACTTTAACCGAGTTGGAAAATATACTCATAGTAGATGACGTGCAACTGCGCGCTGCTAAAGATGACATTGAATTAGCTGATTTAAACTGGGCATTGATTTACAGGACGCTTAGCAGAAACTTCAGTGAAGGAGAGGAAATCAAATGAAATTTTCGAGAAATGGGGGAATGTAAATAGTCAGAAATTCAGTTGGTAAACTTGTTAGCCGAACACGAGGTTAGTAATACTTTTTATTGGCCAACGTTTCGGCGGCTTCGCCTTCTTCAGGGCCTGAAAGGATCAAACGATGTATGAGAGTAGCCGCACAAACGCCTCTTCAGTCAAACATTAGATCGAGGCCGTACTCAAAAAACCAGCAAACCCCTTGGAAGTCGGAATCTCACCTCTGCAAGTCCACCGAACGCTGGTGTTGTCAGTGACGACCGAACGCGTTAGACTTGTCAGTAGAGTGAGACTTTCTGCCACAAGTCATATCTCGGCTTAGATATCACATAATTTGAGATATGGAAGGAGTTCATTGGTTACGGTGGGGCACACCTCTTTGCGGTTCATTTTTGGATTTTTGGTGTGAATCCAAAACGCTTCAAGAGTTTTGCGTGCGGAAATCTCAGTTTCGAATTCAAAGATTGTGGTTTCTACTTCATAATCGACACCATCGTGCACTCGCATTCGGTGACAACCTAGAGGAGTAGATGTACGAGAACTCGATTTCCCCTCAAGGTGTTCCTTGATTCGAACACAGAGTGGCCGTGCAGTTTCACCAATGTATTCGTCACCGCATTTCCTACATTTGATCATGTATATGACACACGATCTCATGCAGTCACCTTCTCTGCCAAACAGGCAAATTACGCAGTTAGTTGTTATGCTGAGGCGGTCATGAATACGGTTCCGGACTAATTGGTGCTTCAGGTTCCTTGGTGGCATTTCTACGATCGTGACCAAATCTTCCAATTTTGCTCTCCTCAGACAGAGTCGCGTGGCTCTGCTAACATCATCGGAGATGAACGGCATGCAAAACTGGATTTTGTTTTCAATACTGGTCTGCCTCTTTCGCGTTTGATTGCTTCGCCGCCAACTTTGAGATCTTCCCGAAGCATAACCGTTAGAAATTGCAATAGCGGTAGCTAAGCCAAGTGACTCTTGTTTCTCTTAGCTCCCAGAACAGACTCCTGCTGCGGTATTGAACATGTTGCCAATGATGGCCTTCTTTGTCTGCGTAGGATGAGCAGAGAAACAGTGTACAAGGATGTTCTTGTTACTTGGCTTTCGATACCACTTTGTTCGTAAGTTACGCCCGGAGATGTTGATCTGCACGTTTAAAAATGGGAGCCAGTTCTGCGTCGGTGTTTCCCTCGTCAGTTTTGTGTGCTCTGATTGTTGGTTCATCATTTCGAAGAATCTGTCCATTTCATTTTGAGTGGAACAGATAATAAAAATGAACTGAAAAACAATGAACTCCTTCCATATCTCAAATTATGTGATATCTAAGCCGAGATATGACTTGTGGCAGAAAGCCTCACTCTACTGACAAGTCTAACGCGTTCGGTCGTCACTGACAACACCAGCGTTCGGTGGACTTGCAGAGGTGAGATTCCGACTTCCAAGGGGTTTGCTGGTTTTTTGAGTATGGCCTCGATCTAATGTTTGACTGAAGAGGCGTTTGTGCGGCTACTCTCATACATCGTTTGATCCTTTCAGGCCCTGAAGAAGGCGAAGCCGCCGAAACGTTGGCCAATAAAAAGTATTACCAACCTCGTGTTCGGCTAACAAGTTTACCAACTGACTACTATGCCGAGGTTCAATGACGACCGGACTTGGGAACTGAGCAGAAATTCGTTAGAAGAGTTAGCAGTCAGCAAGAGCCTCCTGAGCCTGAATGCATCACTGGAATTACCCATGGTAAACATGTAACGAGAGTGAATTTACCCTTCACCCGCCACTGGTCAACGTGTTTACCCATATGTGACGTTTTCTGTACCTAGTCGCTAACCATGGGCTTCGAATACGTGTGGGACTAAAAATCTCTTCAATAACGAGTTCGGGCTCTGGGGCTGCATGCACCACTGGGATTACCCAGGATCAACGTGTCAGCAACACACAGTTTCACCCACCGTTAACACGGATGCGAAATCTTCACCGTGGGTAATCCCAACGATGCATCGAGACTCTGGTCCAACAGTTGGTTAACAGAAGATCAGATGAAAGTGTCGCTAGCTACCCAAAATGTAATTGCAGCAATGAGAACAGAAGAGTAGCATCGCTATCGCCATGGGTATCCTAGAATTGTTGCGCAAGGATTTTCCAAGCAAGTGAGTGAAAGAGTTGGTGAGGATTAGCAGCAGAATCGAATTTGAAAAATCACAAGCTACCTATTTGAAATAAGCCGCGTGGAATGATAGAACATATGACGGCTATATTGACAATTTTTTTTTTGGAAGTTCATTGCATAATGAGATTGGCAAGGAGGAGCTGTCAAATAGTTGGAGTTGGGCCTGTGGATAGAACAGAATTCTTTATTGCTCAAATATCATATCATTAACTTATTGAGTCAACTCCTGATCCGGATTGAGGTGTGTCCAAAATGATCTATTTTGGCTTTTCATATTTATTCGCCTAGAATATCTTACGTAAAAGTCTATCCTGCTTGCATATTGGGATCTGTTTAAACCGGATCAGTTTTGCTATGTTTTTGCAGATGTACTGACCATTTTGAGTTAGATTTAATAAATTTCTTAGACAGAAAAATCTAGAAGACCAGGTCTAACCAGACACAAGCATGATTCAAGCATATAAATTGTAGATGAAGTCGGGCAAATTGCTTTGCTCAACGAAATCTATAGCATAGAGATTAGAGTGAGTGATATGGATTTATTGAAGGCTGTTCGGTGGGATACAAGGCTTCGAAAATGAGGCGCACTGATTCAAATAGTGTTCCATTCAATATGAACATATATTGGCTTCCACTCTATTGTACTCATACTTTGGAATATCCACCAAAACAGGCAACGTTTCCCGCCGCTTGATTGCTCCAAAAAACACGAAAAAAAGAAGTAAACTGAATAGATCAGATTCTAATTTTGCACAGTAGTTATCAGTGCGGTACCAGACATATAAACTTTTTCCTTCGTCCTTTCGACATTATCAAATTCTACAGGGTGTCCTCTTCTACAGGGTATCCCAAATCGATGTTTACACAAAATCGAATGCCAGCAAATTCAAAGGATTCAAATCAGGTGGTAGGAATCAAGAACCCTTCCAGTGTCATGCATGTATGTGCCCAATCTTTCACTGGGCACAATAGTTGGGAGGAGTCCAGAAAGAAAAAAGAGCGCGGAAAAGTGAGCACGATTTCAAGAAGGTGAAGAAAAAAGCAGGCAATATGCGCAAAAACTCTACTATCATCGCGTTTGAAATTGACTATATCAGATCCAAAGGTGTTTGAAAATACCTACATTCTCCTAGATTGCGTTCCTATCTGCCAAGCCAATGGATCGAGTGCAGATTATGCTTAAAGGCAGCACACACGAAATTTGGGTTGAAGATTTGGCGATATTTCGGGGTTTAAAGGGACGATCGACAACGATTATGTAGCGTGAAACACGCGGGAAACATAGAAAATGATGGCGGTACTTCATGTGTGCCCACAGCGCGGACGAGTGTTCCGCCATGGGTCCCGCCACGAAACCCTGCAAATGGCACGAATTTCATAAACCAGCCTCCGCTAAACCACATCAGCACCCGCTGTCAACGGCGTTATTTGGCGTGACGGAACCCTAGTGTCCGTGGCAGTATCTTCGCAGATAGGCGGCCATTCAAGGTGTTCAACTTACTGTTGCGATGGGCCAGCGGACAGCTACATGGTAAGCGATTCATTTCAGAAGTGGGAATGCACCGCCTCGCCTCAAAATTTGTTTTTGGTTTTTTCGCAAAAATAATCTCCACGAACTGCTTATTACAATTGTATACGTGATTTCAAGCAGAACTGCCGAAGAACCCGTTTTCGAGCACCAATTCTTGGAGAGGTTGTTGCGGGACAGGGGGAGGGGCGGGGCTAAGATTTTTGAATAATGCACACCCGGTAAAGCATTTAGACCGAAATCCGCACTTCCCGTGACAGTTCCTCAACACCCACTCTAACTGTATCCAGCAAGAAGGCGCATGTTGGGGAAAACCCCGTAGCTCCGCCCACAAGCTCCTCACAGGTTGGAGTTAGGGGTGGGGAGGGGTTTCGGCAGTTCGCGCGAAATCGCGTACATCATTGTGTTCAGACTTTTCTGCAAATTCTTTCCCCATGAAAACACCAAAAACGATTCCAAGATGGGATAGTGCCTTTGAGGAGTTTTCATCTCCTTCAAAAATAGTTAAGCATGGTTATTTCAAATATTCTTGGAAAAGAGTTACGTAATGTTGGGTAAACACTGCTAATGGCCATTTTCTTTCCCAAATTTGTTGCATATATTTGAGATACATCTTTCTTCCTTATTTACTGACGAATCTTGTTAACAATGGACCAAATTCACTTTATTTAAACCAGTCTGGCCGTCCGGCTGACGCCGGACTTCCAGACTTTTCCTAGTGCTCGCTTCGCTCGCATGGCTTCATCCCTTCTTCATTCAAATAAACTCACAGCTACTCCAAATTTTTGCTATAATGTGTCCCACACCCTTTCCATTGCTTTTTCTCATGTAAAAATGCACTTATCAAAGAGGATCAACCTTCTCGAAGCAATTTTATCATTTGCTCAACTGAAATAGCTTTTTGTAACTAAATATAACCGGTTCAACCTGGATTGACCGCAGAAAATGGTCTATCATTCTTTGTTTGTTATAACTGGTCAAGTGATAAGAGTCAGTTAGAACATATAAAAGTGGAGGGTGCGGTGTGTTCATCAACAAATGAGAAGAGAAGAACGCGGGGGAGGACGTAAGGAGGAAGGATTCACACAGATTGCATACTAATCCGCGCAGTGGTCTGACATCTAGTTTTTTTTAACGATTGATGTTAGACGCCATCGAATCGATTTAACAAATATGGACCTAACTCATGACATTTCCCTGAGTAGTGGACACCGGCGCACCCCTCCTGCATCGGTAGCTATATTTTCAGGCGCTCCTCCACTTTTGAGCGCAGGCGCAGCCCTATCACAGCGGTAGACCCGTCTCCCCCCCACTTTGGGCGCCGACGCACCCTTATCACAGTGGTGGACCCGTCTCACCCCACTTTGGGCGCCGGCGCACCCTTATCACGGTGATGGACCCGTCTCCCCCCACTTTGAGCGCCGGCGCACCCTTATCACAGTGGTGGACCCGTCTCCCCCACTTTGGGCGCCGGCGCACCCTTATCACAGTGGTGGACTCGTCTCCCCCACTTTGGGCGCCGACGCACCCTTATCACAGTGGTGGACTCGTCTCCCCCACTTTGGGCGCCGACGCACCCTTATCACAGTGGTGGACCCGTCTCACCCCACTTTGGGCGCCGGCGCACCCTTATCACAGTGGTGGACCCGTCTCCCCCACTTTGGGCGCCGACGCACCCTTATCACAGTGGTGGACCCGTCTCACCCCACTTTGGGCGCCGGCGCACCCTTATCACAGTGGTGGACCCGTCTCCCCCACTTTGGGCGCCGGCGCACCCTTATCACACCGTTGGACCCGACTCCAGGCGTTTCCCCACTTTTGGACGCCGGAGCACCCTTATCACACCGTTGGACCCGACACCAGGCGTTTCCCCACTTTTGGACGCCGGCGCACCTTTATCACGCCGCTGGACCCGTCCGCAGGCGTTTCCCCACTTTTCGGCACCGGCGCACCCTCCACACCGCGGTGCACTCACCGCTCTCCACTTCCCCATCTTTTAGAGCTTCTCTTCATTCTTTGAACCTCACCACACCCGTCCCTATCATCTTGTTGACCTCGTAATCACCATCACTGGCCAATCAGGGAATTTCGTTTCTGACACACACACACACGTGACAGACGAAGTAAGCCCGTTATTATAAGTCATGATGATACAATGTTACTCATGTTCATTTATTACAATAATTAAATTCCATTAGATTCCAATTCGTTTGCAAGTCTGGTGTACAACGCTTGTATGCGTTCTTTTCCGAAGCGATTGAAGTGGTTAATAGCGTCGTAGTACATGATGTTCGTCTTCGAGTTGTATCCGAGATACTGACCATCATCATCAACCAAGAATGGTAGGTAGTCGATAATTTCGCATTTCTTGCACCTACAATCAGTAATGATACCCATAAAGTAACAGGCAGGTGACAATTTAATCGTAAGAAAATGGGTTTTAATCACCTTTTTCCTATTTCCGTTATACGCGCACGGGCGAAGGCTTCATCTTTTTTGATTAGACCGCCCTAAACAAAAAATTGCAATCATCCAAATAAAATAAGGAACATCGCACATTGTGAAAAATTACCTTAATATCTCTCAGAGGCCTTTTGTTGCTGGTAAATTCCATAGCCTTTAGAGCGCAACCTTGAATGCACGAGGGTAGAGCTTGCAGCAGATACACCTTCATTATGTTATGTCGTCGTATGTTGTGTTATGTCATTAATTTATTAGTACACACAACAAGATGTTTCATTTATGAAGTGACATTCAAACTCAGTGATGCAAAAAAAAGACCTGAAAACGGTCAAGAAAAACCTAAACAGCTTGCAGCTAGAAAATCTGCAACTCAGTTGTTTCGGAACAAGCAAGCAAAATCTGTCTTTGGTTAATAAACATGGAATTTATGGAAAGTCCTTGGTAATTAGGCCAGGTGTAAAGTCACGAAAATTCGAGCGTAATTTTTTTCCATACATGACTCACGCAACATAGTCGTTACCGATTTACATAATTTCAAAGACTGATTTCTGCAAGAAAAAGGATGACATCGTCCCTGTAATCTTATCCTTACGGCTCACATAGATATAGAAAAGGCATGAGGTCACTAATGATCACGCGATGCTCATTTCTGCTATTCATTCTGGGATTCCGCTTAGGTATCCGTAATGCTTTAACAACTTCTAAGACGCAGAAGAAGATCAAGTGCTATAAGAAAACGAATGCTTGGGTTGTCCTGCGCAATATATTTGAGAGACCGGTCGACCGCTCTCTGTACGCGTAAATGAACATTTAGCTAGTGAAAAACGAAGGAGTCTAGTGACACCCTTGAGGCAACATCGAAAAGATGACCATGGCGGAGTTCACTTCAATATGAAATGTACCATCCTTGCATATGAAGAACAAACCTCAGCCAGGAAAGCCTTGAGGCATTCTGGATCTGCGAGCGGAATTGGAAACAACTTCCATATGCAAAAATTTAGGGAAATTTTTTCTATGAAGCGTTATAGGCCTTGCATGTGGGAAAGCGCTCCGTTGCGCAACATCATATTTAGCACCTAGAACATTCTCGACAGGAACCGGGAATGCCATGTAGTTGTGTATCAATTTCGGTGTTAACCACGTTGGGTATCACATCTAGAGAAGCATAAATTTCTTCTGAAAACCTGTTATATGCATGCAAATCTGTTTATGTTAAGCGTTCTGTTAAGAAACCTTCTTAACCACTTCTTCCACTTGATTCATGCGATTCATGTAGTCATTGAACGTGCGATCCTCATCGATAGGTTTCATTGGATCGAACCGCACTCGACCATCCAAAGGCCTCAAGAACACGATTTATTATATGAGAAGAAATCAGAAGAGCTTATACAATCTTAGAATATGATGACTGATAGTAACACTTGAGCGCCTGGCAACTAACAGATTAGTTGCAAGCAACATCACGCTTGCACTCTCCTTGATATGTTTCGCACGAGCGATGGGGACGCAAGGTGGTATGCGGGCATTTGGCTTAGTTCATACCCTATCGTCGTGCGACAATTGTGCACATGCAAGCTGTTTAAAAGTGGTGCGTTGTGGCAATTGGCAAAAATTTTCGCGATGCTACGGTGCGCACGACGGTATGGTGCGCAGTTTATACTTTTTCCTCCCGAAATCACACAATCTGCCTGATTCGGATCGCGTTTGCTAGCAAGCGCGGTGTGACGATCGCCGTCGTGGATCAGGATTTGTTTCTGATTCCTCTTTCCTTCAGTTGTTTCAGCTTACGACCTACTTGCCTTCACTACCCTCCACGTGGCGCATCGTCGCCGTCGCCGCGACAACATCGCCTCGTGGAAATGTATAAGCACAGCCTGTGTTTTCAGCACCTAGGGTGGTCATCGCAGCCGAACATGTCATGCAAGCATGTAACATACGTATCGTCATAGGTGCCGCTTTGTAATCAATGGCTTTGAATTGAGCTGGTGAGCATCCTGTATTCTTAAAAATCTAATGTAATGGATGGGAATAGAAATAAGGATGTAATGATCACGTCGAGGATAAGGATTTGCCCGTGATTGCTTTCTCCTCCGTCTGTTTCAGCCTACGACCTAATTATCCTTGCTACTCTTCGCTTCGCGCAAATCGTGGTAACCGCCGCAACAAGGTCCCGAAGTATAAACGCAGCCTAAATTTTCAGCACTTGGATCGCGTTTGCTAGCAAGCGCGGTGTGACGATCGCCGTCGTGGATCAGGATTTGTTTCTGATTTCTGTTTCTGTTTCCGCTGTATGTAGCACAAGTAAGTGCAAATATGTAGCACATGTGTCGTCATGAGTGCTACGCTGTAATCATGATCTTTGTGTTGAGTTGGTGTGCACGTTATATTCTTGAAAATTTACTATCAAGCAGGCAACTAGCCAATAATTGCCAGTCCTTACTCAAACAAGCCCTCGCTGACGCCGCGCACCTGTTTTTAGTCTCCGCCTGAAGCGAGCTCCGCTAGGAGGAGCGAGTATGAAGACATAGTACAGCTCAAGAGATGAAGATAGGTGAATTCGCTCGCTTGTGCGGAGCAGAATGTTTGATATGGTTTTTGAAGGACGCACCCCACGACAGAAGCTCGCTCGACGTGTACCAGACCACACCTTCACCAGTAGGAAATACGAAGCAGTATCAATGGGACTCCGCAGGTCGGTGCTGCGAACAAGTTCGGTTGCTGAAAACGGGAACCAACGTTCGGTAACCGCTGGCGACCATAAAAGAGTTGGTCATAGTGGACATTTTGGCGAAAACGGTCATGCAGCACATTTGTGAGGTGGACCCTCTTAGCGTTCTGGGTTTCTTACCGAGCTTAACCATCATCTCGTAAAAGCCGCTTGTGACGTCCATCGCTGGGCGCACGCGCCAATTTAGCTAACCTCGGGGCCTTACCTGCGTTGCCAGCGAGTTTGTTGTGTGCGCCGAGCGAGGGTTTGCTATAGAAACAGTTTGACTCCAACACTTTCATATTTATTAATTACCAGTCTGGCCGTCCGGCTAAGGCCGGACTTCCAGACTTCTATTGATGCTCGCTTCGCTCGCATACTGCACATTGAAAGCAAACACAAAAGTGTAGATGGATTGATAAAATCTGCATCCTTCCACGCAGTTCTATCGCTCTCCTGAGAAGCCGTTGATCCCGTAAGTAGTAGCTTTCCCCCATATGAACGAAGTTATGCTCTTCCATATGAGCGAAGTATATGGCCGTGAAGAACTGAGTGTAACCAGTCCAGTGCAAATGTTATGTTGAAACCAGTCTGGCCGTCCGGCTGACGCCGGACTTCCAGACTTTTCCTAGTGCTCGTTTCGCTCGCATGGCTTCATCCCTTCTTCATTCAAATAAACTCACAGCTACTCCAAATTTTTGCTATAATGTGTCCCACACCCTTTCCATTGTTATTTCTCATGTAAAAATGCACTTATCAAAGAGGATCAACCTTCTCGAAGCAATTTTATCATTTGCTCAACTGAAATAGCTTTTTGTAACTAAATATAACCGGTTCAATCTGGATTGACCGCAGAAAATGGTCTATCATTCTTTGTTTGTTATAACTGGTCAAGTGATAAGAGTCAGTTAGAACATATAAAAGTGGAGGGTGCGGTGTGTTCATCAACAAATGAGAAGAGAAGAACGCGGGGGAGGACGTAAGGAGGAAGGATTCACACGGATTGCATACTAATCCGCGCAGTGGTCTGACATCTAGTTTTTTTTAACGATTGATGTTAGACGCCATCGAGTCGATTTAACAAATATGGACCTAACTCATGACATTTCCCTGAGTAGTGGACACCGGCGCACCCCTCCTGCATCGGTAGCTATATTTTCAGGCGCTCCTCCACTTTTGAGCGCAGGCGCAGCCCTATCACAGCCGTAGACCCGTCCCCCCACTTTGGGCGCCCCCACTTTGGGCGCCGGCGCACCTTTATCACAGCAGTGGACCCGTCTCCCCCCACTTTGGGCGCCGGCGCACCCTTATCACAGCGTGGACCCGTCTCCCCCCACTTTGGGCGCCGGCGCACCCTTATCACAGTGGTGGACCCGCCGGCGCACCCTTATCACGGTGATGGACCCGTCTCCCCCCACTTTGAGCGCCGGCGCACCCTTATCACAGTGGTGGACTCGTCTCCCCCACTTTGGGCGCCGACGCACCCTTATCACAGTGGTGGACCCGTCTCCCCCCACTTTCAGCGCCGGCGCACCCTTATCACAGTGGTAGACCCGTCTCCCCCCATTTTGGGCGCCGACGCACCCTTATCACAGTGGTGGACTCGTCTCCCCCACTTTGGGCGCCGACGCACCCTTATCACAGTGGTGGACCCGTCTCTCCCACATTGGGCGCAGGCGCACCCTTATCACGGTGATGGACCCGTCTTCCCCCACTTTGGGCAACGGCGTACCCTTATCACAGTGGTGGACCCGTCTCCCCCCACTTTGGGCGCCGGCGCAGCCCTTCTCCATGGACTCCATTGACGGACCCGTTGTACACCATCCGACCTTCTGTTCGATCTCATCCCCACCCCACTCCACCAAACCACACCCGTTCCTATCCTTTTATATGATCTCACAATCACGATCATTGACCAATCGTAGAATGTCGTAACGGTCTGACACACATACTTACATACATACAGACACACATGTAAACAGGCTAAGCCCGTTATTATATAGAATGATGATTTAGGCTCAACTGGTTGTTGTGGTAATTTAAGTGATAAGGGTCCACCGGTGTATATAAATGGAAAGGAAGGAGTGGTTCTTCTCCAAAGAAATGGGAAGAGAACACCGATACGAAAGGAAACAATGTACATCTAGGCGATTTAGGTAGGAGGGTCCGCCGAAACAGGATAAGCGTATCCCTCATGCAGGAATAGACCCGCCTAGCGAATTCCTATTGCGGAAGCCGGCGCACCCTTATCACACCGTTGGACCCGACTCCAGGCGTTTCCCCACTTTTGGACGCCGGCGCACCCATATCACACCGTTGGACCTGACTCCAGGCGTTTTCCACTTTTGGACGCCGGCGCACTATTATCACATCGTTGGACCCCACTCCAGACGTTTCCCCACTTTTGGACGCCGGCGCACCCGTATCACCCCGTTGGACCCGACTCCAGGCGTTTCCCCACTTTTGGACGCCGGCGCACCCTTATCACACCGTTAGACCCGACTCCAGGCGTTTCCCCACTTTTGGACGCCGACGCACTATTATCACATCGTTGGACCCGACTCCAGACGTTTCCCCACTTTTGGACGGCGGCGCACCCTTATCATATCGTTGGACCCGACTCCAGGCGTTTCCCCACTTTTGGACGCCGGCGCACCCTTATCACACCGTTGGACCCGACTCCAGGCGTTTCCCCACTTTTGGACGCCGGCGCACCTTTATCACGCCGCTGGACCCGTCCGCAGGCGTTTCCCCACTTTTCGGCACCGGCGCACCCTCCACACCGCGGTGCACTCACCGCTCTCCACTACCCCATCTTTTAGAGCTTCTCTTCATTCTTTGAACCTCACCATACCCGTCCCTATCATCTTGTTGACCTCGTAATCACCATCACTGGCCAATCAGGGAATTTCGTTTCTGACACACACACACACGTGACAGACGAAGTAAGCCCGTTATTATAAGTCATGATCATGATAATGTGATTTCTAATATAACGTTATGTATGGTATGTTTAGGTACGTTTCTTCCGGCGAGCTACTTACCTCGTAACCACGAAGAGAATATCTGGCTTTAACGCGTGTAGTATGAAAGAATAGTTGTAATTTTGGAATGCGCAGATAACTGGATTGGTTGATGTCAAAAATTCGCAACCTGGAAAAATTTTCAGCTATTTGTAACCATGGTCATATTCATGGTTGTTCAAGAAGCTTATAGGAACTAGTCTGAGGTTGGAATTGGTAAAGGCACCTGAAAATGAGAAAAAGTTGAGTTCTCGAGAGTGATTCTTGAAGGCATTATAGATGACGTCAGCTTGATTGAAAGCGTAACTGTTACCCATTACTAATATGTTATAGACGCCAGTGCCATTCTGGAACAATAACGAATTGCTTATCATAACAGTATGAACATCCACCTCCAATAGCGGTCGCTGCGGTAAAAAGTCCACTTCTCGTCACGGTAACCAATTTGTCGAGCGGAGCGAATGTCTGTGAAAAAGTCAAAAAGTTTAACCCATTGGCGACCGCGTGGCTCACCGGTGAGCCGCGCCCCTATTATCAAGTACTGGACCCATTTTTCGAACTGTTTTGTAGTGTTTCCACATGAAATGTGTACAACACTTCCTAAAATGGTCTAAAACAACTGTATTTCAAGAAATTGTTCTCCTTTATTGCGACAAATACCATGAAAAGAATGAGATTTTGAAATCGAGGGAAATCGCTGCACATTTTTTGTGTAGTGGACGGAAGTATTCTGAAGGAAGGCTACGTTTCCTACATAGAAACACGTTCATTACATCCTGCACTTCCTTATTCGTCAGGTTAGAGCCGTACGAACGTGTATACTTTCGGAACACTCCCTTATAATACTAAAAACACCCTCTACAAACTTCCTTCGGCCTTAATGGAATCCAGAAGCGTTTAGATTCTCTCCTTTTTTGTTCCGATGATACTAGTAATCTTCTGAAACTAGATTTCAAATTATTTCTGCAAAAAGATCTGTTTTAGTCCTAATTATCTTATGGTAACGGTGTGGAACACCGCCGGCGCCGCGCTCTTGAAAGGGGCGTTGGTCCCACGCGCCAGACACGCAAAAATGGGCGCGGTCGTCAATGGGTTAAGTATTTCTAAGCACTTGAAGCTAGAAAGTCCCTGAACAACTACGAAAAGATTGGCGGGAATGGGAAGAGAGTGGCGGGAAACTTTTCCGACAATCTAATATCATTTTCCCTTGATTTTTTTCGTACCTCAGACCCTTGAAAGATCAGTTTTTTCTCGAGTTATGTGTAAAAAAAGAATTATGTTTGAGTTATTATGAATAGTTAGAAATACCTGCACTTCACAGAACGCACTGCGAGGGACGTCTGTTTCGTCAAATCTTTTACTGTGCTTGCAAAATGGTATTCGCATGTTCTGAGTTTGATTCGCTTCCTTCGTGTTAATATAGTGCATAAGCGCTGAAAATCACATATGCCGACAGAGCAACAAAAAAAAAGACAAATTAACTGTTATACATTAATTGCTCTTACGGTGTGCTATACAGTCTATCCGAAACGACGAGTCCCCTCAGCCGGCGCGAAACGGGAAGCAGCGCGCGGCCGTCTTGGCGCAGCGTATGTCGAATTGATCAGCTGTTGAGATCAACGCCGCCATGGTCGTTAGTTGGGTTTTCCTTTTTTTATCCACTGTTGTAGTTTCTTTTTCAGATGTATCATCATAAATCAGGCTGTTGCTTGTCCGAGGCCGTTAGCTTTAAGTACATTATCTCAGATATGTTTTTCTATGGCTACTTTAGGTTTAGGTATGAGATTTGTTTCTTTCATTCATTTGGTAAGTCATGCTTTGTATAAGTGGACGTTTCTTCTTTCGGATGTTTCTTTTGTGGCTATGGCCACAGAAAAAAAAACAACGGAAATACACATTCATATAAAGAAAGAAACGTGCAAAACAGGCTCAGACAAGCAACGGCCTGATATACGTATGTTGACATATACAAAAAAAAGAAACTACAACAATGGATAAAAACAAAGGAAACCCACCTTTTTGCCGATTGGTCGTGGCGGCGTTGATCTCAACAGCTGATCAATTCGAGGTTCGCTGCCAACTCTGAAGTCGATTGGCGACCCATTTGGCAAGGTTTGTTTGGCAACCTAGGAAACGGGTTTGCAAACGAGCCAGGCAAACGAACTCCGCCAAATGTCTTGCCAAACATGATGTCCTGCCAAATAGGTCGCCATGCAAACGTTGCCAAATAGGTCGTCATACAAACCTTGCCAAACAGGTCACCATACAAACCTTGCCAAATAGGTCGCCATACAAATCTTGTCAATTAGTTCGTCATGCAAAAATTGCGCTTTAACATTGTTCGTGAGATTTCGCCACCTACTCCTGTTTCCTACCATTGCCAGGAGAGGCATCCGAAATTAACACAATGTTCAAGCTTTACATTTAATGGTCAGATCCAGGAAGGGGCTTGGGTGAATTACTTCCGCAAGCAGTTGAAGCGATGACATCCATCGATTCCGTGCCTGGAGGCACGAAGTACGTGGACGTCGCCGTGGTGTTCAGCCGGCCGCGCACTGTTGTGCGTGTTGCGGCGACACGGAGACATCCTCATGTAGAAATCAGGCTGTGATTTTGCCTGGCAGACACTCCGGACTGACACCGGCACTCTCCTAATATACGACTCCCTTTGAAATACGTACCTCAAACTTGGGTAACTGAACCGGCTCCTCGACTACAAAGCAATGCGTCGTATGTGCCTGTCCAGGAAAATAGGTCGTCAACATATCCTCTTGCCATTTATCTTGCCAAACACCCGGAAAATGGGTCGTCAACATATAGTCCATTCAACCGGCAGTCGGTATTGGTGTAAGGATCATGGACTGATACGCGGCCACTTTCAATCAATATCAAGCATGCTTGATAGTGCACTATCGCACCAGTCCGTGAATGCACCAGTACCGACTCCTTTCCGAATGTCCTATATTCTTCCGCAATCTATATTGCCAAACACCCGGATAATAATACGTCAACATATTCTCTCGCATTTTATCTTGGCAAACAGACTCTAGACCCATTCTCCCAAAAAATGTCTTGCAAAACAAGATTTTAACCCGTAAAATGTCTTGCCAAACACATTCTCTCGCCAAATAGGTCGCCAATGGACTTCAGAGTAGTTCACGGATTTTTGGAACAGCGAAACGGCAAAGGACCAGCGACTGCTGTGCTGCATACTTCGGTTGATATCTATTGTTATTTGATTTTTTATAAAACTTTTTTGTCGAAAATTTCAAAGCAGCGGAAACTTGTGTTACAACCTAATACTTTTATACACAACAATGTAGGTGTCCGGAAAAAAATTCCACACATGCAGAAATTAGCCACGGAAACTATAAACAAAGTGGCAATCCGGGAAACGGGAGGAAAGCACAAAAAGTAAAACTCTCCCAGCGTTTGAAGAAAAGCCTTGCACACATTTTTCCCTCGAAAATCACTTGAATTACTTACTCAAGTTCCATGCCGCATCACTGATGTTGATGCTACTGTAATTCACCGGTCCTGGACCAAATTCTCGTGGCGAATCATCTTTGCTGTGAAGGTGGTAGGAAAGCGCGGAGGACGTTACTAATAGAAGTGCAACAGTTAGGGAGATTGCAGGTGGAGACCATTTCAAATATCGTGACTCGAAGCCGTGGTGAGTAGCTATTGCCAAGGTCGTAGATGCGAGAACACCACAAAACAGTACTGAAATAATAACTTTCGGGGTTGTTGCATGTTGCATATTGGTGCCATTTCCACTTAAACGATGTAATGAGATTTCGAGTTTTCTGACAACATTTGGGCATATCTTTCGGAAATAGAAAAGTGAAAAATGTAACTAGGAATGCATGTTGTTGTGTAAAACAAAATCCAACCTAAAAACGGCACAACACCCCAATCCAAAAGCTGTCCAAAATTGGTATCAAGCTCTGTTCAACATTTTAAATACAGAGAGTGAATGCTGTGTTGGAAGATGTCGCTTTGCTATGATTACGGATCACCCCAATTTCTCCCCAAGGCTCCGTTGTTGTTTTCTTCCCGCAACTTTCTTTTCGCAAGCGAAAGCTTTAGCGACGGAAACAAGGGGTAAGCGTGTTCATGCCAATTCTAGGCTAGAGAGTGGTGACGGAGAGGCAGCTTACGCATCAGTTCGCACTCACAATCTTGGTTCAGTTACCCAAGTACGGGACTGCTTTCGAAAATTCAACTGCTGCATATATCTGGTCATGTGTTTAATCTCTTCCACCTGCCGTGCTCTCCCCAGCGCCCTCACTGTCGCGTTTTCGGAGCATTCCAATTCTGGGATTGAGCCCTTTTATCGAGCCATGTTCGCTCCTAATTCCCGCTGTTTGATGGGAGTGTCGTTTGATTCCTCCGCCTACCGTGCCTTGAACGTCACACAGTTGATAAAAAAAACGCAGTATTAATCTTTTGGAATCTATCCATCCTCATCCAACGGCTCGCGCAAGTGGTCTACACTTGTTGCAAGCATTTTATTTTGAGTTTCCAAATGGAGAGTTTTCAGGGCTATTGCGCTGAGATATCGAATTTCAAAAATTCTCAGGGTGCTGCTTCTGATGAAGTGCAAGATACGGTTTTTATGTTTTCTCCCTAAATACTTTGATAGCACGTTAGTAACGGCATCTTGGTTTTGACATTTGATTAGGACTAGCGCCCCTTCGGGACGCTAGAAAGTGGGGTGGCGCAGCCACTTGGGACATGTGCTAACGCTCCACACTTGCCAAATCTCTAGAAAATTGATAGAGAAGCAGAATCAATCTTCCAATGGGGCCAAACATGAAGTCCTTCTTATGAGTTGAGTATGAGAATGAGAAGTTTGTTCTCCATCGTATGGCGTATTCGTGCGTATTCCTCACTATCGGGCTAACGCATACGCGTTCTCCATCGGCGGAACTGTATCCTGCCGTTCCCCACACTACTGGATAAAGCGAAATCGTATCCGAGTGTTTTCCACACTACTGGGCTGCAGCGGACTTTCCTCCATCGTTGGACCCGTATTGTGGCGCCATCTTCACTATTAGGCCTGAACCGTATCCTCGTATCCTGGTATTCTCCATTCCACTGAGTCACAGCGGACCAATCCTATATCGGCGGACCCGTATCCTGGTGTTATCCATACTACTGAGCAACGGCGGCCCTTCCTCCATCAGAGCGCCCGCATTCTAGCGCCTTCCTCACAGTTAGCGCAAGCCGGACACGTTCTCCAGGGGCGGGTTCGCATCCTGGCATTCTCAACACTATCGGACTAAAATGAACCCTTATCCTGGCGTCCCCCGCACCATTGGGCCCTGGCGGGCCTTTCTCCATCGGTGGATCCGTATCTCGGCGTCCGCCCCACCATTGAACCCTCGCGGGCCTTTCTCCATCGGTGGATCCGTATCTCGGCGTCCGCCGCACCATTGGGCCACGGCGGGCCCTTTCTCATCGCTGGGCCCGTGTCATGGAGTTCCCCACAGCACTGGGCCACGGTGGGCCCTTTATTCATCGGTGGACCCACGTCATGGCGTTCCCCACAGCACTGGGCCACGGCGGGCCCTTTCTCCATCGGTGGACCCATATCTTGGCGTTCCCCACAGCACTGGGCCACGGTGGGCCCTTTATTCATCGGTGGAACCGTATCCTGGCGTACCCCGCACCATTACGCCCTGGCGGCCTTTTCTCCATAGCTGGACCCACGTCATGGCGTTCCCCACAGCACTGCGCCACGGCGGGCCGTTTCTCCATCGGTGAACCCGTATCTTGGCGTTCCCCACAGCACTGAGCTGCGGCGGGCCCTTTCTCCATCACAGGACCCGTGTCGCGGCGTCCCCCGCACCATTGGGCCCTGGCGGGCGTTTTCTCCATAGCTGGACCTACGTCATGGCGTTCCCCACAGCACTGGGCCACGGCGGGCCCTTTCTCCATCGATGGACCCGTATCCGTATATAGTTGATTGGATATATTAGGGTGGTGAGAAAGTCTTGAGCCGATTTTTTCAAAAGTTCCAGAACTTTTGCTTATTGCGACGTCAGTTCCACGAGAGGTCCCCCTAGCCAAAATCAGTTTTTCCTGCTCTATCAACATCGAAAGGAGTTTCTAGAATACCTAATTATTGGAGATGAGAGTGGGGTCCTCTACGATTTTAAAACGCACCGTGCCATGTGGTTCCGTCAAGGAGAAGATCGGCCAAATCGCACCCCACCCAAACATCTGTCTCCTTTGCTACTTCTGGAATTCGCTAGAAATATTGTATTATGAGCGGCTCCCGCAAACACACACGGTCACCGGTAACACATACGCCAATCAGCTCCAGAGAGCCGCGGATGCTGTTTGAGAAAAACGGTCGAAACGAGTTTCTTGTACACCTACGCTATGATGAGGGTAGGCCCCAAATAGCTAAAGAGACCGGTGAAAAATTTGCGGAGCTGGGCTGGGTTACGGTTTCTCACTCACCCTATTCTCGTGACGTTGCCCCTTCCGATTACCACTTATTTTGTTCTTTCAAGGCATTTCAAGTCAAGAAAAAATCCGCCAAAGTTGACCATGTTGGAAGGGAGGTCAGCGATTTCTTTTACTCCCAGTCTTCCCATTCCTGGGAAAAGGGGACCGCTGACCTGCCCATTAGGTGGGGCACTGCAGTGACTAACTATGGCTATTATATTGCTGAGCAAATTCCACTGTGTGCTGAGTAATAAAATAAAGCACAAAAAAGTCTAAAACGGCTCAAGACTTTCTTACCACCCTAATACAATGTCATGCATTCCTATTTAGAGGCTTTTACTCTTATTTTCTCCATCGGCGGACGCGTATCCGTATATAGTTGATTGGATATACATTGTCATGCATTCCTATTTAGAGGCTTTTACTGTGTGTTTTACTCTTAGTGCAGAAGCTTTCTCGAAACGAACGGATGTCGTGACTACACAATTGCCGCGAGAATTCAGCAAGGGATGCGGCAAGGGCATCCACCAGATGAGGCGACCGCGTAGATCCAGTCTTCCCGAAGCTTCCGAGACGCTGCAGCTCTCTTAACACCCGTCCATTTCTTCCTGCAAGTGCGCCCAGCGTTGCAACAGTGAAAGGCTGGTTTTTCTGCTGCGTACATTGTGCAGCTTGAAAGCTGTAAACACTCCCTCACTCCTATGCGGCGAGACCGCCAGCGAAGGTGATGAAATCACCATCCCGTGCATGCGGGAGAGCCAGCCGTGACGTAATTGCGAGTCCCGGAACGAACGTGTCTGCGTCCATGGAAATCGGCCATTTCGCCCCACAGTCTGCGCCTCAAGATTGCGGTGTCTATGAGTGCCACCACGTATCTCTAGCCGCTCTAGCCCCCTTACGGCGCTTTGTTTAATAGATTTGGAAGCTTTAATGATATTTGCTTAAGATTTTCATTCGAGGAAAGAGTTTTACTGTGTGGAATGTACCAAGCGGCTGTTCCAGAGAATGAGGCTTCACTATGACATATACTGGCCAGTGAAAAAGATACAAAGCATATGATATATCTCCCAGATAGGCGAGAGCACCACCTCCGAGAAGAGGTATCTGAAACGAGCACGAATGCTATGAAAAGTGCACCAACTTTGAATGGAGGTGATACAACCTGCTGCAGGCTCCCGATATAGACAACGGCACCAGTTAAAACTGTGGTTGCGAGGCGTAAAATATGACTAGGCAAAGCGAACCAGATGAGTGAGAGCATAACTTCCCATATGAAAATAACGATAGCCGCGACATGAAGCCATTTTCCATTGTCTACCGCTGTAATGCAATTTCAATTCACTTGTTAATTACGAATGTATAAGGATTTGAATCAGAACTTTTCACACTCTGCCAAAGATTGAAGATTTGCATTCGAGCAGCAAAGTTTTTGTAAGTTTTAGAAAGTTCTATGAGTTCTAACAGACCTCTTTTATCAGTTTTGTTCTGAGGAGTTCCCAAGGAGTATTTCTCTTCAAGTCCATCTTGTAGGCTCTTCCTATATTCTCGAGGACTTAGAGCCGGAGTCTTGAAAGTGGCAATGAATATGAAAGGAGAAATATCGATGTATCACATGCATGCAAGTTTTTGCTAGAAATATAATAATAGTAGATATTCAGCCCCTATTTACTGTAGCTGAATCCACTCCCTTCTCACATAGTGGTCTAACATTTTATATCACATATTCTACAGGGTGTGCCAAAATTATGGATACCGCTCACACGCTACGAATTAGTTCAACTACTTGCAAAGTTCGAGTTCTTCTTGGGATTTTTTATTTTCTTCTACAGTTCAGATCTTACACTTTCTGTTTGTGTCATTTCATTCGGTTTTAACCATAATCGTCGCTATTGTTTCCCGCATCCAGCTTCCTTCCGTCACCACTGTCGACGAAACTTGGGAGAACGCAACCCGAGCGATCGTTGAAGCAGCACGCTCCGAACTCGGCGTAACAAAGCCCATTCCAAGCCCAAGAAAGACTTACAAGAAAACATGGCTCTGAACGGAGGGAGTGAAGAGAACGGTTAGTGAGAAGAAGAGAAAGTATCATTTCTTCCTCAAGCACCAGACGGCCGACAATTGGTGCATTTACTACAAGGCGGAGAAGGCTGCAAAGAAGGTTGTGGCCATGGCCAAGGCAGCATATCACGACGATCTCAGCAGGAAGCTAAGCACGAGAGATACTTTTTCAGATGGTCAACATCAGTTGGTGGCTTACCAACTCCTTCGATGTCTTTCCACTGGATTACTCTACCTGGTTGACTCTTAGACCAAATGTGTGCTAGAAATTACTTGTTACCGTTAATGCGCTGAAGGAAGCTCTTCACAAAATCTCGGGAAAGATGGGGACGACTACTTGCGTGGCCACTACACCTCCTTAGGAAGTCTGGAAGATTTCTATGGGCAGTGATAGAGTAACATTCAAAATAGAGTCTGAATTATTGTTGCTGTAAGAGTAATTAGTGTTCTCTCTTAGATGTCTTCTCGAAGTTGTAACTTCCTTGTTTAGGACATGAAATCTATTCGGTACCGGAAACATTACTACTACGGTCTGTGTCAAGATAACTATCAGATGACACGCCCAAGAAGCGTGGTGGAACAAAGTTTCGAGAGCAAAACCCAGCTGAACTGCAGTTCCGTAATCTCTTGTCATCCGATACAAGAGCTCTCACCCTTTTATCGTGCGCCAAAAAGGCAGCCACACCGCAGAGAAATTGCCAAAGTCTTGTAAAAACGGAGTAAAAGGCAATAGTATTGTCCACCCTCAAGTAGAGCACAATCGAGCAACCAGCGATTCCTAAAAAAAAACGTTGTGTGCTATGCCAGCAAAGGATAATAAAAAGACTGGCTGACCCGCGAAAAAAGTCTTTTCCCAAGACGTTGTTAGTCGTTGAATAACGAAAATAGCAGGTATTATGAGATACCACTGCATTTCTAAACAAAGAGACCATGTATGCACGAAGAGATCCTCTGCACCCAGTAACTAAAAGCAAATCAAAGAGCTTGATTATGACATTGTGTGACCAGCTTATCAGGCTCACCATTTTCTGATAGTGCTGCTCATCATCGTTTGTTATGAAATTTGAAATGAGCAGTACAGCTTTTCGTGAACTGTCCATGTTGATTTGCCGATAGGACAAGGGTAAGAATAGGACAGTCGATGTTAATATTGAGCATAGCGTCAAGTAATATGAGGGCAGGATACGTTTCATTCTGAATTGGAATTAAAAGTGTGATGGCTTCAGTTGCAAGAGGATGATGCTCCTTCTTTGGATGAATAGTGCAATTTAGTCACAGGCTTTATTTGCTGAAATTGCACTGAGTAGTGCAATGGTAGATATGATCACAGACGGGGCATGGCTCCGTACATTACACAAAGTACCCTGGCGCCGCTCACATCATATCAAATATGTCGAAATTAATGGTCCTCGTCACGGGTAACACAAAGGGATTAGAAACAATGTATAATTTTCAAAGAGAAGTGCGGCATCTGCCAGCACAGGTAGCTTTCGCGAGAATTCTCAACCTTAGAACTTCAGTGTAATCTGGATTAACCACGTAAACTGAATGTCCAAGTTCCTACTTTTTGAAAAATCCCAGTTCATTGGAACAAAGCGCCGAGTTTTGCGGAGAGGAACTAACCGATACAAAAAGTCGATATGGCAGCATTTCTAGCAGCACCCATAGTAATTCCACTAATTATCGCACATCAGTTCACATAAAATGACAGATGAACTGTCACTGGAACTCGTTCAACTTAAGGTAAGTTGATTTCCCGTGATTAGGGATAGTCATCTCAATTGGCAGTCGTGTCTCTTCGCAGTTCATTCTCTAGTGTCGGTTAAGCTGAAGTCGTTTCAGCTGTTTTCTTGGCGAAAATGATTATTCGCATGGTTGTATTCGTAGTGTACAACAGTACTAATAGAAGAGTTGTTTTGACAGTGCATTGTCCGCGACAGCGGCCCTCGTGGCATCAGAGCACGCAGCGCGATCGGTCAAACACTTAACCGATGAATGGTGCAAATGTATGTCATATATAATATTAGCCGAGTGGATAAAGCAGCGGACTCTCAATCGGTACAGAAAGTTGGAAGGTAAGTTCGAATCCTCTCGAGAGTAGACTGCAAGCTTGCTTTTTCTAATTCGGGGGGTTCTTGATAATTGTGCATTGTTTCTTTGCTCCGACGGTCTGCGCGATGCACACGCTCGAGGACTGATCAGTCCCGAGCTGCTTTTTAGCAATCCATCCGCGCTCGCTTGGGGTGCCTCCCGCGCTCCTTTTGTAATTCGCCCGCGAGAACGATCTGGGGCGGGCAGCAAAACAAGCGCGGGAGGGCCGCCAGAATTGGCTGAGTAGGTAGGTCTCCGTACCAAGGCTGAATTTTCGCTTAAGTTCTCCATCGAAACAAAGATAATTTGATGTCAGTTCGTTTCCAATATAAGGAATGGCTCTACCTCCTGTAATAAAATATTCCTATAGATGACGCACTCAGATGATCGTTCTTCCGCAGAATCATAGCCACAAGAAAACCAGAAATGACGAAGAACCTAAAAGCATCTCCTCATGAACTCGAGAAATCACCTGTTCAGCCATGTTTTTTAAACGTGCACACTACACTACTGTATAGCCATACACATACTCTCACTCCACCATAATTCATTACATGCTTGAAAGAAAACTTACGCATCTACTCCGATGTATCCATTCGGAAACTGAGAGGGGAAAAAGTGGAATAATACTACAACTGTGATCGCCCATCCACGTATAACTTGTATATCTTTCCTTTTCTGAGACACTTCGGGGTGATTTGTTTTGCTTGCCGAAGAACACATGCAGAACACTATTCAAAAAAGTAATCTCCACACAAATATCTATCTTATTCTCGATGAGAAAACAAAAAATCATACAATATCGTCGAAATCTGCAGGGAAACAAAAAATATGCAAAGCCGTGTCTTTTGGGTCTCAACGAAATGGTAGAGGAAGACTGGGATAAGAATATAGAAGACGGGGAGAAGTTTGCTCGAATCTGAGCCCCAACGCACAGAAACCCTCAGATTTACACGGATAGATGTGATTGCACAAAAATGTATACAGCTCAAGTAGTAAACAATAATTTTTCGCAACTGGTTTGAGCAGGAGAAAAGCAATAGGGTGACAGAAATTTATGGAACCAAGTTTTCACTACAAATTCTTCCGCAGCATCATCCGTCTTGTGAAGTACCTATGGTTTTTTTAGCAATAAAATATAGGCCTTTCAAAACCATCGTGCTCAACCCCATAAAATAAATCCTGAAATACACAGAAATACTGAAAACACCACATCGTAACGTGTTGTTTGACAGTCGACATTACCGAATTTAAACCCAGTGAGACATATTATCTATAGCGCATTATATGTCAGTTACTTGAATGAGGACGACAAGGGCAAGCGCATTGAAGCAAATGGTGACCATTTTAGGGGTTACATCCTTGTGTACGAACATGTTTCTTTTCGTTTGTTTGATGATATTGCTCTGCTAAAGAATTAGGAATAACTATTCTGTTTCATAATTTCTTTTCACCCTGTAATCCTGCGGTAATGGTTTATAGCACAGTAGTATGCATCAACAAAGAGAAAGGATATAAACCAATCTATATAAAGTTATAGACGTGTGTTCGGCGCGCCTAACAACGATATAATTGACGTAGATCCGATTGGGATGGAGATAATCTAGTCGTCATCTTATCTAGACATGTTCTCCTTTCGTTTATATGAGACTACAGAGGAAGTTAAGGACTCAGAATTGACATGACGAATAGTCTGGAAAAATTGAAGTTGCTCATCCTCCCACAGTTCTTTGCTCAATTTCCTACAGTTCCAAGTACAATATTAAGTTAGCATGCAGATAACCACGAAAAGCAACTGGCAGGAAGTATTCAATCTATAAAAGTTTGTGAAAAATTACGAAACAATGAGCAAGAGCTCACTTTTGGTGCGATGCTCCCTTTATGTCTTTGACTAAACAGCAAATACCTGGTCTCAAGTTTAACTCGTTCGTGACCGCTGCACGTCTGGTTGTGCACTATCCATTTAGTGTCATATCTTCTCTGATAACTGTGCAGCACAAACACAGCCCGAACGGCGTAATGGTTCGAGTAAAACCCTAGCAGCAACAGTTGCCGGTTGCTGCCATCCTCCCCTGGATTGCTGCTCAAGATGCCCGCCCTTTAGCAATAATTGCTGAGGAACGGCAGCAATCAAGGGGAGAATGGCAGCAACTGGGAACCTTTGCTGCTAGGGTTTCTATTCGAATTATTAGAGTTTTTGGGCTGCGTTTGTGCTGCACAGTTAACAGAGTTTGTAAATATCCAGTGTTAGCTAATTTTTTCGTAGTAGCGTGGTAACAGAGATACTAGAATATCACACGCAGACCTCTGAAAATTTTTCATTAGATTTTTCCTAGTAGAACAGCTAGAAGAACAATGAACTTCGAAGAAAAGTTCTAACGACGACAATCGGTAGTTAACAGAAATAGAAAGAGCCTCTGAGAACTTCGAAAGAAAGGACAGCTCTGATGAAAAAACTCTTGGTTTTTATATGGGAAGGAAAAATTGCTACTGCGTGTTACCATGTGCTCGACCGGTTGAGCGCGGTTTCCACGTACGCAAAAGCGCGTGTGTCGCGAACGTGTTAAAGGCAGCACTCGCGGAAATTTTCACTTCTGAAATGAGTCGCTTACCATGTAGCCGGCCGCTGGACAATCGCAACAGTAAGTTGAGCACCTTGAATGTCCGCCTACCTGCGAAGATACTGCCGTGGACACATCTGCCGCTCTGGACATTAGGGTTCCGTCGCGCCAACTAACGCCGTTGACGGGGTATGTGCATGTGGTTCAGCGGGGCTTGTTTATGAAATTCGTACCATTTGCAGGTTTCGTGGCAGGACCTATCACGGAACACTCGTCCGCGCTGTGGACACACATCAAATATCGCCATCATTTTTTGTGTTTTTCGCGTGTTTCACGCTATTTCATCATTGTTAATGAGTTCATCGTCCCTGAAAACCCCAATATACCGCGAGATCTTCAACCCAAAAATTTCCGTGAGTGCTGCCTTTAAATACGGCAACTTCGGTTTTAGCGCAATTAGCGATCAGATTTAATTTCGCTTGGTTTCGGTTGAGTTACCATGGCACGCTTGCTTTCGGTTCAGCTACCCACGTTTGAAGCTATAACATTTTCAAAAACTCTATTCATGTCTCGCCTTGCATACAAATTCTCTCAACTATTTGCATGAGTCGCTTTAGCATTACTCTGCGCAGTTTCGACAGCATCCGCGGACATTTCTGACATCAAGATCTCGTCACATTTGGGAGGGACCGAGAGTGCTCAACGCGTCCTCGAAGACAAAGCTTTCCGTTACCATCAGAAACACTGTTTTTAGGAGTTTATAACCGCCTTTCATCCAACAGATGTGGTCGAGTTGAGCGAGCCATGGATACACACCGACAGGAAAAGATCGATAAGGCAGTCCTTATCACCATGAGGATTTTCGCTAAATCAGTTATTTTTCTGAACTACAGCACCTCCGCACGGTAGAAGAAGAAATAACCATTAAAAAGCTAGTAGCAATTGACTGAGAGGTCACATTGAAATCAAAACACCACGGAATTTGCTAATTGGGAATTGAAGGAAGAAAATTAAAGCCTCGACAGGAATTAGCTCTTATAGTAGCCAAACAGCTATAATTACCCTAGAATGCTAGTGAAAAAGATTCGTAATTCCAAAAACGAAAAAAGAACGAGAAAATGAGGGAAAACGGTATGATTCTGGAAGCATACTGAGGGAATTTACTTTAGAAAGACTGTGGTTTGCTAAATAGATCAGATGACAATCGATTCTTCTCGCGCTCCAAGAAGATTTCGGTGCTCTAACGCAAGCGAATACAAGAGCGAAAACCCGTGCAATCAGCTGAGAAACGAGTCCGTCTGGTCCCAGGCGGTTATTGTAAGTAGGTAATAGGACACTTCCAGTGCAGCTTGTACGTACCAAAAGTATTCCCCAAGTCCTGGGTTTTTCAAAACTTTCGGAATCTTCACAACGGAATTTTTCGTGAGTGCTGCCTTTAAACGCCTTTCAACATATGAAGGAGAATCTTAGAATTTCGATCATTTGCCTTGTAAAGCTTTCGAAAATTTGAGAATTGAGGAGTACTGAATCAATCGAACACGTCATGATTCGCCTCTTGAAATGAACATACGCACATCAGATAATTAATAGCAATTAATTGCCAAAATGGACACTTTAATTCAAAGTGTTATAACACTGCTCATTCACAACTTTGTTTATGATTTTAGCATCCGTTCAATTCGATAGATCCTTCCGAACGATGCAGTTGATGCTGCGCCCCCTTGCAGCAAAAACTGAGATCGCAAGAATTCGCAGACTTTTGCAAGATGTTTTCAACATGCTCCAGATCAGCAAGTTGCTGCTCTTGCAGGTTTGCCGTGTCGTTTGGAGCTCGGGGAAAAGTATAAGCAGTAGGGGAATAATCTGAGGAATAAGGAAATTAATGAAAACATCGATGCCTTCTCGTGTCAGTTTTTACCGGCTGAGATTTAAAGTGTAAAACATAACATGATCAGTGAGCAACCCTGTTTCTGTCCAACCAGCTTCTGTTCACCACTGCCGACCACATCTGCAGTAGACTTTTATTTGTTTATTTATTGAACACACCGGAACGGTGTGCGGCAGAACAGGAAGGCATTAGGACTAATAACAATCGAAGTGGAAGAGAACGTAAAAAATGTTAGTGATATCAAACATCAGAAACTTTACTACTTTAAAAGAAAAGGTGTAGAAGACCTGTATTAGTTTGAAGGTATAGTTTTAGGAACGAAGTTCTGTCATGTAGTAATTGGGCTCTAATGCCACTGAAGCGAGAGTGTGGGGAGACATAGGGTTTAGTGTGACAGTCCTAGGCAGTGTTATGTGAGTCATATTTTCATCCAGAAACGGCACAGTCACATAGCAGAGGATTTTTCACAATTTTGAAAATTAATACGAATTCACCATTCTAGGACTTTGTGTCAGTGATTAGCTAGTTTGAAGAAGCGTGCAGTGGATCACACTCTTAAAACACCACCAAACTCCTGACCCATACACCCTATAGAGAAGATCTAGTTTAGGAAAACTCTGAGGTGGGGAAACGTCACTACCCATGAACATTCGCGCTACCTTTTATCGTGCAGGCACCATTTTCTATCAAGATCAAGTACATGATTCAGAAGTGGATCGTTTTTCGGGTGGAAAATCAAGTTCGAACAGGTGCGAGAACGAGTGAGACGTTGGTCATCCTGCATATTGTGGGTGCTCACTTCTGGACCTTTTTTGTCCTGTCTATTGAAGTCGAATGTTTTAAAACCGCAGTATGATGAGCATCCATCTCTGCCCTCAACGGTTAAATATTGAAATCCGACTGAGGTTACGCTGCTTCCTTTAACACTGCTTCGACAAGGAACAACCTGCGATTGTGACCATAGTTGTCTAAAAGTTTGCCGGAACAAAACTTCTCAAACAACTATCTCACTGTTCGAGGGGACGCATATGATCAGTTCTTTTGACCGAATTTGTGCAATTAGGATTAGGATTCATTAGGAAAGGCGAGTCTCTCGTTCTTCAGAGGGGTAGTTACGGTTCGAACCGTTCCGAAAAATTATAGAAAATGGTCTGATTCTCAGAATTTTTCACAGTGAGAATCGTTATTACCGGTTTGTTCACGACATCCAATCAAACCCTGGTGGAAGTAAAACGCAATAAAAGTTACTGGTCCAGCTAGATTTACATCAGAATATCCAGCTGCGGATCAACAGCCTGCAAAAGGAACAAAATCTGCAGAAACATGTGAATTGTGTGAATTCATGACTTGAATCGAGTAATGTTTCTCTCCAGATGTCGATGGCGTGAGCTTGGAGACAGGAAGTAACTCTCCTTCGTTCGCAAGTTCAACTGTAACCTCTTTTTTCGTTTTGTATATTATTCCACTGTCATTTCGTGCACGAAAATTATTTGAGTTTATTTTCCATGCCTCCAGATACACCAATAGTGCAATAGTGGAACCGCTCCCAAATATCGATGTAGTGCGAATTTTACCAAGTGCTCTCGAACCCTCGGAACATCAAATTACAACCAAAAATCATTATAAAACTACTCTAAGAGAGGGTTGTAAAGTGGAAGAAACAGTGAATGAAAAGTGCAAAAGCTCAGAAATGAAGCTGAACTCTCGGTGCAGTTTTCATTTCGAGCAAGCAACTTGCCCCTCCTCCACGAACTCATCTAATTGTGGAGCTGTGGAATTTCTAGATATGAGCACTACGAGGAACTCCTATATCTTTACCATTTTTATTATTCTTGAGCGGGACTTCCACCAGTGACTACCTACCTGAGTAGCGAGACACTTAACGTCGCTCTATGGAGCCATCTAGGCACACAAAATTTAGAGTTTTTGCGTTTGAACCAAAGACGGGCATACCTCATCATAGAGAGAAGTTTGATGAAATTCAAGAACAGGTTTGAGATCAGCATCGCAACCTGCATAAGGCATCATGTATACAACACGTTGTAAATGACTGACCAATATCCTTCCTTTGCAAGCAGAGGCTACTAATCCTTGTGCACTCACAATTTCGGCTCACATTTTATTTATTTATTTATATTGCATGAGGACATGCGCCAAAGGAAACAATGACAGATCCTAGCCTCTAATTTCAACCAGTTCAGTGAAGAATGCTAGTAGAAAAGAAAATAAACGTTGAACTAAAAAGAATCTAACCAACACCAATGACAGTTAACGGTGGAGATACAAGCAATAAGGTCTGGTTCTGGGACTGATAAAAGGGAATAAGCCAAACTTCTTACGCCTGTCTCAAAATTCAAGAATTTTCTGAACGATTGTGAAGTGAAAATTTTCATGATGCGGCTATACGGGGGTATGCATGAGAACTACCACCACCGAATATGCTCGGCATGGATTTCAAGAAGAATCATTTTCGTGCGGTATCTAACATGGAAAGCACCAGAGCGTCTGGGCTTAATTCCAGTACCTACTCTGGCGAGCACTGGAATATGACCTGCTTTCTTATGACTATCTTTCTTAATTGTGATGGATACATTTGAGATACTTAATTACACCTTCCTTCCAGATTTCCCGATGAAATTCGTGGAAGATTAACGCACTTTACCTTATTTTAAGGTTTACTTCATTACAATAACTAAATTCCCTTAGATTCCAATTCGTTTGCGAGTCTGGTGTACAATGCCTGGATGTGTTCCTTTCCGAAGCGGTTGAAATGAGCTGAGTCGTCGAAATACATAATGTTCGTCTTCGGGTTGTATCCGAGAAACTGACCGTCGATTCCCGTAAAACAACATGCAGAGAATTGGCAGTTACTCAGACATACAGGCGTTTGGAACGCTGGTGAACCAGCTCACGTTCAGCCAATGCCGGCCGCCACGTAGTAACCGAGGTGTATATAAGCCAGCAGACGTGGAAGTGGAAGCTTAGTCTCGTCTCTGCTATGGCGGAGACTAGACGAGCCTTACGGGACTTGTCTGGCAAGCTGAGATAGGGTTGAAACTCTGGTCTAGTGTAACGAATGACCAGACGAGTTGCTTGGATGCGGTCGCGTTCCAACTTGGCGCGGACGGGAAGCTAAATGTTTGCGGACGCCTCCCCGCAAACATTTAGCTTGCCGAGAGCTGGCACATTTTTTCATTTTTTTCGCGGATCATTTTTTTAGTATATCTGCAGTCATCGGATGGAATGAACGATGACCTGCCTTAATACTGCCATTCCCGCACCCGAATCTCGGCAGGCCAAACGGGAAATACGCGCACCTAGCGACGGAATAGGCACACCAACCCCGCCTCTTTTGCGTTCTCCACGCAGGTGTCATGCGAAGAGAAACGGTGTGTGACGGCGCTCCAAACGCCCGAATATCTGATTATATCTAGAAATGGATCGTAGTCACCGTTTTCCTACTTCCGTTATACGCGCACGGGCGAAGACCTCTTCGCTCTTGATGAGACCGTTCTAAAATGCGGCAAAACTTGAAACCATCCAAATGAATGAAGAAAAATAGCAGTATAGTAACAAATCACCTTGATATCCCTCAGAGGCCTTTTGTTACTGGTGAATTTCAGACCTCTTGAAGAGCAACGTTGAAAGCACGTCGGTAGAGCTTGTAGCAGATACACCTTCATACGTTAGGTTGCCTTACGTCATTTATTTGTTCATTCATCTATTTATTAGTATATATGTACAAAGAGGTGGGTCATTTCAAAAGTTAATGTAATGCAGAAACCCTAAATATTAAAAAAAACCCAACAAGTTTGCAGCTAGGAAGGCTGCCAAAACCTCATGTCTTACATGAGGACGCAAAAATTTATATCGTGAAAAACCCTTGGCAATTACGCGTAGATGGTACAGGATGGTGAAAAACTATTAGAATTCAAAAACGGCTTCGTTCTACACAGATGTGGCTCCGCATAGACTTGTAAAATTTCGCTTCGTTTTTCGTATTGGGCACCATTACCCAAATCAGGAAATCCAAAAATTCCAAGAATTGATTTTTTTGGCGAAATTTTGCTCACTGGGATCACTTGAGGTGCTGGACACAAATAGCTCAACCATTTTGTACCGTAACCTCGTCTTTGTAAGGTTAACACTGGCGCTATACTCTATGTGGGGTGTAGCACCTTGCCTCACTGTCGCTAGCGACTGTGACATCTGTGCTCATCGATTCTAGACGAAGCGTGCGGCGATCACCGCAGTTTGTGACAGGCGATCGCCAACTCCGACCGTCGCCAGCGACGACGACTCAGGGTGCTATACTCCACGTGGAGGAGCGCCAGTCACCAGCTGTATACTGAACACGACTAGCCAAAAAATCCTCTCAAATTTCGCATAGACGCTTCAGGCGCTGATCACGACTCTCAACATGATATAGCATGCCACTGCCATTCTCTGGCTGAGAGTGGCATTTTATTCCAGTTTCGTACAGAGATTCTGCCCTTACTCATGAAAACGATGTTACAGTAAAAATGATTAAGGTGGTCGTGTTTGTCACAGCAAATGGCTTCCATATGCGAAGGTTTAGCGAAGAATTTTCCGATAAAATGTTTTGGGGCCTTGGATGTAATATAGTACTCCGCTGTGCAACATCGTGAATGTTCTAACATTCTCGACGAGAACCGGGAATGTCATCCAATTGTGTACAAATTTTGTGTTAGCCACTGGGTCTCTTATCTAGAAAAGCATAAATTTCTTCTAAAAATCTGTAGATTAATCCGTAATCTGTAGGGAAACGTCAACCACCATTGCACTCCTCCTTGGCCTAGACCGGCACACCGCCCATGCAGAGCGACAGCGCGCTGTAGATGTCAGTGTTGCTTCGCTCGTGCCTCGTAGATGATGCGGCGCTCCAGGCCGCGGATAGGTGCGATTATAATTGACGCTCCCTGTTTGTGTGTGACTCTGTTTATTCTAAGAGTTGTGGAAAGAGACCTTTTTGACCACTTCTTCCACTTGATTCATGCGATTCATGTAGTCGTTGAAAATTCTATCTCCATCGATAGGCTTCATAGGATCGAACCGTTTTCGACCGAGAAAAGGCCTCAAAAACACTATTTATTTCACAAAGACAAGTTAGAAGAGCTTGTACAATTATAGATATGAAGACTAACAGTAACATGTGAGCTCCTGGCAACTAACAGATTAGTTGCCAGCCACATCGTGCCTGCACCCTCCTCGATATGAGCGACGGCGACGCAAGCTGCCTATGTGGCTGTGTTCATACCCTATCGCCGTGCGACAATCGCGCACATGCAAACTACCTAAAAGCGTCGCGTTGTGGCGACCGGCGAAAATTGCCCCATTGAATCGCGATGCTACGTCGCATATTCGCGTTGCATCACGTTCAATTCATACTTTTCCTTCTGAAATCACCCGATCTCCCTAATTCGAATCCTGTTTGCTAGCAGGTGCGATGTGACGACCGCCGTAACGGATCGGGATTTGCTTTTGATTCCTTCCGTCAATTGTTTCAACTTACGACCTTGTTAACTTCGCTACCGTCTTGTCACGCATATCGTGGTCGTCGCTGCGACAACATCGTCTCGTGAAGAAGTATAAACACAGCCTATGTTCTAGATATGATGCTGCCATCTCGAAGTCTCATATGATAATAGCTTGTGTTCAGCGTAGTGTGAGAACTTCTTCAACTTTTTTTATTTGATTAGCTTTCGGCGCATAGCGCCTTCGTCAGATTTTAAGAAAATGTTTACAACACATGCAACAACGTCCAACAAACTGAGTAGTGATTGTTTTACCCACCGAACTCGTCCGCGAATGGGAAGCAATGAGTTCGTTTCAGGACCACGGTTTTGCACCTCCTGATTTCCTTCGCTTCCATGATCTTTCTCTCTAGCGGTCTTTCAAGGTGACTATGCAGCACTTTCACTTCAAAATCCGGTACGGACTCGCGTGTGTGCATTGTCGTGCGATGCCTGGAGAAACTATTGTTGGGGTATGATTGCGGATGAGTGAAAGCTCGTCGGTGCTCATCCAATCTTTTTCTAAGCGGTCTCTCTGTCTCTCCCACATACCGTTGGCCACATCTGGTACACGTGATCATGTAAACGGTCCCACGCAGGTGACAGAGATCTTCTGGTCACGGCAGTACCGACAAGATCGTTTGTCGCATCCTGCTTCGAAGATGCGGGACGACTTTAACATCTCTTTGAGTGTGGGCGGTTGTTGAAGCACAAGACGAAATGGGAGTCCACATTTCTGAATGATTGTTTTTGGTTTCTTTGCATTGGTGCTGCCCTATCTGAACTCTCATCCAGATAGGGCAGCACCAATGCAATGCCGTCTGGAACCGAGTATGGTCTCCATGAACTATTGGTACTTGTACTATACCCATTTTCGAAGAGGATGTCTTGTATTCGTGCATCACTTCCTGAGGTGCTTGTGCAAATTTGATCGCTGGTTCTCCTCATGTTCTGCACTACGTTAGCTTGCATGTGGAGTGGATGAGCACTCCGCGAGTGTAGTATAATGTTTTTAGAAGATTCCTTTTTGAACCACCGTATTTCTTCATTTCCTTCGTGAATTCGAACTCTCGTGTTCAGAAAGGGTAAAAAAACCGTCACTGTCTGGTTCTTCAACCGTGAACTTTATACTAAAGTCATTCGAGCTCAAATTCGCAAGTGTGACAGCTAACTCAGAAGGTGTTGTCCCAACAACGAAATTCGTCTATGTAATGCTTTTAGAAGAGTATTCCAGCAGTAAGCGACATCCTCTCGATATGATCGAGGTACACAATGGCTAGCAGTGCGGCGATGCGGATCCTCATAGCCAGTCCTCGTTTCTGCCTGTAGAATTCGTTATTGAAACGGAAAACGTTACATCCAAGTGTTGCTTTCGGAAGATTTTTGATGTCGTTGCCAGAGGATATAAACGTTTCCACTTCATTGCTATGGTCATCCACAAGTTCAATCAAAGGCTGGATGACAGCGATGTTCGTGTACAAAGAAATTGCATCGTAACTGACATAGCAAGCCTTATCCGGAATTTGACAGCGTTGAATCTCATTAACAAACTCAGTCGAGTTCACAATGTGAGCTCCGACAAATCGTAGAAGCGGAGCAAGCATCTTCACAAGTAGCCAACTTATTCGGTCTGACGGTCCGCCGCAGGATGATATTATAGGCCTCGATTTCCTCCTGGATATATCCACACTCCTCAAGTCAACGTTTGGCTCAAGCTTATGAGTTTTAACAAGTAATAAGTTGGCACTTCGGGGTGATTTGTGCAGAAACGAGATGTTATGCTTACATCGAATTGCATACAACCTATGTTCTAAACACCTAGGGTAGTCACCGCAGCCGAGCATGTTGTCATACAAGCATGTCGTCATCGGTGTCGCGTTGTAATCAAGGTCTTTGAAATGAAATGGTGGGCATCTTGTATTCTCGAAAATTTGCTATCAAACAGCCAACTAGCCAGTAATAGTCAGTTCTCAAGCAAATTTATAGAACTCGATTAACAACTTACGTGATCAACCTTGATTTTTAGAGATGGGCAACGAGCTAGTTACCGTGAGCTCCTTGCCTCACTTACCTAGTAACCACGAAAAGAATATCCGGCTTTAATGCGTTTATTATGAAAGAGTAGTTGTAATTTTGGAAATGACAGTTGTCTTGGTTGGTTACCGTCAAAAACTCGCATCCTGCAAAAAATACGAACTGTTTAGAACCACTGGCCAGATTCATGCTTGTCCAAGGCAAACATATGCGTTAGCCTGCAATTGGAATAGGTAAAATTACCTAGAAATGAAAAGAAGTTGAGTTCTCGTGAGAGATTCTTGAAGGCATTGTAGATCTCGCCACCTTGATTGAAAGCGTAACTGTTACCAATTACTAGTATGCTATAGAGACCAGTGCCATTCTGGAACAATAACGAACTGCTCATTATAAGAGTATGCACATCCATCTTCAATATCGGTCACTGAGGCTGCACTAGACACTGGCTCCGATTGTGGGAGGAGCGTTAGTGGTGCTGTCGCTGCTGTCCTCAGCAACCAACCGCTAGATACACATCGCTGCTCCTCCTGCTGTCACCATCTCACTGCCGTGGCGGTTTTTCCAGTCCTTTTTTTAAAACTTTTATTTTCTTGATTTGTTTCACTACTTGTCTAGAAGTAAGATGTTTCAGGAAGATTCCATATCTCTTTACATTCATAGCAGAACCTGCCCTAAATAGTGTGGTATTATTTTCCCCTTGATGTTTTCTTCCTTACCTCAGGCAATTGGAAAATCTGTCCTTTTTCTTCTAAAACAGTGAAAGTTTCTGGGTATATCATTGTTCTCAGCAACTCACATAGATTCTGCTAATATGAAAATTCTCGAAAACGATCCCCGGAATGAGATCGTGCATTTAAGCCAAATTTGGCATTTTTAACTGGATTAGTCATCGTGACCACTCAAGATGCTTTTACGTGACTACACCGTCAGGCAAATGGGAGGCAAAATGAAGACGTGGAAAGATGAGACATGATAAGTAAGTTCTCGAATAGTGGGTTGATCAAGAATCGCAGTGAACTATGTAAGTGGTTGGTGTTAAAATTTCGTAAGAAGGTGGGTGCTTTTATTAGGTGTAAACATAAGTCCTTGCGCTTTTTTTCGGATGCACTTTTCTCCACCAATTTGCCATCTTCCGGGAACAGTCATAAATGATTCGAAAGCGTTGTTGTTCCTCTACAAGAATCTTGTAAACCTTTTTCTAGTTTGCTTAAGTTTTAAGCCTGCGAAGTGGAGCAACGAGTCATGGAAAACAGCACAACCGACAGCCACCTATCTTGTCGATCAGTTGAAGCTCGAAAGGCCATCAAAACTGGCCAGGTGACCTGTGCTGAGCATGAAAGAGATGTTTTGCTTGGAATGAGTGGTCATCAGCGTTCTTCTAAGATCAAAGAAGAGTCTCGATGACACCAACCACTTCGACAGAAGAAATTTCCAACATGAAGAGCCGGGAATTGCTCCAAAGGAATCATATGGTCCACTTGGACATCGTACTTCTCAAAGCCGCCAAACAACTGAAGTAATTCCGCTAAAGGAATCCAGTAGCGGGGGTCCAGTCATCCTGCCCCATGGTGTCATCAGACCCCACTTTCCAAAAATCGTCAAACTACCGCTACAACAGTTCCACTGTCGATGTTCTCTAGCGTTTATATTCTATTGAGCTTACATGTTCAAACAGTATGAGAAGCTTCTGCTCCCTATTGGATACAGCGAGGAGATTGGGTTTTTCCCCGAATTGGTGTTTTGGTGTTTTTCTTAAGCGTAAAAATTGAGACATTCAATAGCTTTGCGAAAGCACTCGATAATAAAAATGTAGAGGAAGAAAAACGCTATCGAAAGGTATGGTGCATGTTAAAGAAAATTTGCAATTGGACGGAAAAAGCCGTAGCTAAAAAAAGCGCAAGGACTTACGTTAATACCTAATACATCATCCCTCCAAACAAATTACATCATTGTTATCAGTTTGGAAGTCGAAATACTTTCTTCGTTCCAGTAGTGTTTTGAAGAATTCGAAAATTCAACGAATCATTCACGAAATTGTGATGATTAATTCCAAGAAGAAGGGACAGCTGCCACAACTCTGTGGAAGAAAATACATGCTATTTAAAAATGCCAGTAAAAGTCGTACATTTTTGCCACGGTGCTTTTTATATTTTCTAGATCAACTTTCTCTCAGGATCAGATGTAAAACGACTATGAATCCACGATCAAGGATGAATTGAAGAAATATAATATAGTAGTGTTCTAGTCGTAATATAGTGGCAATGTGGGAGTCACGCAGACGACCGATTCTTGTTGAGCTCTAGAATTTTCCAAAATTTGCAGTATAATTTCAAACAAAAGGTATTTTTTCAGGTTAACTCAATACGAGTTGAAGCAGACGGGCAATGATTATTCATTTCACGAAAGGACACATGGAGGGCGTTAGGCGACGTGTGAGGTGATAACAGCGTTTCGTGGCTGTTCACCATGCCAACTCACAGCTATACACAGGCTTCCTCGCAAAAATATCAGTGTTCACCACAAGAAAATATTGGAAAAGTCGTCTATTCGGAAGCAAAAGGAGATTGGGGAAACTGTAATGTTGGACACTAAATCCATAATAGGGTCAACAACAGAATTTGCTCGATTACAAGTGTAAACTTCTTTGGGTATACGTAGCATACCAGGTGAGGAATTAATAATGGCCTTTAGAGGCAGTCTGTGAAGCAGTCAGCTTGTTATCAAAGAATTACTCACCGCGGGACAACGGTCTTCACATCTGAAAACAAGATCGCGCCGCACCAACTACGCGGGGCGGCAGACCAGCTGATGGCAGTGGTTCTCGCAATCAGTACTGCTGCTTTGCTTGTTTCTTCCGTCATTATTTCCTTTAAGTCTGTGTATTTAAATAGGATTGCGCCCAGAATCATCTCGCCCAGCGGCTCTTCCGCTTCGCGTAAGTGGTGCGGCGCGGTCTTGCTTTCGGGTGTGCAACACCGATTGACACCTCCTGTAGGCTTTTTGGGAGTATAGAACAATGAATCAGTTCAATTGGTAGTCAAGTGAGGACTATTCAGCTGTTAAATAAATAACTAACTGTGAATAAATGTAGCTAACAACGACAAAATTGGACATTAATCAACTTTGTCTGGAAGCATTGCGAATGAAAACTTCTGAGCTGGGATTTTCATGCATCTCGAACTGGGTAGCGCCCTTGATTTTCGTTTTCAGAAGTGAAATAATTCAGTTTCCGAAATGGTTTCAGCAACGTTCGAATTATGACAGGACAGCCGGCATATTCATTCATTGAGTTGGTCGATGTTCCATGGGTTCAGAAGATGTTCGTGGTGGAGTTTCTATGGTACACAATAGTTGCTATGGAGAGAATATGCTAACAAAACGTTTCAGGATTCTCACCGGAGAGAATATGCTAACAAAACGTTTCAGGATTCTCACCAGAACTACATATAACAGCATTCGAAGGTGCAAATCAAATCCATTCCATATGAGTCTAGGAGAAGTGAGTCTACAGAGCATTTTTTATACTAGGTGCGTGCTGTCGTCGCGAGTGTGCTAATGTAAGGATGTAAGGATGAGCCGAGACGCATCTCTAACGCAGCTCAGGCGCAGGCGAGATGCGGTACGTCTGAAGCGCGACTAACGCACGTATCTAGTATAAATTGTCCATATTACAGATTCAGAACAACAGAAGCGCTACGTATCAAATGGTACACAAACAGTCCTAAAAAACTGTAATAGAAACACACCGCATTCTCTGGCTGAATGGATAGCATCCATAATTCTTTTGGGGTTTTCCTGTTACTTGCATAATAAACTAGCGAATATACATATGTATGGTTGTCTGCCAGAAGGATAAATTTCTATATTTGTTTGATGAAAAAATCGTGACAAAGTTGTCTATGTAAATCACATATTGTTCCACTGAATCATCGAAGTGGTATGTATCAGGTTGGTGCGAAATTAATTGCCGAAACGAACACTTCAGTTCAAAGTTTTATAACTTGGCTAAAACACAATATTCTCCATCAGTTTAATGCTCCTTTAATTCGATGAATCTTCCCTAACAATATAGTGAAAACGCTATCCCTCTACAATGAAAACTAAGATCGCAGAAATCTAAGAACTTTTGAAAGGCGATGTCGGCATGCTCTAGGTCAGCGGTCGGCTGCGGTCGCAGATTTGCATCTGGGACTCGAGAAAAGTGATATTTGGTAAGGGAAAGATCTGAGAAAAAAGAGGATAAGTGAGCACCTCGATGTCTTACTGTGCCAGTTTTTGCCGAGTGAGTTTCCAAGTGAGAGGTATAGCGCTACCGTAGTGCAGGAGAAAACCTGGTTTTTCTCACCACTGCCAACCACATGTACCCCAGATTTTCGGAGATGTGCTCGAAATTACAATAGTAGAACTATGCTGTCAACGACTGGCTGGGATGGAGAAGGTTGCAGCGGATCACACCCTTACAGCACCACCAAACTCCTAATACAACTCCCTAGAGAGAAGATCTGGTTCAGGGAAACTTAGAAGTGGGAGATCGTCTCCGCCCATATCCATTTATTTTTCCATTTTCGCATTTCTTTTTATTGTACAGAAACCGAGTTTCGTTCACAGTAGCTACATGGTTTAGAAGTGAGTAGTTCTGGAAAGAAAAATTAAGTTAGAGAAGGTGTCACAGCTCATGAGACAGTGGTCACCTGTCAAATCGCGTGGTGTTCACGTCCGCACCTCGCTTACCCTGTTGATCGAAGTCAGATGTCTTGAAGCTGTAGTATAGTGAGTGACCGTCCCTGCTCTCATCGTCCAGATGATAAGATCCTGTTAAGGTTCCACGGCTGCCCTCAACGCCCGATCATCTAGCAACATCCCGCCACCATGACCATGGTTGTATTTGAATTTGAAGTCGTGGGGGAAAAACATCGCGACCCCCTCTCTCACTGTCCATCGGGAAGGCGATTCTACGATAAAACAAATGCAAGATTACCGAACGTTTCCGACTCGGAATGATCAAGTTTGAGATCATTAACCATGATCGCCCGAAAATCACCTCGCCTCATCATTTGTTAGTGACTCTATAAAGAACCGCAGGAAAGAGCTAGCCAGAATATTCAAGGAGCATTTGAAAGAGGAGGAAAAACGCTTTCTGAGGATCACACAAAATGCTCGGAATTCTTAAAACTTCACGGAAGAGAACAGTTTATTTGCGCATACCCTAAAACGGCAATTAATTTCGCACCAACCTGATACCATGCTCCTGTAATAAAAAAAAACAGAAAAGAAAAAAAAAGATTAGTCGAAGAGGTGTAGGTAGTAAAAAGGGCACTAAGTGAAATACACTTCTACTGTTTTTTGCATGTTTACTTTTTTATTTACTGAAATATATAAAAAATAAATTGACTGAAACACGGTACTGGGATTGATGAACTTTGAAAAGAACCCATGTGCTTATGCCCTTGAGATTACCACTCAAATATTCTCATCTATGGAGTAGGCCTTTTTTGCGTTCATTATTAAGGAGAAAGAAATTATGGCTTTCTTACATAAACGATAAAGAATCTGTCAAGATAATAACGTTCTGCTCACACTCCTCGTGCCAGACTAAAGATCCAATCACTGCTTTACGGATGAACACACGACCAACCGGGCTTGCAAGCCCCTTGTCCTAATTAGGTCAAAATAGCAATAAATCTTGTGAAATCAAGTGAACTCACATTTTTGTCAGCTTCAAACTTCGATGGCGGCATTGTTTACGGGTGTTTTCAGACAGAATGAGCGATTAATCGAAACACACACAGAGATGGGGTCAACAGATCTGTGCAAATTCTCTATTGACTCGTCCACGTGTCACATTGTTGTTGGGGAACGGCAATCAGCGCCGTACGCTGCCAGGTTTAACGGCAGTGCTCCGCCTCATTTTCGTTTTTGAGCCATTAGCAAATTCTGCACCTCATCCACGCCGACTCCCGAGGCTACAAAAAAATCATCACAACCCCTAAACCCGTTCCTCGGGACGGGGTCTGTAAGCGGTTCGTAACAGTTTGAAGAAGTGAATTGACGTGTGAAGCCAATCATCTTCTCGATCGGACGTGTCAAGACTCGTTGGAAAGTGCTGCAGCCAATGGCAGGCAGCCAAGCTTATTCCACCCCATTTCTCCGCGGAATCTGCACATTCGACCTTCTCAGGAACATCTTTCTGTCACTTTTGTGTCAGTTGATGTACATCACTCGTATCAGCATGGCGACAAGGTGTAGGATCTGTTGACAATTCCTGCCCAAAATGAGGTAGCTATCATAATTAACAGCTCATTTGTAGTCCTTGTCACAGTTCAGTCGATTATTCAACACATACCACCTGTGTCTGTACAATAATGTATAGAAAGCTGCTCTCCTCTATTTCCCAGTTCACATTTAAAGACATTGTCCCACCTCAGGATCGTTTTTGAGACTTCCGCATGAAAAGAATCTTCAGTAGCTGCTGATCAGAACAGTATACGGGGTTCCGTGCGAAACTCCAGAAAAGCGGCTTTTCGAGCATCTACTTTTGTAGATAATGTGGGCGGAGCCCAGGAAAGATTACAAGTTTTTTTTATTGTGTACTCCTTTCCTCGTCGCATGGAGTGAATGAGGAATTCCCACGAGGGGTAAGAATTTCTCCAGAAGGTGTCTCCCAAGAGTGAATTATTCAGGGTGCGCCTTGGCGCCGTCCTCCGGCTCTGTCCACACGCTCCGCAAGAATAGAGACTTGAAAACGGGCATTTTCGACAATTTAGCACGGAAACACATATACCACTATGATAAGTAGCTCCTGATGATTGTTTTCACATGGAAATCTCGAAAACGATTCTGAAGTGGGACGGCACCTTTAATCTGATGTGCTAGAGTAACCTATGTTAGGACACCTTGAGAACCATGTTTGACGGTTTCTTGAAGATCCAAAAAGACAAAAGGCCTAATGCTGGTGCCAAGTGCCCTTAGTCTGGCAAATACGGCCGAGCCTGTGTGAATCGGCGCGTCGTTTGGCCGCTTGGCCAAATCAGCAGTCTCGTCTTCGCCCCATAGGTGGCTAACGATTTTTTGTGTAACTCTGAGCAGCTGCGGCACCCAAGGAGCCTCCTTCTCATCCAAGTCAACCAATCCTTCAACTTTGCTCATTTGGAGCAAGTTTTAATTTGGTATTTCCATACAAACACCGCAGAGTTTGATGTAGGCAAGAATACGAACACTACTCACCATGTGTCTGTCGCTGAGATCGTCATGCTTCTGCGAGTTCATGGACATTGTGAGGATTGCGCGAACACCTTAAAACTAGCAGGACCACTTTACCCGAGTTGGAAAATATACTCATAGTAGATGATGTGCAAGTGCGCGCTGCTAAAGATGACAATGAATTAGTTGATTTAAACTGGGCCTCGATTTACAGGACGCTTAGCAGAACCTTCAGTGAAGGAGAGGAAATCAAATGAAGTTTTCGAGAAATGGGTAAAGGCGAATAGTCAGAAATTCGTGGTAGGGTTAACAGTCAGCAAGAGCCTCTTGCGCCTGGATGCATCACTGAAATTACCGGTAGACATGTAATGAAAATAAATTTACCCTTCACCTGCCATCGGTCGACGCGTTTAGCCATTCGTGACGTTTTCTGCACCCAGTCGCTAACCATGGGCTTCGAGTGCGTGTTGGACTAACCATCTTTTCAATGACGGGTTCTATCATTCCCGGTGCTGCATGTACCACTGGTATTACCAAGGATCAACGTCAGCAACATACAATTTCATCCACCGTTAACACGGTTGCCGAGATGTTTACCGTGGGTAATCCCAATGATGCATCGAGACTCTGGTCCTACAGCTGGTTAACGAAAAATCAGATGAAAGTGTCGCTAGCTATTCAAAATCTGACTGCAACAGTGACAACGGAAGAGCAGCATCGCTATCGCCATGGGTATCTTAGAATTGTTGCGCAAGGATTTTCCAAGCGAATGAGTGAAATGCAAGAGTTGGTGAGGATTAGCGGCAGAATCGAATTCGAAAAATCACAAGCTACCTATTTAAAATCAAGCCCCGTGGAAAGATAGAACACGTGACGGCTACATTAACAATTTTTGGAAGTTTCTTGCATAATGAGGAGGTTGGCAAGGAGGGGTTGTCAAATAGCAAGGCCTGTGGATAGGGCAGAATTCTTTGTCGCTCAAATATCACATCATTAACTTATTGAGTCAACTTCTGATCCGGATTGAGGTGTATCTAAAATGACCAATGTTGGCTTTTCATATTTATTCGTCTAGAAGATCTTACGTAAAAGTCTATCCTACTTGCATATTGGGGTCTGTCTTAATCGGAACAGTTTTGTTATGTTTTTGCAGATGTACTGGCCATTTTGAGTTAGTTTTAATAAATTTCTTAGACAGAAAAATCTAGAAGACTAGGTCTAACCGCGAGACACAAACATAATTTAAGCATTTAAATTGTAGATGAAGTCGAGCAGAATTGCTTTGCTCAACAATATCTATAGCATCGAGATTAGAGTGGGTGATATGGATTTATCGGAGTCTGTTCGGCGGGATACAAGCTTTCGAAAATGAGACACACTGATTCAAATAGTGTTCCATTCAATATGAACATATATTGGCTCCCACTCTATTGTACTCATACTTTGAAATATCCACCAAAACAGGAAACGTTTCCCGCTACTTGATTGCTCCAAAAAAAACGCACGAAAGGAGAAGTAAATTGAAAAGATCAGATTCTATCTTTGCTCAGTAATTATCAGTACGGTGCCAGCAAACTTTTTCCTTCGTCCATTCGACATTATCAACTTCTACAGGGTGCCCCAAATTGATGTTTACACAAATTCGAAGGATTCAAATCAGGTGGTACGAATCAAGAACCCTTCCGGTGTCATGTGCTTATGTGTGCAATCTTTCACTAGGCGCAATAGTTGGGAGGAGTCCAGAAAGAAAAAAAGGGCGCAGAAAAGTGAGCACGAATTGAAGAAGGTGAAGAAAAAAGCAGGCAATATGCGCGAATACTCAACCACCGTCGCGTTTGAAATTGACTATATCAGATCCGAAGATGTTTGAAAATACTTACATTCTTCTGGATTGCATTCCTATCTGCCAAGCAATGGATCAGGTGCAGATTATGCTTTGAGGTAGCACACACAGAAATCTTTGGGTTGAAGATTTCGCGGTATATCGGGATTTCAAGGGACGATGAACTCATCGACAACGATGGAGGAGCGCGAAACACGCGGGAAATAGAAAAAAATCATGGCGGTATTTCATGTATGGCCACGGCGCGGACGAGTGCTCCGCGATGAGTCCCGCCACGAAACCCTGCAAATGGTACGAAATTCATAAACCAGCCTTGGCTAAACCACATGCACACACCCTGTCAACGGCGTTAGCTGGCGCGACAAAACCTCAGACAATTTTTCGGAAGGACCGCAGCAGAAAACAGGTGACCTGCGGTTCTTCCGGTTTCCTGCTGCATTTCTTCCGAATAGCTGCTGCAGTCCTTCCAAATAGCTGCTGCGGTCCTTCCGAACAGCTGCTGCGGTCCTTCCGACTGGATACGGGGATGTGCGCGCCAATTCCGCAGAACTGCATTAGCAACCAGACCACTCCCGTGGGACAACCACGCGGCGGTAACCACACGCAACAACCCCGCCGAGGGTCACTGGCTATACGGTCCGATATGCTCATGAAGCCAATTTCCCATTTGAAGTTCGAAACCTCTGGATTTTTTGTTGGTCGCAACAAAACTGAGCTCCGTACATGAGAAGGGTATAATAACGCTCACTCTCTCTCACCCATTCTGCTGCGGTCCTTCCGAATCTTTCCCCACACGAATCTATTCTGATGCGGTCTTCCCGAACCACTCCAGCGAGATTCGGAAAGACCGCAGCAGAAAACATTCATAACACTCACTCTCTCTCATCCATTCTGTTGCGGTTCTTCCGGTTTCCTGATGCGGTGCTTCCGAATCTTTCCCCACACGAATCTATTCTGCTGCGGTCTTTCCGAACCCCTCCAGCGAGATTCGGAAAGACCGCAGCAGAAAGCATTCTGCTGCGGTCCTTCCGAAAATTTTTATCTCTGCGTCTCTCGCTTCTTAACCACATGGGCGCGATCTCCTTCTGCTGCGGTCCTTCCGACAATTTGTCTGAGACACTTATGCCCACAGTGGCAGATGTGTCCACGGTAGTATCTTCGCAGATAGGCAGCCATTCACGATGTTCAACTTATTGTTGCGATTGTCCAGCGGCCCGTTACATGGTAAACGACTCATTTCAGAAGTGAAAATGCATCGCCTCGCCTCAGAAATTTTCTTTGGATTTTTACGCGAAAACAATCTCCACGAACTGCTTATTACGATAGCATATGTGATTCCAAGCAAAACTGCCGAAGAACCCGTTTTCGCGCACCAATTCGGGGAGGTTGTGGCGGGAACAGGAGGAGAGGCGGAGCCAAGATGAATAGACGAGATTTTTGAATAATGCACACCCGGGAAAGCAATTCTACCGAAATCCGCACATCTCGTGACAGTTCCTCAACATCCACTCCACTGTTTCCAGCAAGAAGGCGCATATTGGGAAAAATTGGGGGAAACCGTGTAGCTCCACCTTGGACCTGCCCACAAGCTCCTCACAGGTTGGAGTTGGGGTGGGAGGGGTTTCGGTAGTTTGCGCGAAATCGCGTACACCATTGTGTTCAGACTTTTCTGCGAATTCTTTCCCCCTGAAAACACCAAAAACGATTCCAAGCTGGGGTAGTGCCTTTGAGGAGTTTTCATCTTCTTCAAAAAGAGTTGAGCACGGTTATTTCAAGTATACTTGGAGAGGAGTTAAGTTGGGTAATACTGCTGATGGCCATTTTCTTTCCCAAATGTAATGCATACATTTGAGATAAACCTTTTTTCCTGATTTACTGAAGAATCTTGTTAACAATGGACACAATTCACTTTTTTAAATGATACAATGTTATTCTGTTGTTCTATTACGATAATTAAATTCCCTTAGATTCCAATTCGTTTGCGAGTCTGGTGTACAATGCCTGTATGCGTTCTTTTCCGAAGCGATTGAAATGGTTTGATGAGTCGTAGTACATGATATTCGTCTTCGAGTTGTATCCGAGATACTGGCCATCATCATCAGCCAAGAAGGGTAGGTAGTCGATAATTTCGCATTTTTTGCACCTATAAACAGTAATGATATTCATAAAGCAACATTTAGGCGTTGACAATTCAATCGTAAGAAAATGGGTGTTAGTCACCGTTTTCCTACTTCTGTTATACGCGCACGGGCGAAGGCTTCATCTCTTTTGATTAGACCGCCCTAAAGAAAAAAATGCAACCATCCAAACAAAATAAGGAACATCGCACATTGTGAAAAATCACCTTGATATCTCTCAGAGGCCTTTTGTTGCTGGTAAATTCCATGGCTTTTAGAGCGCAACCAACAATGCACGACGGTAGAGCTTGCAGCAGGTACACCTTCATTATGTTATGTCGTCATATGTTGTGTTACTCCATTTATTTGCTAGTACACTCAACAAGATGTTTCATTTATGAAGTGAAAATCAAACTGATTGATGCAAAAAAAACCTGAGAACGGTCAAGAAAAACCTAAACAGCTTGCAGCTAGAAAGGCTGCAACTTAATTAACACTTAACAAAAGCAAGCAAAATCTGTCTTTGGTTAATAAACATGGAATTTATGGAGAGTTGTTGCTAATTAGGTCAGGTGGAAAGTTACGAAAATTCGAGCGTAATTTTTCCATACATTACTCACGCATCATAGTCGTCACCGATTTACATAATTTCAAAGACTGATTTCTGCGAGAAAAAGGATAACGTCGTCTTTGTAATCTTATCCTTACGGCTCACGTAATCATAGAAAGGCATGAGGTCACTAGTGATCACGCGATGCTCATTTCTGCTATTCATTCTGGGATTCCGCTTAGGTATCCGTAATGCTTTAACAACTTGTGAGACGCAGAAGAAGATCAAGTGCTATAAGAAAACGAATGCTTGGTTTGTCCTGCGCAACATATTTGAGAGACCGGTCGACCGCTCTCTGTACGCGTAAATGAACATTTAGCTAGTGAAAAACGAGGGAGTCTAGTGACACCCTTGAGGCAACATCGAAAAGAAGACCATGGCGGAGTTCACTTCAATATGAAATGTACCATCCTTGCATATGAAGATTAAACCTCAACCAGGAAAGCCTTGAGGCATTCTGGATCTGTGGGCGGAATTGGAAACAACTTCCATATGCAAAAATTTAGGGAATTTTTTTTCTATGAAGCGTTATAGGCCCTGCATGTGGGAAAGCGCTCCGTTGCGCAACATCATATTTAGCACCTAGAACATTCTCGACGGGAGCCGGAAACGCCATGTAGTTGTATATCAATTTTGGTGTTAACCACGTTGGGTATCACATCTAGAGAAGCATAAATTTCTTCTGAAAACCTGTTATATATATGCAAATCTGTTTATGTTAAGCGTTCTGTTAAGAAACCTTCTTAACCACTTCTTCCACTTGATTCATGCGATTCATGTAGTCATTGAACGTGCGATCCTCATCGATAGATTTCAGTGGATCGAACCGCACTTTACCATCCAAAGCCCTCAAGAAAAAGATATGAGAAGAAATCAGAAAAGCTTATAAAATCGTAGGATATGATGACTGATAGTAACATCTGAGTAACATTTGAGCGCCTGACAACTAACAGATTAGTTGCAAGCAACATAGCGCCTGCACTCTTCTTGATATGTTTCGCACGAGCGACGGGGACGAAAGGTGCTATGCGGGCATTTGGCTGTGTTCATACCCTATCGCCGTGCGACAATCGTGCACATGCAAGCTGTTTAAAAGTGGCACGTTAGGGCGATTGGCGAAAAGTTGTGATGCTACACTCGCACTCGCGTTGCGTGCAGTTTATAGTTTTCCTTCCGAAATCACACGATCTGCCTCATTCGGATCGTGTTGCTAGCAGGCGCGGTGTGACGATCGCCGTCATGGATCAGGATTTGTTTCTGATTCCTATTTCCGTCAGTTGTTTCAGCTTACGACCTACTTCCCTTCACTACCCTACACGTCGCACATCGTCGCCGTCGCCGCGACAACATCGTCTCGCGAAAATGTATAAGCACAGCCTGTGTTCTTAGCACCTAGGGTGGTCATCGCAGCCGAGCATGTCATGCAAGCATGTAACATACGTATCGTCATAGGTGCCGCGTTGTAATCAAGGACCTTGAATTGAGCTGGTGAGCATCCTGCATTCTTAAAAATCTAATGTAATGGATGGGAATAGAAATAAGGATGTAATGATCACGTCGAGGATTAGGATTTGCCCGTGATTACTTTTTCCTCCGTCTGTTTCAGCCTACGACCTAATTATCCTTGCTACTCCTTGCTTCGCGCAAATCGTGGTAACCGCCGCAACAAGGTCGCGAAGTATAAACGCGTTCCAAATTTTCAGCACTTGGGGTGTGTATGTAGCACAAGTAAGTGCATGTGTCGTCATGAGTGCCACACTGTAATCACGATCTTTGTGTTGAGCTGGTGTGCACGTTATATTCTCGAAAATTTACTATCAGGTAGGCAACTAGCCAATAATTGCCAGTCCTTACTCAGACAAACCCTCGCTGATGCCGCGCGCCTGTTTTTAGTCTCCGCCTGGAGCGAGCTCCGCTAGGAGTAGCGAGTATGAAGACATAGTACAGCCCAAGAGATAAAGATAGGTGAATTCGCTCGCTTGTGCGGAGCAGAATGTTTGATATGGTTTTTGAAGGAAGCACCCCGCGACAGAAGCTCGCTCGACGTGTACCAGACCACACCTTCACCAGTAGGAAATACGAAGCAGTATCAATGGGACTCCGCAGGTCGGTGCTGCGAACAAGTTCGGTTGCTGAAAACGGGAACCAACGTTCGGTAACCGCTGGCAACCATAAAAGAGTTGGTCATAGTGGGCATTTTGGCAAAAATGGTCATGCAGCACCCGGTCATTTGTGAGGTGGACCCTCTTAGCGTTCTGAGTTTCTTACCGAGCTTAACCATCATCCGGTAAAAACCGCTCGACGTCCATGTGACGTCCATAGCTGGGCGCGCGCCAATTTAGCAAATCTCGGGGCCTTACCCGCGTGGCCAGCGAGTTTGTTGTGCGCGCCGAGCGAGGGTTTGCCAGAAAAACAGTTTGCCTCCAACATTTTCATACTTATTATTTATAATGTAATTTCTTATATAACGTTATGTATGGTATGTTTAGGGACGTTTTTTCCGGCGAGCTACTTACCTCGTAACCACGAAGAGAATATCTGGCTTCAACTCGTGTAGTATAAAAGAATAGTTGTAATTTTGGAATGCGCAGAAAAGTGGATTGCTTGATGTCAAAAATTCGCAACCTGGAAAAATTTTCAGCTATTTATAACCATGGTCAGATTCATGGTTGTTCAAGAAGCTTATAGGAATTAGTCTGAGGTTGGAATAGGTAAAGGCACCTGAAAATGAGAAAAAGTTGAGTTCTCGAGAGTGATTCTTGAAGGCATTATAGATGACGCCAGCTTGATTGAAAGCATAACTGTTACCCAATACTAATATGTTATAGGTGCCAGTGCCATTCTGGAACAATAACGAGTTGCTTATTATAACAGTATGAACATTCACCTCCAATAGCGGTCGCTGCGGTAAAAAGTCCAATTCTAGTAACCGGTAACCAATTTGTCGAACGGAGCGGATGTCTGTGAAAAAGTCAAAAAGTTTAAGCACATATTTCTAAGCACTTGAAGCTGCGGCGGCCCAAATCAGGATGAATACATGCGTCGTGTTCTCTTGTCTCTCTGAAGCGACGTAGATGTACCGCTGTTGTATTATGATAATATTGAAGTCCGTTTACTAGCTTACGGGCACCACGCGGAGGACTCTCTTCAAACAGCTCCAGTAGGTACTCTCTGACCACCCCAATCGGTTAACCAAATCCTAGTCTATCTGAGCCGAAATCGCCGTCTTCAAACCTGAGGTATCCAACGTTTACAATGTAGTAAGAACCAGTGGAGAGGCCTGTCTTACGACATGTATTTTTTGCCGCATTCTTTTCGTTACCGTGTTTTAGGAATTCTCAAAGCAGGAGCAGTCGAACATGCTTCTAGTCGATAACGAATTTTGCAGCCATAACCGTGATGAATTGCGGGGGGGGGATTCGGTACGAAAATACTATTGCCCAGCCTTTACATATGTTTTCGATAGAAAGTCCCTGAACAACTACGAAAAGATTGGCGGGAATGGGAAGAGAGTGGCGGGAAACTTTTCCGACAATCTAATATCATTTTCCCCTGATTTTTTTCGCACCTCAGACCCTTGAAAGATCAGTTTTTTTTTTCGAGGGATGTGCAAAAAAAGAATTAAGAATAAAGTTTGAGTTATTATGAATAGTTAGAAATACCTGCACTTCACAGAACGCACTGCGAGGGACGTCTCTTTCGTCAAATCTTTTACTGTGCTTGCAAAATGGTATTTGCATGTTCAGAGTTTGATTCGCTTCCTTCGTGTTAATATAGTGCATAAGCGCTGAAAATCACATGTGTGTTCCTACTCTTAATATACTGCCGACAGAGCAACAAAGAAAAAAAAACAAATTAGCTGTTATACATTGATTGCTCTTATGGTGTGCTATACATCAATTGCTCTCAAGGCAGAGAACGAGGCCGCGCCGCGGCAAAGTGGCTAAGCGCTATGGGTATCAGGCGTTGTCGGGTTTGCTATTAGGGTGTAACATAATTTTCCGCTGTTTTTGAATAGGGATTTTTGAACGCTTGTAACATTTGATTTTCGAGTAGATTTTGCTTATGTCTACAAAGTTTTCAGCGCATGATCTCGCGAACAATCTGGAATGTGAATCATATTTTTTCAATCTTGTTTTGAAATGTAATTAATTTTGGAGTGAGTCCTTTAGGAATGCAAATTCGGTGACTGCACATGCACGAGTAATAATTTCACCACAACATTGCATGAGGCTGCCCAAATTTGGTTATAGTAATCTCGAGGCAATCCTTATTCTCCCTGGTGCTTTCTCACCCCATTTAATTGCTGAGCGGTATCAGGGCTGGTAGTAATCCCCCAAGTTCGTCACAACATGTACGAGCCAGATTCGTAACTGTTCCTAGTCATTCGGGCGCGAGTCCCGCCTGACAAAATCATGACTCTCGCTCGAGTGTGAGCGGGAGTCATCAAGAACTGCCTGTTTTTTCCGCAACATCCTGATTTTGTCCCGCGAGCTCCGGCGGGAGACCAGATTTTGTCCCAACGATGGTACCCAGCACCATGATCCAAGAGATCGAATTTTGTCCCGGAACGGAAAAACACAAGAAAGCAAAAATGCGCGTCGAGTTCAGGAGCGCACGCACTCCATCCGCCGACGCCGGCCGCTACTGGCGGATCAGGACGCACTTCTGCATCCGAGCCGCATTTGCGCGCAGCCGCTCCCCACGCATCTCGCCTGGTCCCTGCATTGGGCCACCGTTTCAATCGGGCCTCAGTGAGCCAGACCAGTCCCGTAGGACTCCACTCTCCGCCGAATCGGTAAGTAGACTGAGGTCTATCTGCAAACTGATGCCCTTATATACACCTCGCTGGAGGCGTATACCGGCACGTGGCGATCACAATCCTGCAATATTTTCCGATCAATCCCGCAATAAAACCAAAATGATGTCTCCCGCCGGTGCACCGGATTTTGTCGCGAAAAAGGAGCGTTTTGTCAGGCGGAACTCGCGCCCGAATGTCTGAGTCGGAACAAGGCACGAACATCTCATGAGATTGGCGTAGGGGTGTCACAAGCTGGCACACCTACCTGCAAAACTGCTGCACGATTACGGGTTCGAACCCTGACATGCGCGCTCTTTAACTGCGCGCACATCCTCTGCGCTATAGGGCATGTTTTAGCCAATACATTATAATGACCAATTAGATCACAGAGAGTGGCTGTCATTATGTGCACCTTGTAGTTGTTCAGGGGAAGATCAGCCTATCGACCAGCGGCACCGATCAGCGAGATCATGAGGTCGCAAGATCACTTATGAACGAATTCCTTTTCCTAATTTCTTAATTATCCAAGACGATGGTGGCGGTAGCGAAATTAGTGAAAATTTGGGTTAAGGAAGACTCAGCATGTTCTGCCTCAGATACACGCAGCATTATCCATGCCTTAGAGACCAGAAGTGCTCCTGTAATTCCTTTTACGTGATCTAACATGTGTGCGTGATGGCATAGTGGTAGTGTCGGCTGTTCTCACGTGTACCCTAGCAGGTTCGATTCCCGTTGACGGAAAGCTGCTGCAACATCGAGTTTTTGCTCATAACAACACAATTGCCGTCAGGTTCACGCGAAAATACTTTACGAAGCGTTCGGTCGTGCACGGGGGTGTGAACTTCGGGACACTCTGCGTATCGCGATTTCTGGCTTTATTTCCGTCAAGCTCTCCACTTCCGTTGTCAGATTGTCGCGAAGTTCATGACTTTGCGACAAACTGACAACGGTAGTGGAGAGCTTGACGGAAATAGTGCACCTTCGCGATGCACCGCTCTCGCGTGTATTAGAATGCGGTTTGGCATGAACCTGGCGCGCGTCGTCTCGAGCCAGCCTCGTAACATATTCGAAACATGTTGTGACGACATGAGGGGGTATTACTGCCAGCCCATGCACAGGCTGCAAACTTGGCAACGCGAAATTTTAATTGTGTCATTTTCTCTCTGGAACTGGAGCGAATAGAAGCGGGATTCTTACCACTGTGACTACAAGGATCAACCGTTTGAGGACACTAATGGGTAAAATTTTGGAACAAGTTCCAAGCGCACTGTGGAAATCACACTAGTTTACCCCAGTGCGAAAAATGCCTCAATTTTGATGATTGAAATCCCCAGAAAGATAAATAGCCAACGGGAAATCTTTAAGCTACGCTTTATGTAGCACAAATCTATCTCTAACCAAGCGCCAATTATCAGACCACCGGAACGGCTAATGTGTGAGAACCGATCTGCCAAAGTCAGTGAGCCCCAGCACTGCCCGACTCAGTTCTTCGCCTTGTAGTTCACGGATTTTCGGAACAGCGAAATCGAGCTCCTGCAGTAAAAACGGCAAAGGACCAGCGACTGCTGTGCTGCATACTTCGGTTGATATCTATTGTTATTTGATTTTTTTATAAAACTTTTTTGTCGAAAATTTCAAAACAGCGGAAACTTATGTTACAACCTAATACTTTTATACACAACAATGTAGGCGTCCGGAAAAATTCCACACATGCAGAAATTAGCCACGGAAACTATAGACAAAATGGCAATTCCGGAAACGGGAGGGAAGCACATTTTTCCCTCGAAAATCACTTGAATAACTCACTGAAGTTCCATGCCGCATCACTGATGTTGATGCTACTGTAATTCACCGGTCCTGGACCAAATTGTCGTGGCGAATCATCTTGGCTGTGAAGGTGGTAGGAAAGCGCGGAGGACGTTACTAATAGAAGTGCAACAGTTAGAGAGATTGCAGGTGGAGACCATTTCAAATATCGTGACTCGAAGCCGTGGTGAGTAGCTATTGCCAAGGTCGTAGATGCGAGAACACCAAAAAACAGCACTGAAATAATAACTTTCGGGGTTGTTGCATGTTGCATATTGGTGCCATTTCCACTTAAACGATGTAATGAGATTTCGAGTTTTCTGACAACATTTAGGCATATGTTTTGGAAATAGAAAAATGCAAAATGTAGCTAGGAATGCATGTTATTGTGTAAAACAAAATCCAACCTAAAAACGGCACAACACCCCAATCCAAAATCTATCCAAAATTAGTATCAAGCTCTGTGCGGTGTCTTCCATACAGAAAGTGAATGCCCCGTTGGGAAGATGCTGCCTTGCTATGACTACGGATCACCCCAAATTCTCCCCAGGGCTTCGTTGTTGTTTTCTTCCCGCGACTTTCTTTTCGCAAGCGAAAGCTTAGGCGATGGAAACAAGCGGTAAGCGTGTTCATGCCAATTCTAGGCTAGAGAGTGGTGACGGAGAGGCAGCTTACGCATCAGTTCGCACTCACAATTTTGGTTCAGTTACCCAAGTTCGGGACTGCTTTCGAAAATTCAACTGTTGCATATATCTGATCATGTGTTTAATCTCTCCCACCTGCCGTGCTGTCCCCGTTGGAAGCCATCGCCATCACTGGCGCGTTTTCGGAGCATTCCAATTCTGGGATTGAGCCCTTTTATCGAGCGATGCTCGCTCCTAAATCCCGCCGTTTGATGGGAGTGTCGTTTGATTCCTCCGCCTACCGTGCCTTGAACGTCACATAGTTGATAAAAAAGACGCAGTATTAATCTTTTGGAATCTGTCCATCCTCATCCAACGGCTCGCGCAACTGGACTACACTTGTTGCAAGCATTTTATTTTGAGTTTCCAAATGGGGAGTTTTCATAGCTATTAGAAACAACCAACTGCGTAATAGTGTTAAGCATGCTCAATACATCCAGATTGCGCTGAGATACTGAAGTTCAAAAATTCCCAGGGCGCTGCTTTTGATGAAATGCAAGATATGGTTTTTATTTTTTCTCCCTAAATACTTTGATAGCTTGTTAGTAACGGCATCTTGGTTTTGACATTTACTTAGGATTTGGAAGCTGTATTGATATTTGCTTAAGATTTTCATTCGAGAAAAAGTTTTACTGTGTGGAACGTACCAAGCGGCTGTTCCAGAGAGTGAGGCTTCACTATGACATATACTGGCCAGTGAAAAAGATACAAAGCATATGATATATCTCCCAGATAGGCGAGAGCATCACCTCCGAGAAGAGGTGTCTGAAACGAGCACGAATGCTATGAAAAGTGCACCAACTTTGAATGGAGGTGATACAACCTGCTGCAGGCTCCCGATATAGACAACGGCACCAGTTAAAACTGTCGTTGCGAGGCGTAAAATATGGCTAGGCAAAGCGAACCAGGTGAGTGAGAGCATAACTTCCCATATGAAAATAACAATAGCCACGACATGAAGCCATTTTCCATTGTCTACCACTGTAATGCAATTTCAATTCACTTGTTAATTACGAATGTATAAGGATTTGAATCGCAACTTTTCACACTCTGCCAAAGATTGAAGATTTGCATTCGAGCAGCAAAGTTTTTGTAAGTTTCAGAAAGTTTTAGGAGTTCTAACAGACCTCTTTTATCAGATTCGTCCTTAGGAGTTCCCAAGGAGTATTTCTCTTCAATTCCATCTTGTAGGATTTTCCTATATTCTCGAGGACTTGGAGCCGAAGTCTTGAAAATGGCAATGAATATGAAAGGAGAAATATCGATATATCACATGCATATGCAAGTCTTTGCTAGAAATATAATAATAGTAGATATTCAGCCCCTATTTACTGTAGCTGAATCCACTCCCTTCTCACATAGTGGTCTAACATTTTATATCACATATTCTACAGGGTGTGCCAAAATTATGGACACCGCCCACACGCTACGAATTAGTTCAACCATTTGCAAAGTTCGAGTTCTACTTGGGATTTTTTATTTTTTTTTCTACAGTTCAGATCTTACACTTTCTGTGTGTGTCACTTCATTCGGTTTTAACCATAATCCGACACTAGACGCCGAGCTGCTTTGTAGTAATGGTAGACCTATTGCTCTACCGTTACTCCCCAGCAGCACGGCGATGTTTGAACATGTACGGTTTGTTGCTATTCCTGTGCCGAGACTTTATCTACAGAGTGATCCACTGTATCAATGATTTGATAACATAAGACTATGATTTTACCCGCGGAAGGTGTCCTTCCTTGAGAACTAGGCCAAAATTGAAAAGAAACAGGGTGTGATTGACATCCTTCGATGAGGGAGGCATCGATTACACCCTGCTTCTTTTCGATTTTGGTCGAAGTTGCCGTAAAATACCGTAAAACATGGGGCAAATGAATATTATGGAGCTATCAATCTCCCTGCCCGATTGAGATGGTGGCGGCTGAAAGAGAACGAAGCAGCCGTTGTTTCCCGCATCCAGCTTCCTTCCGTCACCATTGTCGATGAAACTTGAGAGAATGCAACCCGAGCGATCGTTGAAGCAGCACGCTTTGAACTCGGCGCAACGAAGTCCGACCCAAGCCCAAGGAAGACTTACAAGAAGACATGGCTCTGAACGGAGGAAGTGAAGAGAATGGTTAGTGAGAAGAAGAGAAAGTATCATTTCTTTCTCGAGCACCAGACGGTGGACGATCGGTGCAGTTACTATAAGACGGAGAGGGCTGCAAAGAAGGCTGTGGCCATGGCGAAGGCAGCATATCATTACGATCTCAGCAGGAAGCTAAGCACGAGAGATACTTTTTCGGATCGTCAACATCAGTTGGTGGCTCACCAACTCCTTCGACGTCTTTTCACTGGATGACTCTATCTGGTTGACACTTAGACCAAATGTGTGCTAGAAATTACCTGTTACCGTTTATGCACTGAATGAAGCTCACCACGAAATCTCGGGAAAGATGGGGACAACTACTTGCGTGCCCACTACACCTCCTTGGGAAGTCTGGAAGATCTCTATGGACACTGATAGAGTAACATTCAAAATACAATTTGAATTATTGTTGCTGTAAGAGTAATTAGTGTTCTCTCTTAGATGTCTTCTCAAAGTTGTAACTCCCTTGTTTCGGACATAAAATCTATCCGGTACCGGAAACATTACTACTACGTCTGTGTCAAGATAACTATCAGATGACACGCCCAAGAAGCGTGGCGGAACAAGGTTTCGAAAGCAAAACCCAGCTGAACTGCAGTTCCTTAATCTATAGTCACTAGACACAAGAGCCCTCACCGTTTTATCGTGCGCCAAAAAGGCAGCTAAACCGCAGAGAAATTGCCAAAGTCTTGGAAAAACGGAGTAAAAGGCAGTAGTATTGTCCACCTTCAAGTAGAGCACAATCGAGCAACCGGCGATTCCTAAAGAAACGTTGTGTGCTATACTAGCAAAGGATAATAAAAAGACTAGCTGACCCGCTAAAAAAGTCTTTTCCCAAGACGTTGTTAGTCGTTGAATGACGAAAATAGCAGATATTATGAGATACCACTGCATTTCCAAACAAAGAGACCATGTGTGCACGAAGAGATCCTCTGCACCCAGTAACTAAAAACAAATCAAAGAGCTTGATTATGACATTGTGTGACCAGCTTATCAGGCTCACCATTTTCTGATAGTGCTGCTCATCATCGTTTGTTATAAAATTTGAAATGAGCAGTACTGCTTTTCGTGAACTGTCCATGTTGATTTGCTGATAGGGCAAGGGTAAGAATAGGACAGTCGATGTTAATATTGAGCATAGCGTCAAATAATATGAGGGTAGGATACGTTTCATTCTGAATTGGAATCAAAGGCAGTGTGATGGCTTCAGTTGCAAGGAGATGATGCTCCTCCTTTGAATGTATAGTGCAATTTAGTCACAGGCTTTATTTGCTGAAATTGCACTGAGTGGTGCAATGGTAGATATGATCACAGACGGGGCATGGCTCCGTACATTACACAAAGTATCCTGGCGCCGCTCACATCATATCAAATATGTGAAATTAATGGTCAAGGGTAACACAAAGGGATTAGGAACAATGTATAATTTTCAAAAAGAAGTGCCGCATTTGCCAGCACAGGCAGTTTTCGCGGGTGTTCTCAACCTTGGAACTTCAGTGTAAGCTGGATTAACCAAGTAAACTAAATGATTTAATGTCCAAGTTCTACTTTTTGAAAAATCCCCGTTCTTTGGAAGAAAGCGCCGAGTTTTGTGCTGACGAACTAACTGATACAAAAAAGTCGATATGGCAGCATTTCTAGCCAGCATCCATAGTAATTCCACTAATCATCGCACATCAGTTCACATGAAATGACAGATGAACTGTCACTGGAACTCGTCCAACTTAAGGTAAGTTGATTTCCCATGATTGGGATAGTCATCTCAATTGACAGTCGTGTCTCTTCGCAGTTCATTCTCTAGTGTCGGTTGAGCTGAAGTCGTTTTCAGCTGTCTTCTTGGGGAAAATGATTATTCGAATGGTTGTATTCGTAGTGTATAACAGTATTAACTATATACGTATTTTCACATGATGAGGAGTGTTAGGTATATGAGATTCCCAGAGAAGAACTCTAGGAAGTACCTAAGTCTCCATACCAAGGCCGAGTTTTCGCTTAAGTTCTACATCGAAACAAAGATAATTTGATGTCACTTCGTTTCCAATATAAGGGATGGCTCTACCTTTTGTAATAAAATATTCCTACAGATGAGGCACAGAGATGATCGTTCTTCCGCAGAATCATAGCTACAAGAAAACCAGAAATGACGAAGAACCTAAAAGCATCTCCTCATGAACTCGAGAAATCACCTGTTCAGCCATGTTTTTTAAACGTGCACACTACACTACTGTATAGCCATACACATACTCTCACTCCGCCATAATTCATTACATGCTTGAAAGAAAACTTACGCATCTACTCCGATGTATCCATTCGGAAACTGAGAGGGGAAAAAGTGGAATAATATTACAACTGTGATCGCCCATCCACGTATAACTTGTATATCTTTCCTTTTCTGAGACACTTCGGGGTGATTTGTCTTGCTTGCCGAAGAACACATGCAGAACGCTATTCAAAAAAGTAATCTTCACAGAAATATCTATCTTATTCTCAATGAGAAAACAAAAAATCGTACAATATCGTCGAAATCTGCAGGGAAACAAAAAATATGCAAAGCCGTGTCTTTTGGGTCTCAACGAAATGGTAGAGGAAGACTGGGATAAAAATATAGAAGACGGGGAGAAGTTTGCTCGAATCTGAGCCCCCAACGCACAGAAACCCTCAGATTTACACGGATAGATGTGAGTGCACAAAAATGTATACAGCTCAAGTAGTAAACAATAATTTTTCGCAACTGGTTTGAGCAGGAGAAAAGCAATAGGGTGACAGAAATTTATGGAACCAAGTTTTCACTACAAATTCCGCAGCATCATCCGTCTTGTGAAGTACCTATGGTTTTTTTTGGCAATAAAATATAGGCCTTTCAAAACCATCGTGCTCAAACCCATAAAATAAATCCTGAAATACACAGAAATACTGAAAACACCACATCGTAACGTGTTGTTTGACAGTCGACATTACCGAATTTAAACCCAGTGAGACATATTATCTATAGCGCATTATATGTCAGTTACTTGAAGTGAATAAGGACGACAAGGGCAAGCGCATTGAAGCAAATGGTGACCATTTTAGGGGTTACATCCTTGTGTACGAACATGTTTCTTTTCGTTTGTTTGATGATATTGCTCTGCTAAAGAATTAGGAATAACTATTCTGTTTCATAATTTCTTTTCACCCTGTAATCCTGAGGTAATGGTTTATAGCACAGTAGCATGCATCAACAAAGAGAAAGGATATAAACCAATCTATATAAAATTATAGACGTGTGTTCGGCGCGCCTAACAACGATATAATTGACGTAGATCCGATTGGGATGGAGATAATCTAGTCGTCATCTTATCTAGACATGTTCTCCTTTCGTTTATATGAGACTACAGAGGAAGTTAAGGACTCAGAATTGACATGACGAATAGTCTGGAAAAATTGAAGTTGCTCATACTCCCACAGTTCTTTGCTCAATTTCCTACAGTTCCAAGTACAATATTAAGTTAGCATGCAGATAACCACGAAAAGCAACTGGCAGGAAGTATTCAATCTATTAAAATTTGTGAAAAATTACGAAACAACGAGCAAGAGCTCACATTTGGTGTGATGCTCCCTTTATCTTTCTCTGTCTAAACAGCAAATTAGTGGTCCCAAGTTTAACACGTTCGTGACCGCTGCACGTCTGGTTGTGCACTATCCATTCATTGTCATATCTTCTCTGATAACTGTGCAGCACAAGCACAGCCCGAACGGCGTAATGGTTCGAGTAGAAACCCTAGCAGCAACGGTTGCCGGTTGCTGCCATCCTCCCCTGGATTGCTGCTCAAGATGCCCGCCCTTTAGCAGTAATTGCTGAGGTACGGCAGCAATCAAGGGGAGAATGGCAGCAACTGGGAACCGTTGCTGCTAGGGTTTCTACTCGAACCATTAGGGTGTTTGGGCTGCGTTCGTGCTGCACAGTTAACAGAGTTTGTTAATATCCAGTGTTAGCTAATTTTTTCGTAGTAGCGTGGTAACAGAGATACTAGAATATCACACGCAGACCTCTGAAAATTTTTCATTAGATTTTTCCTAGTAGAACAGCTAGAAGAACAATGAACTTCGAAGAAAAGTTCTAACGACGACAATCGGTAGTTAACAGAAATAGAAAGAGCCTCTGAGAACTTCGAAAGAAAGGACAACTCTGATGAAAGAACTCTTGGTTTTTATATATGAAGGAAAAATTGCTACTGCGTGTTACCTGGTGCTCGACCGGTTGAGCGCGGTTTCGACGTACGCAAAAGCGCGTGTGTCGCGAACGTGTTAAAGGCAGCACTCGCGGAAATTTTCACTTCTGAAATGAGTCGCTTACCATGTAGCCGGCCGCTGGACAATCGCAACAGTAAGTTGAGCACCTTGAATGTCCGCCTACCTGCGAAGATACTGCCGTGGACACATCTGCCGCTCTGGACATTAGGGTTCCGTCGCGCCAACTAACGCCGTTGACGGGGTGTGTGCATGTGGTTCAGCGGGGCTTGTTTATAAAATTCGTACCATTTGCAGGGTTCGTGGCAGGACCCATCACGGAACACTCGTCCGCGCTGTGGACACACATCAAATATCGCCATCATTTTTTGTGTTTTTCGCGTGTTTCACGCTGTTTCATCATTGTTAATGAGTTCATCGTCCCTGAAACCCCAATATACCGCGAGATCTTCAACCCAAAAATTTCCGTGAATGCTGCCTTTAAATACGGCAACTTCGGTTTAAGCGCAATTCATGATCAGATTTAATTTCGCTTGGTTTCGGTTGAGTTACCATGGCACGCTTGCTTTCGGTTCAGCTACCCACGTTCGAAGCTATAACATTTTCAAAAACTCTATTCATATGTCGCCTTGCATACAAATTCTCTCAACTATTTGCATGAGTCGCTTTAGTATTACTCTGCGCAGTTTCGGCAGCATCCGCGGACATTTCTGACATCAAGATCTCGTCACATTTGGAAGGGACCGAGAGTGCTCAACGCTTCCTCGAAGACAAAGCTTTCCGTTACCATCAGAAACACTGTTTTTAGAAGTTTATAACCGCCTTTCATCCAACAGATGTGGTCGAGTTGAGCGAGCCATGGATACACACCGACAGGAAAAGATCGATAAGGCAGTCCTTATCACCATGAGGATTTTCGCTAAATCAGTTATTTTTCTGAACTACAGCACCTCCGCACGGTAGAAGAAGAAATAACCATTAAAAAGCTAGTAGCAATTGACTGAGAGGTCACATTGAAATCAAAACACCACGGAATTTGCTAATTGGGAATTGAAGGAAGAAAATTAAAGCCTCGACAGGAATTAGCTCTTATAGTAGCCAAACAGCTATAATTACCCTAGAATGCTAGTGAAAAAGATTCGTAATTCCAAAAACGAAAAAAGAACGAGAAAATGAGGGAAAACGGTATGATTCTGGAAGCATACTGAGGGAATTTACTTTAGAAAGACTGTGGTTTGCTAAATAGATCAGATGACAATCGATTCTTCTCGCGCTCCAAGAAGATTTCGGTGCTCTAACGCAAGCGAATACAAGAGCGAAAACCCGTGCAATCAGCTGAGAAACGAGTCCGTCTGGTCCCAGGCGGTTATTGTAAGTAGGTAATAGGACACTTCCAGTGCAGCTTGTACGTACCAAAAGTATTCCCCAAGTCCTGGGTTTTTCAAAACTTTCGGAATCTTCACAACGGAATTTTTCGTGAGTGCTGCCTTTAAACGCCTTTCAACATATGAAGGAGAATCTTAGAATTTCGATCATTTGCCTTGTAAAGCTTTCGAAAATTTGAGAATTGAGGAGTACTGAATCAATCGAACACGTCATGATTCGCCTCTTGAAATGAACATACGCACATCAGATAATTAATAGCAATTAATTGCCAAAATGGACACTTTAATTCAAAGTGTTATAACACTGCTCATTCACAACTTTGTTTATGATTTTAGCATCCGTTCAATTCGATAGATCCTTCCGAACGATGCAGTTGATGCTGCGCCCCCTTGCAGCAAAAACTGAGATCGCAAGAATTCGCAGACTTTTGCAAGATGTTTTCAACATGCTCCAGATCAGCAAGTTGCTGCTCTTGCAGGTTTGCCGTGTCGTTTGGAGCTCGGGGAAAAGTATAAGCAGTAGGGGAATAATCTGAGGAATAAGGAAATTAATGAAAACATCGATGCCTTCTCGTGTCAGTTTTTACCGGCTGAGATTTAAAGTGTAAAACATAACATGATCAGTGAGCAACCCTGTTTCTGTCCAACCAGCTTCTGTTCACCACTGCCGACCACATCTGCAGTAGACTTTTATTTGTTTATTTATTGAACACACCGGAACGGTGTGCGGCAGAACAGGAAGGCATTAGGACTAATAACAATCGAAGTGGAAGAGAACGTAAAAAATGTTAGTGATATCAAACATCAGAAACTTTACTACTTTAAAAGAAAAGGTGTAGAAGACCTGTATTAGTTTGAAGGTATAGTTTTAGGAACGAAGTTCTGTCATGTAGTAATTGGGCTCTAATGCCACTGAAGCGAGAGTGTGGGGAGACATAGGGTTTAGTGTGACAGTCCTAGGCAGTGTTATGTGAGTCATATTTTCATCCAGAAACGGCACAGTCACATAGCAGAGGATTTTTCACAATTTTGAAAATTAATACGAATTCACCATTCTAGGACTTTGTGTCAGTGATTAGCTAGTTTGAAGAAGCGTGCAGTGGATCACACTCTTAAAACACCACCAAACTCCTGACCCATACACCCTATAGAGAAGATCTAGTTTAGGAAAACTCTGAGGTGGGGAAACGTCACTACCCATGAACATTCGCGCTACCTTTTATCGTGCAGGCACCATTTTCTATCAAGATCAAGTACATGATTCAGAAGTGGATCGTTTTTCGGGTGGAAAATCAAGTTCGAACAGGTGCGAGAACGAGTGAGACGTTGGTCATCCTGCATATTGTGGGTGCTCACTTCTGGACCTTTTTTGTCCTGTCTATTGAAGTCGAATGTTTTAAAACCGCAGTATGATGAGCATCCATCTCTGCCCTCAACGGTTAAATATTGAAATCCGACTGAGGTTACGCTGCTTCCTTTAACACTGCTTCGACAAGGAACAACCTGCGATTGTGACCATAGTTGTCTAAAAGTTTGCCGGAACAAAACTTCTCAAACAACTATCTCACTGTTCGAGGGGACGCATATGATCAGTTCTTTTGACCGAATTTGTGCAATTAGGATTAGGATTCATTAGGAAAGGCGAGTCTCTCGTTCTTCAGAGGGGTAGTTACGGTTCGAACCGTTCCGAAAAATTATAGAAAATGGTCTGATTCTCAGAATTTTTCACAGTGAGAATCGTTATTACCGGTTTGTTCACGACATCCAATCAAACCCTGGTGGAAGTAAAACGCAATAAAAGTTACTGGTCCAGCTAGATTTACATCAGAATATCCAGCTGCGGATCAACAGCCTGCAAAAGGAACAAAATCTGCAGAAACATGTGAATTGTGTGAATTCATGACTTGAATCGAGTAATGTTTCTCTCCAGATGTCGATGGCGTGAGCTTGGAGACAGGAAGTAACTCTCCTTCGTTCGCAAGTTCAACTGTAACCTCTTTTTTCGTTTTGTATATTATTCCACTGTCATTTCGTGCACGAAAATTATTTGAGTTTATTTTCCATGCCTCCAGATACACCAATAGTGCAATAGTGGAACCGCTCCCAAATATCGATGTAGTGCGAATTTTACCAAATGCTCTCGAACCCTCGGAACATCAAATTACAAGCAGAAATCATTGTAAAAGTACTCTAACAGAGGATTGTAAAGTGGAAGAAACAGTGAATGAAAAGTGCAAAAACTCGCTCAGAGATGGAGCTGAACTTTCGGTGCAGTTTTCATTTCGAGCAAGCAACTTGCCCCTCCACCACGAACTCATCTAATTGTGGAGCTGTGGAATTTCTAGATATGAGCACTACGAGGAACTCCTATATCTTTGCCATTTTTATTATTCTTGAGCGGTACTTCCACCAGTGACTACCTACCTGAGTAGCGAGACACTTAACGTCGCTCTATGGAGCCATCTAGGCACACAAAATTTAGAGTTTATGCGTTTGAACCAAAGATGGGCATACCTCATCATAGAGAGAAGTTTGATGGAATTCAAGAACAGATTTGAGATTAGCATCGCAACCTGCATAAGGCATCATGTATACAACACGTTGTAAATGATTGACCAATATCCTTCCCTTGCAAGCAGAGGCTACTAATCCTTGTGCACTCACAATTTCGCCTCACATTTTGTTTATTTATTTATTTATATTGCATGACGACATGCGCCAAAGGAAACAATGACAGATCCTAGCCTCTAATTTCAACCAGTTCAGTGAAGAATGCTAGTAGAAAAGAAAATAAATGTTGAACTAAAAAGAATCTAACCAACACCAATGACAGTTAACGGTGGAGATACAAGCAATAAGGTCTGGTTCTGGGACTGATAAAAGGGAATAAGCCAAACTTCTTACGCCTGTCTCAAAATTCAAGAATTTTCTGAACGATTGTGAAGTGAAAATTTTCATGATGCGGCTATACGGGGGTATGCATGAGAACTACCACCACCGAATATGCTCGGCATGGATTTCAAGAAGAATCATTTTCGTGCGGTATCTAACATGGAAAGCACCAGAGCGTCTGGGCTTAATTCCAGTACCTACCCTGGCGAGCACTGGAATATGACCTGCTTTCTTATGTCTTTCTTTCTTAATTGTGATAGATACATTTGAGATACTTAATTACACCTTCCTTCCAGATTTCCCGATGAATTTCGTGGACAATGAACGCACTTTACTTTATTTTAAGGTTTACTTCATTACAATAATTAAATTCCCTTAGATTCCAATTCATTTGCGAGTCTGGTGTACAATGCCTGGATGCGTTCCTTTCCGAAGCGGTTGAAATGAGCTGAGTCGTCGAAGTACATAATGTTCGTCTTCGGGTTGTATCCGAGAAACTGACCGTCGTCATCAACCAAGAAGGGTAGGTAGTCGATAATTTCGCATTTTTTGCACCTACAAGCAGAGACGATTCTCGTAAAACAACATCCAGAGAATTGGCAATTACTCAGACATACAGGCGTTTGGAACGCTGGTGAACTTTCAGCCAATGCAAGCCGCCACGTAGTAACCGAGGTGTATATAAGCCAGCAGACGGCTGTGGAAGATTAGTTTCGTCTCTGGGCTGGTAGTAAACCCCCCATGTCGCGACAGCCAAGATGCGACCGCGTTGGCACCAGGTTCGCGACATCTGCACACATGTCGCAAGAATCTCGCGACATCGATGCGTGACTCGCGAATCAATGTGTATCTGCTGAACCCTTCGGCAGGAGAAACATGTGATCATGGCGCAGCAGGTAGCGTGATTGCAGATGAAGAGCACTACTATGTAAGCCGGGTTCGATCCCAGTTCATTTCAACCCTTTTGCAAAACCATAGCAGTGGTTGTATCTACTTTATGACAAATTTGGATGTGGAACTAGCTTTGCTTATGCCTCCTCATGAATGGAAAACTGTCACAGATGAGCTTCGAGAAGGTGTGAGGCCTTATCGCCGTATATTTCTAGCTAGGCACATAGATTTGGTGCGGTTTTTCAGATAGTTACAGTACAATCTTCTCTTCTCTTCTACTGCAAATTTTGAATCATCCTAGGAAGTCGGGACTTCACGGGTGTTTTTAATCTCTCCTCACTTCGCAAAAATCCTTTTTTGAAATTCGTGTCGAGACACGCAATTCAAGCGGTAATGAACAGGTCCCTCGTGTCAGTTGTATATGAAACTTCCGCTCTGCATGTTTCTTGTTCTCTTTGTGATTTCATTTTTGCCGCATAGCCGCTACTTAGTTGTCCTATGCGCTGAAAAAGGACATCCTTGTCGATAATCCATAAAGATCACTTTTTTGTGGATTCTTTTTACGGCTTGTTTATCACCTACTTCGCAGATCTTTTCAAAAGACCAAAGGGCGCTCAATATGATTTGGATGCCTAGAAATCTAGTCATTTTGTGTTTTAATACCGAATTGTATGTGGAGGTGCAACTGGATAAAAGAGAAGCGATGTAGACGAAGGTTTGAGAGCTGCGTAAATCTGCTCTGTTTCAAAGAAACTTCGTTTTGATCTTGACCAGGGGCCTGTGCTGATGTCTGATCGTTGTCAACGAACTGGACGTCCACGAACTCCGTTTAGGTTCGCGACATCGCACCTCGTTGAATCGCACACTATTTCCCCTAACTTTGGCTGTCTGCGCCTCATGACCACCAGGTCATGAACGTGGATCGCGACCACATCGTGAGAAAGTCAATGATCTTAGTTGCCAACTATGTCGCGACATCGTCGTGAACGCATGTTTTATCACTGGAAGTTCATGAACATCTCGCGACAGATGTGAGGGAGAATGTCACGACATGTTAGCAGCTGAGAGTTCACGACATCAGGGGGTTTACTACCAGCCCTGCTGTGGCGGAGACTAGATGAGCCCTACGGGACTTGTCTGGCCAGCTGAGATACGGTTGAAACTCTGGTCTAGTGTAACGAATGACCAGACGAGTTGCTTGGATGCGGTCGCGTTCCAACTTGGCGCGGACGGGAAGCTAAATGTTTGCGGACGCCTCCCCGCAAACATTTAGCTCGCCGAGCGCTGGCACATTTTTTCATTTTTTTCGCGGATCATTTTTTTAAAGTATATCTGCAGTCATCGGATGGAATGAAGGATGACCTGCCTTAATACTGCCATTCCCGCACCCGAATCTCGGCAGGCCAAACGGGAAATACGCGCACCTAGCGACGGAATAATCACACCAACCCCGCCTCTTTTGCGTTCTCCACGCAGGTGTCATGCGAAGAGAAACGGTGTGTGACGGCCCTCCAAACACCCGAATGCCTGAGTATATCTGGAAATGGATCGTAGTCACCGTTTTCCTACTTCCGTTATACGCGCACGGGCGAAGACCTCTTCGTTCTTGATGAGACCGTTCTGAAATGCGGCAAAAACGTGAAACCATCTAAATGAATGAAGGAAAATAGCAGTATAGTAACAAATCACCTTGATATTCCTCAGAGGCCTTTTGTTACTGGTGAATTTCAGACCTCTTGAAGAGCAACGTTGAAAGCACGTCGGTAGAGCTTGTAGCAGATACACCTTCATACGTTAGGTTGCCTTACGTCATTTATTTGTTTATTCATCTATTTATTAGTATATATGTACAAAGAGGTGGGTCATTTCAAAAGTTAATGTAATGCAGAAACCCTAAATATTAAAAAATCCAACAAGTTTGCAGCTAGGAAAGCTGCCAAAACCTCATGTCTTACATAAGGACGCAAAAATTTATATCGTGAAAAACCCTTGGCAATTACGCGTAGATGGTACAGGATGGTGAAAAACTATTAGAATTCAAAAACGGCTTCGTTCTACACAGATGTGGCTCCGCATAGACTTGTAAAATTTCGCTTCGTTTTTCGTATTGGGCACCATTACCCAAATCAGGAAATCCAAAAATTCCAAGAATTGATTTTTTGGCGAAATTTTGCTCACTGGGATCACTTGAGGTGCTGGACACAAATAGCTCAACCATTTTGTACCGTAACCTCGTCTTTGTAAGGTTAACACTGGCGCTATACTCTATGTGGAGTGTAGCACCTTGCCTCACTGTCGCTAGCGACTGTGACATCTGTGCTCATCGATTCTAGACGAAGCGTGCGGCGATCACCGCAATTTGTGACAGGCGATCGCCAACTCCGACCGTCGCCAGCGACGACGACTCAGGGTGCTATACTCCACCTGGAGGAGCGCCAGTCACAAGCTGTATACTAGACACGACTAGCCAAAAAATCCTCTCAAATTTCGCATGGACGCTTCAGGCGCTGATCACGAGTCTCAACATGATATAGCATGCCACTGCCATTCTCTTGCTGAGAGTGGCATTTTATTCCAGTTTCGCACAGAGATTCTGCCCTTACTCATGAAAACGATGTTACAGTAAAAATGGTTAAGGTGATCGTGTTTGTCACAGCAAATGACTTCCATATGCGAAAGTTTAGCGAAGAATTTTCCGATAAAATGTTTTGGGGCCTTGGATGTAATATAGTGCTCCGCTGTGCAACATCGTGGATGTTCTAACATTCTCGACGAGAACTGGGAATGTCATCCAATTGTGTACATATTTTGTGTTAGCCACTGGGTCTCTTATCTAGAAAAGCATAAATTTCTTCTAAAAATCTGTAGATTAATCCGTAGTCTGTAGGGAAACGTCAACCACCATTGCACTCCTCCTCGGCCTAGAGCGGCACACCACCCATGCAGCGCGAGAGCGCGCTGTAGATGTAAGTGTTGCTTCGCCCGTGCCTCGTAGATGATGCGGGGCTCCAGGCCGCGGAGAGGTGCGATTATAATTGACGCTCCCTGTTTGTGTGTGACTCTGTTTATTCTAAGAGTTGTGTAAAGAGACCTTTTTGACCACTTCTTCCACTTGATTCATGCGATTCATGTAGTCGTTGAAAATTCTATCTTCATCGATAGGCTTCATAGGATCGAACCGTTTTCGACCGAGAAAAGGCCTCAAAAACACTATTTATTTCACAAAGACAAGTTAGAAGAGCTTGTACAATTAAAGATATGAAGACTAACAGTAACATATGAGCTCCTGGCAACTAACAGATTAGTTGCCAGCCACATCGTGCCTGCACCCTCCTCGATATGAGCGACGGCGACGCAAGCTGCCGTGAGGGGTATATGGCTGTGTTCATACCCTATCGCCGTGCGACAATCGCGCACATGCAAACTACCTAAAAGCGTCGCGTTGCGGCGACCGGCGAAAATTGCCTCATTGGATCGCGATGCTACGTCGCATATTCGCGTTGCATCACGTTCAATTCATACTTTTCCTTCTGAAATCACCCGATCTCCCTAATTCGGATCCTGTTTGCTAGAAGGTGCGATGTGACGACCGCCGTAACGGATCGGGATTTGCTTTTGATTCCTTCCGTCAATTGTTTCAACTTACGACCTTGTTAACTTCGCTACCGCCTTGTCACGCATATCGTGGTCGTCGCTGTGACAACATCGTCTGAAGAAGTATAAACACAGCCTATGTTCTACATATGATGCTGCCATCTCGAAGTCTCATATGATAATAGCTTGTGTTCAGCGTAGTGTGAGAACTTCTTCAACTTTTTTATTTGATTAGCTTTCGGCGCATAGCGCCTTCGTCAGATTTTAAGAAAATGTTTACAACACATGCAAAAACGTCCAACAAACTGAGTAGTGATTATTTTACCCACCGAACTCGTTGGCGAATGGGAAGCAATGAGTTCGTTTCAGGACCAGGCGGGTATTTAAAGTTTCGTGATATTGTAATCCTATCACTGCTTCTCCATCTCTGATCGGTCAAGCGATAAACTTCAGAGCTTCCACTAATTCCTCCCGACTGTTAATCTCCGTTTTGCACCTCCTGATTTCTTTCGCTTCCATGATCTTTCTCTCTAGCGGTCTTTCGAGGTGATGATGCAGCACTTTAACTTCAAATTCTGGTACGGACTCTCGTGTGTGCATTGTCGTGTGGTGCCTGGAGAAACTATTGTTGGGGCATGATTGCGAATGGGAGAAAGCTCGTCGGTGCACGTCCAATCTTTTTCTAAGCGGTCTCTCTCTCCCACATAAAGTGGTGTGTCTGTGCACGTGATCATTCAGACGGTCCCCCGCAGGTGACAGAGATCTTCTGTTCACGGCAGTACCGACACGATCGTTTGTCGCATCCTGCTTCGTAGATGCGGGACGACTTTAACATCTCTTTGAGTGTGGGCGGTGGTTGAAGCACAAGACGAAATGGGAGTCCACATTTCTGAACGATTGTTGTTGGTTCCAGACGGCAGTGCATTGGTGCTGCCCTATCTAAACTCTCATTCAGATAGGGCAGCACCAATGCAATGCCGTCTGGAACCGAGTATGGTCTCCATGAACTAGTGGTACCTGTACTATACCCATTTTCAAAGAGGATGTCTTGTATTCGTGCATCACTTCCTGAGGTGCTTGTGCAAATTCGATCGCTGGTTCTCCTCATGTTCTGCACTACGTTAGCTTGCATGTGGAGTGGATGAGCACTCCGCGAGTGTAGTATAATGTTTTTAGAAGATTCCTTTTTGAACCAGCGTATTTCTTCATTTCCTTCGTGAATTCGAACTCTCGTGTTCAGAAAGGGTAAAAAACCGTCACTGTCTGGTTCTTCAACCGTGAACTTTATACTAACGTCATTCGAGTTCAAATTCGCAAGTGTGACAGCTAACTCAGAAGGTGTAGTCCCAACAACGAAAGTCGTCTATGTAATGCTTATAGAAGAGTATTCCAGCAGTAAGCGACATCCACTCGATATGATCGAGGGACACAATGGCTAGCAGTGCGGCGATGCGGGTCCTCATAGCCAGTCCTCGTTTCTGCCTGTAGAATTCGTTATTAAAGCGGAAAACGTTACATTCAAGTGTTGCTTTCGGAAGATTTTTGATGTCGTTTCCAGAGGATCGAAACGTTTCCACTTCATTGCTATGGTCATCCACAAGTTCAATCAAAGGCTGGATGACAGCGATGTTCGTGCACAAAGAAATTGCATCGTAACTGACATAGGAAGCCTTATCCGGAATTTGACAGCGTTGAATCTCATTAACAAACTTAGTCGAGTTCACAATGTGAGCCCCGCCAAATCGTAGAAGCGGAGCAAGCATCTTCACAAGTAGCCAACTTATTCGGTCTGACGGTCCGCCACAGGATGATATTATAGGCCTCGATTTTATCCTGGATATATCCACACTCCTCAAGTAAACGTTTGGCTCAATCTTATGAGTTTTAACAAGTAATAAGTTGGCACTTCGGGGGTGATTTGTGCAGAAACGAGATGTTATGCTTACATCGAATTTTATACAACTTATGTTCTAAACACCTAGGGTAGTCACCGCAGCCGAGCATGTTGTCATGCAAGCATGAAGCATACGTGTCGTCATCGGTGTCGCGTTGTAGTCAAGGTCTTTGAAATGAAATGGTGGGCATTTTGTATTCTCGAAAATTTGCTATCAAGCAGCCAACTAGCCAGTAATAGTCAGTCCTCAAGCAAATTTATAGAACTCGATTAACAACTTACGTGATCAACCTTGATTCTTATCACTGACAATTATTTCTTTTTCGAAATGTTGAGATGGGCTGCGAGCTACTTACCGTGAGCTAATTGCCTCACTTACCTAGTAACTACGAAAAGAATATCCGGCTTTAATGCGTTTATTATGAAAGAGTAGTTGTAATTTTGGAAATGACAGTTGTCTTTGTTGGTTACCGTCAAAAACTCGCATCCTGCAAAAAATACGAACTGTTTAGAACCACTGGCCAGATTCATGCTTGTCCAAGGCAAACATATGCGTTAGTCTGCAATTGGAATAGGTAAAATTACCTAGAAATGAAAAGAAGCTGAGTTCTCGTGAGAGATTCTTGAAGGCATTGTAGATCTCGCCACCTTGATTGAAAGCGTAACTGTTACCAATTACTAGTATGCTATAGAGACCAGTGCCATTCTGGAACAATAACGAACTGCTCATCATAAGAGTATGCACATCCATCTTCAATATCGGTCACTGAGGCTACACTAGACACTGGCTTCGATTGTGGGAGGAGCGCTAGTGGTGCTGTCGCTGCTGTCCTCAGCAACCAATCGATACACATTAAAACCACTGTCAACGCGTCTGCAGTGATCGAAAGCACTGTAATCCTTGAGAAGTATAGCACCAACCGCTAGATACACATCGCTCCTCCTCCTGCCATCACCACCTCACTGCCGATCTACATGAACGTGGCAGTTTTTCCAGTCCTTTTTTTAAACTTTTATTTTCTTGATTTGTTTCACTACTTGTCCAGAAGTAAGATGTTTCAAGAAGGTTCCATATCTCTTTACATTCATAGCAGAACCTGCCCTAAATAGTGTGGTATTATTTTCCCCTTGATGTTTTCTTCCTTACCTCAGGCAATTGAAAAATCTGTCCTTTTTCTTCTAAAAGTGTGAAAAATCTTATGCGTGGATTGTTATGGAAGGTTAGAAATACCTGCGTTTCACAAAACGCTCCAGGAGGGACGTCTTTTTCGTCAAATCTTTTACTGCGCTCGCAATATGGTGTTGCCATGTTCAGAGATTGATTTCCTTCCTTCGCATTAATGTACTGCATAAGCGCTGAAAATCACATGCACATATATTCCTTCTCTTAATATGACGCCGACAGAACGAAAAAAAAAACAAAGTAGCCGTTACGCATTAGTTATTTACTCATTATGATCAATCGTTATTCCATTGCAGGGAACGAAGCCGCGCCGCACCACCTATGCGGCGCGGCAGAGTGGCTAAGCGATGTGGTTCACCGAGAGTTTCCGGGATTGCTGCTTTTCTGTACAGCAATATCAGAGTCTACATAAAATTCCACACACGCAGAAATTAGCTGTGGAAACTGTAGAAAAAGCGGCAATCACGAAAACGAGAGAAAAGCACAAAAAGCAAAACAGCATTTGGAGAAAAAAAAACATTGCACACTTTTTTCCCTTGGAAGGCACTCGAATAACTCACTCATATTCCATGCCGCATCATTGATATTGATGTTACTGTAATTCACCGGTCCTGCACCAGATCCTCGGGCCAAATCATCTTGGATGTGAAGGCGGTAGGAAAGCGCGGAGGACGATACTAATAGTAATGCAACAAGGAAGGAGATTGCAGGCGGAGACCATTTCAAATATCGTGACTCAAAACCATGGTGGATAGCAATTGCCAAGGTCGTAGAGGCGAGAACACCAAAACACAATACTAAAATAACAACCGTCAATTTTGCTGCTTGTTGGTACAATTTTCATTTGCACGATAAAATGTGACAAAATCTCAAGTTTTCCGACAACACAACACCGTATCAGGGACTGTTCGGCATATTCCTCGCAGAGGGTTACTCCCAAATATCGGGAAGAGAGCAATCATAGATAGAATGGCAGTCATCATGCGCAAATGAAAGAATCCTTCGCATGTGGTAAGGTATTTTAGTGGTACCATGAAAAGGGAGTAGTCGCACTACATCTACATCGTGGGTTTGCTTTGAAAACGTTGTTCCAACTTTCTCAAATTTGTCGAAACAGGTGTTCAAAGCCACACAGTGACAAATGAAGTTCAATTATCAAAAAAAATCGTAGAAATGTAAATACTTCCGCTAGGCAAAAATAACCTTTGAAATTGAGTTTTTTCCACCAATAAGCTATGGACTGTATCGTATTGTCGAAGACTTTTTAAGGGAGCATTGCAAATCGGTTATTATTAGATAAGTATGGAAGTCCGACTGACGCCGGACTTCCAGACTTCTTCTAATGCTCGCTTCGCTCGCATTAATTCATGTCATATCCACGATAATATATATTATTGTCCAATCGAGTTTTCAAATGGAAAACAACTCAGAATGTAGCATCACATTGCTTTCTCCTGCTGCCTTTACTCTAGGCCAATGGAACCTGTACAGGGTGGTAACGTGCCGTCTTGTGCACAATTAGTTCTCGATTGAAATAACCAGCTATCTGCCACCGATTTACAGTGGAATGATAAAAGAGAATAATTACCATTTCCTGCACGTTATTGTTGGTAAAGTGATACGGGTCACATTGAGTGTATAAAAGAGATTGGTGAGGAATGGTTAGGCACAAATGAGAACATTGGGTGAACACAGGAGTGGTTGTGAGGCTGCACAAAGGGCAAATATGCGCATTATTCATCGACTGCCGGGTGCCATTGTTAAATATTACCACTACTGGGATGCGATACCGCTCTCACTTGACGGAGAACTCGTCTTGTAGTGTTTCATCGGTGATTGGCGCGGGCGCACTCCTGCAGCAACAGTGCACCAGACTCCACCACTTCTGGAAGCCGGCGCACCATTATTAAACAGTTGGGTCCGTCTCCAGGCGTAGGCGCACTTTTGGACTCCGGCGCACCCCTATCACAGCGGTGGACCCGTCTCCCCCACTTTTGGGCGCCGGCGCACACGTTGAACTGTTGGACCTATTGTATAACGGGTGTCGTCATCCAACCTTCCGCTCGACCTCCTCTCTACCCCACTCCACCATACCACGGCTTCAATGTGTTAAACGTACCGAGGGGCTGTTCCAGAGAGTGAGGCTTCACTATGACATATACAGGCCAGTGAAAAAGATACAAAGCATAAGATATATCTCCCAGATAGGCGAGAGCATCACCTCCGAGAAGAGCTATCTGAAACGAGCACAAATGCTGTGAAAAGTGCACCAACTTTGAATTGAGGTGATACAACCTTCTGAAGGCTCCCGATATAGACAACTGCACCAGTTAGAACTGTCGTTGCGAGGCGTAAAATATGGCTAGGCAAAGCGAACCAGATCAGTGAGAGCATAACTTCCCATGTGAAAATAAAGATAGCTACGACGTGAAGCCATTTTTCATTGTCCATCACTGTATTACATCCTTGGTTTGCTTCTTAATTATGAATGATCTTAATATCCGAGCTAAAGGCTTGTCAAAGATTTGATATTCACATGCAGGCTGTGATACTGTGATACAAATTCCTACTACATTGTCATGTTCTCTGATAAATCAAAGCAACGACTGACCCACAATTGATCTACAATCAATCGGACCACCTATAAAAAGCCACTGCGGGGCCACCCAAGATACTTCTACTTCTTCCTCCTGATCCTCCTCGCGATTCTACCTCCTCGCGATCAGGGTGCTCCTTTGATCGTGACTCTGCTGTTCTGATCTTCTGATCCCTACAGTCCCTAATCAATCTGATACTCTAACTCGAATCAAATCTCGCACAAGAAGACCCGAAGCGAGTGTATTAAATCCTTGGTTTGCTTCTCAATTATGAATGATCTTAATATCCGAGCAGCTAAAGGCTTGTCAAAGATTTGATATTCACATGCGAGCAGCGAAACACCTCTAAATTCAGTGGAATAGGAGTTTTAACAGACCTTCCTTAATAGTTTCGTCTTGAGAAGTTGCAAGCAGGCATTGTTGCTCAAGTGCATGTTGTGAGCTCTTTTTGTATTGTCGAGGGATTGCAGACGTCGTCTTGAAAGTGGCAATGAATGAATGGCTGTGAAAAAACAAATAATCGGGATATTACATGCGTTTGTGCTAGAACTAGTAGCAAATATTCTGCCTCTATTCGTTCTTTTATGCCTCATTTCACTCTCTCCTCACATAAAGGTGTAGCACTTTATACCATACATTTTAAAAAGTTAAGTTTCATATATACTACAACCACGGTCTGGTCAAAATAATTGTCGGATGGCGCACCCAAGAAGCGTCGTGAAAAACCCAGAAGAACTTCTGTTTAATATCAGGTTGTCCCACAATAAATGACCGCAACCTAGTAGTTCATAAATCCATTATTTCAGAAGCTAGATAGAAAAACTTTGGATTATTATAAAGTGCAAGATCTGCTCTATCCGCATCCTAAAAAAGCTAGATTTGGTGTTAGCTGCGCATTTGGCCAGGCTGTCGTGTTGTAAGCGCGTAGAAGCTGTGACTAGAGAAACACTTCCAGAACGATACGAGTTCTCAAAATTGATCGGGTGATGGTCACGAAACTTCTCAGGTACGAACGCATAGTTCTGGAGGCGGAACGAGAATTCTGAAACAGTCCGTAAAAATGTTAGCAGCCAAGTTGGACGCAATTAAATCACTGCTTGCCTTGCCTTCTTGGTTGCCAGACATGGCAAAAAATGGGCAAAGTAGATTTTGAACAAAAGCATTGCTGGTCAGTGCTTAACTTGCGACATCATTTACTTTAATCCTTCTAATGAACACTGTTGCGAAATTTTCCGTAAAAGTGGGACACTTTTAGTGATGAGTAGACATTGCTCATTAAAATGGACTTTTGCATTGTTTGCATCGCTAAGGGTGATCGGGATATATTCAACGAACTTTGACATCTCAGAAAACGGTAACTTTTCCTGGGAGATGAAATGCTCCTCGAAGTGTTCGACAGTAGCTAGACCAGCCCACGAGTAGAATTTACCAAATGCCTCGCCTGTTACCATTTTGGGCTTGGCTTCGAGATTCGGTTAAAAATGCCTCAGTTTTGGTGAGCTGAAGAAGTGCATATCCACTGGTGGGGCAGGCAAATCCACACAGGTTCACATCCTAGCAAGAAAAAATTCACTGAGTGAGATGTAGGATCTCTCCTTGTAACATTGTGTTGGCCATACCTTTGCCTAATAGAGTGTCTTTTCGAGCTGCGGTGAATCCAGTTTTCGACTAGAAAATTCATGCGAATCAGTGTATACTGATATTGACCTTTCGCACTTCGTTGACTCTTGTGATTTGGGCTTTTTTCCTTACATAAGTATCACTGTACTGCTAAAATGTGCAGGAAACTGATCATAACACTTCTTATTCCAAAGCACATTTTGGAATGCGCACCTCCGAAACGGCCATTGTTTATGGGACAACCTAATAATTTCTTGTTACCTCGTGTGAAAGCTCTTACCGTTTTATCTTGCGCCAAAAAGGCAGCCACACCGCAGAGAAATTGCCAAAGTCTTGCAAAGATGGAGTAAAAGGCAGTAGTATTGTCTGCCCCCAAGTAGAACGTAATGGAGCAACCAGCGATCCCTAAAAATGTTGTGTGCTAGCGTATGTCTGCAAAAATTACTAGGAAGATATGCTCACCGGCTACAAACGTCTTTTCCCAGGACGTTGTTAATCGTTGCACAACAAAAATAGCAGGTATTATGAGATACCACTGCATTTCCACACTAAGAGACCATGTATGCACAAAGAGATCCTCTGCACTCAATAGCTAGAAACACATCAAAAAGCTTAATCAGGTCAATCTGTGAACAGCAAATCTCACCATTTTCCGATAGTACTGCTCATCATTTCCTGATATGAAATTCGAAGTGAGCAATATTGCTCTCCAGGAGCTGCTCATGTTGATTTCACGATAGGACAAGGGTAAGAATAGGATAATCGATGTTGTTATTGAGCATAGCGTCAAGTAGTATGAGGGCAATATACGTTTAATCCTAAATTGGAATCAAAGGCAGCCCTCGCGGGAATTTTCAGCTTTGAAACTTCAGTGTTATCTGAGGCATTCAAGTAAGCTAAATACCAGTGTTTCCATTTCTTGAAAACTCTCAACTCATTGAACCATTGTGCCGAGTTTTGCGGGTTTGGTGAGGACCGATTCAGAAAAGTTGATATCATAGCATTTTCAGCCAGCGCACATAGTAATTCCGCTAATCATCGCATATCAGCTCGCGACCTACATATAAAAGGCTTGGCTGAGGAGCTCGATCAAGTAGGAGAATCGAGTCGGGATCTCCTCTATAAACGGTCTTTGCCCCGTGGAGTGAGGTTGGCGCAGTGAAAAAAGCCAGTTCTTTTTCGTTTTCTCTGCATCAGGCCCATGTTAACAGGCTGGGTTATGGAGGCAATGGTCACATATATATGAGAGGTTCAATGTGGAACGTAATACGGAAGTGATCTCCAGGAAGCCCGCCCACCTCCTGTGGTTAACAAGCAAGGAGGCACGTTCTGTGTCTGCAGAAGACAGGATGGGAGAGGTGCAAAGCCAGAGAGATCGGAGACGGCATCAAACTGTTCCATCACGGACTTTAGACAAGAAAGAACGGAGTGGCAATAGCAGTATGGGGACACCGGGAAGAATATGTCTCGTCACTGGGATCGTGTTAGCGATAAGATAGATCTCATTTGAATCGCTACAGAGGCTGGCTTGTGGACAGAGCATAAAAACACAAATAGGCTATGTACTTAATTGCTCATTTCTCAGACACGTTTTTATTTCTTTTCCATATCTGAGAAATGTGGTTACTGGAAAATATGGAAGCTTGTTTGAAGATCCATTAAAAGAATCTTAAATAGGAACTTCAGGCGACAAAATAGACGCCAGAGACAACTCATAAAGTACTCATCTGTTGTAGTGGTGTTGTATAGAAATGGTATCTTTTCGTTATCTAATCACTCCTCGTCAGGTGATCGGTCGCCAAAAAACCACTTGTATCGTGTGCGCACACTACCGGCGAATATTTTGGTGCAGTAGTCGCGACGTGATATGGTAGGTCGAAAAATACATTTTGAGCGGTTAGATTTGCGAAATTGCACACTGCGCAGTGGTGCGCGTATGTGCTCCGCAGTGTGGCTTTACCGAGGCTGATAAGGTAAGAAGATAAGATATTCTACGATGAGCTCATTGACGTCATTAGAAGAGCTCCTGGAAGTGACTACGTGACGACTGCAGGAGATTTGCGGGGCAGTATAGAAGTGGCTCCGAAAGAGTTCATGGAGGAGGAGGCTCCGGAAAGAAGGTCGGAAGGCGCGGGATCATTGAGCTGCCTGAAGCACATGATCTCGCGATTGCTAGCATTTTCTTCATGAAGAGGTAGCGCCAGAAGATCACGTATTGCGGCGAAGGTCGGCAAAGTTAGAATGACCACATCTTGGTTGGAAGACATTCTCTGAAAACGATCAAGAATGTGAGAACTGTTCTGTACAGATAATCTTGCTTAAGCAAACAAAGGCGAAAGGCTAAAATAGAGCTACGCATCCGGTATTGGAAGTTCGTACGTGAAACACAGGAGACATTGCATGAGAAGATTGTTGCTGCCGGTTTGCTAGTCTGCGGTCCCATAGGCTCTGTTGGGGCTAGCGCAGCAATACAGGGTGACACAAAATTATGGGACGGATTTTTCGTGTATGGTTTCTACGCGCCAATCAAACATCAACAACTTTATTTGTGCATGTTAGGAGACTATACATCGTAACAATTATTTTGCTCGAAATGACCATCACCCGCTTTGATGCACTTCTTTAATCGCTTTGGGAAGTCGTCCACTGCTTTGGCGATGATGACCATGGCAAGTTCATTCCAAGCTTTCGTCAGATTCCTTTTCAGCTCCTCCACTGTCGAGTGGGGCTTCGCACAGGCCATTGACTCCAGTATTCCCCAGATGGAGTAGTCTAACGGGTTCAAATCGAATGAATTTGCTGGCCAGTGGCCAGATCTTTGAGGACTTATGTCCACCGAGATTGAGTCCGGAAAGTTTCTCGCGATCCATTCCTGCATTTCTTCAGACTTATGAGATGGGGCGCCATCCTGTTGGAAAGTGCACACCTCGTCTCCAAAGTGCCGTCGAGCCCAAGGCAAAACCTTATCTTCTAGGATCGCGCGATACTGGGATCCTTGGACCTTGACTCCTTCGGGTACGATGATTAGTGGTGTCTTGCCGGTGTGTGTTATTCCCGCCCAGACCATCACTCGCTTCGGTTTTTGTCTCCTACTTATCATCCTCTCCTCTGGTGGTGGCTTTCCCTTGGACCACACCCAGTCATTGCGAGCATGTTCGACATCGAACTATTTTTTGTCCGAAAACAGGATCATTCGATGCCGTCCAGCTGCAAAACGTTTCCTCAACCTCTTACACCGCTCCAACCGCTTAGCCTTCGCTTGCTCAGTAATCAAGTGAGCCTCCACTTCTTTATAAGCCTTCAGTCTAGCCCCTCTGAGAACCCTCCGTACAGATTCCCTCGAAATCCCAATCGCCTTTGCAATTTTCCGCGTGGAATTCTTTTTAGTTCGAAGGTTTCTTTCGATCCGACTGAAAACTTTTTTCTGGTTACCTGTGTTGTTGGGGCGATCTTCGTTGGCTTCTGTCTCTTGGAAGCGCTTCAGAGCTTTCGAAACGGTCGAATGTGGGATATTCAACAGCCGCGAAATCTCCACTACTCCATTCCCGCTTTCTGCCATGAGGGCAATTGCCGATCTCAGGTCTTTTCTAGATCGCATCTATAAAGTAGACCAACGACTGTAGGAATGTGTCGTCAAAGTCATTCCAACCGGCTCACCTCACGAGAGAAAACCAAATGAACCTCCGTTCCATAACTTTGTTTCACCCCGTACTATACTGTATACATTAGGAAAAGCTAGAGAGGCAAGGAGAGGATACAAGGCAACATGGTTCTGGAGCGAAGACCAGCAGAAGATTGTTAAGCATAAGATGGACCCTTACGAAGGTTGGCAGAAGACCGGGCCGCCTCCGGCACTGGCTGCGCACTTTCCAGAAAGCTTTAGGAGAAGGCTACAGCAGCCAGTGCGACTGCGGTGGACGACCTCTATGATGAAGCAGAAAACTCACACGCTCAAAAGCTCGTCTTCTAGCTGTCGAATGCGCTCCGGAGAGCATCATCAGATGAGACTGGAGTCAAAGCTGGTGGCAACGAAGAAGATGAAGCCTTGAGAGACGAGAGAGCAGTCAAAGAGAGGTAGAGATCCTGTTCTGTGCATCTTCTGGACTAAGGATTTCCACAAAAGGAAAACTCCTGTGGGTTCAGTAACTGGACCGATGCAGCTGCACTGGCTGACCAAGTTTCTCAGTACCATCACAAGGTCCGTGAAAATTCCAGGAGCGTGGAGAGACAGCATCATACTGCCGATCTTCAAAACGAAATGTGCTGTGATGAACTGTGCGAACCATAGAGGTATCAAGCTCATCAAACATACAATGAAGCGAACGCCTTCTGGGTATGCGACTGAGAGATAGGGTGGAAATTGCACCGGATCAGCTTCGAGGGCAATCGACAATTGATGCCATCCTTGTAAGCATACAACTGATGGAAAACTTTCGCGAACAGAAAAAACCATGCCATATCACATTTATAAATTGGAAGAAAGCGTATGATGGTTGTCGCGCGCAGTGCTTTGGGAGGAGATGAAAGAACGAGACATCCCGGTGTGCATGGTGAGGACTGTCCATTTCATGCGTGACGGATCAACAGTATGGCTGCATACTTCTCATGGAATAATATCAAAGTTCGATATAACAGTAAGGATGCACCAAGGATCAGCAGTGAGCCCATTCCTCCTTAACGGTGGCAAACAGCTCCTGGAACGCTTCCATACACACTGCTCCATGCGGATGATGGCGCAGATTCGAGAGCGGAACTCCAGCTTAAAGGCAGGGGTCCACTTCATTCTCGTGGTTCAGCTTATGGCAGATTCTGCATCTCCTCGACATGCTGATTCTGGCGGTATACATGAATTGTCTCAAAACGGTCTTTAACCCCGTCTTCCTGTAAGGGGTCTGTAACAGTTTCCCCACTCGAGTTGACGTGTGAAGCCGTTGATGTTATCGGTTGGACACGCCACGACTCGTTGGCCAACGCTGCAGCCGTGGCGGGCAGCCAGCACAGCGATCAAAATTTGGAGCGATCCGCGTCCGGGCTCCAAAAATGTAGTCAGTTCGATCCTTTCAAAAATGAGGCCTTCGTCGCTTTTGAGCCTATTGATCCACATTAGTGGGATCAACATGCCGAGAAGGTCTAAGATATGCTGATACCTCCAACAGGCGGAATGAGGTGGACCCCTGCCTTTAAGATGCAGAATTAGCAATCAGCACTTGTGCACTGCACTGTTGTGAGGCTAGCAATGATATACGGCGGTGAATGTTGGCTGGTTTGAAGTTGAATCTGAAGAAAACCAAAGCCATGGGAGGCATACACCGTCGCTGTAGAAGCAAAGGGTACTGCTCTCGCACAGGCCGAGGAATTCCAGCATTTGAAAAGCGTCTTCAGTGCTGACAGAACGGTGGATGCGGCGGTTAGGGGACGTATTTCCTGCGATGGTTGAAATGGAGGAATCAACGAAAATTCTCGCGATCGAAGGTGCTTGAGGGTGTTGAAGGGGAGGATCTACCGCACTGTTGTGAGGCTGGCAATGATTTAAGGCGATGAATGTTGGTTGGTGTCAATGACGAGCTAAAGATTGTTGAACAAGATTGTTGAGCTGGGCATGCCTAAATGGGCATGTAAACTCACGCGACATGATAAGGTGCGAAACAAGGATATAAGAACATAGCTATAGACGGCGCCGATATAGCTAAAACTGCGTGCACAGCGGTTGCGATGGTTTGACCATTTCATGAGAAATTGACCGCTGCTCTGTACCCGGCAGACGATGAAAATTGCCGGCGAACGTCCCAGAGGCGCACCGAAAAACGATGGTAGGAAGCTGTATGCAAGGATATGAAAAAGGTTGGAGTCTCCGAAGGAATACGCTCAGGATCGCGATCTGCAATGCATGAGAACCAGAACGGTTGGCCCCTATGAATGCGCGGAACAGATGCTAAGGAGAAAAAAAAAAGATCGCACTTCAGCTTATACGGAACTAGACGGCATACCCGGCTTCGCTCGGGTGTTTTACTACCCCCGGCTATTCCACACTGTGAAACAAATATTTTCGTGAAAAGTGAGCTAACAAATCTAAGCAACAGACCCTTCATACCATTCGCAAAAAGTTGGTGAAGTGACTGACACGCGAATTTTTTTGCCATGCGGGATCGTTTGGTCAGTACCTCAAACTTGGGTAATTAAACCTTTTATTATCATTTTCTTAACAAAGGAAAGATGAGAAACTTGATCAATATGAAGGAATAACGCGATATTAAAGTGATTTACATTAATAAATCAAATGAAAGAAAAAACCAACCACGCGCCTCCAGCGACGGGGGATGCTTTATACGCGAAGAATGGTATTTGTGACGCGCATTCCCTCGCCGCTATCAGCGAATCTCCCATGAGATAACATTACAACATACAGATGTAATGACATAACATAATGATTACTCAATATTTCAACTAAATCAACTAATCTACTTAGTCGTTCGACGACACTCCCCCCGGGAGTGACTCATTCCTCGGAGCATGCGTTGTTGTCCTTATCGCCGTCGGAACTTTCTCTCTGCAGCTCTGCCAGCTCTTGCTTCGCCGCACTAATTCTCCTCAACGCAATATGCTTCTTGTCAGGAATGTTGCAAAGCGACCGATGATGTCCGTGGTCGTTTGGAATAAGGTCGTCGAACGCGGTGCCTTTTACTCTACTGCAATACCAGCACTGTCGATGCTTGTGCTTGCAAGTGGACGAACTCGGGCAGTCTTCGAGACAATAAACGCAAAGCAAACGTCCACGAATTATGTCGAAACGCGTATCTCCATTCTGTATTTGGGGACAAGAGTCCGAGAAGTGTTCGCCGCTAATACCACAAAACGCGCACTTGATGTCGGGCTCAATTTCACGCGAGAATGCTTCCCGTTTGCGAAATGGGAAGGACTCGATGTCACGTTCCATCTGGCGTATTGCGGTCATCAGTTCGTTGACGCGATCTGATTCATTTTGCTCCACGCGAACTTTCCTCGTCTCGTCTGGCTCTACGCGAACTTTCTTCGACTTCACCTGTGCCTCGCTTTCATCATCGCTCGATGGTTCGGAAGCGAGTGCCGGTAGTTCGGGTCCGCTCACTTCTTGGACCATTCTCGCCCAATAGTCTTGATCTTCTACTTGCTCGACTTGAACTATCTGGTCCGAAAGACTTCTTTTAACCTTTTCTGACGTCACATTGACTTGTACATCGTTGTTTCCTCGTACTTCGCGAACACCAAGCTCTTCCATGGCCGCGAGTTTTTCTTTCAATCGTTCCATTTCAACCGTTTGCTCGTCCAGCTTTGCCTGGAGCATCTCGAACTCGGAACTCGTAAGGCCTTTGGATGTACTCGTGATGACTTCTATCTCTTTCCTGAACAATTCAGTGACCTGTTCACTCGTCAAGATACTCGGAGCCTGGTAAATTGAACGTTCTGCCATCTCGAGATAGTGTTCTAGATCCTTGATGTCTGCGTCTAAGCGGACTCGTTGGTAATTCATCTGCTCGAGGAGCCGTTCTCCTCGGACGTCGAACTCATGCTCTTCACTCATCCAATCGTCTCGATCAAAACGCGAACTCTTTGCTGCCTGCACGTGTTGCTCGTAGATTAGGTCCGTCAAAACGTATCGGGTTCCCAGATTGAGCATCTTTTCTCTGGTAACGTACGCGGTCCGTATGCAACGACTAATAAGCAGCATCTGCTCTGCTGCTCCCGCTAAGAAAAACGCCTTGTCGCTTTTCATGTGCTCCCACTGTATCCTCAAAGTAGACGCGACGCTGATCTGCTGGTGGACACCTTGGAGCAGAGTCTCGAGGTCTTCTTGCAGTTGAGCACCCGTTAGTTTCCGATTCTTCAAATCTTTGATTAGACGCGATAAGTTGCTGGTATCACCGTTCAACTCGTCGAGGCTCATCCTGAAATAAAAATGATCAAAATGATGGTGATGATAGTGAGGCTCTATTTCTAAACACAGGTAGTAGTGTACGCGTTCGTGCAAGTTGGTGCTACAAGCGAAGAAGTAGTCATACTCGTCTGGCAAGCATGCTGTAGATGAGACGCCTGGACAGGTAGAATGGAACGCGGACGCACAGACGAAAAAACTGCCGGAGTACGCATATAAATACGCGAAACGCGAGAAGTCCAAATCGAATCCCACAAGAAGAAATGCATACGTAGGTGAATCCCACCAACATAAGCAGAATGCAAACTGTAAACAGTAGGGTCTTATATCATTGCATGAATACCTCTGCTACGTGAAATAAATCTGGCCCTTGAGTCTCAAAGAAATAGTTGGTATCTCCATGAAGCCAAGAATTCATGATCGCTTGCGCAGTATGCGTGAATTTTAGAATACCGTTTACTTCGAAAGTTGACGTCACTGTTCCACATGATACTGAGCAAATCATGCTGACACGCGCCTTGTTAAAGCTAAAGCGAAGTGTAGATTCTACTCCTTTCTCGTCGCACTTGATCGTGAAGCTTGTAGCGTCGCATGTTATTTCGGCTTGAGCAGGTTTAGAAGATGTGCACAAAACGCGAGCTTGAGCGCCTTTGACGCAGTTGTAGCATCCATTTAGTACTGCGTTGGTTACAGTACAAATCGCGTCGTCGACCAGTATGTCGGTTTTCAAGTCGTCTTGTATCGAAAGAATAATCTCTGAAGTTGTCATTGTTGGTATAATAGCTTCAACCATTCCTTCCCTGTTTCGTCGAAAAGACACTGAACTCATAACTGCAGGTACTCGATGCTGCAAATTATTGAACCAGGCGGATACGTTGACCACTGCACATTTGCAGTTGGCTTTCGTTTCTGCTGGATAGCATGTACAATCATCTATCAGACTACATTCAAGATTTTCAGCCTGCATCGCATTTTGGCACTACAGTGGTGGGAACGAATGTGGGTCCCACAGAGCCGTACTGTTGCCATCTGTGATGAATGGGTTATTAAGTAGTGGAAATGGCGGTACTGTGATGGAGCTAAGAGTAAATGAGAACGCGTTCCATTTGAGAGGTATATTAGGTCGCATTTGAGCAACATATGATCTCGTTCGACCGTGCAACGCGTCATAATGCGTGAACTCGACTTTTGCTGTTCCACTCCAGCGGTTGCAGTGGAAGATTTCAAATACTTGTTGAGAGGTAGGAACTGCATAGATTCGATAGAAGAGACAGCAGGAGCTCCAGTAAAAGCAGTCGCATCCTGGTCCTCCACAAGACTCCACGCAGTAAGTTGTACCTGGATAGTTGTTCCCCTGTTCAAGTTCGGGAATCAGGCTTGAGCTGTTTATTGCTGTACACTTGAGGCCCACGCATGATCCGGAGTGAGGGCAACGCTTGCTGTGTATTACCTTGTAGACGACATCTCTAGTGAAGAAATCCGTTTCCTGTTCACATGTGAGTATGAGGGTTTTCCAGTTTACTCGGATTTCATGCAGAGATGTAGAATTCCGCATCAACTTGAAACAGGCTTCTTTCTTGCTCTTCTTCGAGTATATCTCGTGCAAATAGAACGCACAATGTGCCGTAAAATGCCACACAAACCACCGAGAATGACGCGGACAGGCTTGCCGATTATTAGAGGCACATAGAGGAAGACGTAACAGCCTGTCAAGACAAAGTAGATTAACACAGCAGTGGCGACTATCGCTCCAACAGGCCAACACTCGGGGTTCAAGATCAGTGTCGTGCAGAAGGTGCAGTCGATGTTGTCGCAGAAAGGTGCTGGTGAGCAGGTAGTCTCGATCGTCTTAATTGAGTTATTCTCCACTAATTTCCACTGTACGTTGTGTTCATGTAGTATTAGCTGAGGTGGAAGCCGTATGGTTTCAATGGTTTCCGGGCTCTTGTAAGTTTTACAAAGTTTCTCGACGCATATCTCATATGGCACTCGATCGGAAGAAGTTAGTTCCACACCACCTGGAATGCATCGTATTTGTCGAGTGATTCCTTGCGAAACTGGGTGAACTTCTACGCGTGTCTTTGAACAAGCACAGCCACCCATCAAAAATGTGGTTGTGATCAATGTTAGTAGAGTTGAGACTTGTACAAGATGTTGGGACGCGAAATTCTGAGCATAGTCGATTTTCTGTCGGGGGCGCAGATTGTATCGTGGAGAACTGCTATCCACCTCTTCTTTGCGTTCTTGTCCGTTGTTTGATTTGGGGGCTCCCCTTTTTGATCTGCGGTGGATTCCTTAGCTTCACTCACTTCGAAATCGTCATCGTCCAGTTCAAGTGGAACTAGTAAATTGAGGGGTCTCCTTATCTTTCGGTGAGTTGGGAGCATGACTACTGCTCCTCTTACAACGCCTTCTTTGTTGGCGACGAGTTCAACGATGTGACCCATTTTCCAGGAATGCCTAGGTTGAAGCGCATCACTGATCAAGACCAACTTTCCTTTCGTGGGGACACTTGCTGATCCTCTCTTCTTGTTAACCACGCGCTCATGCTTCTCACGTAGAGAAGTTAAATAGTGAGACTGCCATGTTTGCCAGAATCTCTCCGTCAATTTGCACGAAGATTGGATAGACTCGACCACTTGTTTCTTGGTGCGCCACGTTAATCGTTCTTCGGGGCTCGCGTACTCGGGATCCTCTCCAGTTTCCAATCCTGTATCGAGTGGAGTTGGTATTTCAAACTCGTTTTGGAGAAAATCTATTGGTCGGAGTACATGTTCTGTTGGGAGCTCCGATTCTACATACAGAAGAGGTCGAGTGTTTAGCATTGCTTCAATCTCGACAATGACAGTCCAGAGTTCCTCTCGCAATGGTATGCTCCTTCCGAAGGTTTTGTGAAGAGCTAATTTCACTGATCGTATCAAGCGTTCGTACACACCACCTTGCCATGGTGCAAAAGGAGTTATGTATTTCCACTCGATTTCTCTCGTACTGACTTCTCTTATTATAGCAAGATCATCTAGGGCATGTTGTCTACACTCGGAAAGAATCGTTTGTCCCAGAGCAAATGTCGGGCTGTTATCACTCGTTATTGATAATGGAGTTCCTCTTCTTGCAAAAAATCTTCGCAGCATATGTAAGAACGCGACTGTCGATGCATCCGAAATGATGTCGAGGTTAATTAATCTTGTCACCAGACACGTTATTATGCATCCGTAGTACTTGTCGTCGTTCCCTTTGTACCCTTTTACTAGCAGAGGTCCAAAGTAGTCCAAGCCAATGTGTGCGAAGGGACGAGAGCGTATCACTCTACGCGAGGGAAGATCGCCTTGCTCCGGATACTTGTATACCAAGTTGTTGAATTTTTGACACGGTACACACCTGCGTATGATCTTCGTGACTTGCGATCGAAGTTTTGGGATCCAATAGGACTGATGAATGATGGCCATAGTATGATTTGTGCTTGGGTGACCTTTGCTATGGGAGTCCTTAATGATTTGTTCGGAGAGCCATGTCTTCTGCAGAACGAACATCGGGTAGTTTGCAGACATATCCAAGTCACTCTTTCCTAATCTCCCAAAACATCGATAAATGCCGTATTCGTCAAGACGCAGATTGAGGCTATGTAGAGATACCAAAATTGGGGGAGAGAGGTTAGCCAGTTGATGTTGTTTGACCAGCATTTTTCCCGCCATAGCTATCTCGATTCCGCTTAGTTGTGTCGTGCTCATATCGTTCTCTCTACAAAATATCTCGGAGAGTGATATGAGAGACTTCCGAGTTTTGTTCACTCGTGTGACGACTACGCGAAGAAAGCGGAGAACGAATGCCACAACTCGTTTTACGTTTTGTAGTTTCTGCATCCTTATGTCGATGAAGATGTCCTTGTTGTTCCTATGATCACTTGCAACCACCTTGTCTACCTTAACGTTGTGTAGTCCGGAAATTTGAATATCAGGGTCCTTGTCAGACGCGTCGCTGATGTCTAGAGGTGTGTAATCCTTGTTCCAAAAGTCCACTGGTTGTGCAAGAAATGGTGGACCTGTCCACCAGAAGTGGCTGCTGAATAACTCTTTGTTCGTTCCTCTAGTGGCACAATCAGCCGGATTTAGTTGCGACGAAATATGACCAACTCGTACCTGATATCCAGTATTCTCCATATGATTCGCTATTTTGTGGATTTCCAAAACGCGGTTTCGTATGAAGGGACCTATGTCTGGACGCGGTTTCGACTTTATCCAGTTTAGTACAATTTCGGAATCTGATAGAACAATCACTTGAGTTACCTTCACTACAGAAGATATTTGTGATACTACAGAGTTGGTGAGGCGCATTGCCAATGTCATTGCGTTGAGTTCCATTTTGGGCATTGTGATACTCGACTTGAGGGATGGAGGTTTCCCTTTCGCCATAAGCAGATGCGTTGCTGATGGCACACTAAGGTATACGCATGAAGCGATTGCTTCGCTACTAGCGTCCGCAAAGATTACCAATGCTGCTTCTGAATATCTGGTGGTGATTTTCCTCGGAAATGACTTCTGAAATCCGTCCATGTTCGAGCGAATAGTTTCCCACTCCATTACGCGATCACTCGATAACTTTGCATCCCAGGCTGTTCGATCTCTCCACAACGATTGCAGAAATATTTTAGCTTTGTGGACAAGAGGTAGCAGCCAACCCATTGGGTCATAAATGGATGCAATTGCACTTGCCACTGTCCGTTTGGTCATACACGGTTGGACAGGTACGACGCACGCGATCTCGAACTGGTCATTGTTGGTGTTCCATTTGATACCCAGGACTTTCGGGGTCTTTTCTGTAGACTTATCTCGGCTGTCTAGGGCATCCATAACTTTCTTCCCATTCGAGACAAACTCGCGCAGGTTCATCTGCAGATCGTTGAACATCGTTTTCGTTCTCCTATAGATGCGTACTGCTTCATCCGTTGTGTCTGTTGTCAATAGCAGGTTGTCTACGTAGAGGTTCTCTTTGATCTCGGTTACAAATTTGATGTCGCTCCTATACTGATCTAAGTGGAAGTGGGTTGTGGCAGCTAGGAGGAATGGGGATGATAAAAGTCCGAATGTGACGCGCGTGAATCGAAAAATTACCAGATTATCTTTGTTCGGTGGGTGATGGTGATTCCGTAACCACAAACATCGCGTAGCATCTCTGTCTAACTCGTGTAGCCTCACTTGCAGAAATGCTTTTTCTACATTAGAAATAAGAGCAACGCTACCAATCCGAAAACGTAGGAGCAGTCCATATAGTTTTGGAAGAATCATCGGTCCCCTGTGGAGAGCCTCATTTAAAGAAGGGGAATTTTTATAGTGTGCTGACGCATCAAAAACGATGCGCAGCTTCGTTGTTGTTTTATTCGGAGTCAAGACGGCTTGGTGTGGAATGTAGTGGATTCTTGGTCCCACTGGTGACTTGTCCTCATCCACTTCTTCAATGATGTTTTGTCGTAGCTGCTCTTGGAAAACTCCGTTGTATTGTTCTAGAAGTAGAGGGTCCTTTTGGAGTGAGTTCCATACACTCATCAGCCTTCTGAGAGCGATCGCCTTGTTGTCTGGAAGTTGGACCGTATCGTGTTTCCATGGCAGGCGTACGTAGTAGCCGTCTCCTCGCTTTTCAACAGTTTTGAAGAAATTTTCCAATACTTGTTGATCTATTGATGACTGGACTTCTCTTTCCGATTTCGCAAATTCTTCTGTTCCGTCAAGTTCTAGCGACCAATATTTTTCCCAAAGCTCTTGCTCTTCTGATTTATCAGTAGCATGACTTAGAGAAACCGTATTCACTTGACCTTCAAGAGACCACATTTGATCCCATTGATGGAATTCCTCCGAATCGTCGATTACCTGAGTGACTTGACGCGGTTCGTTTATTTGCCCTGTTAATAGATGCCCAAGTCGAGTTGGTAGAATGTGAAGACCCGAAGGAAGTCTTATATGGGGCTGGTCTTCCCTGATCAAAGGCCACAATTGGTCGCAGCCCAACAGTATCAACGGTTTTGTTGTCGTCTGTTGCCTTGTCAACTTTACTGGCAATCCTCGTGACTCAATGAACTCGATGTCTTCTCTGAGTACTGGAGAAGTAGTGAATGATTTCGTGAGAGTATCGTGAGTCAAGAGGTGCAAAGTGTATGGGTTTCCGTCGTCATCCCAAATTTCTAGCGGTACCTTACGGCTAATGTTTTCCTGTACTCGTTCGGAACCGAAAAAACGGAGGCGTAGCTTCCTCTTTTCTAATGTTGGTAGGTGAAGTTCCTTCGCTAACGTGTTGTCGATAAATGAAAGCTCCGCTCCGGTATCGAATAACAAAGGTACCTTCCTGAGCGTCCTCGTCTTTGGATCCAGTAGCGTTATTTCTCCAGTTGGTAGAAATGCTTTATGTCCCTTACTTTCTCGGGCTGATTGTAGTCCGCAGATCGTCATCTCTTGGTCTTTGGTTCCTTCTTCACTCAGATGATTCACCTTCGACTTGAATGTTTTCTTCGTCATAGTTTTTGGTTCCACACTTTCTCTTGGCTTAGTCGGTGACGTAGCCGATTGCTTCGTTTCCGATGGGGACGTAGGTTTCTCGAATTTCCTGCCCTTGAAGCAACAGGAAGTGTGATGCGGTCCTTGGCAGTTGAAGCATAGGCGTTTTTTGCACTCGGATGTACTATGCTTCGACGACGCGCAGATGAAGCAGAGTTTGTTTTCCCGCAGGTATTTCGCGCGTTCCTGCGGAGTGGTGTATTTTGTACACGCGCCTGATTTGTGCTCACCACCGCAGTACATACAACTAGTAGTGGTAAAGGTTCTTGGTTGCTCTTTAGGTTTCTTCTCGAAACGCGAAGGAGTCTGAGATTGTGCTGGAATCTTCTTAATGTAGAACGCTATTTTCTCCTCGTTGGAAATAATCTCTTCTAGAAATTTGAGCAAGGTTTCATACAGAATGATTCCCCAGCACGGATGGATTGTTTCTTCTCTAGTACTTTTCTTTGGATTCCGTCTGGAAACTTCGACAAAACTTGCCTAAAGGCAGGGGGCCACCTCGTTCTGCCTGTTGGATTTACCATTAATCCTAGACCTTCTCATCATGTAGATCCCTGGGATGTTTATGAACAGGCACAGAAGCGACGAAATACCCATTTTTGAAAGGCACGAACTGTGTAAAAATTTGGAGCCCGGAGGCGGATCGCTCCAAGCTGTGCTGGCTGCCTGCCACGGCTGCCGCGTTGGTCAACGAGTCTTGGCGTGTCCAATCGATAAGATCAACGGCTTCACATGTCAACTCGGGTTGGCAAACTGTTACAGACCCCGTCCTGGAAGACGGGTTTATAGACCATTCTGAGACAATATATGTATACCGTTGGAACCATCGCGTCGAGTAGATGCAGAATCTGCTTTTACCTGAATTACGAAGATGAGGTGGACCCCTGCCTTTAAGAAGCCATTGGCTATCTACTTGTTCGCCTTTTTCCTTTAGTTGAGCTACTATTATTTGTAGTTGCTCGAGGATAACGCGTTGATCCCTCATGGAAGATGAACGCGACGAAATATTGTCTAGTTTGTCGATGAGACGATTGATAAGTTCCTCAGCGTTCCCGTATTTAGCTTTCAAGAACTCTAGCGCCTTTACATAGTTCTCCGGTGTTACTTGAAACTTTTTGACAGCGTTGAGCGCCTCTCCTTTTAACGCGTTAAGCAGGTAATTGAATTTGAAGAGGTCGGGTAGAGGTTGCGAGTGGACGTTTGCATCATAAAGAGTCCAAAAATTATCCCATTCCCAAATGTTGCCATTAAACAAGGGAATAGGTAACGTAGGTAGTTCTAATTTCTTAGTCCCTGGTATCGATTCTGAGTCGATAGCGATTCGCGTTGTTTTCTTCGCGGCATGGCAAGATGCAAAAGCGCGTACGCGAGCTTCTAACAGCACTGTGTAGTCAAAGGCCGAAAAAAGCGTGTTTTCCAAGGAATATTCGTCGAAATCAGCGGTCTCTTTCTGAGAAGGAGCACTCATATTGTCCAAAGTTGACGCGTATTCTTGCAGTAATTGCTCAATTTTAGACGTGCAAGTTTCGATAGCTCCTATTCCTTCCCCTAATCTCCTACGGCAATCTATTATGTAGGCCGGCGGGGATTCGTCATCGGAAACCTTCAATGTTTTGAGTTTCTCACTTTTGAAACGCGAAAGAACAGTCTCTAGCTTGTTGCAATACTGAGTCAGCAAGCGCTTGAGAGATGAGAGTTGCGCAGACATTATGGTGAAGCTGTCCTCTGTGATTCCTCAATGAATGCAGGAGAGAGAGTGCGTACGAATTCACCAAAATGCGTCAAAGAGAATACGCTGAATTTCGAGTTGTCTATGGTTCCAAATTGCGCGATCCAAATGAGTGAAGAAAACGCGAATTTGGGTTTGATTGAATCCAATAGTGGGAACTGATGAGTGATGAACGAGTGACAATGAATACTGACAAATAGTCACCAATAAACAATAAGCTGCATGCAAATCTGCTAACTAGCAACTTTTTCTTCACTCAACCGACCTGTATTGGTTTCTCACGCGACTTCCCATTGAATGGCCGATGCCCCAGTTGAAATGACTGACACGCGAATTTTTCTGCCACGCGGGATCGTTTGGTCAGTACCTCGAACTTGGGTAATTAAACCTTTTATTATCATTTTCTTAACAAAGGAAAGATGAGAAACTTGATCAATATATACAAAAAGGAATAACGCGATATTAAAGTGATTTACATCAATAAATCAAATGAAAGAAAAAACCAACCACGCGCCTCCAGCGACGGGGGATGCTTTATATGCGAAGAATGGTATTTGTGACGCGCATTCCCTCGCCGCTATCAGCGAATCTCCCATGAGATAACATTACAACATACAGATGTAATGACATAACATAATGATTACTCAATATTTCAAATAAATCAACTAATCTACTTAGTCGTTCGACGACAGTTGGTAAAGTTATTTGGGCAATAACTTCATGGAAAGTGTTTGTCATGTTAGTGTTCTGGGTGTTCAGGAATTCCAGCAGGCCTGTTCCTACCCATCCCTGTGCAAAACCGGAAAATTCAATAAATCAATATTCTCGTGCAGTGTGACCCTCACATCCGTGGTCGACCTATTGAAAAACCACAAAAGCCTTCACCAACCTCCGGCCAAGAAGTGCGAAAAATCAATAAAATCGATAAATCAATGGACAGGCAATTGCAAACGCTTGTCATATTTGTGTTCAGCGTATTGGAGAACCCAGTGGACATGACCTCACCGACCCCTGCAGAAAAAGTATGGGAAATCAATAGAATCAATGAATCAATAATTTCGTTCAAAGTATAATAGTTGCCATAACCGTGCTCAGCGTGTCGAAAAACCCTGGCAGACATGTCCCATCCTAAAGGCAGTGTCCAGCCAAAACCTCTGAGCTTGAGTGCTCATTAGATTATGATAGCGGGTCGACTCCATAGGCGACTGCTAAAGTTTCAGCGAAAAAGTCGCAGAAATAAGCGAGATACCCGCCCTAGGCCCAGTACCCAAACCGCCCACGCGGCGTCTGCAATTTCGCGCGTGGAATTGGTGTAATGTGGAGCTTCTTTGGGAATTATCAAACTGATTGTGACAGCGTTTCTCTACTGTGATTTATTCATTTCTGGGAGATATCTCTATCATATGCGTCGCAAGTTTGCGCATGTGTTCTAAACATTCAGGTACTCTTGCTCAACACTCCAGTACTGGTATTCATGAACGCACGGGAACGGGAAGGGCGTGACGGGTACCCGCTGCAGCTGGTTCCCGGCGGGAACCTTCCTAGTCACCCGTACGTGTAAGATTTGTATTCATGAACGACCAGGAGGCGGGAAGAAGGGAAGCATCGAATAAATTCGTAAACGCGACCGAATTTTCAGGATGTAGAGCGCGAAATGAAAGTTTTGGAACATATTCCGTGAAGAATTTATACGCAAAACGTTGTCTTTCCTCATTTTCCTTCCTAGAAGCGGGTCTCCGTGTGGGTCTCATACTATTATAGTGAAACATGAGGAATCTCTACATCGCGGATTGGCGCTGCATATTCCACATCAGAGGCCTCGAAATTTTTCCGCCGAAACTTTGTGTAGAGGGGTTATTTGAGGTGCTGAACACTAATATCGTATCCATTTTGTATCGTAACCTCATTTTTGCAGGACCACGATGGGTATGTGATAGTCAATTTATGAAAAAAAAATTTTAGAGAGAAAACGAAGGTGGCATGCACAATAATGCGGATGATCGTGGTCAGCACACAACCTCTCTGTGCGAAATTTGAGAGGATTCCACGCGGTGCTGTATCTACAGTAACCCTGCCCTAACCCTACAAAAAATGTGATTACAAAATGTGCACAAAATGGATACGTTATTCGTGTTCAGCACCTCAAATACGCTCCAGTAAGTACGGAGCGAAGACAGCATTCAATTAACTAAGTGGGAAGCAGCACAAAACTCTTATGAATCTTAAGAACGCATTACCATATCAAGATTCGTCAGTGAAACGCAGCAATATTGAAAAATTTCGCAGAAATCCATCGACGGGTAAAACTTCCCGAGGTCTAGATGGTCGGGTAAGTGGGAACCTTCCCGTCCACCCGCCGGGTAGGCGGGGAAGATACCGGCCGGTTTCATGAATACAAATTTTTTACCCGCGAATCTCGTCCACCTGGCGGGTAGGCTAAAACCTTCCCGCCGACGTTCATGAATACCGCTACAGTTCTTCGTTTCAGATGATCCTCGATCTACGGTTTACGGGTCTATACTTGGGGAAGTGTTTCACAATCTCATTACGGAGGTGGTTATTCACGCACTGCAGATGGGGCAGCGAAATATTTAGATAATCTCGACATTCACATCAATTAGTTACAGAAAAGAAAGGGCTAAAAAGAAAAACTTATTTTGTTAGAAAGAGAGTTTCTGCACTGCGAACATACATTGCCGACAACAGCAATAATCGGAATATACCTCTCCTTGTTAAATCTGCTCAAGAAGTGATATAGCAGTGATACGGACCCTTGAAGGAAAACAAACTGACTTATTGAAGCTAAAACTGAGGCAGCGAACGGGCGCTATCGATCGATTAAAATTTTCTCTGCGCCCTCTCTGACGAGAGAGAGGGCCGTCGAACATCTCGTCCGAATCAGTTAAGAGGGGTCTCAGAAAAGGGCTTTTCCGAGGGTTTTTGGATCTGTAAGTTTTGTATCTGGAATTAGGGAGCCAAACTGGCCTAGGAACCACAGAAACCGAATACTCGAAGATTTTGCCTGGACACTGCCTTGAAGCAAAAATGATGAGAAATCAATAAAATCGATAAATCAAAATCTTCGCTCAAAGTAGTCGTCATATTCTTGTTCACCATATTGGAGAACCCCAGTAGACAGGTCCCCGCTACCCATTGAACAAAAATATTTAAAAATCAATAAAATCGATATAATCTGTCGTGACTCTCGCACGACTTCCATTCGAGGACTCCTTCGACCGACGTCACCATCCCGGTCTGAATCCGCCTGCGATGTGAACCGACACCGGTTCAAATACACTCGCCTTGCGCAAGCGCGCCATTTCCATCGGCGCTCCCACGGGATACGGTACTTTCTTAAGACAGCGCGTGCCCTCGAGTACCGTTCCCACGCGGCAGCACTATAAAAGGCGCCCTCGCGCTCTCATGGGTTCATTCGCTTTCGACCACTCGCTCAGTCGACTCCGCTCAGCCGCAATGGCCCATGGTTCCACCGAAGATGCTGGTCGCCGTCTTGCCGTTCGAAGATGATGATGGATTCCACGATCGCCAAGTCAATGCTCCAGAAGATCATGTCGAGCCGCTGTCACGATCCCGCCAGGCGCTACGCGTGTCCAACAGGCCGGTTATAACTTGACCCAATTCCATTTTATGGTTTAGTTCTATTATTGTATTAATGTGATATTCTGATGGGGAATATGAAGGTAGCTATTTATCTGGTGCAATGGAATGAAGGAGTGTAATGTGAAGATCATCAGTATCTGGTAATATCCGGTTGAAGGGCACTGGTTATGTGATAGGCTCTAGGTTCAGCTCGGTCAAGGTTCCAGGCAGTCTACGCTAAGTTCGCTAAGCTTACGTTCGCGCCCGCTTGCCGCTCGCTTAGGGTAGTAGGCCTCTTACACTTTGCCCGCTGGCTTGCGAGCCCACTGTTTCTGTGCGCTGCGGTACTACCCTCATGTAGCCTTGTGGGTTCAGATAAAACCCTCCTTTGCCGTGTATGGCTTGGGTGCTACCACCCCCACGCCCAGGTCGGGCACGACATAATTGATGAGCCAATTGATATTCTGGGTCGATTAATAGCTATAACCTCCGCCGGCCCCTGAAGGACTTGCATGCAAAACTTGGTCCAGATCGGTTCAACCCTCGCGATTTCTACTCCGAACATACAAACATACAAACAAACAACCACAAAACTTTCGCTTTTATATATACAGATGATAGGTGAACTATCACTTGAACTCGTCCAACTTAAGGTGAGCTGACTTTCCATGGTCTGGAATAGTCAGCTCAACACTAGTCTCCTCGCATTTTACTGCCGACTGAACCGAATTCAGCTTCAGCTGTCTTTTTGGCTAAATCGGAAATTCGCATTGTTTTGTAGTGAACAACAGGAAAAAGTTTCTTTGAAAAGTGAAGAAGATTAGGTACATAAGACCCTAAGAAAAGACTCAAGGGAGTAAGTAGGTCTTCATACCAAAGCCGGAAGACACCGCAACTTTTTCCCTTAACTTCAATATCGTAACAGAGGTAATTTGATGTCACTCCTTTTCAAACAGTAGGATAGGCTCTACCTTTTGTAGTAGAATAATCCTATAGATGGGACATCAAGATGATCGTCCTTTCGCAGAATCATAGCTACAAGAAATCCGGAGATGACGAAGAACCTAAAAGTATGTCTTTATCAACTCGAAAAATCACCTGTTTACCCATGGCTTTTTTGAACGAGCGGACTATAGCAATCACATACTTAAAACAAAACCTACGCATCTACTCCAATGTATCCGTTCGGGAAATGAGATGGAAAAAAGTGGAATAGTACTACAACTGTGATAGCCCATCCTCGTATGCCTTGTATATCTTTCCTTTTCTGAGACACTTCGGGGTGATTTGTTTTGCAGGAACACATGCAGAAAGCTGTTCGAAGAAGTAATCCTCATAGCAGATATTTATCTTATTTTCGATGAAAGAACAAAACATCGTACAATATTATCGACATTCGCTTGGAAACGAAAAATATGCAAAGCCGTGTCTTTTGAATTTCAACGAAATGGTAGAAAAAGACTGAGGTAAGGATGTAGGAAAAGGGAAGAAACATTGCTCAAATCTGAACCTCCAAAACAAAAAACAACCAATGAACATGAATATGTAGATCTGATTGCACAAAAGTGTACACTGTCCAAGTGGTACACTGCATTTCTTTTTCGCCATTGAATGGAGCAGGATGAAAACATCACAGTAGTGTCATGGTCATGGTTGAGTAACACAGCAGCAATAGCGAAAGAAGAACGCAAAGCAATTCCTATAAACTTATAATCGTATGTTCGCCGGTCTTCAAAACGATATAGTTGACGTAGATCCGATCGTGGTTGAATTAATCTAGACGTCATCTTATCTACACATGTTCGACTTCCCTTTATATGAAACGATTGCCGAAGCTGAGGACTTAGAAATGACCCGACGCAAAGGGTCGATGAAGTTAGATAATGACAAAGGCGGTGAAACTGTATGAATTCGAATACGTACGATGCACTAGAGAAACGACCCCATGGTATTACTAATGCCCTCGTGAAAGGTATTCTCGCCTGGCTATCAGGGACTGGTGGGTTCTTGCGAGCTCGGAACGTAGAGAAGGGCTCGGAAAGTGCTCCACAAGCTGGTCAGCAGTCTGAACATGGCAAAGGGGTACGGAAAGAGCAGGCTTAATCGGACCCAATGCGAGATGAGCAGGACATTACGGGGAATAAGCTAGCCATGTTCATTCACTTGAAGAAAATTGAAGATAGGTATTGTAGATGGATTTTGCAGAAGCTGACCAGAGAACACTAAAGTCGACATTGCAAGACTGCAGATAGCAGAAATGTGTATGTATAGGAGAATCCAGCAATCCAGACTCGCTAACACCAGGGATGAGCGCATTGTCCGTATCCGGTTATCCGTTTTGCCGTTATCCATAAGCTTTGGCCTATCCGTTATCCGCACCGTTATCCGGGTCGTGAAAAATCTCGTATCCGCTCATCCCTGGCTAACACGCACCACACCATCTACGTCCCCGCTCTGTACATCTGCACATTCCATTACTACCGCCGTGGTCCTGTGCCAATTCTGCAGTGTCGACCGGCAAGCGGGTCCAGAACATTAGAGTTCAATAAGGGTACCAGCACATACATACAGCATAGGCCAGAAAGGATATGATCAGTGGCACTGGTGGAAGCGGAACCTTTTAAAAGCACAATCACTGGATTGAGCTGTTCAGATGATATTTGAGGTTATGATGAATGTTGAAGCACTCTTTTGTTTCACCGCATAATATTGACGTAACCTGCTTTCAAACAAAACTATCGTGCTTGAAGACCAAATTCAGCGCCTTCATCAACATGTTGGTTCGCTACGATTGCACCGCCTCATTCCCTTTCAAGAAGATGTTCTTTCAAATCCTATCATAAACGAGTAATCTGCTGAAAAGCCATGTTCTATATTTCTTCTCCTTACATAAGAATTTGAGTTGCCAACTAGTCCCAAAAAAGTGAAAAAGAATTTTCAATTCTCTCAAAGAAAAAAACTACTGTTACTGGAGGAGATTTCTATGATGTCAGCTACTTACCAACAACTTATCTGATATTTAAAACTGTGAGCTGATAACATACTCTAATACGACGGAACAGGTTTTTTGGTAAATTCGACCAAAAAGTTTTATCCTTCTATGTCGGTATAGAAGAATATGCAGTAATAACATTCTGGTAAGAACAATAATCAGATCTGTGCCAAGTTTCTCAATTGTAGTAGATACATTTGAGATACTCGATGAATTTCGCGGATAATGAAAGCACTTCACTTTATTTCAAGGTTTACTTTATTACAATAATTAAATTCCCTTAGATTCCAATTCGTTTGCGAGTCTGGTGTACAATGCCTGGATGCGTTCCTTTCCGAAGCGGTTGAAATGAACTAAGTCGTCGAAGTACATGATGTTCGTCTTTGGGTTGTATCCGAGGAATTGACCGTCGTCATCAACCAAGAAGGGTAGGTAGTCGATAATTTCGCATTTTTTGCACCTACAAGCAGAGACGATTCCCGTAAAACAACATCCAGAGAATTGGCAATTACTCAGACATACAGGCGTTTGGGACGCTGGTGAACCAGCTCACTTTCAGCCAAAGCCGACAGCCACGTAGTAACCGAGGTGTATATAAGCCAGCAGACGGCTGTGTAAGCTTAGCCTCGTCTCTACTGTGGTGGAGACGAGACGAGCCCTACAGGACTTGTCTGGCCAACTGAGATACGCTTGAAATTCTGGTTTAGTGTAACGAATGATCAGACGAGTTGCGTGGATGCGGTCGCGTTCCAACGTGGCGCGGACGGGAATATCCGCCTGCCCGCAAACATCCGGCTTGCCGAGCGCGGCACATTTTTTCATTTTTTTGGCGGATCATTTTTTTAGTATATCTGCACTCATCGGATGGAATGAAGGATGACCTGTCTTAATACCACCCGAATCTCGGCAGGCCAAACCGGGAAATACGCGCAAGTAGCGATGGAATGGGCACACCAACCCCGCCTCTTTTGCGTTCTCCACGCAGGTGTCATGCAGAGAGAAACGGTGTGTGACGGCGCTCCAAACGCCCGAATGTCTGAGTATATCTGGAAATGGATCGTAGTCACCGTTTTCCTACTTCCGTTATACGCGCACGGGCGAAGACCTCTTCGTTCTTGATGAGACCGTTCTGAAATGCGGCAAAAACTTGAAACCATCTAAATGAATGAAGGAAAATAGCAGTATAGTAACAAATCACCTTGATATCCCTCAGAAGCCTTTTGTTACTGGTGAATTTCAGACCTCTTGAAGAGCAACGTTGAAAGCACGTCGGTAGAGCTTGTAGCAGATACACCTTCACGTTAGATTGCCTTACGTCATTTATTTATTTATTCATTTATTTATTTATTAGTATATATGTGCAAAGAGGCGGGTCATTTCAAAAGTTAATGTGGTGCAGAAACCCTAAATATTAAAAAATCCAACAAGTTTGCACCTAGGAAGGCTGCCAAAACATCCTGTCTTACATAAGGACGCAAAAAAATATATCGTGAAAAAACCCTTGGCGATTGCGCGTAGATGGTACAGGATGGTGAAAAACTATTAGGTTGGTGCAAAAATAATGTGCGTTTTCATGCCTTTTATTCCGAACCTCATAACTCCTTTCGAAATCGATCTTTTTCAATAGGCTTAGAACTATTGTAGTCCGCAAATCTTTAGCAATAAGATAAGACTACCGTGCATTTCTGACAGGACCTTCTAGAATCGGCAAACTTCCGGAGAGCAGTTTTGGTATCACTTCAGTCTTCGAGGAAATTCTCCCGGAAGAACTCGTCCTGGTTCTCGGGAAAGCGGTAGTCGGTGAGCGAGAAGCTTGATGATTATGATGTAGGAGTTCGAGCTTTCTAGCTCAGTTGCTCGAACCTGTGAAGTATCTGTCGTGCAGGGTATGCCTGGACGGTACCCTGTGGGAGTGAAGAATCCATTTTGATGAGCAACGCTGGGGTCACACCGTGAAGTTTCTAATTTAATTCGTTTACGTCTTGAAACCACTTACCAAATTAGGAAGAAAGAATGAGCTGCAGTGAGCAATTTTTGCAGCAGGTCACCACAAAGTTGCCGTGACCTCATTTTGGTGTTGCTTCGGTTTCTGGGAGTGTTTCGGTGCATCTCCCTCGTCCAACTTTTGAGCAAGACACCTCATTTTGTCGAAGAGGGTATATACTTCATAAATAATTACTAAGCGACCGACTATTTGGTCGCAATTCTTTCATACAAAGGCGCGAAGCAGACCTCCCAATGAGGATCAATGTGGTATTCGTTCAGTATGCGCGACATCAACTCGTCGAGCTTTTTCATCCTCCCATTTCTACTGAAGGGAGGGATGGTCTGACAACAGTCACCGGCAATGTTCCGCGAAACCAAATATGTTGTTTTGGATGGGTGCTGTTTGATAATTGTCATCAGTTGTGGGTCGCAAACCCCGGGAAGACCTGTGCGACATTCCTTACTTTCGAAGCAAGGCACACCAGGCCGAAAAATCCAGGAGCAGCTCGGCGGAATGCATTCGCTCACACTCCCTTCGCCGAAACTATGGTGGTATTCTGAGCGATTCCTGCTGCGATGCCATCGAGTATCAGCTCGCTGAAGTGAGTTTGGCAAAAAACTTGTTTTGGCTCCTTTCGTTCAACAGCTACAAATTCACCAAAAACATGAATTTCGCTCAAAATGGATGAGATATTTGAAAAGGCCATGAAATTTGCTACAAAACCATGGGCAGCTTCTCATACCGATGATAAGAAACACCGGAAGTTCTCTGCACCGAAAATGAAGCAGCGAAAAACGCGCATTATTTTTGCACCAACCTAATATTAAAATTCAAAAACGACTTCGTTCTATGGAGACGTTTGTCATCGGTAACACTGAAGACAACATCATTCTTGAAGTTCGTCAACGATTTCGCCATTTATATAATTTAAAAAAAAGCATTTAAGCAAGAAAAAAAAAGTAACATTGTTCTCGAGTATTGCGGCTCCATATTGACTTGCGAGACTGAATATCGCAAGGTCATTTTTGTTCATACGTGCCGCCAGTCCTGTTCCCACTTGGATGCCGAAAAAAAAGTCACACTATGAAGACTACCCAACTGTGCTCTACCTTCAAGTTTCAGCTCTCCAGCATCAACAGAAAAGATTCAGTACAGGAATTACGGAAATGATGTTTAGTTGATAAAATGGCCTTTTATTACTTTTTTCATTGACTAGATCGAAGCAGGAAGGATGACAACTGTGGGCAAAGCAACCACAGTGCCTGAGAGCGCAAATCTCCCACTAATCAAAACTGAGAAAAGATTGGCACCTCAATGGGCTAGATCTCCTGCTATTTAGGTCCATCTACAAGCATTCCTCTAAGTGAGCCAGAATTTGAGGTGGACGCCTTTGCACGTTCGTACTGCTCGTCCTGCCCAGTCCTGCAGCTTGATAAAGTGTCCTTTCGTGCACTACTTTCGATTATCTCGAGCCCACTACAAGCACACGTTATTTGAAATCGGACAAAAATTTTAACCTCGGAGGGGTTCGAATCCATGACTATGTAGATGACCAGGGCTGTGCGTTACTAACGTAACGAATTAACGCATTAACGCGTAACGACCATTTTTGGCCTAACGTAACGAATTAACGAATTAACGAAAAACCCCAAAAATCCGTTAGAATCGGTTTCGTTAGAAAGCCAAATAGTATCTGAAATGCGTACTTTTCTTGCATTACACAACTTTCTCATGATATACAGCAGATGATAGGCATAGCTCCGGCGATTGTGTAAAATAATTTGCAGTAAGGCACCCGACATTGTCGAGGATAGATATACGTATAAGAACTTTCATGAACCTGCAACTGTTTAAGGAAGTAGATGAATATGTACCTTGCGCATAAGCCATCATTCTCGACTGATCCTTCTGAATATTAGAGCAGCGATATTGACACCACGAAATTCCCTCTTATCAAAATGTTGGCATATAAATACCTTTCCGCACCGGCAACTGAGTGCGAGGTTCTTCTAGCAGCAGGTTTGTGTCGGATATAAAAACCAGCTTGACTGTAGAAATTTGGAAAAAAACTGCTCCTTTTACACCATAACGTACTTATACTAGGAGTCTGAGCTATCCCTGCGCGCTTCCAGCCTCGAGTCTCTCACCTTCTTTATGAAGCCTTAGATCTTAAGAGTTCTCATCCGTTCCTTTTGCCAAAAATTTATCGTGAAGATTGTTAGGCAAAATAACGCAACTCCTAACCGAAGACATCTCTATCACTTGTCTTTTTTTTCAGTCGTCCGATCATTGCCTGTGTTTGTTTTCTGCATGCATTGAAGAGAAACATTCATTTTTAAATCTGAGAAACTATTATTTTTAAACCTTTTCACCTTGCTATACCATTTTTTTTCAGAGCCAGAAGTAACCAATGTTAGCATTTGCTTCAATTTTTTGTTGAATCTACAGCTCATTTGCTCTGAATATCAGTCAGGGATCTGGAGTGCTTGTTACAGCTGATGAAACTTATCAAAATACTCACAAATCCGTCCTCTAACGAATTAACGGATTAACGAATTAACGCATTAACGCGTAACGGCCATTTTTGGCCTAACGTAACGAGTTAACGGATTAACGAAATCTGAAATTTTTCTAACACACAGCCCTGTAGATGACGTATATCGATATTCTTCATGACAAATCTGAAGCAAATCGCTTGAGTGAGTATGAACTTGCGCTTTCAGAGAGATATTCGCCAGCCGCGTACATTTCAATTTTTTGCAAAATTTCTGGATAAAGGGAGTCGAACCCTTGACGGTGCACGCGGTGGCTACTCATCCTGCTGGTATAACGTTTGAATTTGAAGTCGAGTACTTTCTGCATTTTCGTTCTCATTTCTCATCTCATTCGAAATTTGTGTACGAAAGGGGGAGCGGGGTCGTACTTTTGGCGGCTGAGAGGGGGGGGGGGGTCGTATGGGGGTCAACCTTCTATCATCATCACGCCCGACCCCGTGTGGAGTGTAGCACCTTGCCTCGCTGTCGCTAGCGTCAGACATCAGTGCTCATTGATCCTAGACGAAGCTTGCGGTGGTCACCGCAATTTGTAACAAGGCGATCGTCAACTCCGACCGTCGCCAGCGACGACGACTCAGGGTGCTATAGTCCTTGTGGAGCAGTGCTTGCCGCCAGCTGTATACCAGACAGGACAAGCGAAAAAAAAAATCCTCTCAAATTTTGCATGGACGCTTCAGTCGCTGATTACAGCTTCAATGTGATATAGTATGCCACTGCCATTCTCTTGTTGAGAGTGGCATTTTATTCCAGTTTCGCACAGAGATTCTGCCCTTTCGCATGGAAATGATGCTACAGGAAAAATGGCTAAGGTGGTCCTGTTTGTCACAGCAAATGACTTCCATATGCGAAGGTTTAGGGAAGATTTTTCCGATGAAATGTTCAGGGCCTTGGATGTGATATGGTGCTCCGCTGTGCAGCATCATGAATACCACTTCTAACATTCTTGACGAGAACCGGGAATGTCATCTATTTGTGTACACATTTTGGTGTTAGCCACTGGGTCTCTCATCTAGAAAAGCACAAATTTCTTCTAAAAATCCGTAGATTAATCCATAATCTGTAGGGAAACGTCATTCACCATTGCAGCCCTCCTAGAAAGGCACACCTCCTATGCAACGCGACAAGGCACTGTAGATGTCGGTGTTGCTTCGCCCGCGCCGCGTAGACGGTGCGGCGCTCCAGGCCTCCAAGCCGCGGAGAGGTGCAATCATAATTGACGCTCCCTGTTTGTATGTGATTCTGTTTATTCTAAGAGTTCTGTAAAGAGACCTTTTTGACCACTTCTTCCACTTGATTCATGCGATTCATGTAGTCATTGAAAATTCTGTCCTCATCGATAGGCTTCATAGGATCGAACCGTGTTCGACCGAGAAAAGGCCTTAATAACACAATTTATTTTACAAGAACAAATAAGAACAGCTTGTACAATTATAGAATATGATGACTGACAGTAACATTCGAACTCCTGGCAACTAACAGATTAGTTGCCAGGAGCTCGAAGCTAGTTTGCCGTGCGACAATAGCGCACATGCAAGCTATCCAGAAGCGGCGCGTTGTGACGGCCGACGGAAATTATTGCGATGCTACGTCGCGCATCCACGCTGCGTCACATTCAGTTTATACTTTCTCCTTCTGAAATCACCAGATCTGCCTAATTTGGATCGTGTTGCTAGCAGGCGCGATGTGACGATCGTCGTAACGGATCGGGATTTGCTTTTGATTCGTCTTTCCGTCAATTGCTTAAAATTACGACCTTGTTAACGTCGCTACCCTTCTCGTCGCGCATATCATGGTCATCGCTGCCACAACATCGTCTCGTGAAGAAGTATAAACACAGCCTATGTTCTGAACACCTAGTGTAGTCATCGCAGCCGAGCATGTCATGCAAGCATGAAGCATACGTGTCGTCATCGGTGTCGCGTTGTAATCAAGGTCTTTGAAATGAAATGGTGGGCATTTTGTATTCTAGAAAATTTGCTATCAAACAGTCAACTAGCCAGTAATAGTCAGTCCTCAAGCAAATTTATAGAACTCGATTAACAACTTACGTGATCAACCTTGATTTTTATCATTGACAATTATTTCTTTTTCCAAATGTTGAGATGGGCTGCGAGCTACTTACCGTGAGCTACTTGCCTCACTTACCTAGTAACCACGAAAAGAATATCCGGCTTTAATGCGTTTATTATAAAAGAGTAGTTGTAATTTTGGAAATGACAGTTGTCTTGGTCGGTTACCGTCAAAAACTCGCATCCTGCAAAAAATACGAGCTGCTTAGTACCATTGGCCAGATTCATGCTTGTCCAAGGCAAACATATGCCTTAGCCTGCAATTGGAATAGGTATAATTACCTGGAAATGAAAAGAAGTTGAGTTCTCGTGAGAGATTCTTGAAGGCATTGTAGATCTCGCCACCTTGATTGAAAGCGTAACTGTTACCAATTACTAGTATGCTATAGAGACCAGTGCCATTCTGGAACAATAACGAACTGCTCATCATAAGAGTGCTGTCGCTGCTGTCCTCAGCAACCAATCGATACACATTAAAACCACTGTCAACGCGTCTGCAGTGATCGAAAGCACTGTAATCCTTGAGAAGTATAGCACCAACCGCTAGATACACATCGCTGCTCCTCCTGCCATCACCACCTCACTGCCGATCTACATGAACGTGGCAGTTTTTCCAGTCCTTTTTTTAAACTTTTATTTTCTTGATTTGTTTCACTACTTGTCCAGAAGTAAGATGTTTCAAGAAGGTTCCATATCTCTTTACATTCATAGCAGAACCTGCCCTAAATAGTGTGGTATTATTTTCCCCTTGATGTTTTCTTCCTTACCTCAGGCAATTGAAAAATCTGTCCTTTTTCTTCTAAAAGTGTGAAAAATCTTATGCGTGGATTGTTATGGAAGGTTAGAAATACCTGCGTTTCACAAAACGCTCCAGGAGGGACGTCTTTTTCGTCAAATCTTTTACTGCGCTCGCAATATGGTGTTGCCATGTTCAGAGATTGATTTCCTTCCTTCGCATTAATGTACTGCATAAGCGCTGAAAATCACATGCACATATATTCCTTCTCTTAATATGACGCCGACAGAACGAAAAAAAAACAAAGTAGCCGTTACGCATTAGTTATTTACTCATTATGATCAATCGTTATTCCATTGCAGGGAACGAAGCCGCGCCGCACCACCTATGCGGCGCGGCAGAGTGGCTAAGCGATGTGGTTCACCGAGAGTTTCCGGGATTGCTGCTTTTCTGTACAGCAATGTCAGAGTCTACATAAAATTCCACACACGCAGAAATTAGCTGTGGAAACTGTAGAAAAAGCGGCAATCACGAAAACGAGAGAAAAGCACAAAAAGCAAAACAGCATTTGGAGAAAAAAAAAACATTGCACACTTTTTTCCCTTGGAAAGCACTCGAATAACTCACTCATATTCCATGCCGCATCATTGATATTGATGTTACTGTAATTCACCGGTCCTGCACCAGATCCTCGGGCCAAATCATCTTGGATGTGAAGGCAGTAGGAAAGCGCGGAGGACGATACTAATAGTAATGCAACAAGGAAGGAGATTGCAGGCGGAGACCATTTCAAATATCGTGACTCAAAACCATGGTGGATAGCAATTGCCAAGATCGTAGAGGCGAGAACACCAAAACACAATACTAAAATAACAACCGTCAATTTTGCTGCTTGTTGGTACAATTTTCATTTGCACGATAGAATGTTACCAAATCTCAAGTTTTCCGACAATACAACACCGTATCAGGGACTGTTCGGCATATTCTTCGCAGAGGGTTACTCCCAAATATCGGGAAGAGAGCAATCACAGATAGATTGGCACTAACAATTTTGATTCGGTTACCCGAATTTGAGACCATTTTTAAAAATTCAATTATTGCATAGATGTAGGCAAGCCTGTCTACATGAATTGCTGTGGTGTTCGTATGGGGAAGAAAGTACCATATATTTGGCCAATAGTCCTACGAACTTTTCTAGAGGTCAAGAATTGAAGGATATGCAAAAATCCATTTGCTCATTCAAATATTGCTAAAATCTTAATAAAGGAAGTTCAGCAAAACGCTGGTCAAGACGTAAAAACTCAGCGCTCATTTCCAATTCCCACTCTAATAGTAATAGCTGAACAGAAATTTCCGAATTTGCTAATTGTTCATCGCAAAGTGAGAAATTTCTTCATAGATGAAAAAGACGACCCACGGGAATCACGAAATTTGCTGCTGTCTGGATTGACCTGGACGCCGACGAAGGTCGCAAAGGCTCATACGAATGTGCGTACATTCACACCAATGACGGACGCGGAAAGTGGTCGATACGGGGGTGGGTGCAAGAAAAAAGTGGGACTTCCTCCTTTTTTTGAACTAGGATGGGAAATAAAAATAAAAGCTTAGCTATGATATTAAATGATTGCTAAAAGTTGTTAAGAAAATAATAAAAAATAAGCATTTCGAAATACATTAATTCAGAGCCTTTATTTTTTGTAAAGTGATTTCAAAAATTCTGCGATCCCTTCTCGAGGGGGGAGGGTGGCAAGGTGCATTCTGAACAATACTCGTGCGAGCAGCCTTACAGAGGAAAATTGTACTCCTCAAATGAAATCTTCATCCACTCCCAAACAGACAGAAACTGCGCTCCATACATGACGAGCAAAGAAAGTACTAGGTCTTGGCTTCGCCCACAATGTCCGCAAAGGTATTTGCTCGTTGAGCGGTTTCTAGGTTGAATGGAAATAGTTTTTAATGAAGAAATGTATACCATTGTGATCCACAGCTACTGGACGTTCTTTTCATGCAAAATTCTCAAGAACAAAGGTGGGACGGTCCCTTCAAAGGCAGAACCCAGGCTTGTTGCAAGCATTTTATTTTGGGATTCCATACTTAGAATCCCTGTAGCAAGTTGGAAACAAGAATCTCCCATAAACAACTTGCAAACAAGCTCAAATATGCTAGTTTGCAAGTTTTTATTATGCTAAAAACAGCTTGAAAATTAGTATGATGTTATCATCAGCCTGAAAAAATGATAGCCGAATAGCTTTCATTTTGCAACTACATATCTCAGTAGGAAGGCAAAGTAACTAATTTACCAGCTTTTCCCAAAAACAATTATTTTACTAGTTTTGTCCGGATACCCTCCAGTCATCATGCGCAAATTAAAGAATCCTTCGCATATGGTAAGGTATTTTAGTGGTAGCATGAAATGGGAGTAGTCGCACCACATCTACATCGTGGGTTTGCTTTGAAAACGTTGTTCCAACTTCCTCAAATTTGTCGAAACAGGTGTTCAAAGCCACACAGTGACAAATGAAGTTCAATTATCAAAAAGAAAATCGTAGAAATGTAAATACTTCCGCTAGGCAAAAATAACCTTTGAAATTGAGTTTTTTCCACCAATAAGCTATGGACTGTATCGTATTGTCGAAGACTTTTTAAGGGAGCATTGCAAATCGGTTATTATTAGATAAGTATGGAAGTCCGACTGACGCCGGTCTCCCAGACTTCTTCTAATGCTCGCTTCGCTCGCATTAATTCATGTCATATCCACGATAATATATATTATTGTCCAATCGAGTTTCCAAATGGAAAACAACTCAGAATGTAGCATCACATTGCTTTCTCCTGCTGCCTTTACTCTAGGCCAATGGAATCTGTACAGGGTGGTAACGTGCCGTCTTGTGCACAATTAGTTCTCGATTGAAATAGCCAGCTATCTGCCAGCGATTTACAGTGGAATGATAAAAGAGAATGATTACCATTTCCTGCACGTTATTGTTGGTAAAGTGATAAGGGTCACATTGAGTGTATAAAAGAGGTTGGTGAGGAATGGTTAGGCACAAATGAGAACATTGGGTGAACACAGGAGTGGTTGTGAGGCTGAACAAAGGGCAAATATGCGCATTATTCATCGACTGCCGGGTGCCATTGTTAAATATTACCACTACTGGGATGCGATACCGCTCTCACTTGACGGAGAACTCGTCTTGTAGTGTTTCATCGGTGATTGGCGCGGGCGCACTCCTGCAGCAACAGTGCACCAGACTCCACCACTTCTGGAAGCCGGCGCACCATTATTAAACAGTTGGGTCCGTCTCCAGGCGTAGGCGCGCTTTTGGACTCCGGCGCACCCTTATCACAGCGGTGGACCCGTCTCCCCCACTTTTGGGCGCCGGCGCACCCGTTGAACTGTTGGACCTATTGTATAACGGGTGTCGTCATCCAACCTTCCGCTCGACCTCCTCTCTACCCCACTCCACCATACCACGGCTTCAATGTGTTAAACGTACCGAGGGGCTGTTCCAGAGAGTGAGGCTTCACTATGACATATACAGGCCAGTGAAAAAGATACAAAGCATAAGATATATCTCCCAGATAGGCGAGAGCATCATCTCCGAGAAGAGCTATCTGAAACGAGCACAAATGCTGTGAAAAGTGCACCAACTTTGAATTGAGGTGATACAACCTTCTGCAGGCTCCCGATATAGACAACTGCACCAGTTAGAATTGTCGTTGCGAGGCGTAAAATATGGCTAGGCAAAGCGAACCAGATCAGTGAGAGCATAACTTCCCATGTGAAAATAAAGATAGCTACGACGTGAAGCCATTTTTCATTGTCCACCACTGTATTACATCCTTGGTTTGCTTCTTAATTATGAATAATCTTAATATCCGAGCAGCTAAAGGCTTGTCAAAGATTTGATATTCACATGCGAGCTGTGATACTGTGATACAAACTCCTACTACATTGTCATGTTTTCTGATAAATCAAAGCAACGACTGACCCACAATTGATCTACAATCAATCGGACCACCTTTAAAAAGCCACTGCGCGGCCACCCAATATACTTCTACTTCTTCCTCCTGATCTTCTACCTTTTCGCGATCAGGGTGCTCCTTTGATCGTGACTCTGCTGTTCTGATCTTCTGATCCCTACAGTCCCTAATCAATCTAATACTCTAACTCGGATCAAATCTCGCACAAGAAGACCCGAAGCGAGTGTATTAAATCCTTGGTTTGCTTCTCAATTATGAATGATCTTAATATCCGAGCGGCTTGTCAAAGATTTGATATTCACATGCGAGCAGCGAAACACCTTTAAATTCAGTGGAATAGGAGTTTTAACAGACCTTCCTTAATAGTTTCGTCTTGAGAAGTTGCAAGCAGGCATTGTTGCTCAAGCGCATGTTGTGAGCTCTTTTTATATTGTCGAGGGATTGCAGACGTCGTCTTGAAAGTGGCAATGAATGAATGGCTGTGAAAAAACAAATAATCGGGATATTACATGCGTTTGTGCTAGAACTAGTAGCAAATATTCTGCCTCTATTCGTTCTTTTATGCCTCATTCCACTCTCTCCTCACATAAAGGTGTAGCACTTTACACCACACATTTTAAAAAGTTAAGTTTCATGGATGTTACAACCACGGTCTCATCAAAATAACTGTCGGATGGCGCCCCCGAGAAGCGTGGCGGCTTGACAGGAAAACCCGAATGAACTTCTGTTTTATAATCTCTTATTACCTCGTGTGAAAGCTCTTACCGTTTTATCCTGCGCCAAAAAGGCAACCACACCGCAGAGAAATTGCCAAAGTCTTGCAAAGATGGAATAAAAGGCAGTAGTATTGTCTGCCCCCAAGTAGAACGTAATGGAGCAACCAGCGATCCCTAAAAATGTTGTGTGCTAGCGTATGTCTGCAAAAATTACTAGGAAGATATGCTCACCGGCCACAAAAGTCTTTTCCCAGGACGTTGTTAATCGTTGCACAACAAAAATAGCAGGTATTATGAGATACCACTGCATTTCCACGCAAAGAGACCATGTGTGCACGAAGAGATCCTCCGCACCCAGTAGCTAGAAACAAATCAGAAAGCTTGATAAGGTCAATGTGCGAACAGCAAATCTCGCTCACCATTTTCTGATAGTACTGCTCATCATTTCCTGATATGAAATTTGAAGTGAGCAATACTGCTCTCCGGGAGCTGCCCATGTTGATTTCACGATAGGACAACGGTAAGAATAGGATAATCGATGTTGTTATTGAGCATAGCGTCAAGTAGTATGAGGGCAATATACGTTTAATCCTAAATTGGAATCAAAGGCAGCCCTCGCGGGAATTTTCAGCTTTGAAACTTCAGTGTTATCTGAGGCAATCAATTAAGCTAAGTACCAGAGTTACCATTCTTTTAAACTCTCATCTCATTGAACCAATGACCCGAGTTTTGCGAGTTTGGTGAGGACCGATTCAAAAAAGTTGATATCACAGCATTTTTAGCCAGCGGACATAGTAGTTTTGCAGACCATCCCACATCAGCTCCCCACCTACATATGAAATGCTTGGCAGAGAAGCCCGGTCAATTATGAGAAGCGAGTCGGACTCCTCTGTAAACACGGTCTTCGCCCCGTGGAATGAGGTTGGGCAGCCAAAAAAGTCAGCTTCTCTTTTTTGTTTTTTCTGCTTCATGCCCATGTTAACATGCCGGCTGATGGAGGCAAATATGGGAGGTTCAATGTGGAACGTAATACACAAGTGACCTGTAGGAAGCCCGCCCACCTTCCTTCTTGGGTTAGCAAGCAAGGATTCACATTCTGTGTCTGCAGAGGGCAGGATGGGAAGGATGCAAAGCCAGAGAGATCGGAGACGGCATCAAGCTATTCCACGAACTTTAGACAAGAAAGAATGGGGTGGCAATAGCAATATTGGGACTTCAGGAAAAATGTCTCGTCTGTGAATCGTGTTAGCGACAATATAGATCTCCATCGAATCGCAACAGAGGATGGTCCTCTGAAAACGATCAAGTATGTGGAAACTGTTCTGGGAATAGGACAAAATCGAGCAGTGATAATAGATGTATGCATAACCTAGCTTAGGCAAACAAAGGCTAAAATAGAGCTACGCATCCGGTGCTGGACGTTCGTACGTGAAACGCAGGAGATATTGCATGAGAAGATTGTTGCTGCCGGTTTGCTAGTCTACGTCCCATAGACTCTGCTCGGGCTAGCGGAGCAAGTACTATCCCGATGGGCGTAAGGGACACATTAGGAGAAGCTAGAGATGAAAGGAGAGGATATAAGTCAATATGGTTCTGGAGCGAAGACCAGCAGAAGCCTGAGATGGACCCTTACAAAGGTTGGCAGAAAACCAAGCTGCCTTCGGCACTGGCTGCGTACTTTTAAGAAAGGTGGAGGTGAAGGCAACAGTGGTCAGTGCTACTGCAGTAGACGACCTCTATGGTGAGGCAGAGAGCTCGCAGGCTCAAAAACTTGTGCTCCAGTTAGCGAAACCGCTCCGAGAGCATCGCCAGATGAGATTGGAGTCAAAGCTGGTGGCAGCGAAGATGATGAAGCCTTGAGAGATTTGAGAGCAGTCGAAGAGTGGTAGAGAGCCTGTTTTGCGCATCTTCTGGACAAAGGGTTTCCACGAAAGAGACACTCCCGTGGATTGAACAACTGGGCCGATACAGCTGCGGTGGCTGACCGAGTTTTTCAGTAGCATCACAAGGCCCATGAAAATTCCAACAGCGCGAAGAGACACCATCATATTGTCGATCTTCAGTGATGGACTGTGCGCATTATAGAGGTATCAAGCTCATCGCACATACAATGAAGCGAACACCTTCTGGGTATGCGACTGAGAGATAGGGTGGAAATTGCACCGGATCAGCTTCGAGGGCAATCGACAATTGATGTCATCCCTATCGACATTCAAGTGATGGAAAACTAGAAAAGAAAACTAGGGAAGAAAAAACCATGCCATATCGCATTTATATATTCGGAGAAAGCATATGACAGGTTGTCGCGCGCAGTGCTTTGGGAGGTGATGAAAGAACGAGGCATCCCGGTGTGCATGGTGAGGACAGTCCAATTCATGACGGATCAACAGCACGGCTATGCACTTTACATGGAATAACATCAAAGTTCGATATAACAGTAAGGGTGCACCAAGGATCAGTATTGAGCCCATTCTTCTTTATCATGAGACTTGACACGGTGGTAAAACAGCTCCTGGAAGGCTCGCCATACGCAGTACTCTATGCGGATGATGGCGCAGATTCGAGAGGAATGAAATGGTATACAGGAAGACATCGTCGTTGTAGACGCAAAGCAGACGGTACTGCTTTCGCACAAGCTGAGGAATTCCAGCATTTGGAAAGCGTCTTCAGTGCTGAGGCAACCGTAGATGCAGCAGTTAGAAGAGATTTTGCTGCGTGGTTGAAATGGAGGGAATCAATGGAAATTCTCACGATTGAAGATGCTCCAGGGTGTTGAAAGGGAAGATCTACCGCACTCTTGTGGAGCTGGCAATGATATACGGCGGCGAATGTTGGTCAGTGCCAAAGGCGGCCTAACAAATGTTGAACACGGCTGGGCATGTCCAACCTTACGCGACATGATAAGGTGCGAAACAAGGACATATAGCTAAAACTGCGTGCACAGCGGTTGCGATGGTTTGGCCATGTCATGAAAATGACATGGCCAAACCATTGCAACCGCTGTGCACGCAGAAAATGACTACTGCTCCGTACCCAGCAGACGAGATGGAAGTTACCGGCAAAGGTCTCAGAGGGGCACCGAAAAACTATGGTAGAAAGCTGTATGCATGGATATGAAAAAGATTGGAGTCGTCGAGAATGAAGGACTACGCTCAGGATCGCGATCTGTAGTGCATGAGAATAAAAAATCGCTGGCCTCAATGAATGCGCGGAACAGATGCTAAGGAGAAGAAGATCGCACTTCAGCTTACATGAAATGATAGGAGAACTATCACTTAAACTCGTTCAACTTAAGGGGACTGACTTTCCATGGTCTGGAATAGTCAGCTCAACACTAGTCTCCTCGCAATTTACTGCCGACGGAACCGAATTCAGCTTCAGCTGTCTTTTTGGCTAAGTCGGAGATTGGCATTGTTTTCTAATGAACAGCAGGAAGAAGTATTTTTACAAGGTGAACAAGATTAGGTACATAAGACCCCTAGAAATAGACTCAAGGATAAGTAGGTCTTCATACTAAGGCTGGAAGACATCGCAACTTTTTCCCTCAACTTCAATATCGTAACAGAGGTAATTTGATGCCACTCCTTTTCAAACATGAGGATAGGCTCTACCTTTTGTAGTAGAATAATCCTATAGATGAGACATCAAGATGATCGTCCTTCCGCAGAATCATAGCTACAAGAAATCCGGAGATGACGAAGAACCTAAGAGTATGTCTTTATCAACTCGAAAAATCACCTGTTTACCCATGGCTTTTTTGAACGAGGGGACTATAGCAATCACATACTTAAAACAAAACCTACGCATCTACTCCAATGTATCCGTTCGGGAAATGAGATGGAAAAAAGTGGAATAGTACTACAACTGTGATCGCCCATCCTCGTATGTCTTGTATATCTTTCCTTTTCTGAGACACTTCGGGGTGATTTGTTTTGCAGGAACACATGCAGAAAGCTGTTCGAAGAAGTAATCCTCATAGCAGATATTTATCTTATTTTCGATGAAAGAACAAAACATCGTACAATATTATCGACATTCGCTTGGAAACGAAAAATATGCAAAGCCGTGTCTTTTGAATTTCAGCGAAATGGTAGAAGACTTAGGTAAGGATATAGGAAAAGGAGAGAAATATTGCTCAAATCTGAACATCCAACGCACAAAAACCCTCCATGTACATGAATAGATGTGATTGCACAGAAATGTACACTGTCCAAGTGGTACACTGCTGAATGGAGCAGATTGAAAACATCACAGTAGTGTCATGGTCATGGTTGAGTAACTCATGGTTGAGTAAGCGCATGCAACAGCGAAAGAAGAACGCAAAACAATTTCTATAAACTTATAATCGTATGTTCGCCGGTCTTCGAAACGATATAGTCGACGTAGATCCGATCGTAGTTAAATTAATCTAGTCGTCATCTTATCTACACATGTTCGACTTCCCTTTTATGAAACGATTGCGGAAGATGAGGACTTAGAATTGACCCTACGCAAAGGGTCGATGAAGTTAGATAATGACAAAGGCGGTGGAACTGCTGTCTAGTTTGGTCCTTTTTATTTATTTATTTATTTATTTGCACATCACCTTTGCTGATTTTTGCTAACGCTCACGAAGATCAGGTTAACGAATGAAGTATAATTTGCACAGGCCGTTATGTCTTCACATATGTATCAAAAGAGGAATAATGAAAGAGGGACGGGATGGTGGTAAGCGATGTAGGAAGTTGACGAAGAAGGGCAGTGGGAAGCTCACACTGCAAGTCGGTAAAGGATGAAGCGGCTACGAGTGCCAACTTGTGGAAACTGCTACCAATAGGCTCTCTTGTTACTGCCGGGATTTTTTTCCATAATCAAATTCTCTCCTCCACTTTCTTACTCTTTTTCTTTTACTGCCGAGTATACTTCCAACCGAATCGAATAATTATTCGGTTATTCGAATAAATTATTCGAATCGAATCATTCGAAAATTCGAATATTCGAAATTTTCGTTTTTCGAATATATTCGAAATTCGAATATTCGAAAAAGTCAACTTTCGAATATATTCGATTATTCGAACATTCGAAACCCCCGTTATTCGAATGCGTCACCCGATTTTTCGATATTCTAATTACATGAATTGGATCGGAGACGTTTGTCTTGTTCTGGCTTAGTTTTGTATCGGAAGAAGGCATCCTAGTGTACAGAGTAGTCCTACGGCGATTTCCTTTCGGGCAACTTGCAGCACCTTTTAGTCATCCATTATGCTCTCAATGAAGAGTTGAAGAGGATTATTGGATGTTGACATAACTCCTTGCCATTTCTTTCGGACGCAGTTTTTTTTTCGTACCAGTACCATTCTTTCACAAAGTGCTTACAATCGTATGAGAGCGCTTTTCTTTTTCTGCACTTCTGTCATCATGAGGTCTTCCAAAAATGTTAAATTACCAAGTTTTCACGCTTAGGAAGGAAAATGCCGAGTTGAAAAAAGACATCATTTTCTCTTTAAGTTTAATAGGAACAGAAAGCATGCGATGCTGCGGCAACGCGTAGGTTCGCTGGAACTTAAACGTGAAAGAACACTATGAGCCAAGTTCTCGGAATGCAGCTTTGATGATCTTGGCCGAGTGGCACATGAGGTTACCAACGGGTAGGATTTTTAGCCGATCCGATTGGATTTCCTGAGTGAACGGCTCAATTACTCCATTTGAATAGTGCCTCTGAGAAGTGCGGTGCCCGTCTAGACCATGCAATTCCTCTCAAGTTATCCCCACGCTTTCAAGGAAGAAATTTGGCTGATCGTGATGGCATCTTCGAGACAAATATGTGGAGAAAAATATGTCTTTTGTTATGAGGCAGCCGATGAGTGACTGTTTCAAACACAACTCGCATAAGTAGTGTGAGGAGTTTTGGTGGTCTTTCGAACTTTCTTACTGACTGCTAGGAAAAGCAGTGTCGATAAAGCTGTTTTTCATGCACTCAACGCTCAACCTCGTAGTGCCGAACCTCAAGCAAATTGTTTAGCAACAATCGGTTGTAACATTCTTGTAGAGCAAGACTAGTGCTTTCGAATCGTTATGTCTCACAGCCAAAAGGTGAAAAAAAAAAACAGTGAGCGTCGATGGCAGTGCGTTTTTCCTGGATATGGCATGTCGCGCAGCCGCGTCGCCCGCGCTGGAGTCGCCACTATAGTGGCAAATCAGAGTATTAATGGTAGTTTTTCAATCACATCTGATGTTAACTATCAAGAAAACTGGGCCGCATGCTTTCCGAGTGCGCGAAAAACGCACCGCCATCGACGCTCACTCTGAGCGGTGAAAACTGCAAGTGAAAAAAAGCGCAAAGACTTATAGCAACACCCACTACTTTGCTTTTTCTTTTCTTGAAACTCAATTTTTTTCCAAAATTTAATTTTTGGTTCGTTTTCTTGATTCATTTGCTTGGATTGGTTGAAGTCACGCGAAATTTTGGTTCTTGAGTTGAGTTGATTTGTTTGGATTACATGATGGTCTCTTGCCGGTTTTTTGCGACAATAAATTTGAAGGTGGTAGCAAAAGGTGTTATGGATTGCTAGAGTCTTGAGTCTATCTAATATTTCAATCTAGGACCTTCATTCGAATGATTTATTCGAATAATTTATTCGAATAATTATTCGAAATTCGAATATTCGAAAAACCCGATTTTCGAATATATTCGAAGATTCGAATATTCGAAATTTCCGTTTTTCCAATATACTCGAATTTCGAATATTCGAAAAAGTCAATTTTCGAATATATTCGATTATTCGAATATTCGAAATTTTCTCAAAAATGTGCAAGTATACTGCCGAGCATTGTGCGATGAGCTGAATTCTTTCCTTACATTTATTTTACGTTTGAGACAGAAAAAAATTCGACAGCTCTGTCCAACATTCATGTGTGTTGGTGTCATGAAGCATCTACTTCCTATACTACTTTTTGACTCGGATCTGAGTCACCTAATTGCTATGTTTCAAGTATAAAGCTAGTGCTATGTGCAGTCAGCTGATTTGTAGAATTTTGCTTTATGAATTAGAATACGCACGATCCACTAGGGAAACGACCCCATATAGCATTAGTAATGCCCTCGTGGAAGGTATTTTGGCCGGATTGTAAAGGGCTGGCGGATTCTTAGGAACTCTGAACGTAGAAGAGGGCTCGGAATATGTTCCACAAGCTGGTCAGCAATTTGACCATGGCAAAGGCGTACGGAAAGAGCATGTTTAATCGGACCCAATGCGAGATGAGCAGGACATTACGGGGAAATAAGCGAACCATGTCCATTCACTTGAAGAAAATTGAAGATAGGTATTGTAGATGGATTTTGCAGAAGCTGACCAGAGAACACCAAATTCGACATTGCAAGACTGCAGATATTTGATCTACAGATATTCGAACACCTCGTTTCTTGGAAGGATTGTTATTGCTGATAGGAAACGAGTCATGTACGACAACAGGAAGAGTTTGTCCAAGAATCTAGTCTCCACCAACCCGCTTAAAAATGGGCAAACCATGGCTGCACCATTTATTAGGTATGTGAAAAAGTTTCCGCCCTTTTTAAGCGAAGTTGAGTGTTTTTTTCAAAATAGAAAAGAAACAGATAGATCAATCAAAGTACTGGCCATCGTTAGCTAAAACCTTTGCCCATCTTTCTGGGAGGCGGTAGAAGGCCTCGTCCTTCGACTCGATCCATTCCCTCACCCATTTTTCGACGTTTCCGAAAGACTGGAAGTGCTGCTCGGAGAGCCCGTGGGCCATCGACCGAAACAAATAGTAGTCTGACGGAGCACAGTCTGGTGAATAAGCCGCATGTGGTAGCACATCCCAGCGAAGTGCTTCAAGCGTCTCCTTCACTGCTTTTGTAACATGTGGATGAGCATTGTCATGCAGCAAAATGACTTTGTGCTGCCTTGTCTCGTGTTCCGCCCGTTTCTGGTGCAATGCTCCGCTCAAACGAATCATTTGCTCTTTATAGAGATCGCCCGTGATCGTCTGGCCTGGTTTAAGCAGCTCATGATAGATGACTCCCTTCTGGTCCCACCAGATACACAGCATTGCCTCCTTCCCATGGATATTGCGCTTTGGCGTCGGTTGTGATGGTTGGCTACGGTCGCAAATGGCTTTGGATTATCGAAATAGATCCACTTTTCGTCTCCAGTAACGATACGATGCAGAAATCCCTTCCTTTTTTGATTGTCAAGCAACATTTCACAGATGGTTTTTCTTCTTTCCATGTCGCGTTCTGTCAAGTCGTTTGGTACCCATCTGCCTTCCTTATAAACCTTTCCCATAGATTTGAGACGCTTGGAAATGTTGGATCTATCAACATTTAGAGAGTTGGCAATCTCTTCTTGTGTTTGGCGTGGATCTTCATCAATTAATGATTGAAGTTCTTTGTCTTCAAAAACTTTTGGCGTTCCACTGCGTTGCTTGTCTCCAACATCGAAATCACCACTACTAAAGCGTCGGAACCATTCTTTGCATGTTGTTTCTGATGGAGCATGGTCCCCTTAAGCTTCATGAGCACTCGGCAAGATTCGGCAGCAGTTTTCTTCAAATTGAAGCAGAAAAAAAGTGCTTCGCGCAAATAACGCTTACTTGGCTCAAATATCGGCATGATTATCGCCATAAAACACAGTGATGTTGATATAAATCGAAACAAATATGTACTAAATATTATTGACAGATGTCAAAGCAACAAAATGAAGTAGGATCTACAGAGCATTTGCAAGGATAGCTAACGATATAACCACTCATCGCTAGAGGGCGGAAACTTTTTCACATACCTAATAAAAATTTCTGTGATCTTTCACAGTCAGCAACCTGAGTCATCTGTAACAATTTTTTTTTTCCAAACGAGCAAGCAATAAACCACTGGTAATACGCTTTCTTGCGTACAGTAATTAAGGAAAAACACTCAGATGCAAGGCCGACATACGAGCACGGCAGTTGGAGAAGCCACTGTATGCAGGCCCGGCGCTGCCCAAAGTACTGTAGCCAGGCGCGCGCGCCGGGACCAACGCACGGCTACGCCCTCTGGGCCGGTAGTAATCCACCCCGCAAGTTGCCAACTCGCGGTGGCACCAGGGTGCGACATCAGTGGCAGCCGGAACGGTGCGGAGGCACCTCAATCAATAAAAACTCCTGAATTTTGCAACTTTACCTCACACGGGTACTATCCCTGTGACCTTGTTTTATCCCCAAGTACAGTGCTTAGATGCCCTTGTTTCAAACAGCCGTGCGCAAATATTCGGAAACTCCAGCTGCCTACGAGATCGCGATCTCCTTGGGCGCCACCAAAGCTGCCACCTTAAGGTGGCAACGTAGGTGGCAGCAGGCGAGTGCGACGAGAGAGTGTGTAAGGAGAGAGGTTTCCCCGTCGGCAGGTCGGACATGCCCTAGGGCATGTCCGAGGTCGTACCTCGTCGGGAACTTCAACCGTGGTGGCAACCAAAGTTTCAACCGCTGTTCTTGCCTGCACGGACTTGCTCTTCAGTTTCCTGAGTTCTGAAACCTAATTAGATGAAACTGCATGTGCATCTAGTTCCAAAGAAGTATGTAAATAGTTAAACATCTAGCACACACTATAATGTAATATGTAATATGTAATGAGTGTTTTCTTGTGTTATCTGGTTGATTTTTTTCTCTTTAACCCTTAAACAGGAAAATATTCCGATTGTGAGCGCTTGTTTCAGTCATTTCTCATACATTGTTACTGGTTTATTTGTTTTCCTCCATTTTTGTGCCTTTAAATGAACACTTTTTTGGGAGTGATGGGAGGTCGGGCATCGATCCACTCAGCTGATCGCAACACTGCCTGTAGGTCACACGGTGGAGCATTTTGCAGAGATCGAGGTGATTCACCCGACTATATTGTATTGTTAAGAGACAATTACGATAATGCTGCCAAGGGTTAACGAGAACAAAGATTATTCTGATGGCACAAAGAGACCTCAAACTAGATAGGAAATCGGAGCAAAATTAATAATATGGAGAAATGAACATGCTTGAGTACAATAGCAGTTGATTTCAGCACCTCTACCAATACCATACACACTGCTGTGAGATGAGGTACCAAAAACCAATCAAAATCTGATCTGGTTGGTGTTTGTGTTGAGATTCAATCGCACGTCAAAACGTGTTGACATGGCGAAGTGGTTCAGTCGCTTGCTTATGGTCGCGCTATAGTGGGGTTCGATATTGTGAGCGCCGCTAAGTTTTGCAGCCATAACGGAATGCCGCTTCTCACACCAACTTCGCATCCAAAGTTGCCACCTTGTAGGCAGTGTTGCGTCATGGTGGCAACATTGCTACCAACTTGCGGGGTGGATTACTACCGGCCCTGTTGGCAATGCAGCCAACGATCGATTGGTCGTGCGAGCAACGCTCGGATTCGCAGTTTTACTGCTATTTCTGCTGGAAATGCCATGCTACGCGTAATTCCATTTAGCTATACTGCTGCTACTCCTTTTCCACTCCCTCCCCCATTAGTCCCTTCAACGGTAAGTGGATTTTTCAGGGATTTAGCTGTCTTTTGATACACCCATCTATTAGGTTGAGGAATTATGAATGTCCGTTTGACCCAAGAACTAAATTTATTACGAAAAGCAACAACTGGACAACTCAATCGGTGATATATTCACCTTCTTGATCTATGACCTTCTTCTTCTTTTGCGCAGAGAACGGGTCACTCTCTCGAAGAACTCGGGTTGCTGCGAATCGAAGAAGTTGGACACCCAAAGTCGTTTTAAAACTTGTTCTCCTTCAGACTGTGCTGCATTGACCGAAACAGGTGGTAATCTGAAGGCGCAAGATCCGGGCTATATGGCGGATGAGGTAGAACCTTCCAGCTCAACTCTTCGATTTTCTGCTGCACGATCCTTGCAACATGCGCTCTGGCGTTGTCGTGAAGGAATTTTGTAGTCCTTATATCCACTCCTTGTCGACGAAGTGCCTGGTCCACGCAGGTCAATTGTTGTGCGTAGAGTTCTGCCGTGACCGTCTGACCAGGAGCTAGCACTTCAAAATACATAAGACCTCTGACATTCCACCAAACACAGAGCTTGGTCTTTCTTCCATGAGTGTCGGGTTTCGGGTGGCTCTTGGCTCTTTTCATGTCCTAACCACTGCCTTTTTCTGGTCACGTTGTTGAACTGTATCCACTTCTCATCCGATGTGACGGTTGAGTCGTAAAAATCACTGTTCTTTGCAAGGCGGATGAGGATTCCAGCAATCGAGACACGTGCAGCCTTGTTGGCGTCGCTGAGTTAGTGTGGGATCCATTTGCCTTGTCGGTTCGTCTTCCCCATGGCATGCATTTGGTTGACGATAGTCTTCTGATCACATCCATACATCTGCGCGAGTGCACGCGTAGTTTGACAGGGATCGGACTCGACGGCTTCTTTCAGCGCATCACTGTCTACAGCTTGACGTCGCCGTTGATGCTCTTCTTCTTCAAGGGACTCATCTCCGTTGTGAAAGCGGTCAAACCATCTCCGGCACTGGCGCTCTGATATGGCATCTTCTCCGAAAGCGTTACATAGGCTCCGATGAGATTTAGCTGCCGTTTTTCCTTGTTTGAAGTCGTAGAGCATACATACGCGCAACCGATACTTCTGGTCTGCCATCGTCAAATAGTTTTTTAGGGTGAGAAATGAAAGAATTTCGGTGTGATTTGGATAGTTCGACGCGCCAGAACATGCTCTTTCAAATGAGTACGCAATCACCCCTAAAAGCTTGAACACCGTTGAAATGTAACGAAACAAACGTAACGGACATTTACAGTTCCTCAACCTAATATTTCTCACCGTTTTCTCGAGGTTGTCAGTGGCTACTGCGTTGAATCTGAAACGCGAATCTACTGCCAGTCTTTGAGAAAGGTGACAGATATTGTTCTTCAACCTCATTCATCTCAAATATGTCTAATATGGAAATACAGGGTGGGCCAAAATTATGGGTACTCATTAATCATTACAAATACGAAAACTACAACTTCGAGAAGATACATGAAAGACAATCTTTATAACTCATACACAAACAATACTTCACATTAGATTTCAAAAATTCCACCATTGGCTTCGATGCAGGCTTTCAGACGGTGCGTGAAGGCGTCCACGGTGGCACGCAAGTACGCGCCGTCGAGCTATTCCCAGGCTTTCTGAAGCGCTTTCTTCAGTGAATTGATGCTGCGATGTGGCTTTGAGCATGCCTTCGACTCGAGAACGGACCAGATTGAATAATCCATCGGATTTAAGTTGGGGGGCCACTGGTTTGAGCTAATGAAGTCAGGGAAATTCTGCCTCCACCAATCCTGGACCATCCGCGATTTATGAGCTGGCGCTCCGTCTTGTTGGTAGGTCCATTTTCGTTCTCCGAAGTGGCTCTGAGCCCAGGGGAGCAGCTCCGTCCTCAGGATTTCCAGGTAGTTGTCGGAATTAATTTTTATGCCTTGCGGAACGAATATGAGCGGTGTCTTCCCATCCGCGGTTATTCCGGCAAACACCATCACGGAGGCTGGATGAGAACTTCGGCTGACGCCCACATGAGGGTTGGAGCACGCATAAATCCTGTCATTCTGTTTGTTGAGTACCTGTTGAACAGTAAATAGCTTCTCATCCGTGAAAAGGATCAGGCGGTGACGCTGTTTTTTGAAACGTGCCAGAAGTTCGTTGCAACGCTGACTTCTCTTGATTTTTGCGGCCTCTGTGATAAGATGCGATTTATTCTTCTTATAGGGCTTCATTCCAAGGTGTTTTCCAACAATTCTCCTCATAGAAGCTCGTGAAATGCCCATCTCTTGCGCCATCCGACGTGTAGACCGCTCAGGGTTGCGGCGGATTTTCTCGCGCACCTTCTTGACATTTCCCTGGCTTGTAACAGAACGGGGTCTTCCGCGACCAGGACAGTCTTTTGACGTTCCCAGATCCTTAAAGCGTCGGATCGTCTTAAAGACAACGCTCCTACACAATCCCAAACGTCTGGCAATCTCGCGTGCCGAAACTCCATCTTGATGCAAGGTGATGATCGTGGAGCGGTGGACGGAAGACCTTACCATATTGCAACCAGACAAGCGAACTAGCTCAGATAGAATGCACTACTCCCAAGCAAAAAATACAGCACAAAAGCTATCAAGAGTACCTAAGGCCACCCGAGTTATCAAATAAGTTATCAGCGCGCGCAGTACCCATAATTTTGGCCTACCCTGTAAAAACATAGAAGATGCCATTGGCGACTATCGGACCAACTGGCTAAACACTTACTGCTTAGTAAATAAAGATACATGTTTCTTTCAACATCATTGCTTTCTACTTTCTTTTTTCTCCACGCTAGTACATGTTATTTATCCTATGTTGTTTTTGAAATTGAACGTGACAAGTTTGTGGACTAGGCTGGAAGGTCCTTTGATGCAATGTTTCGATGCATGCATAGTTAGTTATTATAGTTACAAACTGGTGAGTTCAGCAATAAAAGTTCTGAAGCATGACCTCCTTCAAGTGCTGGCAATGGAATCGCGTGTTAGAGTAAGCGCAACTACCACTGACAAACTCGAAGAACTGATGATAAGTAGCTCAATACAAAAACAACCATTTCTTGTCATGCAACTGATTGAAAATGAGAAAAAGAAAAACCATGCAAGTATTCGAATGAGTAGAGGGGAAAAAAGCTACAATCATATCTAATGCAAGAAAAAACTATCAAAAGACAGCTAAATCCCTGAAAAATCCACTTATCGTTGAAGGGCCTAGTGGGGAGGGAGTGGAGAAGGAGTAGTAGCAGTATAGTTGAATAGAATTACGCAAAGCACGGCATTTCCAGCAGAAATAGCAGTAAAAGTGCGAATCCGAGCGTTGCTCGCGCGATCAATCGATCGCTGGCTACATTGCCAGCAGAAGGCGTGGCCTTGCGTTGGTCCCGGCGCGCGCGCCTGGCTACAGTACTTTGGGCAGCGCCGGGCCTGCACAGAGTGGTTTCTGGCAGTTGGCCACGAAACATATTTTTGAAAAAAACACCGGTTGTTGTGACAATTTTCATTGCAAAATCCACCAAGTCTTCAAGGATGGTCCAAGCTTTTATATAATTCTGAAAGGGCAAAAGGTGCAATTTCCAAAGTTATCTGGGCTTTTCATTTAAAGCGGATTTCAAGAAACATGGGAGGGAAGACAACGAGCAGCCCATGTTCCCAGTGCTGACCGAATTCTACCAAATTTGATTTCCAAACATTTTCCACCAAAATACAGGGCAACAGCTGGTGTGTGGATATGTTTTGGAAACTGGATTGAAAATGCTACGAAATAGTTATGCAGTTTCCAGCAAATGGCCTAGGTTGGCAAACTGTGCCCCTCGGAACATGTGGCTCCGTTTTCTCATCCAAGCAACTTTTGGAATAGGCTCGTTCTCTGCTCTTATTGGCAGCCATCTTAAGTAACAACCATAAACATAATTGCCTTCGATAATACAAGACAATTTTTTATCCCCCCCCCCTAAAACCATTCGTGAAAACTTTATACATATTGCTGTTCTGCTCCGAAATTGCGGGCTGAATCAATGCATTTGGCGGCATCGAAAATCCGCAGTGGAAGTTTCCAATAGAAATTCCACACAACTTTGCATGTCTCCAGAACAATCTTATAACCAAAAAATAGAGCAAATCCAGCTCAAGCGAATATGGCCCAGTTTGGCGGAAAATATGTCACTACTGCAGAGAAATAATCCATCAAACGTTGTACAATACCTTATGCCTCCCCCCTCTGTAAATTTCCACACCCTAACATTTTGAAAGCATAGTACCGCCTTGAAGTTTCCTTTTGACAGTTTTGCGAACATTGAATCTGTGTGAGGTATGACCTATGACCAAGACCAATATCATGCGTCGAACGCCTTAGAAACGTCAGGATCCGATTAAATCAGCAGCAGATACAACACTCACATCATCTATTTTACAGATCAAACTTATACGAGGATTCATTTGGGGCTGGAAAACGTAGCCAGTTTTGGGATGTTTTCTGCAAATCAGTTGGAATCAGCACGTTATGAAGGTTTGCGAACTGCTAGTGACTCAAACTCGGAAGTAAGGTGAGAATCCGTATTTTAATTTGAATGACTCTAAATAATCCTAATATGCTTCTGTCTCTGAGCCTCATTTGAAGATTTGTTTTCTTGAGTTGTTGAGACTCTTGTCGATGCCTTTATTCTTTTTATTTATTTATTTATTTGTTTATTTACATGCACATAAGTGCGCTATACACACAAGGAGCACAAGGAAACAGATGAGAAGCTCTCCAGATTCAGTTGAAAAAAAAATCCGAAGTTATTTCAAGGTCGCTGTTGTGTTATCCCTGTTACATGAGGTATGAGTGACAGGGATAACATAACAGGGACCTTGAAATACCAGAGCAATTCGAATCTTTAGCGGTATTTTGACAGAGATATTTTCTGCTCAGAAAATCAGAGAGGCAACACTGCAGTTCGCCCATAACTGCTCCCACGAACAGAGAGATCGAAAAACCCGTACATCCTTTAAACCAGAGCAATTCGAATCTTTAGCGGTATTTTTGCTCAAGTGGGATGAAAACATGGGCACCATCTCTGTCGGTTCCTCGCAGTATCCGTCTCTTCCTTGTCTCAAGATTTGCAAGCAGAAAAGGAAATGAATTTATAAAACACCAAGGAGGATGATAGGAGAGTACAAAAGAGGAACAGGGAGGAATTTCGGAGAAGAATGCATCCGGAGGACTCCTCGTACACAGAAAAAATCATAATAAAAGTTAAGGGGCAATCTCAGATGGCAGAGAAGAATAGTTCATCATGGATGTGTTGGCATATAAAGTAGTTCTGTTCTGAGACTGTAGGCAGATGATGTCGCAAACTATGAGCTGAAAATTTCAAATTTCTCTGATCCCTAAGAGGCGAAGGAAATTTATTTTCTTAGTCTAGTTCGAAAAACAGAGGTAGACGGAGAACATAAGACATCTTTCGGTAACTGACGAAGCCACCTAGCACCTCGAGCAAATAAAGTACTAAACATTCTAGTATTAAATCTGTTGTTAATTCTCTTGTAGTACAATGTAAACGTACCTGAGCGGCCATTACATGGCCTAATGATCCAATATTTACTGGCCCTAAGCTTGCAATCTATTCGTAAAACCTTGAAGCAAAAAACAAGATCATTGAACGTGCGTCGTTGCAAAAGACTGTCGAGTTTGAATTTCTTAAGTCTCTCATGATAAGGCGGAATTTGATGGTAGTTATAGGAATTAGGTAAGCATCTGTGGAGGAGCAATCTTGTAAAAGTTTGCTGTACTTTCTCTAAGGCTCTTTGTTGTTTCACAGTAGAGGGACTCCAAACTTGTGAGCCATACTCAAGGAGTGGAAGTACGTAACATTTATATAGTTTAATTAATCAGCAAAGAAGAATCATTCGAACGAATATTGCGAAATATAGTAAATAGTGCAGCGAAAGACCTATTGACGACATGCCTAATATGTGTATCGAAGGACAGTTCGGAGTTGAAATATATGCCCAAGTCTTTAATTTCCTTGCAAGTATTCAATTTCCTTGCATTAATAACAAATGGCATAGAATCACCTTTACCCACGTGAAATACGAGGGTCTTGGAGAGATTAAGAGGTATGTCGAAAAGTTCAGCCCAAGCTAACATATTTTCTATAGAGAGGAATGGAGCATAGTGTATTTCCGAGTAGTTCTGCGAGTTGTACGATGCGAAAACTTTGATGTCATCGGTATACATTTGGACCTTTACTGATGGATGCGTGCGTAGTTTTGAAGGGAGGTCATGCGTGTAAAGTAGGAATAGTAGCGGTGAGAGAACCCCACCCTGGGGTACTCCACTGTGACAAAGATAAGATTTAGAGAACGAATTTCCCACTTTCACGCACATATGTCTGTCACATAAATATGATCGAATCCACTCAATTAATGCATCTTTAACTCCAAGGTCTTTCAGTTTAGAAAGGAGTTTGAGATTGTTAACTCTGTCAAACGCCTTTGATAGATCAAAATAGATAATGTCAATCGAATGACCATTGTTGAGCGCACTGGACCATTCGAAGACACAGTCTACTAGTTGAGTTGTGGTAGAGGCTCCGGATACAAACCCATGCTGTTCGAGTGGTATCAGATTGAGTTTGGTGATATGGATAGTGATCTTATTTCGGATTATTCTTTCAAGTACCTTCACCGGTGTAGGTGTGATGCTTATAGGCCTAAAACACGAAATGTGAGTGGCCTCAGAATCTTTGGGAATGGCCGTGACAATGGCTTCCTTCCATGCAAGGGGAACTTCTAGTGAAATGAGGGAGATGTTGAATAGTATTGAAAGGGGTTCACATAGAGAATCTGCACATTTTTTGTAGATTATTTGCGGGATACCATCGAAAGGGATTGAGGTGGAAGGTTGTAGGCGCTTGAGTAAACATCGAACAGTATAAGGATGAATTGCTGAGTCAGAGATTTAAAATGATTCGTAAGATCTTGGAGAACGTGGGAAGGTTTTTAGAACAGAACTACTAGAAAAAACACTAGAAAAGTACATTGCGAGAGCATCAGCTTTTTGATTGTCGCTCGCAAAGATATCTCCGTTATCTCCATGAAGAGCAGGTAATTTATAATTGCTTTTTATTTTATGGCGAATAAAGGAGAAGATAAGTCCTTTGTCAGTGTTTTTGATAATGCGTCGTTCAAGATTAGCGTGGAATTTTTGAGATGACGATCTAATTCGCAACACACTTTTTTGTAATCTGAGCATAGCAAAGGATTTGAGCTTGTCGCGAAAATTCTGTCTCTTTGGGACATGAGATTGGTAATATGTTGCGGGTATCGTGGCGACAGTTGTCGAGGCTCAGAGAGAGGGACGTATTTGCTCATACCTTCATAAATTACAAGGCAAAATTTTTTGTAGGCGTCATCAATAGAGCTATAGTTTTGGAAAACTTCCCACCAATTGATCGTTGAGAAGAACGATGCTAGAGCATTGTAATCGGCTCTGCAAAAATCAGGTAAGGGGAGCTTGAAGGTATGGTCAACCGCAACAGAGAGGGTAAAGGAGATGATCTTATGATCAGATGTAGCTAAAGGAGGTAGGGCTGTAACTTGATTTACGATTGGCATTGAACTAAGAATGATGTCCAGTGTGGACTTTCCTCGTGTTGGGATGCTGTGATAAGGAGCAGTTCTTGAAAAAATCATAGAATTTCATTGCTGCCGAGTTCTTAGGGGTGTTGGTCGACCAATCGATGTCTATGTTAAAGTCACCGAGAACTAAGGTTGGTTTAGTACAAGAACATCAGTCTGATAGGGAATCAATTAGGTGTTGATCGTCTATGGAATTGGAATTTGGTGGACGATATACAAGGACAATTCGAAAATCGGGAGAGGTAGTAAGGTTGTTTGAGTCGAGGCAAATTAAGTCTGATTTGAGAGTAGTGCTGAGTTTTAACTTTCGAAAGGATAAGGGCACTCTAACAAAGCAGCAAACTCCACCGCCTTTGCTACTTTTTCGGTCAAGAGGAAAAATAGAAAATGAGGTGCCATTCAAAATTTCACTGTTAGAAAATTTAGCAGATAACCACGTTTCAGTGATGAAAACCAGGTCCGGTTTCTGCGTATCTAGGAGGTATTGAAGATGAACAAGTTTGTTGGCGAGACTACGAGAGTTTATGAGAAAACATTTCAATCTTGGTGGGCCTGGTGGAGGTACCAGGCCAATTATACGTTTCCCGGATTGGTACGTTTGGGAAGGTCATGAATATTCTTTAATTCACCTCGATAAACAACCCATAGGTGTTGGTTAGCTTTCCTATTCCGCTCTTTTGCTTCTTGTCGGAGCTCGAATTCTTTGCGACGCTCTGCAATAGTCATACTACGACGAATGAAAACATTGGAAAACTTAGAATTTCTCAGTCGGCCAGCATTAGATAACGCTCTCAGCCAATGAGATTTAGATGGCATGACAATTTTGACCAACCTAGGATGTTCGTTAGTGATCCCCCCTATTCGGTACGTCTCAATAGGTCTGCATTCTATTTCGAGAATATCTAGTATAGCTCCTACTTTAAGATCTAAGTCGTTGAGCTTCTCAGTCTGCGTTAAGTTTGCAGGTGGTTCTTGGAGGCCGGAGATCACCAAGCTTCTCCCTCTTTTTTCATTCTCAACATACTCAGAAACACCTTTGTTGATATTCGCATCAAGAGCATGAACCATTTTTTCAATTTCTGGATCATTGCTTCGAGCAAGAATAGAGTTCAGAATTTCAGATACAGAGAGGTTGTTGTAGTCGACAGAGCTGGTGCTAATGCTTTTATCAACATTAACCGTACCGCTAGTATCTTTCTTTTTCATACGACGTTCTTTAGCTTGCGACATGGCAGTAAAACAGATAGAACAGAGTATGTAGGGATTTCACAAAAAGAGGGAAGAGTTGGCTTATACAGGAGATCGAACAGAAATCAACAAACTCACAGGGCGATGACAACCATCAATCAAACATTACGTAGATCACGCGCTAATAGCGAACTATCACAGTTATAATGCCAATATAGCAGCGTAGGGGTAGGTAGGGACAGAGCGTGTTGGGTGCAACCGCTCAGCACACACCAAGGCTCAAGAGTCTCTTTGTTTTTGTTAGCTTTCGGCTTTTAACGCCTTCGTCAGACCTTAATATTCAGAACAAATACAACAACATCAGGTACAGCAATCTAGTTAGCAACAATACCGTTCGACAAAACGAAGATGACTCTACCAACACGGTACGCAAACTTATACAGAAGATCCTCACTAAGGAGGATAGAGAAGAGCACCGCTGCATAGAAAGACCTCACTACTTCCGCTCGCAGCAGTAGAGTGGGAGGTATCAGAACCAGAGATCCTTAAATGGTTGAGGGATGATAATCAAACTTCAATCATTGCCTCAATGCCTTTTCCAGCAAGAGGGATCAGACTTCCAAAACCAGCTCTGGAAGTCGAGTCTAGACTTGCCCATCTTGAGCTTGCTGTGCAACGAATATATATAAGTGAAACCACAAAGACCTATCGCTCCAACTTGACCGGTATTGAACGTAGAGGCATCGCGAAGCTTATTCGATCCAAAGACAGGCTACGATACACCGTTGGAGACAAATGTGGCTCCTTTGCTGTGATGCCACAGTCGATGGACAAGATGATCACTGAAAAAGTTCTCGCGAATTCCACGACTTATACGAAATCACGATGGCTGCATTTGTCACAGCATGCGAGAAAGTAAAACTAGCGATGACGACCGTAGTGAAGCCAAAACTCGGCGTAACCGTTGCAAAGCAACTTTTGGACCTTCACCCACGTTTTACAACTTGGTGAAAACGCACAAGCTTCGTGCATCAACTGATCCGGGAACGCTGCCTGGAGATGAAATCAGAACGCGCCCCATAATTTCATCTTGTGGAGGGCCGTCTGATAGACTCAGTTGGCTGCTTGTCAAGATTTCATCGCCATTGCTTCAGTTCGTTGGAGCTCATATTGTAAACGTGGATTCATTTTTGGCGTCCTTACACCGGTGCCAAATACCATTAACGGCATGTTATGTAAGTTTCGATGTCGTGTCCCTTCACACTAACGTTGATAATAATAAAGCTGTGGATGCCGTCGTCTCCCTATTCGAAGAACACCAACACCAGATACCGAACATGGGCTTAAACGCAGGTGACATCAGAATGATGTTGAAGGCTACGCTCGGTTGCAACGTCTTCTGTTTCAGCGACAAAATCTTTGAACAGAGACGTGGCTTGGCGATGAAAAACAGGATTGCACCGTTCATGGCCATAATATTTCTTGACCACATAGAACGGATATCATTAAATTCTGAGATGCTGCTGTATAAGCGCTATATTGACGACATTTTCGTAATTGGAATACCGAGGAAGAAGTTAGAGGAACACTAAAGCGCTTGAACGCTTTAGACAACAACGTGTCCTTTACACTAGAGAAACCAGAAGAAGATGGATTTCTGCCGTTTCTAAATACCAAGATTAGAATAGTGCAAGGTCACACGGAGTGCTCGTGGTATAAGAAACCGGCTTCTCGAAACATTCTGGTACACGCTCGGAGCGCCCACCCAATTTTCATGAAGGCAAATGTGGTGCGGAACTTTCTCAAGACAAAAGCCAAGATATGCACGACCAAGGACACAACAGTTGATGATGATGTCGCTCGCATACTTGAACAGAATGGTCACCATGCGGAACCTTCAAGAATTGGCTCCCGTACTCAATTGGATGGGTTGACACTTTCCCTTCCATATGTGGGAGAGTTCAGCACGAAAACTAAATAAAGCCGTAAAGGAATCCCGGTTCCCAGTTCGACTCGTGTTCTGCCCACCACCGACCCTAAAAGACCTACTCACCTCCACTCGCATTTACGAAAGCAGGTGCCATGAGATGAATCGCCAATATTGCTCTGAAGAGAAGATATGCGAACGCAGAGGCACTGTGTATATGATCACATGCAGTGGTTGTGGCGAAAAATATATTGGTGAGACGATGAGACCACTGCAAAGACGTTCGGACGGACACAGAAGAGCGCTGTCACAACCTGCTTCCTACCCAAAGAAAGTTTTTCGCGGAACCGGACCCTAAGACACACGAATGAACAACCACCAATATTCACGGTACGTTTGCTGCATCGACATCTAACTAGGACTTTTGAGAGAAAAATAATGGAAGCTAGAGAAATCAGTAGACATGAGCCAGAGATTAACAACAAGGACGAGTTAAGGGAAATATTAGGATCAATCTCTTGATTATCATCCCTTAACCATTTAAGGATCTCTGGTTCTGATACCTCCCACTCTACTGCTGCGAGCGAAAGTGGTGAGGTCCTTCTATGCAGCGGTGCTCTTCGCTATCCTCCTTAGTGAGAATCCTCTGTATAAGTTTGCGTACCGTGTTGGTAGAGTCATCTTCGTCTTGCCGAACGGTACTGTTGCTAACTAGATTATTGTATACTTGATGTTGTTGTATTTGTTCTGAATATTAGGGTCTGACGAAGGCGTTAAAAGCCGAAAGTTAACAAAAAGGATAAAGGCATCGAAAAGAGTCTCAATAACTCAAGAAAACAACTCTAAATAACTCGTATGGGAATTGTGTCTGTTCTTCCACGTGTCCAGATGCATGGCTATTTCAACGTGACAGAGAGCAATTCAAAGTCCAGCTGTACATTCTTGGCGATTGCTGGAGAACGATTCCTAACTGTTTTACATGGATACAATTTGAGACACCTCACCACCAGCAAAACACGGCTTTATATACAGAAATGTGTATGTCTAGGAAAATCCGGCAATCCAGGCTCGCTAGCAAACACCACATCATCTATGTCCCTGCTCTCTGACTGTCTGTACATCTGCACATTCCATTAACACCGCCGTGGTCCTGTGTCAATTCTGCAGTGTCGGGCGGCAATCGGGTCCAGAAGACTAGAGTTTAACATGGGTACCAGCACAAGCATACAGCAGCGGTCAAAAAGGATATGATCAGTGGCACTGGTGGAAGCGGAACCTTTTAAAAACACAACCACTGGATTGAGCTGTTCAGATGATATTTGAGGTTATGATGGATGTTGAAGTACTACTTTTTTTCGCCGCATAATATTGACGTAACCTGCTTTCAAACGAAACTATCGTGCTCCAAGACCAAATTTGCCGCCTTCATCAACACGTTGGTTCGCTACGACTGCATCGCCTCATTTTTTTTTTCAAAAAGGTGTTCTTCCAAATCCTATCATAAACGAGTAATCTGCTGAAACGCCATGTTCTATATTTCTTCTCCTTACATAAAAATCTGAGTTGCCAACTAGTCCCATAAAAGTGAAAAAGAATTTCCGATTCTTTCAAAGAAAAAACTACCGTTCCGATGGAGGACATTTCTATAATGTCAGCTACTTACCAACAACTTATCTGATATTTAAAACTGTGAGCTGTTAACATACTCAAAATACGATGGAACAGGTTTTTTTTTGGTAAATTCGACCAAATAGTTTTATCCTTCCATGTCGGCATAGAAGAATATGCAGCAACAACACTCTGGTAAGAACAATAATCAGATCTGTGCCAAGTCTGTATCAACTCCTTCGTCCTTAGTAATTAGGAGTGGATATATGTGGATAGGGTGGCGAAAATTACCCGCGCAACCCCATTTCTGCAGAATTCTAAGATTTCATTGCATGCTCTTCTTATTTTCCTGTTAATTCGTCTATCCTTAGTTAGTCATCTCGTGATAGTTGCCTCCAACGCCATGAGCAGTGCCATTATTCAACTGCATTGACACTAAAGTCTGTGACGCACATTATGAAAAGATTATCTCTGCGCCTAACAGCTGTTGGAAATTGAGTAGAAACTTCGAAAGAGCTTGGAAACAATAAGGACAAGGAGAGTAGGGGCCGTAAAAACCACACATAAAAGGCGAAGTCAGGATCGCCCGCAGACTCATGAGAAAAATTGTGAGAGAAGCTGAACATCCATCCTTACCATCCTCATAAAACTCACACCTTACCCGATACTGTCAGAAGGAACAGAAAGAATTTAGTGCAGGCGGATGTTGAAGCGATTTCCTCGTTCTCGCTACCACTCACTCGTCTTCTTTGACGAAGACCTTTTCAGTGTAGCAAACAGCCAGGTGACACAGTCATGGGTAAATTTATTGCTTGGGCCTACTTCAGGGCAGAACTGTTGTTAGAATAGGTCATCCCCTAACTCTGTCGCCGTGGGATGATATAATGTCGAGCGGCAAGGCTCCTATAGTTTTTGTGGATTAAGATTCTAAAATTTGCACTTATGTGTGCGAGATGAGTCTATATGCAGGACATTTTCAAGTCGTGGAGAGCTGCACCTTTCAAAAGTAAGAGAAATGGTCTGAGACAGGGCTCTGCTCTTGCGCATGAGTCGAAAATTGTTAAAGGCAGCACCCACGATAATCTTCACCTTCGAACTTTTGAGAGTTTTCGAACCTCAGGTATTGTCCCGGCAATTCTGTGATGGAAATGGTGTCAGAGACCCCGCATTTCATGAGATATCACAAGTATAACATCAGTTCAACATTTCGAACCCAGCCTGCTGGTACGAGTTGACCTGCTGCGCAGAAATAGCCGTGGGGCGTTATTGGAACGAATCAGCTGTTTTCACATACAATCGTTCAGTTCTTCTTTGAAAAAATTCTGTTCCGGGCACTTTTCCCTACCATTCTTACACTACTATGACTGCAACTGTCTTTTTGCTTTCTAATCTTACCTTTCACCAGCTGTTTTCCATTTTCTTTTTTTCATAACATCCATTTCTTCCTATTTTGTGTGTTTGTACTATTTCTTTTCTCTTCTTCCCCACTAGTATTTGTTTTTTCTTCACCAGTAAGTCTGTGTAGCCCACACCTCATTTTCTTTTGATTTCTGTTCTTTTTTGACTTGAATATGCTGCAATACCACGAAAATATCCAAATCCGTTGAGGGTATGCGTGGCGATCAAGTCAGTGTTATCGACTTTTTCCCTACCCCAAGCCTGACAACTCGACCGTTTTGTTCAATCGCAGCAAATCCAGAGTATCCGAAAATTGTTTTGCAGTGACTTTTAAGTAGAAGTGACCCTCATATTCGTGTTCCTCATGGTCGAAAACCCAGGGTTATCTTGGAATCTTGGAGTTGAAAATTTTCGTGGGTGCTTCCTTTAAAGACTGGGGTAGTGAGCGTTCGCCTGGGTTCATGACGCATGGAAAATGACATGCATAGAGCTCGAATTTGAATCCAACGGATTTTTCAAGGTAGTCACTTTTGAAGAGGAGAACCTGTTCTACCTCTTATAAGAATTTGTATTCCCTGAAAGAAGCCCTAAAGAAGGCCTGAGACGAAATGAATGAAAAGAGGCTACGAGAATCAAGTGCAATTGCACTCAGTTAAAGCATTAAAATTTTAGTGCACGTGTTATTCTCGGTCAACCTCTAGAATAGAATCCATGAAAGCTGAGGAATTTGAAGCCAAGCCTCAATAATGCGCCTAAGATTAAATCTGTGCTGATGCTAAGCTGCTTTTAGGAAGCCATGATAGAGTTCCGATGAACAACCAAATTCCCTTTAGATACCTCAATGTCGAGGTGAGTTGAAGTAAGATTCCCTGATTATGCGGCCACCGATCACATCTCTTTGGCCGCTACTTTATACACAAGAATTTCACAGAAGCACCTATGTACAAACATCTTACAGAACCTTTGAAAACATTAATGACCCAACAAAGACAAAGAATGCTCCACAGAAATGGAAAATATTGAAAGGATTTCCGAACGCGACGAAAGAAACAAGCAAGGAAATGAATTTTCGGAGCGAGATGACCATCGTCACATTCAACGAAGTTGTCAGTGCTGTTAGCCTGTACACGTTGTTAATACAGATGTACCTAAATAAAAATGTTATCTAAACACTCCAACAAAAATGAACTCAACATAGTAGTCAACGCAGATGTGGCACTTGATGAGAGAGGCGGGATTACTATTGTGTGATTGGTCCACATAAATGCTGCTGCTTTTGAAGAGACCAATTGCAGAACCGTTTTATCTCCTCATGCCACATGCGCAATCAACCCCACTACATGGAAATACCCTACGCGAAAACAAAAAAAAACGTGAAGAAAATAAAAACTCACTGTAAAAGGCATATGGCAAAGATATATGCCCAGGCTGTCGGTACAATTAAATCGTAACCTTGCAGATTCAGCGGCTCTGTCCTATTTGCTGCGTGAAAAGCCTCGCTGATTTCACCACCAAGAAGTAAAAACCCGGGGATGCTGAGGACATGCTAAAAAATCTAAATTTGTTACCGTCTCAGTTTTCTGAGTTGCAGTAATTTTTCTTCGAATTTTAGTAAAGGATGCAAGTTTCCCAGCCATTCATTTTCAATGTGAAATTCCTTCGTAGACAAATTTTTGCCAAAAATTACGGTCCTTTCGAGAAACTGGAGACCATAAGCATATACATGAAGTGTAGTATTTCACATCAGCCTTTTGAAATATAGTTCCTTTCATTAGAACCAAGAAAATCTTTTATTTGTTGAAAATTGTTTTTGAAAAGTGGTAGAAACCTTAAAATTACATGTTTATTGTTATCATTGGTAGAAAAATACTTGAAAACCTAGTCTTATTAGATATGACACATCAGTTTTGCTTAATAACTCGACAGAAGGATTTTTTTTTGCCTTTGGATGTTCCCCATTTCTACTATCAATGATAATCGCTCCATGCTCCTTAGCATGTTTTTTTTTTCAGGAAGAACTGGATGGAAGGAAAACTCACCACCATGAACATGGATTCCTTGGCATGCTTTCCATGCTCTCTGTACATATCCTCTTGACAAACACCAAGATAAGCGCTGAGCATCAACGCAATAGTCAGGAGTGCAACGCCTGAATATTCGACGGTCACTTTGGAGGAAATTTCACTATCTTGTGTAGGATTTTTTTTTCCAAAAAAGGGAACTTATGGGTTGATACGGGTTTTCCCAAGACTCTCAGATATAATACGTGTGTTTTCGGAGAAAAGACCTTTTTTTCTGCCTAGGCTCATGAAAACACTCCAGAAAATAGGTGCATATCCCAGGAAAAGGAGATTTCTTTGGAAAATCCTTTTTTCATGAAGAGCGCTACTACACTGTAAAATATCAACATAAGATTAAAGCTCACCGATAAAAAATGGTGGAATGCCAAGAAAGTGTAAGGCAGAAGCAGAAGCAGAGGACTTTCTCTCATAGCTGGCCAGTGTGAATATAACAATACCGCCAGTGACAATAAACACGGAAAATATTTCCCGCGTAGTATAAGTGTGTCCTCGCAAAGCATATCCAAAAATAATATTTGCTAATAAGGAACCCTCAAAGGAAATTGTCATTGGCTAAAAACACGTACTGGAAAGTTTTCTAGAGTCGCTTTAACAGACAGAATAGTCTATTCTAATAAATAATCTAGAATAGAGAGCGTATGTCAACTCACCGACTTGAAAATAATAAATAGCGGGAAGTAGACATCACATTTTATAGCATAGTTATTACAAAGATTAACAACAAAGAAAATGCATACAATTTTGAAATATACCCTGAAAATAGGAAATATCGTGGTTAAAATAATGGATGATTGGGACTTGCACAGTAGGTGGGTAGCAGTACATAGCTGCCACAGACAGCGGAGGGGGCGGGGGTGGAGACAAGGACTCGGGCCTTGGCTTTTTTAAGAACAACGACAGCTAGAACTTTGAAAAAATGAAGTTTTACATGATCAATTTTGAATCCACCTAATCAAAAAATTGCTTAAATAGTAACAACTAATAACGAACTGAAAATAAGTTCACGCTAACTTTTCCTGTTTGAGGTATAAAGTATTTTTGAAAAATAAGACAACCTTAATAAGACAACCCAACGCGGAGGGAGTGACCCTCATACGTTCACCACTATTTACTGATTAAGAGACGCCAAAATAAAAAATCTAGAGGTCCTGAAGAAATAATTACTGGAGCAAAACTATGCGTTGCAGCTGCAATGTCGATTATCGTCACAGAAGAAACTTTTAAAAGTGGAAGGACAATGCTAGACATTCATTCTGTGTGCTTGGTTGTGGTTGAGCCTGCGCAAACTGGCGCATCGTCAAAGCATGAGCACATGTGAGGCAGCTGTATGGATATTCTGCACGGCTTACACAGTTGTGCTATGCTGACAGTCACTTTCAGCCTCGACAATTTTTTTTCAGGCTCGACATAGTGTACATATGGGTGCTGCCTCTGCGTCCAAATGATCTCTACAGAAAAATAACTGGAAAAACAATAGAAAAACCCCAGCAAACTAGAAGCATATTCAAAAGAAGAAGAAAAAATTGGTTACAACATACCGTGTTGGAATTGCCTGTTTCACTCGAAGCATTCCATGGAATATGACACCTTCCAAAGCAACAAATACACACGTAGCTAACGTTAGAAGATTGAGACTATCTTTAACTTCCCTGTAAAATTCACAACTAAGCTCTTCCATCTGATTCTGTTCCATTATTTTTCCCTTGTTTTCATCCAATTCCCACATTTTAAAAAGTCGTCACGGAAAACTTAGGTTACAAATTTTTTTCAACGAATTAAACCCCAAAAAATTCACCTCTGCAGCATCTCAACGCCTGCCTGGCATCCCACGCAACCGGCTAGCGCTCCGGCTACGGCCTGTGTCAACATTGCACCAATACTATTACACCAAAGGGCTGAAAGAAACACAGTAATCACTAGAATTTGCAAAGGAACGTAGTGATTACATCAATGAGAGGAGAATTTACCAGGAATCTAGAAAGATTGATTAAATATGCAGAGTCTATGAAGGATAATACATAAATAATGTCTAGCCTAGGAAAAAGCTAATAATCACTATGCTGTCACAACTCCGCGTGCAGATTTGAATCTCAACTACAGCTCTCTTGAATGGAATATGATTATGAACTCTAAACTGTTTTTATTATTATATCGTCCACGTAATCTATTTCTTATCGCCTCTACCCTTCTCCATGATCATACAGTAGCAGGTAGGAGCATGTCTCACCACCCCTGTCACTTCAGTGTCGAGAGTCACGAACGTTCCCGGGAAGGTTCTTAGCTTCGCATTCATCCGGAGGAGGCAAGCCTCGTGGACAAAGTGTGGCGTAGCTTGCTGCCTGTGCCATTGCCTGTTTTCAGAGAAAAGTCACTCGGACTAGATATACCCATTTTCGTCAAAACCCGTCCATTTTTAAAAGTCGAGTGGATCACCAGTCATCTACCACGTTCTCGAGAGCGGCCGCGAATCGGCCATAGAACTTTGCTGGTTATCGTTGCGGAAATAATAGCTATTCTAGAACAACCAGTGATCGAATTTAACTTGGTTCCTGACCCCTGTGCCTTCCAATGGTTAGGTTAACAAATTTCCTGGATAATTTCGGCCACTTGGAACCTCGCGCCAGCACCCACTGCTGCAGAGATAAGTATTAGGTTAGAAGATGAAGACCAGAGTAATTAAAGAGGCAAATGATTGCACAATGCTACCACATTCCCCCCCCCCCCCAGCTACCCCTCAAGCCCACTGCTAAATCATTTACAAAGGTAGGTGATCACTCTCTAGATTTTTTTTCAAAGCTCTTATTCATTTGCCCCTATTTATACAGGAAACTATATCGGAACTTATGTTGCCATTGCAGTAGACAAATCTGGCTAAGATGGACAAGACAGACGCATCTCACGTTGACCTCATACTTCGACACTACACAGAGCTTGTGCTTGTCAAAACGCCAAATCGAGCGACAATTTCCTTTCAACTCTGTGGACTTGTCAAATCAAATCTTCTACGAACAAGGAACTCCAAGTATTAAGGCCTTTGCGCACTCGACTCACGTCCTGTTTGGAGAAGTTGGAGCAGGAAACAGGAGGATCGGACGAGCATTGGAACCCCGAAGTTAGTGGTATGTCTCGATGCGAAGATAACCAGTTGTTTAATATGAGAGAAATGCATGAGATTAATGGAGCAGATGAAAATGGAGTCTACGTGAGCTCGAGTATTACTGCAAAAAGTTTGAATGTCAGCTTTCCTGATGTGTCATGCTAATGAAGCAGATTGTCTTGAAAATAACCCTCCCTCAGTATAAATGTTTTGCCTTTGAATCTTGATATAGCACATGTCGCTTTCACCAAACAGCTTGAGAAATAAACCAAGGTTGTTAGAACGCTTCATACCGGTAATGTTTCGGTCGTCTCCTGTCGCCGTCGTTCGAACCTCGAAAGTCAATGTGTTGGTGAGCCAACACGGCGCACCGGTGTGGATGAAACTCGTAGATCAAACGGGCGAGATCGACCCGTAGGTTATTGGTTGCGATGCAGACTGACCAATCAGAGAGCGCCGAAAGCCTAGAGCTCAAAAAATCCCTCCATCCTCAGCCATGAAAGGAAGACTGACGTCATTGTGTTGTTCTTGTTCGTACCTCTTTTCCACGTTGATTATTCTTGTTCATTTCGTGATAATTAGTCTTAACTCATTCGCGACAACGCAGATTTTCCACTCAGGGCCACTTTGGACCAAAGCGAGTTTTAGCTTGTTCCTCACCAGAACTGTGGGAATTAGGGAATATTTGACATGCTGATCACGAATATGCCATCTATTTTACTTGGTAGAACACTTCTCTAGTGTTACTGCATGTACACTGTAGGAAGACCTATTCCCCTCAGAACAGGGCGCAGCACCAGATGGTCATTGACCACCAGGACTTAGTAGCGCCCTGCAGATTCAGGAGGCTTAGCACCAGTGTCCGGGGTCTAGCCAACCGCTAACCGTCTACTGATGTTAAAGACAAGCAGATTTCAGAGAGGCGCTTTTGGAGGATCATCAAACTCGTGGCTGAAGACCACCGTTGTTCAACCATTTACTCCATCCCTACCCTGCACTCTGGTGCGCTCCAGTGATAATCAGGTGTTGCTCAACCTGTAGGAGACGTATCATGTTGGAATTTTGACTGTAGATGCGCACTATACCAACGAGTATCCCTCCAAAGTGGCACCGTTCGTTTTTGAGAAACCGTCTTCGTTTTTGAGAAAAACCGTCATTAATGGTCAAAAAGTGGTTTTCGACCATTTTTTGACCATTAATGACGGTTTTTTTCAAGAACGAAGACGGTTTCTCAAAAACGAAAGATGCCACTTTGGGGGAGAGTTGGTACCACCTAGGCGCATTTCTCGGAGTTGACAGCGTATCGGAACACTTCCTCAAACGAGAGGAATTTCCTGGGAAAGTTCTGAATTTGAGAGAAATACCACGCTCCAATGACAATTTCTTGTATCTGACAGGTCCTATAACAAGTTTCAAGGAGTTCTAGCGGCATCAAACAGTTCCGTACTGAGATCGGTTTTCGAGGATTTTAGCTTGAATTTGAGATGATTTAGGCTGTCTTCGCTAAATGGTACACATTTCTTGCTAAAACATCATTCGTCGTCTCACTAACGCTTATTTAAGTCACTTTTTTGTGCTATCTGCTTTCCCTATAAGAACCCCAGTGTGTAGGTACCTAGTAGCCCATTTCGGAAGCCGACTGGACTTAGTACTTCCCAACCCACACTGACCACCTAGTGCTGCGCCCTGCCTCAGAATTCAAGCAAAGTTTACACAGGAGGGTTATTTTACATGCTGATTCAGAATATGATATCTATTTTCTACCGTATCGTTTCACTACAGTGAGGTTACTATAATCATAATGTATGAACTGTAGGAGAAGTTTTGCATTAGAATTTACCGGAAACGAAGTTATTTTACACTCTGATCTCAAATATGGCATCTATCTCAAATATGGATCTCAAATTCGTGTTCAGCATGTCAAACACCCTCATTTGCCAAAGTTTCACTGAATTTGGTAAACAAACTGCATCTACAGTACGCTTACAGTAACCATACAGTAACACTACAGAAGCCTTACAATAGTGCTCTACGATGCAAGATCGATATTCGTGTTCAGCACGTCAAGTTACTCCAAAGTTCAAATTTGCAGTAGATGCTGTGAGAAACACATCAGCATTATATACAATGTGCCTACAGAAACCCTTCAGTATCGCAGTTACGGTACAAAATGGATACCATTTCCGTGTTCAGCAGGTAGAATTACCGCTAAGATCAGAATCTGGGAAAGTCCACTTGAGAAAATGGGCTAAAACGGATACGACCCACCGGTGGGTCGTATTGTCCTCTACGTAACTTCCCGTACGACCCACCCGTGGGTCGTATTGTCCGTTATGTGTTAATTCATTATTCCGTGCTTGATGAAGGATAAAGTTAGTTATCCAATTTAGGAGGCGTCCCGCTGACGGCACTGTGTTTTGGTCACTGAAGCTTCGTGATTGTATCGGAATAAAATTTTCTACTCAATCGCCACTTGAGCGAACGTACTCAATGCATTGGATGTAAGTAGATCCCTGTGTCTCACCCCGTAGGTCGAAACAAGCAAAGGTCCTAGTGCAGAACGGCTCTAGTTTATGACTAAATTCGACCAGTGGTTAAGTATTAGCGAGAAGGCATGGTAAGCAGAAGAAAATTCCAAGAGGTTTGGATTGAACCATAATAGAAGGAGACACCAAAAACGGTAGGTACGTACTCCCACCAGACCAGCCCGTTACAGTAAGGAGTACGATAAGAAATACAAAACGCTCACACACAAAACTGATTGGATGAATGTGAAACTGTGTAAGCAAATGAATACCACTGCGTTTTCAAATATTTAGAGTCCTGTAATCTCTGCTGTCGGCCAAACAACTTCTGAAAATGGATAAATTTTTATCAACACAAGAATGTTCGATAACGGGGATGAAAATCACAATTGCGTTGGCTGTCGGACAAGTATGCAAAGAGGAAAAACTCGAAATTAACACAGTAACGAACCAGTAAAGACCTCAACACTCCGAAGCTCGTTGTCCTTAGGGTACATTAGCAAGGTAGATTCGAGCGAAGTTAAATCAAGGACATGAAGCCTAGGGTGCTGATAAATCACAAAGTAAAGTCCGAAAAAGCTGACTAAACAAGAAATCAAACCAGATTTCCACGTAAGAGACACAGGGATGACATTTCTAAATTAGAAGAAGTAACCTTGTGAGATAGCCAATTACGAACCCATGTAAAAACTATGCCGGGAAAATTACTAGTTCTAGAAGTATCCAGTAAAAAATAGAGGGTAAAACAGACAATCTATCCCAAGAACCGTCTTCAACCGCAAGAATACTTAGTCTTGGCCACGGATACTACGTACTTGGCAATAGTGTCACTAACCCCGAGAACCGAACCAGCCAAGAAATCGCAGTAATGAAGAAGTTTGGCCAATGTGAAGACGAGTAAGCGCTCTGGTTAAAGTGAACGCCATGTAACCCATCACTAAGAAAAAAAAGATTACAAATAAATAAAATGGGCAAGCTCAGCGTCAAATGAATTGACATTACGTTAGAATCAGTAGGGATATCATTATCACAGCTGGAGATCCGAAACCGCATGAAATACGTATAAGAGAGGGATGAACAACTAAGTACCTAATTACTAGGAATACAATCGGGAAAATATACAACTCTCGTAAATAATTCAAACCGGTGAGGGACTGAAAATTCAGCTCATTCCCAATCATTCCATTCGTGGATCCGGGCCTTCGCTTATTACAAGAAAGGCTCTATTCAAATCATCTTGCGTGGTAGTGGCTGTGAGTTCTTCTTCAACGGCTGGCTGGTTGTTCGTTTCGAACTCAACAACTGCATCACTCGGCTGGTCAGACGCGCCACTTCCATTCGAGCGCAAGGAATTCTGAATAGGTAAGCGTTAAAAAATAATTAAATGCCATCAAAATAACAAATCGTGACATGTGTCAACAAATGTTCCGTTCCGCTACTACTTCACCTGTCCAATGATGTATGCGAGCCTATTTTCCACCTAAAAAAGAGAAAAAGGCATCCAAATTCAGTCTCCGTCATTTATCAACTTATTTACATATCTAACGTAAAAGTCCGAGATCAACAGTTAGTAGCAATCTCTTTGATATCACCTTTCCTTCACACCAAGCATAAATGAAAAAAAAAACATAGATGAAAAAACAGAGGTATAATTGAGAAATCATTTTTAAACAATTAGCGTTATCTTATGAAAGATCGCAAAAAAAAAATCTGCTACTCTACTAGTATTTCTACACACTCCTGTTAATTCACGCTGGATCATTCAGTTAGAGTCAAAAAGCCTCAGTGTTACCTATAAGTAAACAATAGTTGATACCCGCAGCTACGCACAATGACATACATATTTCATTAAATGAAATAAGGACGCCAATTTCCAATCTTACTGAGCATAATGCATTTTAATGGAGCTGTGAGAGCTTTATTTTACGTCATTTTTGCGCGGTTAGAGTGATAAAAGCTACGACCAAAAGTTACGATGAATAAGAACTACTAAATCCTCCGTGCGTCCATCCACAAAGGCACAAGTCCCAGCGAAAAACTGACGTCAACGGGACAAATCCTCTCACGAGGCCAGCACTATAGAGGATTCTTCCACAATGCTCCAGAAAAGTAATAAAAAAGAGGTTCAAAATCATCGCCCCGACTTCCTATTATGAGGCATCCCTCATTGCAAATAGCTGTAGTCACCTAGTATCCTTTGACTGACAAACTAAAACAGAGGCGAAAAGATCAGTGATATTGGGTTGGGGAATAAGTTCGTTCGGTTTTTTTCGACAAGTTTTTTCACGGTGATATGAACTTGGCCTAATGAGCCATCACAGCTCATGTTGCAGCATTTGATCTGCTCTTTGCAGCCGTTACAACCTCCCTTCTCAATTCTCGCTTTTCCTTATTTTCTACCGCATGGAACGTGACTCCCCAAGTCGATAAAATTGAACCTCCCCGCAACCGAGTACTGTTCCACTTCAATCCTGAATCAAATGTGGCTGAATTGTCTAAGGATACTAATGATATTTGGAAAGGAACGTTTACTACTGAAAGGACAGCGTAGAAGTGGTAAACCCACTTTAGACAGGGCGATTTTGGCCTCAAAGTTGTTTTTCTTTCTGGATGCCCATTTTGCGAGAAATAAAGAAAATTATCTGCTAAGGTTGTTTAGATGTAAGGAATAATCACTACTGATGCTAAATGTCGATTATGTGTAAGTTTAGCTAACGCATTCCGTGCACAACCCCAAAATGCTCGAAATGAGGTGATCGTCCGCATTGGGTATGCTCGGTCTCTCCACGCAAATTTCACTGAAATCATTAGCAAAAAAAAAACTCGATAGTAGGGGATTTTAACTACTACCGATTCTAAAGGTCTAGTGCAGTCATACACAGCTTATTTTGTACAGTTTCCTACTCATTTCATAAAGTCCATCTGAGAGTTGCAGTTGCGGACTGGAAATTTAGTCATCTCAAACAATGCAATTTTTCGTGGACATAGAGATTGCGAGCTGGCCTTTCTCTAGCAGCATAAATAGAAGAGTGAAGGAGCTACGCAACCCCTTCAGTGTGGTTTACAATGTTCATGGAGAGTGGTGGTTTCTATGCCCATGAAAAACCGAACGAACATATTCCCCAACCCAACAGGTACAGAGTAGAGGTTCAATAGGAGCATACAGCTGAGTTTCCCGTTAGCTCTCACCTATCGTATGTAATTCATGGGGAACAAATGAAGAAAACAAATAGCAAAAGTACATAGATAGGACCAAGGACCTGCTAGAACACAATAACAGACATATTTGAGCTCAGTGTAATTACTTGCGAGGTCTTTTTGACATCCGAGTCACTATAACAGATTTAACAACACAACAAAAAGAGGTTAATTGAAGCAGCAGACAAGAGGGTGCTAGGTTACACATGATTACATTCAACAAAATCATACCACCCACAAGCTCATATTAGGACGCATGCAATCTCCTAAGAAATGCTGTAAAAAACCTACCGCAAGCTCAATCACATGTAGGCTTTTAGACACGTGCTTACGAAGAGCAGCTTGCTGCGTAGTGACTTTTCGACGAATCTTTGTGACCAGACGCTGCAAAACAAGGCAAAGTGGAAAGATGAACATGCAGTGGATGGATAACGCAAACAATAGCATGCTTTCTGTTGGGTCAGTAGTTGAACTATACCGAACAAAGCAACTGTTAGGTGAAAAACAAAATCAAGAGCGATTGGAACATGCGGTGTTAGGACAAGGTAAATCACAACACAACATAAATCTCACATTAGAGAAGTAGCATCCAAAAAAAAAGATATGGTAGTAATGTAACGAAAGATATATCCACATAAAATCAAACAAAGAAAAAAAAAAACGCGAGCTAGGAAGAAGTCTCACCGAAAATGACCGTCCATCTTGAGGAGTTTCTGACAATGACCCATCACCGTTTGTCACAGTACTTGACGAAGATTCTTGAGATTCGCAGTCCTGAAATGAAACAGAGTCAGTGGAGAGTAATGGGAGGTCCACAAACTAGAGAAGACTACGTGGAAAAAATACAAAGATAACTAAGAAATAAACAATAAGCAGATGGAAATAGAGGAAATTCTCAATAAAGTATAGTAGAACGGGTTATCCGAGAGAAAGATTGCTGCAGAAGGACCATTCTGTATTCAACCAGTTAAGTATGGGCTCGTACCTGTAAAGCCGCGCAATAATGCAGCATGAGGACTGCAAGAGCCTGCAGACGCTCATCCAGCCCTTCGAAAGAACTGCTCGCTTTCTTGTCTGCCCCATCCTTTTTCAACGCAGCCAGACGACCATCCTTCGTTTCACGGATGGCAAGTTGAATCCGATCTATCTGAAATCTCCACTTTGAAGCGGAGATACAAGCAAACAAAGATGAAGCGGAGATACAAGCAAACAAAGACTTGCAATCTCCTACTTGCTCATTTATCTTCGCCTTCCGCTCCTCTCCTTTCAGATTTGAAAAGATCTCTTTTCCCAGAAGCTTCGCATGGCTGATCGTCTGTTCATTATATGCGTTTCCAGGTTGGAAATACAGACTTCTAATGAAAGGGGAGCCATCTAGCGATGGTAAGACGTCTGCGAGGCAATCCTGGAAAAGCCACCAAACCGTTATGATTTTATAGAAGAAAAAGTGGGAACCAAGTCTCTCACTTGTATACTAGCCATTGGGCTGAGCACCTCACTAGACTCAGTAGCAGCACCAGCAGAGGAATCAGAGCAGTGCGAGTCTCGATTCGATGCTAGATCCAAGTCCAGTTTGGAGGCGGTTTTTCCGCCTTTTCTCCATGAGGTGAATTTCTCAGTCACTCTAGTCCGCAATCGTGCACGACGAGAAGTCATCTCTACTTCGTCGCCTGTATGACAACGTTTCAATAATTTGAAGATTTCGAGTATGCAGGCTTAATATTACAGGAGGAAAGGTGAGGTCTAGTTCTTCTTAAGAGTATGTAGTTAGTAATGCAAACACGAACTACCTCGAACTGGCGGCTGGGTAGTCTGCGGCGTTGCCGGAATCACCGACGAAGGGCACTCCTCGACATGATCACCGTTAACGTTCGCATCGACATCCAACTAGAAATAAAAATATCTCAGGATTATACACTGAGGAAAGAATATATCTGAAAAAAAAAGACCGCTGCTGTCTGCAGGTGACAGCAGCTTTGGACAAGATAACAGATCAGTTTTTTTTTCTTTTCGGAGACATGGTGAATCAGAGATCCAGATTCTTGGAGCTAGGTCAAAGGTATTAGATATGAACTCACAATGAATTATTCACACTGAAACTAGACCTGACCCTACATCTCAGTAAACGGCTCCTAGTAGATTTAAATACATTAGGTACAACGACAGTGCTATTCTACCTCAGCAAACTGTGCATCTCCCTGGCTGATGGAATGCGGTGTACATGCTATGCCTGTGGCTGCCCGTTCCACACATTTATGATGACAAACGACAAGACATCGCTGGCAACAACTTGCACTTTTAAGCCATATTTTACCACGACACATGGCACAGATTGCACTGCCTAAAATGAATCATGGATGAGGAATATGCTACTGGAAAAAAGCCGTGAAAATACGCAGAAAATTCATTAGAACAGATGTGTAATGGAAACGTTCGTAGAACATACCAGTTTTACTGCTCCATGCTTTCCAGTCATGTTGGACAGCAGGAGTAACAGATGGCTGCGAGAGATTTCTGGGTTTCGCGTCGAGCGGCTCTTCAACCCTCATTTCCTCCTCACTGAAAAAAGGTTATTCAATACCACTTACTAATTCAAATCTAAACAAAAATGCTAACCTCTCTTCTCCCAGAAAAAGACCTGCACCATGAGGAAGGCCACCGGGGAAGTAGCGAAATCCTAGAGTCACATCGCCGTACAGAAGCCGTGGGTCGTAGCCAGCATGGCGCGAAAACTCTTGAGTGACCCTGAAAAATGGATTAATTTAGTGAAGACCAGTGAGCGAAAAACCAAGAAAGGGAAGGTAAACTAAAAATTGTAGGCAAAAGATAGAAAACACTCACGGATCGTTGATCGACTGCACATCCGTCGGTGGTTTCAACTGATACACTTCGCGATGACAATTTGACAGCGTCAACTGACAATCATCGAGTATTTGCGGAATGTACAGTGATGTCTAGAAGGAGGAAAAATAAATAAAAAGTCTACTTGGATTGCAAACGCAATGTGCCCTTGTGGGGGTATTAACCCCTTCCAAAACATCACAAGTCACTCAACTAGCAAAAAAATATTTAGAAAAAAAATTAGGAGAACGCTCACATATCCCAGAAGAATAGGCTTCGGAGGCTCCGGCTCTGGTACAGGAGCTGCGGATGTCGTTGGTGACGATGCATCCACTATGGGAGCCGGTGGAGTGGAGGGTACCTCTTTGACGTGGACAGTCACATTGAGATATTTGCACGAGGACTTAGACGGTGACGCGGAAGTGGTTCCGTCAAGATCGAAGTGCAGCGACTGACCCCACAGAACGTTCTAAACCATAAGTGCTATCACAGCAGAACCAGTGCCACTTTATTACTCAACAGAATCTTCTTTTGATAACAAGTAGGAGGGACTCATAAATTCCTCACTATTCCGAAGGAATAGTCATAGAAATTCAGCAAACAATAAAATGGAAGGATAATAAACTCTAACTCGCACTAACGCTAAAGTGATCAAAGATCAGACTCTGAATCGAAATTAGTAAGCATAAATATGGTTGGTAGCAAAACAAAGATCACATAGGCGGTAAATGAGAACATGTGGCGGCAAGTACTTTAACCGTGATTCAATGAACAGAGAACCAACCTCTCGGAAATGCACGGATTTGGTAGTACGAGATCGAGCGTAACCTAATGACGTCGTTGGTGAATCCTGCAAACTTGGTGTTGATTGGCCTTGGCCAGCGCATGGAGACCGGCTGGAATCGAGCAAAGCGCAATGACATACTCAAAACAGAGGAAAGGTTAGAGAAAAAATTTAAGAAAAGAGGAAGAATGGTTACATAAACATCTAAAAAAAAGCAGATAAAGCAGGTGAAATCAGGCAGACCAACTTTTTGCTTTTCTTCCTTTTCTCTTTCTTGTCCACCACTTGCATTTCAATAGGACTACGCTTTCCAGTAGACGGTAATGGAGACTAAAATCATATATGCTGGTCGACACAGAACTTCTTAGATAGATATCCACAGGTGAAATTGGAGACATTATAAAATTCAATAAGTGAAAATGAAAAAAATCCAATGGAACACTCTATTAAAGATATCCAGTGGAATACTCTATCAAAACAGATGGAGAAGACTCACCTCTCCCCTATCGCCTTCAGCTGATCCATCCATTTCACTAGCATCAGCACCCATCTCTGCTGCATCTGCACACGAAGTTGGTGTAGCTGCACGACGCTTTTGCATTAAATCCAACACTTTGCGCTTACTGGCTTGTAAAGTAGCCTAAGATTGAAAAAAACAATGAACATTCTACGGTTGGTAAAATTCTAAAAGTAAAAATAAACTGGTGCATACGTGCAGCCGCTGCCTCCTAGTGCTTGCTGGTCTACTTCGACTCAAGCCACCTTCTTCTTCCAATTCATCCTCAGTTTTCAACGACAATGACGACGCCACGGAACTCGATGCTTCTAACTGAATCCACCTTCCACTTGATTTTCGTCATCAAAACCACCACAAACTCAAAAACGTACCCCTGGTACTCCATTAGTAGTTGGATGCAAGGAGGCTGTAGACGATGCTGCCGCGGTGGCGGCAGCAGCTTCTCGCTCCACATCTGCGAGTGTCATGCCAGGTGTTAGTGTGGCGTCTTTCTCCCGAGGAGTAAGCACGCTAGGAGTGAGCAGACCGTTCTCATCGAGGCCTTCTATGGTGGGTATCTAAATCAGGTGGAAATCACTGCAACAATATAAAAAATAGAAATGATAATAGAGGCGACACATTGAAAGAATACATTGAAGATATACGTCTACCTCAACCGCAAATTTACACGAAATGTTTCATCCAAAAGATAACGCTGACCCCAGGCTCATTCATTGGCTCACTTCCAAGAGAGCTGATCGTACAAACAGAGATTATTTCGTCTTCCATTCCTGATGTCGATGAACTCACAGATATTGCATCTAATAATTTTGGATCCAGCTGGCTTTCAGAACTAAAAACGAATAAGGACTAAATCAAAAACAGCTCAAAAATACAATGAAAAATCCATGCAAAACATAGTATCTCACCGAGTTCTTCTAAGTTCAGTACTCGCTTGACTAACGAGAACCTGTGGCACACGATCACTTTCCGTTCTGAGCACTGAAGCTACGGTTGGTCGGTCCAAATGTGTATCTGAACAGAGGAAAAAAATAGGAAAGACAAAGCTAAAGCTAAATAATGACTCTCAGTAGAATTTTCAAAAAAAGCTAAATAATGACTCCCAGTAGAATTTTCAAAAAAAGAACTGCATATAGAACTTCAAAACAGGTCTTTACATAAAGCAATTAACATTTCCAGGAAGGTATGACCGAAATTTGTTCCGGTGGCCGCAGTAAGACAGCTAAGAAAAGTTACCAGGGTTTCAAAAAGCTAAACTGTTCCACGTTATCGCAAATCAAATGCATGCAACAAAATTGTAGTTTTTCGCGTCCAACTGCACCCACTTCGTTGCATAGTTTGACCTAGCACAGTGTAAACGAAGGCCTACAGCATCAAAGTATGGCAATATCCTCATGGAATAAGATTCATCTGCAGCTTCGATCATAAACATTCCCATCTCTAATCACTCAATAAATGTTATTTATTATTTATTAATACGCACTCAAGTGTGCTATACAGTGATGAAACACGATGGATGTAATGAAGTTAGGAACAGGAGATCTTAACCAATCTTATGCTCCCTGTTTTCGTTGATTGAAATCAAAGGATTCTATTCTGCTAAGCTTTGCCTTTTATTTTGTAATTTCCAGTCGCAAAAGACAAACAAGCCAATCTGTCCATCTAAAGGGGCTTTCATACATTTGCCGCGGCGGCGCCGCCGCCGCCGCGGCAAAAGTGGGTGCGCGGCAAAAGCTGCCGCCGAGCGGCATGGCGCGCTTTCACACAAACGTCGCCCAGCGACAAAATACCCCCTCGACCATTCCTTGCCGCTTGCCGCTGGGCGACGTCGCCGGGCGGCGCCGCGGCAAAAAAGTAAACAAGCTCTTGTCGCGGCGACGTCGCCGCAGCGCCGCCGCCATGGGCGACTGCCGCCGCGGCAAACGTATGAAAGCCACTTAATCCGGTCAACAGAACTGGTTCGGTGCAGAGAATCGGCTAGCAGAGTCAGCATCCACACTATCGAACCGTCTGGAAATCAGGAATATTGCAGGAGAGAACACTAAAGAAAGAAATTATCGCCTTTTATCAGTTTCTGTTAGGATGCCCCATACTCAACTTCCACCTTAAATCCTGAGAGATCGTAATGAATACGGTCCCCCAAAATACGACTAGCGCTGGACCACCCAATATATGAATTCAGCGCTTTATCCATGCACACAAATCCGGTACCAATCCGTCAAATGCAAACGGTTAGAAAACCTTGTTGGCCCGTGGTAAGCATTGAAACAGCCAATGTCGCTTAATAAAGCCGCATCTTACCTTGGCACTGCTCAACACGCGCCGTGTAGTCTACCATTGACAAGAGGTAAAAGATTTGGTAAATAGACCTATCGGAATAGTAGAGTTTCAAAAGGTTTGGTAAAAACAAGCTGAGCGAGCCACTACATTCATTAGTGTTTTAATGTTGCTTCAAGTGTGTGTGTGTGTGTGTGTGTGTGTGTGTGTGTGTGTGTGTGTGTGTGTGTGTGTGTGTGTGTGTGTGTGTGTGTGTGTGTGTGTGTGTGTGTGTGTGTGTGTGTGTGTGTGTGTGTGTGTGTGTGTGTGTGTGTGTGTGTGTGTGTGTGTGTGTGTGTGTGTGTGTGTGTGTGTGTGTGTGTGTGTGTGTGTGTGTGTGTGTGTGTGTGTGTGTGTGTGTGTGTGTGTGTGTGTGTGTGTGTGTGTGTGTGTGTGTGTGTGTGTGTGTGTGTGTGTGTGTGTGTGTGTGTGTGTGTGTGTGTGTGTGTGTGTGTGTGTGTGTGTGTGTGTGTGCGTGTGAGAACGTCACAGCTAGGATTCATGAAACCACAATCACGCACTAGCATAATTGGTTATCCTGTCCACTAAGCAATGGAAAGAGACGCTGGACGTAAAAGTCGATTCGTTAACCTGGATGTCCTGAGCTGTGAGTTCATGTATATTAACCGAGATTGACAATAGTAGTGCTAACTAGTGGGTCCCATTAACGAATCTGCTCTGCTAGTTTCACTACTGGCGCACGACATCAAGTGCGCAAGGACAAGGACATTAAAAAACGTATGAAAAAGCGAAGGAACAGATTCACTTCCAACCAAAGCAAGAAACGGTCACACTCTTCCGCATGTTCCAGCTAAATAAATAATTTCATTCCAGGTAACATCAGCGAATAATTCGACTCTGCGCTGCCTACCCGATGATTCAGGTTTAGCCTCGCTTCCAGTTCCTCGACAAAGGATCAAACTAGATTTGCAAATAATTGTGTTTCCTGCTTCAGATGAACACCGGAGATCCCTTCAGTAGAATCAACAATGGTGTCCTTGACATACATTATAAATGATAGCAATTCATCAGCCTCTGTGCCAGCGCCCCTGTTTCCCTTCTCGCACATGAATACAGGATGCGATACAAATGTAGGCACAAAAAAAGGTATTTGATGGATGTGATAGTCTCTCGTCCTATAGGAGCGATGACAAATTCTATAGGACCCATGTTTTTTCTATAGCAACAGAAATTTCTCTTCCCGCCTCTCTACCCCACGGTCAAGCCAAAGGTATTCCCAAGATTTTGTATGGTGACATCACCACAATTTGCATGTCATTCGATCGGAACAACAAAAATCTCATCTTTAGCGCAATGAATGGAGCTAGCAATCCCATTATGTACAGATTAATCAACGTTACAGAAATATCCCATCATTTTGTATTTGCGCTATGAACTTATAACGGTATTTGTTTGCATAATCAATCTTGCACAAATTTTCAGGTAAAGATAACAGTTTCGATTTCGACTCTGAGGTCGTTATCATTCTTTTCTTGCTGTGAAAATATGAATTCGTGCAATGCCTTTATTGCTAAAAAAGAACGAAAATGAAAGGTCTTGTCGTGAAATTTCAACGACGAGTGCCGTCCTCGAAAAAGACTCCTCCATCCAGAGCACAATATTTCGGACAAACACCAGGATGACCAGGAGTTCCGTCCGATCCAGGTTGGCCAGGAGTTCCAGGCTGTCCATCGAGCCCAGGATTTCCCGGCATGCCGGCAGGACCTTTTTCTCCAGGTTCTCCAGGTTTTCCATCTGCTCCAGGCGGGCCAGGTGGACCTTGATTTCCAGGTGGTCCGGGTGGTCCAGGGGGTCCAGGTTGTCCAGGCTGGATCTCGCTGTTCTGACCTGGTTCTCCGGGCTGTCCTGGAGGTCCAGGCATTCCCAATTTTCCTGGAAGTCCAAGAGCGCCTTTCATTCCTTGTGGTCCAATAGGTCCAAGGGGTCCTGGTGGCCCAGGAGGTCCATTAGGTCCTGGCATGCCAGCAGGACCAGGCGGGCCAGGAGGTCCAGGAGGACCGGGCGGGCAAGGACGGCAAGGTGGTGGAGTGATAGGCTCACAAGGCTGCTGTGGAGGTCGACCAGGATTTCCGGGAGCTCCCGGTACTCCAGCCTTTCCGGGGCGACCGGGTCTTCCAGCAACACCGGGTGGGCCTGGAGGACCAGGCAAACAGCAGCCGCGGCACAGTCCAGACTCTTCACCAAAGTCGTACTGGCGACGAACCGGCGACCTTATCGTTCTGTTCGCCTCCGGCAGTTTGAAAACGTCCGTCCATACATCTTTGGCCGAGGATTTGCACTGCATGAGTTCATGATGAGCAACACGTCGAATATGTTTCACGTAGTTGTAGACCATTGGAAGGGTGATGCACACCGACAGTACCGCAATAGCAGAGAAGGTGACGGCGGCATAACCGACGAAGCGGTATGCCTTTATGCGGGAGTCGATGTCCATGGAGTTGTCCGTCTCTGAGATTTCTATTCGAAGGCCTTTTATACTCCAACAACTGGTTCTTAAACGCTGTGCGGTAACAGACCGCACGCTTTTTTTATCGGAGTAAAGTCACACCAACTTTCGTTCCACCTCTGCATTTTTCTTTCTTGAACGTAAAAGGTTGACCATTCATTTTCCTGCTCCTAACCCAGTTAAGGATCTTCAGAAATCACCACAATGTGTCCAGAGTAATCTAAAAGAAGTAGTAATTTCTGCAGTATATATCGCCCAAATGTAAATGTGAAATCAACACGCTAAAGCGCAACATTGTCTCCGTTTTTCCATAGAGATTCTTTCATTCGAATATCCACGTGATGTTCATTTGAATCTCACGACTTTTACTCTAACACTCTAACAATTACTCAACAGTTTTCACTCCAACAATTACATTGAAATGGGTGTAAGATTCACAAAAGGTCCCGACATTTCAAATATTCATCGAATTCAGAATGGCGAGTTTCCATAGGAGTGCATTGAGTAATTACCTCGCAATCGCCACGATCACCTGTCGCCACTGACTGGGCGAGTTTCGTCGTGCAAGAATAAATTTTCGAAAACATTCCAGTTTGGAGATGTATGTATGCTAGAACCTTCCCGAAACCATACATGAATTCCACAACAAACGGAAGTGATTAACAAATCCATCAATCCGAATTTTTCTGGAATAAGCATCAACTTCCACGATGCATCCATGTTAATACGTGTAGACCCGCATCCGAGCATAAACTCAAGGGAAAACAAAATTGGTGGCCATAGAAAAAAGAAAGGAATATTTAAAAAAAAAGTGGTCACCACGTCCAGATTGTTAAAATAAGGCAACTAGCAAACTGGCGAATCCACAGCCTCCACAGATTCACATATTAGCCAACCTACATGAATGAATTCATTAGAATTAAACTGAATCGCTCCTCGAATTCGAAAAATCCGAATTTCCCGGCGGATCTTGAATAACACCCTAATTTCACGAAGAATAAACGACTGCTAGCAACGACTAGGCGTGTAAACATGAAAAAAGACGTGTAGCGTCTTGAAGTAGTTATATAAACAACCTCAGTTATAAGTCCCATGCTGTTTACGTTACATGATCCGGGGGCTATCTAAAGAGAATTGAAGACTTGATATCTGTAGCGTACCACACATTCAACTTCAGCTCAGGATTGCGGAGGCCACTCTACTGCATATGAGCGTTCGACACACATTTTGTTGCTGCCGGTAATCGAAGTATAAGTCACACTACAACCTCCAAAAATTGTCAAGTAAAAAAAAAACTTCCGGTTACCTAAAAACTAAGACACGATCGGTTAGTTTCCCATTTTGCAATGCACATTGGAAATGAATAAATTAATTTCAATTACTCAAAAAAGGAATTCGCTGCTCTAAATTCTTTACAAAACATCGGATGTCCCACTCAGTGCTGCAGTTGGACACCATAATGTTTATAGACATGTCATGTATTATAATCACCATTTCACCGTCTCTGCAATAATCAGAGTCAACAAAACATTGAAGTGGAACCAGTATTTGATTTATGAGTGCTTGGATCGACATTTGAAAAATCTTTTCATCACGGTTTGAAGGTCACTGCAACAGCAACCAGTAAACATGAACTCCCGCTAATATGGCTGCACTTGCATGCAACCCCAACATCTTTTCCACTTGTTCTTCTGTTCTTTCCACTTGCACGAGAATATAATACGGTAGATGTACCTAATCAGTTTAAAACGAAAAAGAAAAGAAACTAGACGCATAAATGGATCAGACCATCACAGTGGAAAGTCTGATCAGATATAAATAGCTACACAGACTCCAAACGGACGCAGTCAAGAGTCAGGACCGCGGCGCGTCTCTCTTGGGCAGATCACGAGAGTTCAGCATAGTGTGCGCCTGCGTCTCTGTCCATGAGAGCCGCGCCGCGACTCTTGTCTACGTACGTTTGGAGCTTCCTATAACTTGAGGTGAAAATGTCTTACCTAAACTTGCTAGTGAAGACGTCAACGACTCCGTATTTGTATTCACCATGGATCGAACAGACGGAGCAGAAATGGCGTTTGACAGACTGTGCCGCCGTTTAGCTAAAAAAAGAGCGCTGCTTGTGTAGCATGAAAGAAATAGTATCGCTTCGAACTTCAAGCTACACATATTCAAAAAAAAAAAAACAGGATTTTGCTGAATATCTGCATTTTTCACATTAGTCAAGGACTCTACTATTACTTCCAAAAATCAAAAGCAAAACCAAAACCCGTACACATTGTAAAAAAAAACCGGAACTTCATTCCAATACTCCCAGTCATGCTACGCAATTTCTGCGTACAAAAAGCAAAAAGATCTACAAGAGTGCGACCTTGAAGAACACAACGCTTGAAGAACTTCATTCACCATTGGCGGCAAACGTGAGAAAATATGAAATGTTGAGGTTGCGGTGAAGCTAGAGCGTAACAGAAAAAAACCGTGATGGAATGGACGAAAAAATCTTTCAAGCATCACGCACGCATTTGAAGAAAAAAAGTGGACTGTTCCAAGCAATGAAGAAAAGAGCTTACAGTCAGATGAAGGTGACACACTTCTCCGCTCGGTGAGCGATTTACGTGCTGATGACGCACCTCCAAGACACACGAAAGCATCATCCGGATGCCCATTTGTCGTGCCAACGAGCTCTTCTGAATCTATAATGAAAGTTGTTGAAACATTATATCACGAACATTAATGAACAGATGCTAAATGTGTTCATAATCTGTGAAAAAATAATGACTGCACCGTAGGAAGAACCGAGTTTTATCATGCTCTAAAATTGTTCCACGCACGAATTTCACCCAATTCCTTCCTTTTATGAGGGAGGAATTCATCACTGGAAGCACATTTTTCCCACTCGTAAACATAAAAGCGCCTCCATATCGTTGGTCCACCTATTCCCAAAGGAAACATCAAAAAGACGATTTCAAACAATAATCGCTAAAAGAAATGATGGTGCGACAAAACACAACCTCGAAGGACTCGGAAAAGCAAGAACTGAATGAGCTTCACCTTTCAAGACGTCATCGTCGATATCGTCAAGATTACGATCCACCAACACCAACAAATCACCAATCGTCTGTTGTAGAAACCGATTCACTTGTCGTTCACTTCGGATTGGGACATTATTGATGGCTATTAATGTGTCCCCTAGAATAAAATGCATTCTAATCGCATTCCTCCTCAGAGGGAAGGATGAAATTTCACATCTGAAGGAAATTCGACAGATCTCATCTTCCGACACAACCCTACCTCATGCTTTTAGAAACTGGGCACATATAATAGCCCAGTTTTATTTATAAGATCACTGCTGCTAATTGTTCATGACATAATCATACCTATATCTTGGCCAAAGTTGACAAAAGATCCGAACCTGGCTTGAAAGCTGCCTTGTCAGCCAAACTTCCCTCTTCAACAATAGCCACCTTCACTGGACGAATGCCGTGGACATTTACCGCTGTCTAAATCATATCTAATTGCACTACAGCAGGAAATTAGCTGTCAGCTCCATGCAACAGAGCTCGGCGCGGAACAGGAAATTAGCCAAGGAAACGATATACAAACAGTGAAATGAAATAGCGGAAATGAAAATTGAAGCTCATAACAACAGAACCTTCTCGAAGACAATTCCAATTGGCGTCGTCATATCGTGACGCGAGAAAGTGAGCATTACACTCAAAGAATGCGCGATATCTGTCAAATTCTGCAGGAAAGGACGATGATCTGAAGTAGTTGTTGGCATGGAGGAAAAAGAAATGAAAGAAGGAACAGAAAAATACCCACCCAAAGTGACGGTGCAGTATACAACAAAAGAACTGGGATCCTTATCCACGAGACTTGTTCTGAGGCGAGTTCCTTGAAGCACTGTAACTTCCAAACCGCCTTCGATTTTTACATGGGTGAACGCGCCTGCAAAACAGAGTAATCCAACAGATGTCAACAATCAAAAGTGGTTCAACCAACAGCAGTCTTTAAAATCCATGCTTTTCTAAAAAATTTTCCCAAAAATTTCTGAAAACCGGCAGCGTTTCGAAATCAGAAGTTCTAGAATTAGAAAGACACGGAGAGATCAACTTACTGAGTGGAGGTGAGGGTTGGAGGAATGGATTCGGAAAAAGAGGACGATATCGAATCTTGTAATTCGGCCAGACGTGCTTCCGTTGTAAGGCTCTTCGGATGGACTCTTTGATTAGCGGAATAAGTCGCTTGAGCTGGTGCCCTTGAATCTGAGAGCTTACCTGAAGAAATATTATGAATATGAAGAATATAATTCAAAAGTTTTTGACCTCTCGGTACTAATAAAATATTAAAACCACAGCAAATCCAAAAGAGAAACGGTTTACATCTGTTGCCAATTCTGGCGTTGACACGAATGACGAAGTCCAGTGATTGTATGGCTTTCTCGACAAAATGAAACGAACTAGTCCAGCTAGCTTCGTGAGCTAAAGACACGCTATTTTTGACATGAAACAATGCTTTCCAGTAATGCCTTACTTTTATAGATAAATTTGCTTTCTTCCCGAAGACAGTGGTAACGTCAATAGAAGTCTCGAATCCGCCAGTGTAATCCATATCGATCAAAAGGGTGATTTTCTACAAGACAAAGGGATTTGCAACGAAAAGAAAGGGAAGCATTGTCACATAGAAGGTATTCCATACCTCAAATATATTCGTATCCTCCGACATTTCAACATTTTCCACACGTACTGCATTGATTCGAGGGAATTTTGTGCCAAGTGACAGGTCTCGTATGCGAATTTCCTGCAAACTTTTTGCTAAGAGAAACCATACTAATAGAAGCACGAAGACAAAAGCAAAAAGAGAGTAAAAAAAAACTGAAGTACAATAGAGGGATGAAAACCATGTAAGCACAAATTTTACTGGAAGAATGAAAAATCCTGGGTTCTATCAGGTGAAACTACTTGTGGAATCTACGCGATCCAATTTTTCCGGACGTTCAAGTGGACTTCACCATTACAAATTCCACATGCAAGGGAAAAGCGATAACTGGACAAATATGAAAATGAGGTGAATTGACCACGAAAAAAAAAAAGAAGACAGAAAAGCGAAACATACATTGAACAAATAGTTGTACATAAAGTTATGACAAGGAAAGGGACTTATTTACCTGGATGAGGCGACCAGCTGCAGAGCGGGTGCTGATGTCATTGAGTTCGATTTGCAAACGTTTGTGGAACCACCTAAAAATTTCAAAAAAAAAAATCAGAAAATCAAAGAGGAGGATTTCTAAAGGAAATCCTTCTATCACTGTCAAAATACATTGTGAAAACTTTGGGACAAACGGCTATTTAGAAATGGCACGCAAAAAAAAATCCAACCTTCAACACATTTTAAGCAGAAGCTCTGGAGACACTTGTTGATCCCTCAATTATTTGAAAGTTTATTGCACTAAAAGAAAAACGTATGCTATTCGCGGACAGTTTTGCTCATCAATTTCGCATTACTGCAGCAGCCGCGGATTTCGGAAACACAAAAACCACAATTTCAATCTATTGCATCCGGAATTTAATAGCAGGCAATGCGTTTTTGCAAACATTACCGTACCATATCGAAAGAAAAAGAGATTTCACGACATTTTACGTAATGTAGGATATAAAACTATCTCCATTAGCGGCTATAAAAAGGAAAGAACCGAAGAAGGAGTAATGAGACTCGATAAAACGCTTGCCATTTGCTTGATATGCAATTATTTTCTAGCTTAATTCCTTCTATCTTGCCCTACATCGCGATAATTGTATTTGATTTTTCGTCAATATCACACTACTTATCTGTCGTTAGGTGCTAAAAAGGCATCGAGAAAAAAAGAGTAACACCATTTTTGCAGGAGAATTTGTGAGACAAATGTGGCAACGCGCTGACACAAAAATGTACGTGGGCATTTAAAATCAACCAATCTTCAGCATTTCGTTGAAGAACTGAATGGAGTGGACCATTCGGCGTATTCAAAGACATCCCCTACACCCCCCCCCCCCTCCATCCCTGGGTAATTTGTTTCCGATGCGTGCTACGTAGGACAGGGCATGAACTATTGAGTCTCAATGTCATTCGGCTTCGCTACGTTCTATTTTTCGAAAACATTACTCCGACATTCAGGTACGCGAGCATCCCTCAAAGGTACTGCACTCAACTCAAAAACAGAAGTTTCCATGGTTCCCTGGTGCGGTGCACATAAAACAGCAAGACTATAAAAAATTGGGACGCATGTAACTCCAAAAAAAAGACCCGTAAAATCCGATAGCCACCGCTCATATGCTACGCTATGTGCGGAAACGATTAATAAAAGAAAATAAACAAGCTAGCGCTTAATAACAAGTCGAAACAGGTAAACAGCTCAATAGTGAAAATTTGTGAATCTCCTGAATCGCCTAGTGACAGATTTCAGAAAAAGAAGAAAGAATCACCGTCGAAGTTGTCGTGTGTCTTTGTGCTCTTGGAAGAACATGTGCAGCAATAGTGAAAGGGAATGGGATGATTCCCATCGTGATATGCCTTGCCCATCATCACCGGTTTTGAGGAACTCGCGAAGCTCCTATAATAATGCACCATTTTCATTTTCAATATAGACCAAAAGGTGAGTGCTTGCTTTTATCAGGTGTCGGAAGTATGTCCTCAGGGGCGAAAAGGTGGGATCAATTTAGTAGTTTTTAACCCATAGTTTCAGCATTTGAATGCTAACACTGCAACTAATAAGATGAGTTTGTCCCTTCCATTGGAACTACTGACAGCAATGTTCAGCACGATAAATAATTGTAAGTGATGAATATCAACGCGACTATGAGTCTATCGGTTAATGCACACGGCTCCACATGATAATGCGTGCGAAGAGTGCTGTAGACATTGTCTTAGGATTCCTTTTTTTTAATCAGAAGATAGTTTATACACAGTGAAGGCGAAACATTATAGCATCGCAGACACAAGTGGCCTTGCCACATCACTCTCAACAACCCATACTGAAACCAAACGTTCATCTTTTAGGTTACCGTGAATCAACATAGGCTCACTAACGATACAACGCTGCCATCTTTTCTCTGTAATGCAGTAATGACTGCACTTCTTTGAAGCCCATATTCCCAGCTGCTGACGCCTTTCGCTTGTGAATGTAAATGATAGAAGTCATTATTATTACTACGTTCGTTACTGCAACTTAACTAATAGCAACGTAAGCTTAATCAAGGTGCGGTTGCACACAACCAAATATGCTGGATATTGACTGAAAACGGCTGTGTCTCAGTCCATGATTCTTCCATTAGTAATCATAAGCGGGTGAATGGACTATAAGATATCAAAGAAGAAAGATGAATCAGATTATGTAAAGGCAAATTGAATTATAGAGCAAACGAGAGCTCATGGATAGTTCGAACGTTTTTCGCACCTACTTTTTTCACACCCATCAGATCAGACTCAAGAGTCCAGCCAGGTTTTCAAATGCACTTTCAGATTTCTGAAATGACTTCTCACTCTCGAGAAATCCCCTGTGTTTCGGCCTGAGGGGAAAGCCCTATGCTGTAAACAACCAGAAGAAAACTGGAGATTACAAAATCTCTAATCTTGGCAAAAAGTTTGCAGAAAGCAAACCCATCTGCAATTCCGTTATCGCACATCGTTTGTGTGACATGTGGAGCTTCAGACTTCTTTGATGTCGTTACAGCTCGCGTAATAGGACACCAGAGACGTGAGCAAAAGAAAACCAAACTCTGCACGCGCATGAACGGGCGAGCTAAGAATAACAAGGCGAATACTTTCAAAGTCCGCATTGCTGCTAATCATAAAAAATCAACGCCCATACGATCTGTCTCTCCTTTCGCATACAGATTACCCAATGAGCAACCACCTACCCTTCTGCACAGAAAATCAAATCCATACAGCAACTCCCTTCTCCGGAACGGTCCCTTCATGAGATCGGAAATCCGATCACTCATCCCCCCCCCCTCCCCCTCCTCACGTAAAATCCTACCTCTACAATGACTCCCCACCCTAAGTGCAGCACCCACGATAATTGCGCTCTGCCACATCCTGCTTCTGCCATGATTCTAGGTTCAGCATTATGACGAGAAGGAACGCAGGAGTTATTTGTTCACAGAGAAAAGTCGGTTTTGCTTAAAGACAGTGTCTCAGCTCATGGGCCGCATTCGAGATTCGAACATACGTGAGCCGCTGAGCACAAAAATGTACTTTAAGTTTCGTGGAAACGTCGAAAACCCCATTAGTTACGAGTTTCTTTGGCCGAGAATTTCGGAATTCTCGGCCAGTGGACGAGAGAGTTCATTCCGCAGCAAGACCATGCTGAGCTGAGGGTGCGGCATGGTTTTTCAACACGAAAATGTTTGTTTGTTTGATATAGCTGCTGCTGAGAAGTTCATTTTAATGTGCAATCTAAGCTTCTCAGCTCCGCTTTTGCTAGCTTCCTAGCAGGAAAACTCGTCCGCTCCTGTATCTAATTTTGCCTTAAAAGTAGGGGTTTTCGAGAGTGTTTCCTAACATTATTGGAATCAGCGCCTCGAGCTGCACCTGAATCTGTGGATATCTCAGTACCCAAAATGAGGTGAGACACTGCCATTAAAACACATTTAAACTCTTGAATCTCGAACTTGCTTATGCCTACAGCAGTGTAACTTTCGCAGAATTCCAGGGACTAGTGTTGAAGCTCCATAAGATTGAGAATACATAAATGGAAAATATCGTGGGTGCTGCCTTTGATACGACTCCCAGATGATGATTCATCGCCAAATGCTTTAGGTGTTCCATCTAGGGCCCTAAAATTGAACAAGCGAAATCTTCTAAATATCGCCTTACACTGAGAAGCTGCTGACAATGTTAATGACGATAGTCATAGTCACGTCGCATGATGTTAGCAAATGTATCGATTTTTCTCCTTCAGAGCTCTTCCCTTCAGCTACTCTGAGGTTGTATATAGGATGTGTGAAAAAGTTCACCACAAATCTAGACAATTTTTTTTACAATACCGATATATTTGCTATTGGTACCTCCACGAACATTCAAATGCAACTTTTCAGAGCAACTGTAGTCAACGACTCAATCTTAGAGGAAGCGGAAAAATCAAAATTACCATTCACAATGGTTACGATATTTATAAGCAGCACATTCAATTGTTCAGCTGTTTCAATTGTTGAACAACATTTCAAAGAAAAATCCATACTGGGGAAAATCATTGACAAAAAAAAAAGGATGCGTGACATGACCGAAAAGTGCCTAATCCAATATTTAAACACATTTGTTTGCTTGGACACTGAATCAACTTCAATTTACACCTGAAGGCAGGTGATATGTGAAGTAGAGGCACTAAATAAATAGGATGACAACCTATCTACAGAAATGAGCAAATACATAGAAAATGAACAGGGGTAAAGATGAGAGCTCGGACTGCTGCTTTTGAGGCAGTTCGATCTGTGAAGAGGAGGAATCTATGATTGTAGAAAATCAGAGGGAGGCTGTAAAAATGTAGTGCTAATGTATTCACGAATGAAGTTGATATTATGCTCTGATGACTTATTTATTTATTTGCATACACCATAAAGGTGTGCCATCACGGCGAACAGAATGTAAAAGTGATACACAATAGAGAAACACCAATTAAAAGTGTCAAGGTGGAGGTAGTGCACCTGGATTAGTTCCCAAAAGACTTGAACGGACAAGAGAGAGAGAGAGAGAGAGAGAGAGAGAGAGAGAGAGAGAGAGAGAGAGAGAGAGAGAGAGAGAAAGAGAGAGCAGTCTTCTGCATTGAGTAATTGTAAGGTATGCGATTCCAGGATAATTTTTTCATGGTATATAGCAGGCAATGCTAATGTCAGGATCATTACTATTACTAGTATTCATTATTCAAATCTAGATATTCAGTGAGTGTACTATGCGTAGGGACAGGTAATCTGTATATATAAAGTAGAATGTATGTGTGTGTGTGTATGTATGTATGTTCCTTATAGAAATCGCGGAGGGTTAACCGATCGGGACCAAACTTTGCACACATACCCATCAGAGGCCGGCGGAGGTTTTAGGATACTTCGTGTCAGGCATTATCGATTGATCTATCGATTTTATTGATTTTTCGCTACTTCTGCTCAGGGGCGGCGAGGACAGGTCTACTGGGGTTTCTCAATGCGCTGAACACGAATATGATAACCGTTTTGCACCAAATATCGATTTATCGATTTTATTGATTTTTCGATATTTTTGCCCGACAGGCGGTTGGGACAGGTCTACTGGGGTTTCTCAATGCGCTGAACACGAATATGATAACCGTTTTGCACCAAATGTCGATTTATCGATTTTATTGATTTTCCGATATTTTTGCCCGACAGCCGGTTGGGACAGGTCTACCGTGGTTTGTCGATGCGCTGAACACGAATATGATGAAAATTTTGCGCTGAATTTCGAATTATTGGTAAGATTTTTCACCATTTTCGTCCACGGGCCGGTGAAGACGTGTCTACTAGGATTTTCCATTGCGCTGTACACGAATATGACAACTATTCTCCACGGGTATATCGACTCAGTAACTTCTTTTGCTCTTTCTCCGCTTTTGGAAAGGGACAGGGTAACATTGTGTCCACCGGATCAATCGAAGACGCTAAACCCTAGGTACGAATATGGCAACTGCTTTCCATGAAATTGACACTGAAATAACAGTACTAACTTTTCGATTACGGTTACATGAGCCTGCTAATATGTTTACCTCCAAAACTATAGGCATCCGCAATGAATCTGTCGGCACTAGCAAATGTCCTCATTGGTGTGAAATTGCCGGGGTAGTAAAACACCCGAGCGAAGCCGGGTATACCGTCTAGTAAGTAATAAAGCTTCCCTTCAAACAAAGGTAATTGAACAGAAAAGGGTTTTGGAATATCCCAATAGATAGAATGCAAAGATCTATGCCTTTCATGCAGGCTAAGCAAGAACCTCTTAAAGATGTAGATGGGAGGAAATGAAAAAAAGGAAGAAAAACAAAATGAAAAGATCAATCCGGTTAGAAGACGGTCTTAGCGTAATTTCCAAACATATTGTAAAATTGGAACGTGGTTCGCAATTTCATTGAAAGCAATCCACTTGGTGATTAGAGTCAATCAAATGTTGAACCACCTTTCAGCGCCGATTTTCAGTTCAGAGAGTGGTTTAGACCCACTATGCTGAGAAATTACGGTAATACTACCTCCTCACCGGATTGAACCCTCAGTGTTGTGATAAAATACGTCTAGGCTAAAGCCTGAATAGAAACTCACTTTTGGTATTTCTATAGGTCGATATTGGTCGATAAATGGTGGAGGCGGTGACTTCGGTCCCCATGGATCGACGACCAGCACGAAGATGACAAATAGAACGAGACCGGCACCGAATAACGTCCCCAGAAGGAAAGCTAGCATCCGAACGCCACCACACACGGGTCGCGTGCGTCGACGTCAACGGACTGTTGAGCTGCAGCAGCTGCTGGATGTGTGACTAGACATAGGGAGGCCGACGTTGGCCTCACCTGGAAGTGAACAGCAGTTGTTTGAGATGGATGGATCTATTTTTAGAAACGCGTGAAGATAAGCGGTGGAACCATGCAAAAATGTGTGGAACCACGGAAAAGACAAGGAAAACCATGGGCGGGGAAGAAAACGATGATAAATACCAAGCAAGGATTCTATTGGAGCTGTGTACGAGTGCAAAAAATGAATTCATAGAAAATCCCTGGCACTCCAGATTGATGAAGTGGAAACTTCATTGCACCCTTACGATTAACCTAAACATATAGCTTTTTAAAACTTAATCCAAAGAAGCTCATGCTCAAATGAAAGAATATGGAAACTGAAGAATACCCAGAAAATTACCCGAACAGCCAAAAAAGGCGCATATATCTGCACATCAAAGGGAATTATTTGGAAAAGATCCCATTTGAGCCTTTGGCACCAGTTCTAGACGGCCACATGGCTAATTTAGCCCCCAGGAAAAGGGCAACGACATTCCACTACACAATCTGAGCCTTTCGCAGCAGCAAACGCTCCTCCCTACACAAATCAGTGGAAAAGAAGAGCTGATTTAGTAGGCTCAACTGTCAGAAAAAAAGTGGGCGTGACATACGTCGAACGAGACGCAGAGGCTGCACGAATTAACGCTAGGCGTTGTTTGGCGTCTTGTTGGAAACAATGTGATGCGCATCTGTACAGGATCTCCAATCGCTTGTTTGGACAGGTTTGGGCGTGTAAATACAGGATCAGATTAGGATCAGAACGTTGACATTGATGAGAGGTGTGGATGCGCAGACAATCAGAGAGCTACACTGCCTGTGGTGCAACGCATGCTAGAGCCTCAACAAGTGGAGTCGCTAATGTGCCTAAAACATTCCTAAAATAGCTTCGAATAGTCGAATATTGAATACTCCAGGTTTCGTTAAGCATTTGAAGAAGCGTATTTCACTTGGATACACAATTTCAAAGTGTGTTTCAATGGGTACGGTAGTTGCGGAGACGTCAGAGAAAAAAGTGCGCGAGAAAGTGTACAGCAATTGGAGAGGATGACAAAAAAAAAGTTGGCACAAACGCTCAAATGCTCAAATGTGGTCGTGTTTGCAACAGACTATGAAGGATTCAAACCCGAATATTTGAATATCTTGGCATTCGAGTTTTGACAATTTTTCAAATTTTTGATATTCGACACGAACTAAGCATAAACCCCCCCCCCCCCACCTTGGTGGACATGTGATGCTCATGGGAAGGTTCCATCGTAGGAAATAAAGAGATTACTTGGGATACGCTGGAATTGTAATCGCTGCAGGATATTATTCATTAGCACGATCATTGAGCAATGGGCGAATTCGAGGAAAAACAAAATACCTCTTCTCTCGTTGAAAATCCACCTATATTTTATCATTATCTGTCACTAATTTATTTTTCAATGTAGATATAGTCTGTTTCGCCAGCGATGATAGTTGAGTATTCGTGCACATTGTCCTTCTTCTCTGCACGCTCTTCAATCTCTGCGCACTTTCCCGTCCTCTTCTTCTCTGCGGCGTTTCCCCAACTATCTTCCCCCGTGGAACAGACTATATGTAGCAAAGATCGGCGAAAAATCAGAATGAGGCTAGAAGACCTACCCCCTCCTCCCTCGAAACTAAGAAGAAGAATATGGTCTGCAAGTAACAAGTAACAAGTAAGTCATTTTTTTACTGGTACGAACACTTCCAACGAATCAATTTAGCGGAATATTTCACTAGCTTCATGCATTCGTAATTCGCACCATTGATATTCATTAACTAAGAGGACGAAGAGCTGCTTTTCCGCCCATCTCTCGTGTCATATAGAGAATTCCACTGGGGACGATAGTTGGATAGACGGCAAAGGGAAAAAGAACGTGGGAAAGAGCGCAGTAGTTAGAAAGGAGGTAGAGAAAAGCAGGCTAGACGCACAGATGCTCAACTGCCCCCGCGTTCGAGACAGACTATGTTTAAAAAGGGCAATTTATACTGGATGCGTGCGTCTACATGATGAAGAATAGGACACAGTCGCATTGCAGTCGCATCGCAGTCGCAGCTCAGACGCACGCGTTTACGACCTCGAGGGGGGCCACGCGTTCTTCTCATTGAGGATGTAGATACCGTATTGACTGGTCTTCATGGAAAATCCCTTGCAAATGAATGCGTGCGACTGACGCACGCAGCTAGTATAAATTACCCTAAAGGGGTAATTTTGCAGAGACGGTACTTATGTAACGAATAAAGCTTCTGGTCGGAAATCTGCATTTTTTTTGGCTAGGTTTAGCCGCAACTCATACAGGTTCTTAATGCCATTGGGAATCCAGTCATCAACACATAGGCGGCTGTGGACTTGGATGGGAAATTGGGAAAAAAGTTGGAAAGGAGGGAAGAAATTAATCCTGAGCAGCATGGGAAACTCGAGCTTGTCGTAAAGAGTTTGACGTCAAATGTCGAAAGCTGAGAATTGACACGCACGTGGGGATTACGAGCGGGAGGGAACAGCGCCTCAGGCACAACAACAACAGCACGTGCTCTCGCCTCAGCACATCACCATTATTTATTGACCAATTGCGGAATAACACATAAAATAATTATGAACGGATGAAAAAAGAAAAAAGAAATGAAGAATGAACTCTCAGTTAAGAAAATAGTTTTGATGGAGGATCCAGTGAAACAGGAACTCCAAGGGACAAATGTGTCGCCTTCCTAGGTTTCTTCTATGGATTGTTAATTCTGAGAAATAAAGTAGTAAAGTAACAGAGAAAAGAATTATGGATTTGAAGGTCATAAAGATCTCTAACTATCGAAGTACTAGTTCCGCATCTATAGCCGTTGTCGAAAAGATAGACGGATTCCGTGACTGCAGAATCGCTGTGGGACCTATGCAAGAGATGCAGTAAGAGCATGCTTGAATTGAGACGGTCGAGTAGGTCCCGCCGCGATTCTGCGTCCGCGTTATGAAACCGCACGTGCAATCTGTCTATCTTTTCGACAAGGACCATACATAAATAGTAACAATTTTATGAATGGAATCAAGCCAACATGATTCAAAGGGAAATGCCGTCCGTTGAGATGCATCATTGAGATTGCGCATGGTAGACGTAATAACGTACCCAAATTTACTCTTAACCTATCATCCATCATGATGTTTACCCAAATATGACGTTGTCTACACCCAGCTGCTACCCAACGGTAATCATACGGAATGGTATGGGATTACCCGTGTTTCTAATGATGCATCCGAGCCCTGTTCAACCAATCGTTCGCCCTATTGAATTTCTCGAGCTGCAATCCGTCTCTTTGCTTCTTAACCTCGAAGTTAAAGAAGTTTGCCGTCAGAACGTTCCCCAATAAATCATGGCCATTCCACGCCGGAAAAACATTTCCCAGTATGTCTTAAAGATAAATAAGGCAAAATGTGCAGTATATTAGGCTCAGTCTACAGTTTTTTATTGCGTAAAAAACAAATCTTCGTGGATGAGCAAGTAATCCGCAGCTCATCTTTACAATGAAAGTTTCTTATCAGGGAGGAGCAGAACTTCTAAAGTGACAGAAATGCGAAGGAAACTGATTTATGACTTACTTTTCTATTTATTTTTGATAGTGTGACCCTAGACGACGTACACATATTGCAGAACTTCTTCGCACTGAGCTGTTTACGCAACTGTTCGGAGAAAGGAGGCGGGGTGAGGGAAGCGGAGGGAACTGAGGAAATCACAAAGAGGTCGTGCCAGCCAAAATAAAAGAAGGATCTTCCAGGAACAATACAGATTAAGGAAACCAAAAATAAGAATTTACAAGTACATGAATGGGAGTGGAGCGTTGTACCTGGAGGGGGCGGTGTGGGCACACCTTGCGATAGGGTGGTTGCATGGACTAACCAATCACGTGACGCGACCTACCCGCCCTTCCCAGGTTCAAAACACCACACTAGAGAATTTCTTGCCGTCGTGAATTTCCACAGGTTCTGTCCCTAAGCTTTAGAAGAATCAGATAGGTTTATAAGGTCGTTCCTACTCAGGAGGAAGATTCGTGCAAGGTTTTTGTCGTATTTCCAGAGATCCCTTGCAATTTCCACAAATATTACACCCCTGCGCAGCTGCATGAAACCCCGACGTAGAGCAAATAGAGGAGAGTGCATGCCAATACCTCAGAACCCATCTATTCTCCCCTTCCTTCAAAGAAATCGATGAAAAACCTCGGCTAGGCCTGCTGAATGATGAAGCAAACCAGGAAGCTCTAAAATTGGGACTTAGAAGAAAGTACTTCCTGGAGCGGATGAAAAATTCACCGCAGCCAGTGGCGTCTCCCATGGCGATCGGCGCGGAACTCGTTCGCGCCGGCGGAGCAGCGACCGAATGATGTCAAGTGCACCGTGGGAGGCGAGAAGAGGAGGTTTCGCTCCCCTCTTCTCGTCTGCCGCGTGAATCAGAAATCGTTGTCTATAATAGTATTAGCCACCCGACAGCTGGCACGCATTCAGGATGCACGTCAGGATTCAATTTTGACGGTGAAGAAGAGAACTGGTACGAGCTCGTGCATGTCGCTGCGCCTCCAGGGATGATATTTCAGGAACACAGGGATGGGAAGGACAGTGGAGGGAGAAACTGATTCCAGCGATTTATGATTCTGAAGGAGATATGGACTCTAGCAATGAGAATTTATGACTGAAAAATTTTTCCGAATACTGGAACATTCAAAGTTTCCCTGCATTCAAAATTTCGGGAACCCTCGAATTTTCTAACATTCGAGCATCCAAGATTTCGAACAGAATATCAAATTTTATTTGATTCGATGAAAACTCTGCTCAGCACCCACTGGAGTAATTTTGTGAGCAGATGCGATTTTGATTTACTTTTGCACAAGGAATGACTGTTATGGAGAGCAAAAACGAGTTGCACTTGGACCACTAGATCTCCTCTTATCAGCAATGCTGCACGAAATTCAAGTTTGCTCTGATCCCCAGGGAGGATTCTGGATATTGTGAACTGCTCCTGACTTGCACTTTGTTTTGCTCTTCATTATTTGCTCAGAGCAGTTTTTGCATTGCATTTTTTCACCAGCATCGGACCGGATAACCTGGCCTGTATTCAGTTTGAGAACCGTAAAATCATGGATTTTGTTACATCCAGGGCATTTCCAATAAAATGGTAATTTCCGGGCGATGTTTTCATTGAGCGCTTTTTTCATTATTGGAAGGACGGGTAATCCTTGAATAAGCATCTGGATATATGTATGTAAACAACATCGCGCATCAGCAAACATGTTGATGGGTGCCTAGTAAATGGTAGATTTCGATACGAGCAAAATGAAAAAGAAGAGAAATATTGAGGAAAAATCAGGAATAGATTTTTTTAAAGAAAAGAAGGCAGAACGGCAATAATAATATGAAGATTATTATCAGATGCAGGTGAGATGTGCATAGAAGAACTGAAAATTCCACAGTTTCGGTACGGTAAGACAGAACAGGTGGTAGTGAATGTTATTGCAGTGAAACACCTGTGAAACACAAAGTATCGAAACTTTCATTTCTCAGGTGATTTCCTAGAAAGCTATAAACATCGTAAAAAATTGCCTGGATAGAATAACAGACGAAGTGGTGTGCAGAAGACTGCTTTAGACATATCGGCTCATCGCCATGGGGGCAAGTGTCCTGTTGGGACATTGATGGGTTGGTAAAGTTATGCGCTGCCCGGGGAAAATGCATAGAATTTAGCTGACGCCGTAAACAGATACATTTCCAGCTAGATCTATGCTCCTCTTCGCAACCCTCAAGACATCAACAACTGCAGACAAGAAAGAAATCAGCTGCAGTAACATGAAACTGGGACTTTTTCACAAAGAATGGAACATAACACGCACAACGCATAGAACGAAAGCGAAAACAAAACAGTGGAGCGGCAGCACCGCTCTTTGGAATTTTCACAAAGCATGGATTATCTGTCGAGAGTTCAAAACACCACTGACGATTGAGTACATATGTGCAGTGGACGTCACTCGTTATTGCACTTCTGAAAAAGAGGCCGCGCCGCACCATCCAAGCGGCGTGGGAAGCCATCTGGGCGCCGTGGTTCTCAGGCGGGATCGGGGTTGCTGCTTTGCTTGCTTCTTCTACTGCTAGTTATTTTATGTCTGCGTATTCAACTCTGGATTGCGCCCGAGAACCACAGCACCCAGCTGCTCTGCCGCGCCGCGTAGGTGTTGCGGTGCGGCCCTGTTTGCAGGTGTGCAATAACGATTGACGCCCCTATATGTACTTTTCTGAAATTCCAATTATCTTCCATGGTGGAATCACCATGAGCGTCAAAAGACTTTTTCTTTACGCGACCTCGCGAGCGACATTCAGCGACACCATCAACCCGATGAGCGAGCAGCTGTTATTAATTGGAATTAACAGGAAGCTCTGCCAAAAGCATCACATCCTGTATGCATTCCAGTGCAGCGAAAAATGAATGACTACAAAAAATGTGAGGGCATTCATATATGAGTAGACTACGAACTGTCATCAGCTTTACATACATATCTCTAGTGATATCTGCATGTATTTATGTAAAAGTTCCCGGAAAGGTCCTAAGCCTCCCGCTGAACCAGAGTGGAACATTTTTTCGAGAAAGTGTGAATCATCTCACCAATTTTGACGCTACCTACTCATTATCGCTGACTGGGACGAGTCGCTCTAGCCCAGTACATATAGTCCGTTCCAAAAACCACGACAGTTGAGTATTTGTGCCTATGATCTGCATTTCTCGCCTGCCTCTCCGAATGCGGCACTATTTCTCGCATTTTCTATTTCTCTGGTATCTTCACAACAATGTTCGCTAGTGAAACACACTATACATGAAGTATGTATACTTCAACCTAGCCAACTCTATTTCAGGAGAGTCGGATGGGTCACAACCTCCTCGTAAACGTTAACGAATACGGACAGTGATTTCTTGAAAGCTCGAATGGGCAGGCGGCAATTACGGAAACAAGGATACATAGTTCCCACAATGGACTACTCATTATACGAATATAAATTGTCCTAGAGATATAGACCTAGATAACATCACTGGAAAATACATTATTTTTGCATTTTCTAGTGATGCTATTCAGTTTTGCCTTTTTTCAGTGGGGTTATTCGTTATGTGCTTCATCGGCATCACTCATACTTTTCTATAACAAGTGACAAATTTTACACTATTTGTAAGATTGCCAGGTGCTTGTTGTTGAACAGCAGGGCGCGGATGTGTAATTGAAATCACCATAGTAAACGTGGTAACGTGGCCTGGTTTACCCCTACCACCAAAACATTCATCCATCCCTGACGTCGTCTATACCCAGCTGATGCCCGAAGGTATAAGTTCATCCATACTTTCATTAACAGTTTGGAAGGGTAAAACCATGAATGAATCTAGACCCTGGAGAGCAATGACACTGGTCGTGCTATCGTTATGCCCTCCGTCTTTTTTTCAATCAGGGCTTCATAGTATTCATAAGAAGATAACGGAGGAATTTCTGGAATTCACAAGATTTATGGAAACCATCATGGAAGGACATTTTTTGAATTCTAGTCATTGTCCTTTCAAACTAAAAGGAACCTAATTATGACAAGTAATACATCGTAATCCCTGCAACTTAGGCTGGGCCCGACTGGATCATTGAGATTACCCATGGTAAACGTGCTGATGTACCCAAACTTATCCTTTGCCTGACACCCATCAACGTGTATCCATAAGATACGTTGTCTTGGCCCAGCTGCTAGATATGGGTAACTAAACACATGGCCGAGAGCTTTCCCATCTTCCCAGGAATCGATTCGGGCCCTTAGTGACACCTTTAGTAAAATCTGATGGGCAAAGAAATCTTTATTGCAAGAAATGCAACTTTGATCAGCGATTTCGTACACACGACTAAAGAAACTAATTGTGGGTAAGAATCCATTTGAAGCATTATTATACGGAAGCATGACTTGCAATGCGGCAGAGCCTCAATTACTGGGGCATAATCGCTCCTCATAGATTACTAGGCAAGCGAAAAAAGACTAATTTTCCGGGAAAGTGCAGACGTTGCAGATGTGACAGCGGCTTTGGGAAACGGCTTATAGCGCTTAGACGCTGATGTATAGCGGGAGCGAAAGATTTTCTTTCGAAATTGCAAGCCATGACCACAAGTGGAGTTAAATTCATCCTTCAACTGAAACCAAGAGTGAACACTGCACTGATGGATAGTTGCTCGACAGAGTTACAGAGATTTGTAGCAGGCTTCGTGAATATTCTAGGGAAGATAGCGATCCATCTACAGCTCGGAGAGCGATAAATTCTTCTGGTGGAAAAATCGTAGTTCCCGATCTTCTTGCGTAACTAACACGCAAAAATAACAGTGAAGGTAGCAAGATATTTCACATCCTGATGATGATTGAGAAGCTCTTCCACATTTTATGAATGGGGAGCCCCGAATCTTCCCGAGAATAGTCATTAATCTGACCACCGAAGGCATCAAAAGGCATCAAAAGGCTTAGTTTGATTCAAATAAATTAACGGTCTTCTGTAACATGGACATTAGTGCTATAGAAAGTGCTGAAAGCCTCCTAATTGGGTTTTATAGACGAAAATGTGACGCATACTGTGGCCAGAAGTCTAGGTGCACCCCACACAAGCTCCGGGAATTTTCCAGATTCATTAGCAGAGCTGTCCACCAGATGCCTAGGACAGGCTCATTTCTTTCTAAATGAGATGGCGTTTTTGTGCGACTAAAAAACCGCCATTGGCTTCAATATTCATGGACTTAGCCCAATGTGTCCTTTTTTATGCAAAATTTGCACCACTGCCCCAGCAGGGTGTCTGCAAAAATTTCAAATTAACTTTCTAAAACTTTCTCGCGGGAGAAACGGTAGTTCCAAAAAAGCAAGGTAGTTATTAAACTTCGCCAGAAGTCGTCAAAAGCCTGGGTGTCTCACACTAAGGAGATCCAATAGCAAACAGAAATGAGAACTGGGCCCGTACCCAATATACATAGAGGAAGGTGGGGGTGGAGGAGCATAAGAGTTACAGTACACCGTTTGCTGGCTTATCTATCTACACATTGACAAGTTTTTCGCCGCTCTCAATATTATCTGATAACGTTTGCCTTGAAACACATATTTTTAATCACAAACATGCCTTTCAGACTGGTAAAATAGCCAAAAAAAGTTCGGGCAAACTCTCAGTGCAGCTATTCGTTTCCACTGGTCTTTATCCACCCTGATAATTTATCCATTCATATGCTCACTCATTGACACAAATGCAATGTTTTGCGACAGACAACATGAATCAATGATAAAGCAGTTGATGGACTGCTACCAAGCCTTCAACAACCGGATGAAGACATCTCGCCGTGGGAAAAAATGAAGAGAGATATGTAGCCTACAGTGAAAAGAGCCAGCGAGAATTCGAATGTTCGAAAATTCGGTGATTCGCAGAAATTCAGGAATTCAAAAAATATTTACGGATGTAGAACTCTAGCTAATAAATGAGTAGATGATGGTCCCTGAACCAAAACCAGTGGGCGCACATATCTAAGTTTTTTTTATTGAGAAACAGAATATCCAATTCTTGCCATTGTATCCACTAGATTATATATCTGTGTGTTTCTCCGACTGTGTAGAGGTTTAGAGGATACAAATTTGATAGGGAGCATGAGATGGCCTTCAAATGAATGAAGGCAGTAGCACAAAGAAGAAAATAGAAGTTCCAAAAGAGCACTCTGGAAGAACATTCCAGATTCTTTGAAATTACCCGCACAGAGTTCAAATATCCAATTAGGAGAGAATATCGCTCCGCATCTTTCCCTCGAGCTCCTAGCAACCGCAGAAACAGACCCATCACCCAAAAGAATGTCCAGCTACATATTGCAGCGGGTCAATTAGTAGGGAATTGGCTCGGGCACTAATTTATCTATGCAGTACATCGCTCTTCAGTCATCCTGTAGCTTCATTACTTCCTCCGTAGCTATGAAAAACGATTGAAGGAGTCCTTGATGTGCACGTATGTAGGGAGCTTGCACTTCGCTAACGAAACAATAGAGAGGTGAACAAATGCTCTAGGACACTATAGAAATGCGGGTTATTCAGTGCCTCAGTGCCTTCGGTGAGAAGGAGTTCTTATAGACAAGAAGGAACTCCAAAAAGGATCCAGAAAAAACCCGAACATAAATACATAGAAATTCTCAATATGGAAGTGCTCGGGAAGTCTCACACGAACGGCTTCGCCACGGCGTCATAGAACAGAAAACATATGTGAGGCTCCAGGTGTTCGGCCTGGGGAGCGAACAAATTCTAGAATAATCACCGTAGAAAGCTTGAAAACACAGTACGGAATGGTGCGGAAAAACTGTGTGTGCAAGCGAAGCCATTGACTTGATATGGGTTGTGTAGTCTAGTATATTGGGCGCATAACAATGGACGGAGCAGAATGAAACAGGTTATTTTGTCAGGTGAGAACTTTGCATCGAAGACCACTTGGAACAAGAACACGATTTGTTTTAATACATTTGTTTACGGCGAATTAGAGGGAAATAAGGCAGGAGCAGTTGTTCACTCTGCTCTTTCCATTTTTTCTTCAAACTGAATTCGAACCCTCCCGCTTGGATTAGCGGGATAGGATACGATAATGAGCCGCAAGCAGTTGGTAATGTTTTTTGTTGCCGACCTTGTGGGAATATTTATCTATGCATTGGAACTAAACTGCGTCAACTCTCCGTTCTTCACAACCCTATAAAGACATGCAGAAGAGACATAGATAGAGAGGGCTAGACAAAAAAATTAATGTTATTTTCGAAGACGAAAAAAAAATCCATGAGGAGTTCACCAAAGTTGGCTTGAAACCGGACGAATCGGGAAAAGTAAACAATTTTCTCTTGCATACCACAAGAGTTATTTTTGTAGCAGTCAAGTATTTCTCATAGTTCTCCCTTCGTACCTTCTGCCTCTAATGGTTGGAAGCAAGAATATGTGCGACTGTTCGCGATGAAAGCGAGTTTTCTCACGTTTGATGGACGATAGGGTGAAGGGTTAAGACTGACTAGGTCCACGTATATTAGATACACGTATATGAAACTTTGAAGACATGCGTCTTTGGAATAAAAACGCCGATAGCAAATGCCATGGAATTGACTGACAAGTCAATTTCCATCCTTGGACACGTTTTTATTCTGCTAATGAGTCCTTTATCTTTACCTTTATTGAGACGTGCATAATATACACGTGATACTACAACACAAGGCGACAAAGGGCCAGCTACCAATGAAATAAGGATAGATTTATCCAAAACTACCTATACTAAAGAAGAAAACCTAATTTGGGAAACAACGACGAGAAAAAATGGACTAAAACATGAGAAGGAAGGATGCTACATAAGTAGTTCCCAGTTCCCAGGTCAGAGATGCGGGCGGCCAAAATCCCAATGGAGAATGGATGAAAATGGCAAAGAAATAAGCAAAAGTAACCCAGAGAGTGAATGCAATTTGTTTCCTCTCTACCTTTGAACGCTGGCTGATTGCATAAGAGAAGGGAGAAAAACTGAAGAAATAGGGCACAAAACTAAAAATGCTCAACAAATTTCAATGAAATGATGGTAGGAGCAGAATACACAATAAGTCCCATCTACGCCGAAGCGCATCAAATCGACTGCTGAAGCACCTACTTTGAAGAGCTAATCAGCTGTTTTTACGCTGACGTCAGTTGCGTGATAAGCATTGAAGTGCGATTGCACACGTCTTCTCTGCTTAGTGCAATTGCACACCTGGCACGCTCTCAGGTCAACATGCTATTTCGGGTAAGAAGGTGACGAGATTCTCTACCACTCCTCACACCAGCAATACAGACATATTTAAGCATGGAGTCGTTTTCCTGCACAACAACAGCCTATCTTCCTACTGCAAGGTGAGCGAACAGCTGCTCAGGACGCGGATACGTCATTGAGATTAAACGTGCAAATGTAGCCAAATTTATCCTTTACCATGTATCCATCAACATACGTCCATCGTTAATATGGTCATTATGGTCATGGCTCTTTGAAACATTTACGCTGGGTAATTCCAAAAACGCATCCAGGCCCTGAATCTCGGCAGAGCAAAGAATTCGTCACGAACGGTTTAGATAGGGCCCAATCGCTGAATACTAGAGAAGGGAGGGGAAAGGTAATCATGGATGTAGAAACCTTGGAAACCTAGGTAGTCCTCAAGCTCAGCAGAGCCCAGCCTATTAGCTCATACAGGGCATCTGATCCAACTTCGGCCGCAAATACGACCGGATCACTGTGTTTGCCAACTGGATGAGTTTTTACAATTTTTTGATATGTTTTTGGTTTCCTTCCATTTTGATAACTCCCTGCTGCCATTTGCTAAAATATCCTTCCACACGCATCCTGCTGCGTTCTCCCATCGACGGAACCAGTGCGGTCGTAATTGCAGACAAAGTCGGATCAGACGCCCTCTGTGAGCTAACAGACCATTTTGCCCATAAGTGACGTTGCCTATTTCCAACAACACCCATGCTAGGAGATTACCCATCCTTCTAGTAATGCATCCGAGGATTTTTATCAACAGAATTAGTTACTCTTCAAAACTGATTTACCAAAATTCCATCTATTCGCATTTTTCCATTTCAGGAAACTAAGTGGAATTTGTTACCAAAAATGACATCACTTGTTTACTTGATTGTTTCCTACAAAAAGTGGTGCATCTAAATGAAGGAAAATCGATAAAATCAAGTGCTTGGAGGGAGGACATTTTTCCTGGATAATTTAATCAAGTAAATTATAAAATATGGAGTCGGCTTAAAAAATTCGAGTATTCGGAAATGAAGAAAACCTTTTCCTTCCTGTCTTTCTTCCAAAGTCATATTGTCTGTCCTCTTTGGACATTTCTTTTTCGTAGCCAGTTTTTTTGAAATTCAAATACATCTAGTGCGTTATTCGGTAGTGAAAGAAATAACCTCTATCCCCTCAATTTTCTTCTAGGTCCCGGATGTATCATTGTGAAGTACCCATAGTGAACATGTTACCCTATCCGAATTTACCTTTTACTTGGCATCCACAAACATTTTTACCCATGCTTGACGTTGCTTGCACCCAGCTGTTACCTATGGTCAATTATACACATGAGCTCGGGTTTACCCATCTTCCCAATGATCCATCCTGGCTCTGAGTGACAGCTATGGTGGAATCATATAGGCAAGGAAATCAATATGTGGTATCGGTCAAAAAGGAAACTTTAATCATCCTGAAGAACCCTGAAGAAGTACACGTGAAATTTCATACCATAAGGTTACAATGTGATCATTCGATTCTTTCTGCTTTTACACCATTTTTTACTTATTTACTTGCGTATTTACTTATTTATTTGTTCGCTGTGCCCAGCGAGCACCGATATTTGCACAGGAGCAGCTGATAAGTAAGAACCAATACAAAAACAAGATAAAGGTAACGAAATGAATGAACGCCTTCCAGTAACTCAAGATCTAGTTCGTCGGTTATCGGCAATTAAGCGAATAATGGATTAACCTCGATAGCTGATTCGTTGATTGATTTCCTGTTTTCTTGAACTTCGTAGGTATACGTCAAGGGTCAGATGGAAGGTCAACAGGTGTTAGCCATCACAATGTAGCTCAAAGATGTGATATAATAACGTAGATATTTGAATGACCGAAGATAAACATGTGATTGGCGGAGTGCACGTCACTTGCTCCTCCCATTGATGTTGATGTCACGACGGAACTGGTGACGTACACGATAATTAGCGTCAATTTTCAGCCAAACGCAGGCCCAGGACGCTTTGTGTGGGGTTTCGAGAGGGATCTTTTATCTGTTGTCACAACCCCTCCCCCCAAGCACCCTCCTCATCTCCTTTTCTTCTTGATGAATGGGGTGATATGTCAAAGGGAAGGGTTTATACTCGACTGGGGACCAAAACCCGATTTGAACTCCATTTCACCGAGAGTTAGAAGTTTGGTTAGTTTGTTTCCATGGTAGTTCAGATATTAAAAAGAGAAATTCCATGTTGAATAAGAGTTAATCCGCAAGTATGAAGTGGCGGACGCAAACGGGTATTAAAAATAGCATTCAATCTAAAAAAGCGGCTATAAATAGACAGAAATAATGGAGAGAAATGAGCAAATATCAACAGACTAATACGATTTCCTACCTATCTTGTAGGATGATCATGAAGAATTTTTCAACACAATGGGAAGGAGTGAGGGTGGTAGGGAAAATTGTTATTGCAGTCTCAACAGCGCCACGACAACTGTCACATTCTTGCAGAGGAATCTGAGCAATTTCCTAAGGGACAAATTGATCTTGAGTGCCTTTGAACTAGCTGTTTATCCCGAAAAAATCGCCGGTCTTCACTGAGGTTGTTTTTGAAGGAGGCGCTTGTCTTGCGTGAACAAAACTCCACAAAACAAAGGCTTTAGCGCAGGACTACGTAGATGGCACTTGGAATGGAACTTCTTCGAATGCATGCATATTTGAGGACATATGTGGACACATTTCGGGGAAGAACGGCACGACATTAAAAAAGGGGGACTGCCCATTCTTAGAAGGCCATCACCGGTTATATGGAATCTTTCGCTCTTTGAAGCGATTGCTTTTGCAATCTATTCACAAATGTCAAGAAAGCATGTTTGGTTCCTGCTTTGAGGTGCCCATAATTGCGTTGATGCATGAGAAAGCTTGGAGAAAGTAGGCATGGCATCCTTCACGTAGCCTGAGAATGGTTGAAGCTGCTATCAAAATTACAGGGGGTCGCAAAAATCTTGACAACGAATTACTCAGTCCTTTCTTACTGAGTAGTTTGGAAGGTTACGTTCTTTCCAGAAATATGATACGTATGCTCTTTGACGTATTCATCTATATTTGCTCACATTATGTACTACATAAAAATTCATGAAATTACTCTTTCAAGAAAAGAAATATTAGTATGGGATTGTCATTGACTCGTACGAGATTGTCACCTATGGAAATTTTCATGACAGAAGAAACAAAAAGAAATCGTCCACCAAATCACATAACACTACCATGTATTAGTAATGCAATTGATGAGTACTAAATGATATAGTAACGATAACAATGGAAATTATATATAACCAGCCTGATCGTCCGGCTAACGCCGGACTCTCAGGCTTCTTTTCGTGCTCGCTTCGCTCGCATATTCTCATTGTCCTCATATAAGATTAGTGCAGGTGGATGAACAGACACTATCCAGAGAGAAGCATTCTTTACCGCGGTTCATGGAACCATTGACCCACTATGGACAGCTCCTTTCCAACAATTTGTGGTGCCGCATTTCGGTGGAAGTAAATAGACTCCAGGCGTTTTCCCACTTTCGGACGCCGGCGCACCCTTATCTCACCGTTGGACCCGACTCCACGCGTTTTCGCACTTTTAGACGCCGGCGCACCCTTATCACGCCTTTGGACCCAACTCCACGCGTTTCCCCACTTTTCGACGCCGGCGCACCCTTATCACACCGTTGGACCCGACTCCAGGCGTTTCCCCACTTTTCGACGCCGGCGCACCTTTATCACGCCGTTGGACCCGACTCCAGGCGTTTCCCCACTTTCGGACGCCGGCGCACCCTTACCACACCTTTGGACCCGACTCCAGGTGTTTCCCCACTTTCGGACGCCGGCGCACCCTTATCACGCCTTTGGACCCCTCTCCAGGCGTTACCCCACTTTCGGACGCCAGTGCACCCTTACCACAGCTTTGGACCCGACTCCAGGTGTTTCCCCACTTACGGACGCCGGCGCACCCTTATCACGCCTTTGGACCCCTATCCAGGCGTTCCCCCTAATTTGGACGCCGATCAAATCGCTAGCCCACCTCTAACATACTCTGCATGCTGCAATCCCCATCCTTGTCACTCCTCACCCGTCCGGTTCATCGTCCTCGTTATAAAGGCATGCTACCCTTCTCCTTCCTTTTATACGGTCCTGTGATCATAAACTCATCTCATTCATTCCGATCGTGGTGAAAACAACTGCAGGCCATTAACATGTCTGAACATGACAGAAGTGGCCCGAAACACCCTTCAATCAAGGTAAAAATCAAAATTTACCACGTTTTCGTACATAACTCGATGCGCTGAACACAATGGTGTAGGTATTTTCCGTTTTCGATGGCTGGTTCTCGTGCACACACACACACACACACACACACACACACACACACACACACACACACACACACACACACACACACACACACACACACACACACACACACACACACACACACACACACACACACACACACACACACACACACACACACACACACACACACACACACACACACACACACACACACACACACACACACACACACACACACACACACACACACACACACACACACACACACACACACACACACACACACACACACACACACACACACACACACACACACACACACACACACACACACACACATGAACTGCCAATTAAGAAGAAGTATGATAGTCTGCATATGTAGAATTGGAAGGTTGTGAGTCTGCACGTGTGCATGTTTGCACGTTTGTCCGTATCCTCCGAATAAAAATCTCGAAGGACCAGCCATTTTGCACCACATCAGGGCCAATGCTCGTAAAAGAGTTATTCTTTGACCCTATATTGGCGATTAGGTTATCGACTATATCAAATTTCTTAATTTTTCATTATTTTTCCCCAGAGGTTAGTGCGGACATGTGTGCTGGGGTTTTCTACTACGTCGTTCCGCAAACCACCGATATATTGATTCTATTGGTTTTTTTTAAATGGAATAGGCTCCCTAATGAGTCGAATACGTTTATTACAAGCATTTTGCTCAAAACTAGGGACTTATTGATCGTACCGAATTTTTTGGCTGAGGATCAAAGAAATAGGTTGTTCAGGTTCCTTAACACACTGACAGGGTCAAGCGTTGTATTTGTAAATATTGGACCCCGAAGGACCCCCTCTTCTAGAGGGGAAAATGCGACCCCCTTCCAGAACTTTTACTTTTTTTAACGTTTCAGTCATTGTAATTCAACAACTTCCAAAATATTCGGCAGATAATTTTTAAATTTAATTGACTTTTAAAATTAGTTTTTAACTTTTCAATTTTTAATTTTTATTTCTGAATTCCAAGTTTTATCAATGGAACAACCAGTCAGTTGTCGCACATATCTATTTCGCGCATCTACACACATATTATAGGCAACGGGAGTGACACAGAAGTCGTATTCATGTTCAAACAGGTCCAGGGTTCGATCCCCGCCGGTGGCTACTTTTTGCAAAACGTAAAAATGCATATGGCGCAGTCGGACATCAAGTGTCTGTGTGTATGAACAAAAACAAATTATCAGAACCTTTTTGAGCCGTGAAAGTCGCGCGTGAGTGGTGTTCTTTCACTCAGAATCAGAATCATACATAAGCAGATGTATGGTTTTTTGTTACGAATTTAGAAAGGATTGGCGCGTGACTTGGGAAAACCCAGGAAACTACGCTTTCTGATGCAAACCTTTCATTTTAAGAAATTTGGTTTATTAGGGTTAAATTTAGGTGTAGATTTGTTGATAAAAAGATGGCAAAAGTGCCATTTTTACCAATGGTTTACCATCGGATTACCAACGGAATAAAACTCCTACCAGGCAGCATTGGAAGCTGAAATTTCACATGAGTATAGAGCCTGATTCCTCTTTCAGAATCTTTTTTAAGATTTTGTCGGTTTTCAAATACACGCTGGAAAAGAGCCATGAAAAAAAAAACTGATTTTTGGCAAGTTTAAGATTGCGGTGTCAATCTGAGGCAAATAACTTCATGATTACTTTGTATGAGGGAATAGCTTCAACGCATTATAATAAAGGAAGATTTGCTCTTTCTTAGTATATCGTTTTTTACAGAATTCGTCATTTATTGAGTGTCAACAAACATAAAATTTAACAAATTCTGCAGTCTTGTCTTATGTGGTCTTATTGCTATAAAAGAATTTCCAATGGAAGAGAGGTCCTGAGATTCTGCATACTCATGAAGTTTGATTCTGGAAAACCGCCTCCATAGCTTCGGAGCGCTCCGTGATGTCCAGACGTCCTAGTACACCATCCACGGAATTGCATTCTAAGCTCCATGTTTATTGGACCCTGAGAGTCGATTTACAGCCAAATAAAACGTCCACGCTCAATAAGATAGTGTTCAGCGACGATTCTACATTTGTTATTCATGTTAGTAAAAGAAAGAGAGCATGTTGAAGTGTTTGCAAAACTAGCGTCGCCACAAGGAATCGATTTTGGAGCTCGATGGTGAAGAAAGAACTCCCCTACATTGCTGTTGTCATACTACCTTCTTCAGGCGACTCCTCCCCCCTGCTCCCCTTGAGGCGCCCCCCACTTGGTAAATCACCATCGTACGCTTGGCCCTGCACACTAGTCACTAGAAAGAGTAGCATCTCAAGAGCGTGGTCGTTAAAATGACTAGCAAGTTGAAAGATTTTCTCATAGCAATTGTCCACATCAGTGATAATGCCCCGGTAGAAGCCGGATATAGCGTTAACACAGGGTGGTAGCACTCTGTGGACTGGAAAGAACCCTATCTCTGGTATCAAAGTATTTCTGAAGGAGAAAGCCTGGACTCAAAGAGCAGCTGTTCTGTCAATTCAACGCCTGTTTGACAACAAGGAATCACAAGTGCACTGATCAAGGAATGAGATATGTATGTGAGAACTAGGTTCCCTGTACTTTTGATAGATAGAGTTGATTATTAGGTAGATAGAGGTGATGAGGCAGAAACATCACACCATCGAACATTTACCACGTCAGCTCACGTGTTTTCGTGAGTTGAGTTTTACTAGCTGTAAAGGTGTTTTATAGTGAAGAAGTCAGTCGGAAAGTAGTGCAAATGTAGAAAACAGATTTCCATCTATGGGTAGGAACGAAACGGACCCTTTGGTTTTTTAGTATTTTTCATTTCTACTCTTTTTTTGACATGTATTGCCTGTATTTGCCCGGTAGAGACGAACGGGCTGTATCAAGAATACCATGAATGCGTAGAGCCGCTTTTTGCCACAGACAAACCATTCAAAATTAATCTTCTCGAGGTAAGGAGTTTTGAAATGCAAAAGCAGGAAAGCTACGAGATACCCAACAAGAAAAATAGGTGTGAATTCACGGTAATTTCCGCTTTTCAACTGGTTTTCAATAGAGGTGATTGTTAATTATTGTTGATTCACAGAAACGCGCAACAGCTCCCACGTTGTATATACAAAACTATGCTAACAAGTTCTCAACACTGAAGGAAACTAAGAAATGTTACATAGAAAAACCAGGGATATAAGCTTACACTGAGGCACGAGGATACTGCTAGCCCACAAGACTAGCGACGTTACACTTGGCCGAGGTGAAGACGCATGAGGGTGCGACATTGAGTGCATGTGCTATGGGTCACCTAAAAACGTGCTACAAAACCGGCTCCGAGTAATAAGCCGTGCATCTCCGGGCAAGTAAAAACGCTAACAATCGCAGCTGCACAATGCTCAAGGTCAGTGTTTTCTTTAGTTTAGTATATTTACACATTGTCGCGCTCATAGCATCGCTGCAGCTAATCGTGTCAATGGGTTCAATTGCGAGTTGCGCAGACGCAATTCAGCAAATTGTGACAACAACTCGGACGCTATGTAAGAAGAAGGCACTGAGAACTGGTGAGAATATGTCATTGAGGAGGTTCCTTAGATTGTATATAGGACAGGATTGGCCCCCCAAAACAGTGTATTTCATTGAGATAAACTTAATATAACCCAAAATAAGATAAAATTATTAAAATCCAAAATAAACTTAATGTAACCTGCTAAACACAACTTTTGAGTTTCCCTCCACCTCATCTCACCTTACTGATGAGTGCAGGAGAGAACATGTTCTCAGGTTTGGTTTTCATATAAGATTCATGCACTCATGCATGACAATGAGAACTTGCAGTATTCGTCCGTCGCGAAGCCTCATATCTCTTATATGTAGTTCAAAGTTGTCGAGACTTCGATATTAGCCACTTTATCAGGCAAGCTTTCGGCGCTATAACGCCATTATCAAGCCTACAAAATACAATACATCGTTGAATCAGGAGGAGATCGAGAGACTGCATCAAAAGAAGCCTCACCCAACGGCCGCCTGAAAGCAAATGAGGGGGGGGGGAATATTGGATAGTGATCTCTTACGAGATCAACCTCAGTGCTTCCAGCCGCTCTTCTTTGTTGTTAATCTCTGGTGTTCTTCTTCTTATCTCCACCGCTTCCATCAACTTTCTTTCCAAAGTATTCGTTAAGAATATGATAATGAGAACTCTAAAGTCTGCATCTAGGCTTAGACTATTACTTCTTGTAAAGCAGCGGCGGTCACTGAAGAGGGTAGCGAGTACAAGAAAAATAGCGGCCTCCTCACAAAGTTAAACTCAGAAAACCAACACTTTAAAAACAAGATTACTGAGAACATGAAGTCCTGAAATTTGAGAAATTAGTAGTAAATAGTCAGGAGTGACAGCGAAAGTAAAGAGTGGAAGACGAGCCAAAAGGTCTTTACCTGGTCTACGAAGTAGTCCTGGACCTGGACGCGTCATTGGGATTATCCAGGGTAAACACGTTGACGTCCGCGTTTACGATGGGTAGACTTGACGTATGGTAACACGTTTACCCTGGGTAACCTCAATTATGCACGCGACAGCTGAAAAAGTTTTTCCGCGCGACGCGCGACTTCCTACGAGATGGGCTTGCATCGTATCGTCTTCACCTCTCGGACCCTAACTGGTACTTATTAAATATTCATAGCACATGGTGACAACAAAGTCCTTGGCCAAATATAGCAAACTGTAAGGCTGGGATCAGATAGGCTAGCAGTCTTTTAATTTGCCTGGGCTATGCAGAATTCATGTGCTTCAACAATCCACTCCTGGATTTTCAATATCTCTTCTCCGTAGAGTCGACAAAACCGTGGGCCACGTGGGCCGCAAGTTGGTCGAGCTTTTATGACCCCGTTTACTCATTCGGTCCAAACCAAGGAAGCTGGTATTTCAGCAAGAGCTAGCTCAAATCCTGCGTTCTAAGAACTGCAACTCAGAGATCCAGAGGTCTTCGTTTCAGGAGCATGCTATTCACCAAGCAAATTTGAAGGGTTTGAGGAAATCACAAATTGGGAGCCCAGGACCAAGGTTCTACTGTTTTTTTTCTTTTGGAACATGGAAGGAAGCTTTTGTCAGATCACCACCTTATTTTCATCAGATGTGCTTGAGCCCAAGAAACAACATTCCTCTCAGGATTCCGCTCCGCCCACTTTTGCCCTCTGTTTTGTGAATTTTATTGGCAAAAAATGAGGGTGGCCATCTGTTGACCTTTTCCGATCAACAGAACTAGTTCGGGCATGGATCTCCATATGATAGGAAGCTTCTGCATTCTTGAATGCCTGGCACAAAATTGGTGATTTGGAGGGCCAATTGAAAGAAGTTCTTGGAGAAAATGTTACCGAGACCCTACTTGCAGCCATTTCCATCTCTACCTCATTTCATGTTTGCACATCATGCAAGATTCATATAAAGCTATAGTCTCTGAAATTCAGCATTTTTGTTCGAGAGATGTGGGTAGTCAACGCAAATACAAAGTCGTGGGTTTCCCTGCAAAGCGCAAAAAATAATTGCTACAGAGCCCTTGGCCAAAGACTTTGTTGTCACCCTGTAGTTAAAAACACTAGTCTTCTTAATTTTGTGCGAGTCCTGTGGAAATGGACAAAAGGTGTGATAAGTGGTAGAAATAATAATAATAGTAGTATGTAGGTACCTATGAAGGACTGATACGCAGCAAAAAAGTGTTCGTAATGGATCGCATTCACGCTCGCTTCACTTTAAAGTGAAGAATGGAATGGAAATGATCAGTCGTTAATGCGCTTCATGGGCAACCATTCAGCAGAGTCTGGTTTAGTGGAATAGCCGAACGGCTCGATTCCGAGTAATGTACTTGTAGCGTGAGCTGCAAGAACAAAATGGAGAAAGTGGTGGTGTTGAATTTCTTTTAATGAAGGAGCAACTCAGAATGGGCCACACAGCAAGAGTTCTCGAAATATCCGGAGAAATGCTCCGCACAGCATCGGTCTGCGTTTCTTTAGCAACAGAACAGCTGTACCTGTACTCGATAGAGAAATATATAGGTATTGTTCGTTGGTACTACCTTCTTCATTTCTTATTTGTCCAATTTCAAATGCAATCTTTTTGATTTTCCTGGCGATTTAACGGCTTCATGGATCATGGATTTTCACAACGAACTCCCAGTTTCAGACATTGGCTACTTGCATAAACTGGCTAAGAAGAACGTGAAGAGAGCATCACTTGAAATAGTCTGCCGATCGACAAGAAAACCAGAAAATCGGATTTAGATGGGAAATTCAAGTTTTCCATGGTATTTTCCTCATACAGAAAGCGTTAATTGGGTACGATCGTTAGAATGACAGCGGAGGCCGTATGCACCATTTAAATTACCCTGGGTAAACGCGTTAGCACCTAACAAATGTACTCATCGTTAGCATAAGCGTCAGCATGTTTACCCTTGGCAATCTCAATGATGCATTCAGGCCCTGGAATGCAACACTGAAACAGGTTTTCCTTTAATTTTTAAAGGCTGCAAGCAAGTTACTGAATAGAAATATTACCTCATCATCCTCTTATGAATCTTATGAATCTTACGTCATCAAGGGGTGTAAACGTAGAGTGAGACCGTCGAGGTAGCTAATGTTGCCTCCACTCTGCTTTCACACTATTTCCACAGCTAGAGAAGGTGATCGGCTTCCAGAAGGGCGATGATCTCCTCTGTTGCCACAAGCATTCCCTAGCAGCGACTTGGGTGGCAATGCGGATGTGAGCTAGCACCGAATGGCATCGCCTAAAGCGTGGTGGTGAGTTTTGAAGTTAACCTCACCGCCATGACACTTTACTACGGGCCCTGATGTCAAATACTGAAGTGGCGCGAAGCGCATGGAAACCCAAATCAAGGCAACAAATCAAGGCATTGTTTTCAGCGTATTCGATAGCGAGGGTGAGTGTGCAGTCGGTGTCTTTCCCTCCCCCACCATGACCTCAAGCTATGCTCTCAAGTAACGCTGGCCAAAGCTGTGAGGTGACGTGTGGTTGGGTGGTTTTCCCATATGGCTTGTAGTCATAGCTTCTCCCGTAATACAATCTCCATTGTACAATGGCCAATTTTTAAATGTTTTTTTGAACATACTGGCAAGTGTTTATGTGCGATATGATTTAGCTCGAAGGCGATTATTTCCGTGGGGTGAAGCCTTGAAACTTCCTTCAATGTTTCAATGTCTACAAATTGATGGTTGTTCTGCACGAATATTTGCATCGCGTGCGAGGGGATGCAGCACTTACAGATCATTTTGCCCTTCAAGGCCCTTTACATAAATTTCTTACCGAGAAAGTGCATTAAAGACACAAGTTGTTAATTTTGCTCAAAGAGCGTTGAGAAGGACCTTAATGCATTGTTAACACAGTCACATGACTGGAATTAGTCGAGAAAAGAAATGCCAGACGTCACAGAACAGGCAGCAAATAGAGATAACGACTTTCTTTGAGCAGGACCAAAGTCCCAGACAAACTTTCGGAGCTTCCGCGGAGCTTGTTCGGAACTTGCGCGGGTGACCCGACGGAAGTTCCGAATAAGCTCCGCGGAAGTTCCGAACTGGCTCCGCGGAAGTTCCGAACTAGCTCCGCGGAAGTTCCGAAATCGAACAGGAGTGACGTAATTCGTGCATTATAGAGTGAATCATAATTCGAGTAATAAGGTAAAATGGGCCAACATGGAGTGATGAACACCTCCAGGCGTCCCGATGCCAAAAATCGTGGGATCATGAGTCCCACCACAGATCGTTCCACCACGTAGCACTAATTGCGCATGTAGTAACTATGTTTTCTGAAGATGAGCTTCAAGCAGGTCTGCCCTCTGACTGTGCTACGTATCCGCGTCAGGTTTCAAAATCAATGATAACATGGAAAAATTCCTCTTTGGTAAAAATCTGTCAAATTTTCGTATTTATGGGAATAATCCCAGGCGTACATTTATCAGACACGAGTTTTACCCGAAATTCGACATTAAAGATGTCATTATTGGGGCATCCCGAAGTGAATTTCGAGGAAAAAATAGCGTAAAAATTTTTGTATACTACACGGCTTCTTATTTGGTTAGCCGAAGTTAATCAAGAACATATCACTATAAAAATTGGACAAAAACATGTCATTTGATCTGTTAGTTTCTTGGATCACTCCATCTCTCTCGAAGCTCCGCGGAAGTTCCGAAAAATGTCAAGCTCCGCGGAAGTTCCGAAGCTACTTTTTTCTCTGCGTCTCCATTCGGAACTTGCGCGGAATCTGCACGGAACTTCCGAAAAAATCGACGAGTGACGTCATAGCGACCAATCGCAGTGCTCAGCTACAACGCCCAAACATTCGATTATCACATAATTCTTCGTTTTTTAAAATATTGTTTTGACCTCTATCTTACTTTGTTATGCAGGTAAATTCATGTCCTCCAAAAAATGACGAAGCCATTCTGGAAAATGGGTAATAAGAAAGCGAAAGGAACCAGCCATGTTTTTGTGATTGGGTCATTCAAGGAAAAGCACCAATCAATGATTTCATTCATAAGTAGAAGCTGGCAGTTTCAGACACGGAAAGTGGGCTGTAAGGCGAAAAAATGTAGGATCTTCACCGTTTTGAGGACGTAAAGAGAAAATAAAAGTTGTAGAAAGATTAGTTGAAGCATTAAGTAATTAATAATTATCATTCAAAAAGCAATAGCAGAAATGAACCAACACAAGAATTTCATTTATGTTATAAAGCAATTTCGAAAGTTTGGCGACCGTTTCTGGAGGGGGGGGGGGTGCGCCCCCCCCCAACCCCTTCTTTACGCCCGCCACTGGCATCTGGGTATAGACAATGCCACGTATGGGTAAAAAACCATTGAAAGGTGTCAGGTAAAAGGCAAATTTGCGTACGTCAAGTCGAGGTTTACCATGACTAATATCAATGCTGCCTCCAGGCACAGGTGAAGATTGGCCTTCTACTTCAAAATTTAGACAGCCCTTTTCTCAAGTACTAAGTTCTGGTGTTTGCTTTCCTTTATGTGCACGTGAAAAGCCACACATAATGGATAACGAGATACAAAAAAAGACCACCAGTGGGATTTGAATTCCAGTGGAAAAGTTGAACAAAATAACAGCTGGTTTGGTTGGTGATTTGTTAAACAGAACATGTTTTCGAAGAAAAAAAGCCGTTGGTTGATGAGCAGCGGTGCACGAGCGACGGCGGGTTCATCGACCACGGTTACGCGTGTTTTCGAGTAGGATTTTGAAGAGCTGGATAACAATGAGGTTGCTGGCTGGCTGGCTCGCAATTCATTCACCACGTGGGCGGTGTGCTGCTCTGCGAGACGTGTAATTAACGAGAGACGTGAGCCGGTGCAAAAGACAAAATGTGAATCTCAGGAATGGGAAACGCGTACTGCAGCGACAAACAAAAAGTCAGTAAAAGGCTTCAGCGCCTCTCACAGCGTCTATGCAATCTTAGAGAAAAGTATAATACATTTGAAAGGGGGGTAGGGGGGGGGGAATGAGAACGGCACCGCTTGAAAAGGTCGTCACGTAAGTATCTACATAGCTCTTATCGCGGCATTTTCTAAGTAATCAAGAGTGGGGAAGTGTAGACATCATAATGAGCACTAAAGCACATTACAATGAAAAGCTACTCTGCCGAACCGACTATTCAATGGGAGATGTGTACTACCATATACAGTTCTCAACGCCGATTTCGAAACTATGTCCAAATTTCTTGTGCGCTCCTCTAAAATGAGCTGCACCTATTTGCTCCTACATTAACTCGGGTATGCTCCTCATGCACGAGTTTAGGTAGGGGTGAGGCGGCTGTAGCGGCCACATACTAGCAATGTTACGTCCTCTCGAAAAGCACTCGGTAGTTTGAAGTTTTTAAAAGGGCTAGCAAGCACGACATGGGGCTCATACATAAGTACTTTACGTTGAACCTAAATGGTGAAACTCGTTATACAGAACATGGCAGGCAATTTATTTATTTATTTACATGCACACAACAGCGCTATACAGTGTTGAATCGCAAGCACAAAGAAGTAAATTAGAAGCTGTCCACGTTCAGTAGAAAAACTCTAAAGATATTTGAAGATGTATCCCAGGTGCATAAAGTATGAATGACAGTATTTTTACGAAGGAATTTCCTGCTCAGCAAAATCAGTGAGGCATGAATGCGATTCGCCCAAAACTGCTCCCTCAAACAGAGAAGATATCGAAACACACGTATATCATTTAAACCTGAGCAACACAATTCTTTTATGATATTTTTGCTCGATTGAGATGGAATCGTGTACCGTCTAACCGTGTATCTTCCTCACAATATCCGTTTCATTCTCGTCTCAAGATTTGCGAGTGGAATATAAGGAACTGAATTCATAAAAACAGCAATGAGGAATAATAGAAAAGTCAGAACGGGCAACAGGGAAACAAATTTCGGAGATGAATTCATCCGGAGAATCCCTTTTTTTCAAAAAATCATAATAAAAGCTAGGGGACAATCTCAGACGGAAGAGAAGTTAGTTTATCATGTATGTATTGGGGCATCAAATACATAGTTCTGTTCTGAGACTGTCGCAGATATTGTCGCAAACGAAGGGCAAAAAAAAATTCAGAAATTTGGACGATATATGTATGCATTCGAGATCATCGTTGCAAGTTGTATATGTCAACACATACCGCATTACGAATTTCTTGATATTTTTGCTATTACAGCATTCTTAGGATTTTTTGAGGAATTGTTTTTTCTGATGTTTCTGGAGCTTAGCTGCGCTTTAAGCATGCCTATTATTCGTTTTAGTGTGTATTCTGATCAATTCTATGTTTTTGTTCATAACAAATTCTTCATGAATTTTTCGACCATTTGACCATCAGAAAATTTCAGAGTTGGGGCAGCACTATAGCCATTAGTGCTGCCATCTTAACGTCCGCGGGAGGCCGATTTTGTCTCATTATGTCCTACGTCTCATTTCGAGAGGCGTATGGGTTGGTGAAAGTTTGCATACAGTGCCGGCAAAGGCGGACGCAGTGGGGGGTGGCGGGGGGGCCTTCCGAGAATGGGTCGCCAAGTTTTTGAAATTACATTACAATACAAATAAAAATCTTGTATTAGATAACTTTTATTTGTTTATTTTTATTAATATTTTTAATACAATTTTTATTTATTATTTATTATAATTAATATTTTTATTAATTTTATTTTCCGTCTGCGTCCCCAAAACGGCGGAGACCCCACTTTTTCTCCCACCCCCCTTCTCCTGCCCACTTTCTGTGTCCGCCACTGAGTGCCGGTCAAAATTATATAGCCTTTTCTACAATCCTTCATGAACTTTGTTAGGGTGGAGCCCAGATTTTTCTACAGAACCCTGCGTGGCTGCTCCTCCCCACTTCTAAGCGTCTCGTAAGAGCGTTAGCCTTTTTGAGAAAGTAGTAATAGAACGAAGAAAGTTGAGATGAAAAGGTCGACTCACTAGTAATCCCATGCCATAAATCTTTAGTGTTATGAGCGTTACTTGTAGCATTCTCTGCTGTTAGCTTTCAAGTCTGCAACAACATATTCAGACGAGCGAAAGCAGAAGGAAGTATATGTGGCAAGAGACAATGAGGACAAGTTCTCGAGACAATACAAGGCGAGCCAAAAATTTGATAGCAAAAAAAAAGGAAAATAAATTTAGCACTACATATTGGAAATGATGTCATGGGATCTACGTTTGTTGCTTCATGTTGAACAGAAAACAATCGTTCATTTCAGAATATCCATTAATCATCAGCGGCGTCACAGGAGCTATGACGCGAAACGTCCGGAAATGATCCTTTAACTGAGTTAACCTTAGAGGCAAGGTCCAGTCAAAATCTTGCGCACCCAAGTTTTTCGATCTCCGTAGTCCAGACCATGTATGTATCAAGTATCTCAAGTTTGAGACCTCGGTATAAGCTCTATCGGTAGATATGGGACAAAACGTCCGAGGATTACGGTAGCCACGGGAAAACGCGCTCCAACCGACAAAGGCTGCGCGAGTGCACACTGAACAGCGATGGACGCTCAGATACACACAGCCTAACGAACACTTCATGGAACACTCTCCACTCCATCAAACGGACCACTGGTCGTTTGAATAAGAATTTTTTCCTACGACGCCACAACAGACAGCATGTAGAGTGCGCCGTATAACGTCATTTGAAAGCACGGACGCCGCAAACCCGCAAACTCCGTAGCGAAATTGGTCGATGGAAAGCGTTTGTTGTAGGACCTTTTCGAGGATTTTTCTATAGTTTTCGTTCAAGGCGTCGCCGTGGGCTACGAATCCAGTAAAAATTCGGGAGATGGAATTTTGCCCGGACCTTGCCTTTAAGAGAGAACAAGCTTTTCTGAGAGCAAAATTGGTGTCGTTACCGTGACCTGGCCGACCAGATAGAATCAACTCGATGCATTCCCGAAAGCGTGTGAAAGCTGAGCCAAAGATGGGAAATTTGTGAACTAAGAAGGGAGGAGATGCTCTTTGTCCAGAAATTGTTCACCTTACAAATACACAGTTCTGGCATTTGCCTCCACTCATCTTTCAGTTTCCATGGATTTCATAGAGGAAAAGATATCGACCACAATCATTTCTGTTTGTGGAATGTGCTACGCATTCAAGTTCATCCGAGAATTCATCCGAAAACATACAAGCATTAAATGCGTATGTGCCCTGTACCTTTGATAACTGTGCAGCACGAACGCAGCCCGAACGGCGTAATGCGTCGAATAGAAGCTCTGGCAACATCTCCTCCAAGCTGTTGCCATCCTCGCCATCCTCCCGTCAATTGCTGCTCAAGCATTCGTCCCCGTAGCAGCAATTGCTGAAGAATGAATGAAAATGAGGGGAGGGTGACAGTAGGTGGGTAGAGATGCTGCTAGGGTTTCTACTCAACGCATTACGCCGTTCGGGCTGCGTTCTGTACATTGGAATATTCGACGATTTTTGAAATATTCGAATTTTTGAACGATTCGAATAATGGGCTTTTCAAAATGTTCGAATAAACGAATTATTCGAATGCAGGACTTCTTTGGCAACCCGAATGAATAAATCATTCGAATAACCTATTTCTTGAAATCATCGAATGAATGAATAATTCGAAACGAATATTCGGTCCAATACTGTTTCAATAATGGCTTTCAAAGTTTTCGTTCCTGGCCGCCATTATCAAACTTTATCACTCACACCTACAAAGATTGGCCTTAGGACATATCAGGATCTCATCAGGCGGTTTGAGGGTTTTTTGGGGATCGCAACGAGCCGTTGAGGCATGACCTTGTTAGCGGATGCGTATGGCTCTCTATAATAACCATCCCACCATCATTTTTCGAATACCAAGTGTTTCGAAGCCGAATAAACGAATATTTCGAATTTGCCACTTTTCAGACGTTCGAATGAACGGATTGTTCGAATATAAGCTTTCTCTATGCACCCGAATGAACGAATTATTCGAATAACTTTAGTTATTAGCAACTCGAATGAACGAATAGTTCGTATATGTTTGCTTTTTGAAAAATCGGATGAATGAATTATTCGAATTTTCGATTATTCGAAAATTCCATCGGATATATTCGATTCGGTCACATGTATACTGCGTTCATGCTGCAAGTGAATAGCGGAGAACATTCATCGTATCAGTTTCAAGTCAGTATCAGTGCTTTATCCTCCCACACTCGTGTGGCAGCAATTAACCAACACCGGGGGGATGGGAGGCTAGGTTGGCCTGGGGCCGGATGGAACTATTCGACCATTTGTGCGCCGCTGACCTCCGCCCATGTATTTCATGCTCTAACCAATACAATATATCAGTGTCCATAGACAATGAACACAAAGAGTGTCGCAAAATGAAAAAAAAACCTACATCATGGTGACGCACTCACTAGAAACAAGTTCAAGAAATCTCATGGTACCCTGGAGAGTTTTGCAACGTTAGTGTTGTTAAATAAAATTGAAAGCATGCCATGATCGAAAGATATTGACAAAGACGGGTCACTAGTTAATCGTAAATTGAGTAAGTCGTTTGAGCTGCCTCACCAGGCACGTTTGAGCGTAATGACGCCATGCAACCTGACACTGTTTGGATAATTGGAAACTCTAATGGGGTGTTCAGGAAGGAGGTAAAGTGCAATGTTATGTATTGGGTTCTTTCACACAGGTATCAAGCCAACACAGTAGCGCCGAGTGCAAACCTACTCTTTTTAAGGAGGTAGAAGAAGTGAATTTCGCGGAAAGTGATCCAGGCCCGAGCACAAGGTCTTCCTCGGGCCGAAATCAAAACGAAGCACCACTCGAAAAACCAACATTTTTGAAGTTGCCTTGCAAGTGGCAGGAGCTACCTCGAAAATCAATAGAAAAGAAATGTATGCCACTATTGCAATTCAGTTTTACTCTGAAATTTCTGTCCGCGGTGGATCCGCGGTCCGTCCGCGGTGTTGAGTCGGTTGGCCACCGTGGGCATGTGTGAATTTACCGCGGTATTTTTGCGGATTAACTGAGGACATGTGCGGATCCACTGCGATGTATGTGTTTTAATGGTAGTGAATGTGGGTAAATTATTTGGTGTAAACTGACTTTTGAGCCATGAGCAGATCATTTCTTACCAAGTAAACTATTAATCCTTTAATTCGTGCCAGAGGAAGCAAACATTACCCGGTAGGGTACTGCGACAGTTCGCTAAACCAGTGATTCTGTGTCGTTCCTAATCAAGAGAGGAAAACGCAAATCTCATGTGGTTTCCCACTTCTTTCTCTCACATTTTTTACACGACTGAATTTGAATGATACCGTCTTTTCGAACACTACTTGGAAATACTATACTACTTACTTGGAAATCCGCCGGGTAGAATGGAGTTGGGGGCAGCCAGCTGGTATAAGTCGATAGTATGACCTGTCCTGCACGTTCTGACTTGTTAGTTGACACGTCCAGAACGCTCTGACTTGTTAGCTCTCCTAACGTACAGTAGTTATAGTCGTTGTCACCAGGGAACAAACGTCTGCAGCAGCACGGCTACGGCGGAGGCCGCCGCACAGCCGCGGCGCAACACCACCGCGAGGCTGTTGCGGGCGGCGTGGCGGGCATTTTGCCAGCCTTGGCAGCCGGCTGATTTATCGATTATTTCAGTGCGACCGGATTTCCGCTGTTTTTGTTCGTTTTTCTTCAGGTTTTTTTTAAACATTTTCTTTCCTGTCTCGTTGATTTTTCATCTATTCCAGGCCAAAAGGAATGAAGAACGATGACAATTTTTACTTTTTAACTTTTACAGCTCTTTGTGAGATAGTTTCTCTTGTCATTGTTTTCAAAATTTGTAGCATTAGAATGCCAGTGTTGGTGATCTCTAAAACTTCTTTCTTTTGCATTCGTCGGGATTCAACATGATCGACATCGCTGCACCAGAAATTTTTAGCTTGAAGGTGTTTTACAGGACAACAAATCCATTCCTCAGTGCTGTGTTCGTTCTTATAGAGAATGCAATTTTTAACGGGTTAGAAGTGAATAAGACAATCGCTTAGACCTTGCCTTCGGTGGGATGAAGTCGAATGAAGGCGAATTGAAATTTCTATGCGTATTTGTGCTTTGGATCGTGACTTGATACCAGCAAACATGCATAAACAAACAGAAAAGGATTGCACTATAAAGTGATGTTAGCTTGACATCCCTTCTGGCCTGGAGTGGATGGAAAATCAACGAGACAGAAAAGAAAATGCGAAAACCCCTAAGAAAAATGAACAAAAACAACGGAAATCCGGCGGCAATGAAGTCACCGATAAACCAGCAGGCTGGCAAGGTTGGCAAAATGCCCGCCACGCCGCCCGCAACAGCACTGCGGCTGCGCCGCGGCCTCCGCCGTGGCCGTGCTGCTGCAGACGTTTGTTCCGTTGTGACAACGACAATACCTAAAATGCAAACAAGTCAGAACGTGTAGGACAGGTCATATTATTGGTCAGTACCAAGTGCCCCCCCCCCAACTCCATTTTACCCAATCCGCCTTCTTATCCACTTGGCCATACGTGTCGGCAAGTGTGGTGTGTTCAAGCCCTTATGTATCTTATCAGTTCTACTGCGGATTCACTGTGGGAATGTGCGGATCCACAGTGGGAAGCAATGATACTGCGGATCCACAGTGGGAATCTGTGGTTCCACCGTGGCCACCGCGGATCCGCCTCTTACTGCGGTGTCACAGTGGGAGAAAACTTCAAAGTGAAGAGATAAAAGGGTGGATAAAGACTTCACCCAACCATTGAAGAAAACTGAATTAGCCCCTCGTCACAGTTTCATGCAAATGCTAAGTTTCTGGTGTGAGGATTCATTCACAGTTCTTCGTTTCTTCCGTTTAGGACGTTGTACGCCTAATACAGACATGAAGTTTTGTAGATTATGTACATACTGTATGCACGTTTTGACTTAGTTATGATTTTTTTTTGATGGAATTCCTCGTATATTATTTCCTATTAGTACCAGTGGCGGATGCAGAAAGTGGGCGGGAGGGAGGGGGGGGGGGTGGGCGTGGGAAAAAAGCGGGGTCTCCGCCATACTGGAGACCCGGACGGAAAATAAAATTAATGGAAACCTTTATTATAATAGTGAAAAATTAATAAAAATTATGTTAACAAATAACATTAAAAATTAACAAGTAAAAATAAACCGATACAAGATTTTTATATGTATTGTAGGCATCATGGGATGAGATGACGATTGAGTAATCTTTTAAATGCGTTGTAGCTAACAGGAAGTGAGTGATTTTTGCGAAATTCAACGCAATGTTCATGAATGTTCATGAATCGCTGTTAAAAATTTCGGAGAAATCTCAATTTGAGGGCAAGATTTCAAGTTCAATTTTTGTTCAGTCATTCATTTAGCGTGTATTTGTGTAGTGCACTTTGTTGTCTGTTGAAGGCTAGGTTGTCTGACTCAGCTATCCTGAACCTCAGCAGCTGTTCATATGCATCCTTTCGATGAGCAAGGAAATACGACGTATGAATTCGTCATGAACTGAGTGCCACTAGCTTTGAGCAGTTAGATAAAATTTTTGACTTCACCGCAGAATTTTGCTTGTCTCGGCAACTTTGATATATGTGTCGAAAAATAGTTTCCTCAATCAGGTTAGAATTAGAAACTACACTGTAACCTCGCATTTGGCCGAAGAAACGAGAACCACGTTTCCAGAAGGCAATGTTCAGTGTTTAGTGGAATTAAATTCAATAGAGCCACTCATTGACAGCTGCTGCCAAGAAATTCCACTGTTACTGCCGAATTTGTTATCAATGATGATGACACTGCCCTGCGTGATTGTTAGTTGTATTGAAGAAGCAAAATAAATTTGAAACGAAAGCTAGAAAATGGCGGGAAACTTATCCGAAAACGTAGTAGAAACTCTGGGTCTTTGTTTTAGTTTTGGAGTCATACCATGCAAATATTTGAATTCGTCACTCAAGCTTGAATTCTTTATCATTTTTACCCCAATTTCCTGAATAAGAACACACATTTAGTTGAATACTCTACCGGTTCTGTGTACGTAACTGTAATACTTTACTCTTCTACATATATCCGCAAATGCAAACAAATACCTACAGTAGCAGTACGACAAAACAACAGGGGTCAACAATACTGCCAATTAGTGACCTTTCAAAGTTATATCTCACAACAATCGATGAAGTCGATGAAACTGTACAACCCTCCGTTCACGGAGTAATGTGGTTAATGTGCTTAGAAATAGCAAAATAGAAAGAGAAAATACAAACTAATCACATGGAGATCGAGCCGAGACTGGAACACGGCAAAAGCAGACAGCACGTAAAATTACGTCACTGCAGCATCAACAAAATATGCGGACGCGCATTAATTAGGGAACAACAAGAACATATTACCATACATCGTGAAAGGTTATCAGCACAAGGACACTTATCGTATCCAGTAAAAAATTGTGACGAGACCTGCGAGGGTAGCAATGAACGTTGCGGAACTGGTGGCTAAAATGACTTGGATTAATTAAAGCTTATTGGGTATCCAGTTTTTTTCAAAGGATCGGAGCTAAGCACACCTGCTGATTCGACAACCTCATCGACAGTCTCTTTAGGCTGAGCGAGGAATCCGAGTTCATTCTCGATGCGCTGATTCTGAAAAGATCACTAGGAGAAAAGAAGATTTAATGTGAGAAAAGCATTTTGTACTACGTGCTTGCTTTTGTGCTAGCGGCTAACCAAAAAGGCTCGTTCACAACTTCTCTTCAGCACTTTCCCAGCGTACATCTGACGCGTGTCTGGCAGAGTTGTGTTTATACTTCGTCGCAATCGGAGCGCACAACATGCAAACACTTCCAAAACACCTGTTTCCGTTTGAAAGCATTCACAGTTGTTATAGTGTTAAAGTCACCACGTATGAACAGTAAGCGACGTCGATCTAGCTTCCGCCCTCGCTTTAACGGGTGTCGCCGCTACGTCATTACCTCGCCGAGAAGTATAAACGGACTGCTGTTCACCCTATGCTCTACTGTATCGGCATTGCATCTTCACATTTAGTAATACTCATAGGAGTTCCATGCGGTCGGATAACAAAAGGTACGTATCGATACGATATGTGTCTTTTGTTATCCGACCGGATCGGACTTCAATGCACTACAAATGCAGCTTTGGCTTTCCTTCACCCATGCAAATTTGTAGGTGGACGCTTGTGTGGGGTGAGGACTTCGCCCAATCCTAGGATACTTCAAAAACATGAAAAAAAAGAAAGGCACTAAGAATAGGCCACATAGGTAATCTCGCAGGTATCCGTAACAACTCGTCAGTGGCGAGATTCATGAACGTTTCCGAGTTTTGAAGCTTTCCGTTCGTCAAGAATGGACGGATTTTTCTAACAAATTGTGAAAGATTCTTTTCATCTTGTTATTGCTCATCATCGCCTTCTTAGACGAGTTGCTCGAACAAAGCATAGGATTTCCTGTAGAAAACTCATCCATTTTATGAATATAAGTGGAAAGCCGTTTTCCTAGAAACCTCCACGAATTACCCTTTAAGCAGTTTGTACGTTTTTGGCTTTTCCTGAATGCTGAGTGATTGGAGCTGGACATGAAGATGTTACCCTCAGCTCCTCCCATCGACTGACAAACTCGTCGTCGAGCGGGATTGGTTCTATTTGCAGCGATTTGTCGAATTTCAGCTTCCGATTGTGATTTTGCAGGTACGTTCTCCAATCAAAGTCTGAAATTAGCTAATTTGAATGGTTATGTGAAACTGGACAAACGATACTGACCGACATCAGGCAGAACATTTTTCTTCCAGTTTAGTTCGCCATTCTCTTCAGCTAGGTAGAAGCGATCCTGTAGCAGTCGTTCGAGGTCGACATTCAATCCAAGCAGCGGGTCACGGCCTTGGATCTGTGATGTAAAATTGTGAATTTGATGGAATTGAGCTGTGCAAAGAGGCTGGCTCACCAATTCTTTTCCATCAAATATCACCGCCATTCTCATATTCTTCTCATTGCACAAACCAAGTCTTCGATCGTATAACCCTTCCTTTTTACCTGATGACGTCGCTAAAATATGTAATTTCTTTTTGTGGGTTCTCTCTGACTTCATAGAACTTGCACGAAACTTAGAAATTCGCTAGAATGTTCTTGAATTTTAGAGCCAAATGGTAATATTTCATTACTTTACAGCATCTGTTTAGCACCAGACAGTATGGAAACTCACTTATGAAGTAAATTTGCCCTTGCTCAGTTTGGTCTGGAACCAATGTGTAGCGCACTATGTGGTGCTCTCCATCACAAGATACCACAAGAGCGGCATCACTGCCCAAAGAACATCGTTGAAATTCTTCGAAGGACACCTGTAACAGACAAATTGTGCATACAAAGACTACAAAGAAGCTGGTAAGTGAACATCTAAACATTCATGTATGTATTGGGTTGGTGAAAAAGTTTTGCAACACTCACAACCGATTGTTTGGAAGTGGATTTCTTCAACAAAGCAAAATCTCAATTAATGATATATGCAGCACTACTGTGTGCTACCTTAGCTCATATTTTAGGCAGCTTCTCTGTCTGAAACTAATTGGCTGTATTGTCAGAACTGCGTAGGCCGTGGATCGAAAAACTTTGACACCACGTTTGCGAGACCCTGTTGATTGCTAAGCCTCATTTCCCCTAGATATCTGTTCTTGCCGGGAAAAGTTGACATTCCGACAGGGCCAGGTCTGGCTAATACGAAAGATATGGAGAGAATTTCCCATTTGGAATCCTGAGTCTTCTCACGTTTTACATTTGCAATGTCCGTGTGAGCACTACCACGCAGAAGATAAACATTTGCACATTTTGGACGTTCTTCACGGCTGGTGCCTGCCAACGTCTGGAGTTGAGTACCCATTTGGACGAAGAAGCAGCGACTCCTCGACGCTCACTCGACATGTCTTGTCAGATTCGCACAACTCGTGGAGTATTCATATCCAGACAACTTCGCCGTAACCGAGGTCATGAGGAGGCTTGATTATAAACGCATATCCGCACTAAGGTGTCCTCGTCAACTCGCAGGTGTCGACATCCGGCCTCGCCTTTGGGACGTTCTGCAAATTATCATTTTTAACCGCCGATGCGCGTCCAGAGCATGGGTGACTCTCGAGCGTTATTTTTCCAGATTCGAAGCTCTGCCACGGTCATACAGTGGTCTCTTCAAATGCAGCACATATATTAGGTTGATGCAGAAGAAATGGCATTTTCTCATGTTGACTCTATTTTCTTCCACAACTTGAACGAACGATAACTTCGGCAAACCATAAAGTTCGTTCAAATAGCAGGGAACATTGCTTGTCCTATAAGCAGGTCCCTGACGCCGCACGCCTTTATCTCATGGAACCGTGAAACCAGAATAACGAGGACCTCATTTTCATATCGTCATGTTTGGCGAATTTTTCCTTGCGGAATAAGAGTATCTGGAGCTGGGAAAAGTAGCAGAAATACGATAATTTCTTCAAAAAATACGATGACTACTCAAACGTTTCCCAGTCAAATTATTAAAGTCCAAGCCAGCTTCCGGAAGCAAATTTTGGCCGAAATTCGAGGTGCAGAAAATGAGCTTTTTAGCATTTCGAGCGTTTTTCCAGTAGACCGTTTGCCTCTTTTCGGGAGAAGTGATAGCTTTGGGTACTATTGAAGGTGTTCCTTCCGCAAAGCAGCTTGGAGAGAATCATCCAGCAAGAATCACAGAAATAACGAAGGAAATGCTTCGAAATGTACTCATCTACGTTCCCCTAGAATCGAAGCCGTTGCAGCGGAGCTCATACGTGAAATAGATTCTGATGTCTTTGCCAAATGCAAACAAGGTACTTTGCACTGCATCGCTTGCAAAGTTACAGAAAAATTAAAAAAAATTGGAAAATTGAGAGTGGGATTCCTGGACATTTTCAACTATTTCACGTCTGCTAACTGCAGTGGAAATCTTTTATACTTACAAGAGGATTCTTTGGTCTACAAGAATATTACCATATCCCGATGTCATATTTTGTCCAAACAAAATTAAAGATTTTGAAAAACGTGGCGCCATTCCTTTTGCATCAACCTAATATGTATTAGCATCAGCACTTCTTACAGGATAACCAATAGACAAGGGAGCGAAGAGAGACTCGATTGACCGAGGCCATTGTTACTCAAATACTAAGCTTTCCTCTTATGCCACTGGCGTAAAACTTCGAGAACATACAACCTTAAACCAGCACAAGATCCCACCCGACAAACTGCCTTTGCGTTTTGGAAAAGAAAATAAAAAGGGTTGCAGAACTTCTTCACCAACCCGATAGTATGGGAAGTACGTCACGGGATTAGTGAGCTCGGTGACCGATGGTGCTCACCTTGTAGATAAGACTGAACTCTTTGGCTTTCCTCCTTGGGCAGTGAAATTTGATGATATCAAGCGGTCTTGCAGACAGCTCGTAATAACCAGGGGAGTCGATAGCATTGTCGAACGGCTCGAAACTAAATCATTCTAAGTGTTGAAATCATACGAAGAAATCGTGAGAAATTGCTGCTTTCCACAAAAAATAAAGAATTCTCATTCTTCCCAGATATAACATATACAGTCCTTGTCGAAAAGATAGACGGATTGCGCGTGCGGTTTCATATCGTCGCGGCCACAGAATCGCGTTGGGACCTACTGCACCCTCTCAACCAGAGCATGCTCTCTCCGTATCCATCGTTGAGGTCCCACCGCGTTTCCGCAGTCACGGAATCCGTCTATCTTTTCGACAAGGACTATAGCTACGAACAGACAGCTCCAACTCGGTTTTGACAAGGTGACCCATGGGTTAACATGTTTCCCTACATGCTTGGGTAAGGAAAGATCCAGCCAGTGAACAAGGTCTTGGACTTGCGATTTCTCATTGAAAGGGACTTAGCTTTGATGCGCATTGTGTCATGCGCATGTCAGATCGCATCAGAGGCGAACGGGTACTTTACAGTCCCGTTAGATCGCTCTCTACCAGAAATCCTTCAGTTTTGCTCAAAGTCTACGGAACATACATACATACGTTTTATTCGTGAGTATGGTGCTGTAGTGTTCAACTCCTTTAAACGCAAGAGTATTATAGAGTTAGAGAAAGTTCAGAATAACTTTACACGTAATCTAATGATTAGAGTTGTTGGCTTGCATTATGATGCTATACCTCTCACTCAGGTGAGGAACAAGAACTTAGGACTACGCACCCTGAGCTGCAGGAGACTTAGGCAAAACTTAACTTAGTGTATAGGATTCCGCACGGATCTTGGTCCCATTCCCAGTACTATTTTCGAAATTAGGGCATCTGGTACTCGAGTACAAGCCAATAAACTGGTAATTTTGAGGCCGTGGAAAAATGTAGGAAGACAGTTTCTTGCGTATAGAGCAGGCACAGATTACGAAAGACTCAGCGAAAAAAAAAACAGCTTATTCCTACTAAAGTCAGATCATTTGAGAGAGCGCTGAACTCGTATTTGAAGTCGTGATTCTATTCCGTACTCAGGTTGTTATTACTGTTTTCACATGGTTATGTTTTCCTTCGTTATTTTCTATTTTTTACAGTATAATGTATGGTTTACCATGTAATAAATACGTACAATACACGTTGATGGATGCCAGAGAAAGGGTAAACTTAGGTACGTTACGATGGGTAATCTCATGGTGCATCTGGTATCAAGAGTGGCCAAGCAGCACCATCATGACTTAGTATAACTATAGAGGATTAGGTTTAAATAAATATCGGATCACATTGAGTTTATTGACCCTTGGGAAAGGAAGGAGCTGTAATTGCGGATATCGTTAAAGGGATTTGTAGCGCAAATACGTATGTAGGTGAGAGGTGAGACTGAATGGTGCGATGGCAGTGAAATGAATCAGATATGGATGTTATATGGATGACCATATACCTTGGACAGCCTGTTCGTTGGTGAAGTACGAAAACAGCATGAACGCACGGAGAGCACAACTATACCCAGGGACCGAATGCATCGTTGAGGTTTGTCATAATGAACGAGTTAGAGTAGTAAAATTTAACCCCTTATCAGGAATCTATCATCACGTTTACCCATAAGTGACATTGTTTATATCTAGCTGTTATCCAGGGTTAGGTAATCGCGGATAAGGGAGTGAGATGAAATTGCAATGATGCATCCATGCCAGATCTCATTCATGATGTCGTCTGACAATCTTTCACAATCATTTTTTTCTCGAACATGTAATGTATTCTCAGAGCTGCTCAAGCCCTTCCATTAAATCGGTATTTTTCGCTAAGGAATTGATGCTTGAACTTGTAATCCGCTCACGTTTCGCCTTACAATATGTATATTATAGTAAAATATATTACTCAGTTGGTGCAAGCAACACGACGCCTACTTCATTGGGAGTTCCTCCAAATGGATGGTTTTGATATTGTCTCGCGAACCATCGACAAAAAGTATTCATCTTGACGACCAAATCATTGCAACCTCGACCGTGACTAGTGTGATAATCTATGATATTGCAGGGTGCGTACCTTCAGTCACACTCATGCAACCCTTGTTTAGAGACCTCTTCAAATTACTGAAAATATTCTGTGATATCGGATGCCAATTTAGAGATAATATCAACGGAACATTCCAGGAGCTATGTAATGCTTGGAAAAACTCCAACGCAAAGGTTTTTTGTGAGAATTTGTGCAATCAGTTCCACAATATTTCCCTGATTGAGAACCAGTTTCTCTTTTCACTAATTTACACTAGTAAATCGAGGTTACATTACTAAATTACATCTATGGAACTAGCCAAACCGAGGTTACATCACCAATTTTCTTGAATATCGGTTACCGAAGTAGAAGTGTAACATTTGCGAAAATTTTCCTTCTCCTGTACCCTGTGCCTGTGAGTGTGATCAGTCATTCATAACCGTAGCAGTAGCTGCTGACGAAGGAGAAGGAGGGGGGGGGGGGGGGGGGGGAAAGTAACGCATTTTTGCGCAACAACGAAAACAACTAACGTGAACTCACACAGGATTCGATGAGTTCCAATAGACATCGTGGTGAACTCGGTGAGCACGTGCTGAGAAGACTGAGCAGACGGCTAATAAAACGCTGAATTTGACCATTCTGCAAATGAGTGGCATGTGTACATACTTTTTTTGGGAGAATTTTGAGAAGCGAGTGAACAAAAAAAAAACTTCACGTACATACAGGAAAAAAGGAGAAAAATTTGAGGTAAAGGTGGTGGAGAAAAGAATATGAAAGAAAGGAGAAAAGAGGACGGTGTGGGGAAAAACATGTGAAAAGATACAAGGATCTGAATTGGTGGCAAACCAACAAAATGACCAATAAGCAGAGATACAAAAGCGTTCTCATATTCATTGTCCAATGTCTCGCAACGTCGTTAAAGAAGAAAAAAAAAAGGATTATTTATTTTTGCACTGAACATTTACTCTGTTTACTATCTATATATCCTCATAATAATTCAGTAAATTATGTAAAATTAGATATCCTTTTCTTATTTTGCTATATTATTATATTGTACATACTCTAGTATGTGCTCTCGGTTTTATATACACTACTATGATATTGTATTATACATCAGTGCACTAAATTTACTTACAATACATTACTCACTATTAAATTGATATATTATTATGTTACTATTTGTTACTCATTATATTCGATAGTGGATGCAAAGCGAGAGTGAGGAGGCAGAGAGAGGCCTGAGAGCACTTCCATATGGCAAGTTGCTCAGAAACGCGAGCAAAATATAATAGATAGCCTCAGTACTACATAGCTATAGTACATAGCATAGTTTAATTCCCTATTCTAGAGTACGCATGTATTATTACTGTGTATTATTGTACTGCACTTTCTTGAAAATATAATATTTAGTAGATTGAGTCTACTCACTATATGTGAACACTATCGCACACTATAATGCATGTTCCTATAAGTGACAGTATACATTAGTAGAATGAATTCACTTATCATATATTATACGTATTATACTGCACAGTATTACAGCGCTACATAAATTATGTAATTATTAATGCTGACACTGATCAAATTGCGAAAACTTCAGCTGGCCACGCCCTTTTTTACCCGCTGCGCTACTCTCCTCCCATTCGGCCGCAAAATAATTTCTGCGTTCGCTACTGATATTATATTACTATATATGTTACTGTATTGTACATGCATTGACCGTTAGACTACGAAAAAAAAAACAATGGCAGTGCAAAAAAGGCTAAAGGGTCCCGAGAAGGAGATCGATGGAGAGAATAGGGAAGTAGACGGATTGACTACAAAAGACGAAGTCGTCCGAAAGTCATTCAAGTGGACAGTAACAGATTGGTGCCGGGTTGAACCAGTGAGATACAAGTTTTTTGATCAATTCTCAGCATTGCGATCAATCACATGCCGATCCCTACTGGACCGGACTACAAAGCGCTTTGTCGGTTTTGTGGCTTTTTAATCCGTACGCATCGCTGAGTGTGTATTAGTTGTACGGCGCTGCTGGAATAAACTTACAAAAACAATGCATACCAAATGCGAGTTTTTACCCAGCGGATTTTTGAGATAAGAAGGGCAACAGTGTGCATGGTAGGGGAAAAAACGAAGGAAAAAGCAAAACTAGCAGCGGTGAACAGAAACAGAAGAAATGGGATAATTTTCATCACATTACCCATCTACCTTGACATGTTCGTTGCGGAGAAATTCGGTAAATATGGTGTATTTTTCCTGCAAGAAAACCAGTTTGCTATTGTTAAACTCTGCCATGAAAGTCACTTCCGATTCTTGGAAACAATATATTACCTTGAAATGAAATTCATGTGGAAAACTGGACTGCTGTGTTAGAGAAAACACTTTAAAGTATTGGGAGACGAAATATAGAGCTGAAAAAATTAGCAAAAACTAAGTGAAACAATCATCTATCATTTATGAGAACAAAGAACATTATTTTAAAAGAATATTCGCACTGAATCACATGTTTTCGCCTGCACAAAAACACTTCAAGGATTACCTCAAGCAAAAGAAAGCAGTAGTAGGACGGAGAGCTTGTCAGGCTTCTCGACCTACAAATAATTCAGTTCGTGGAGCTTGCCAAGTGCAGGAGGTGACTTTCTCGTTGTCTGAAGCTTCTACTCTTGTTTTAAAAAATTACTTAACAGGAGCAACACCTTTTCTCTCGCAAATTGAAGAGTTTCTCCTAGTGAAAGAAGAAAAACGGCACCGCTGATGATAGTTCACGGATAACCGTAACTTGTCCCCGTCTCAAGTCTTTGTTTTTCTTCCGTACCTTGTTTTTCTTTTGGTTACCTACTCCTGACACATCCATTGCTACGCGAGATGTTTCAGATATGTGGCAATGCCGAGGTTATGAGTTTAGAGATGATGCTTTCTTCAGATAGGATTTGAAATTCTGCGCATTCGAATCTCCATACTTTCCTACCTCTACATTCCTCTGTTTCTCGTCAATAAATTCTCGTAACCAGAAGAAGAAATATTTTGACGAAAAGAGATCAAAAGTGCAAAAAGTTCAGAGGCAAAGCGGAAGCCAACTCAAGTAACTCTAACTTGACCTACTGAATGTACTAAGGAAACAAGTACACTCTATTAGCTCACAGAGGGCGCCCGATCCGACTTTGTCTGGAACTACGACCTCATCATTTTTCGGCTAACTAATCTATTTTTTGCACTTTTTTGACATGCATATGGTGTGGTTCCTTCCATTCTTATGTTTCCCTACTGCCATTCGCTAAAATATCCTTTCAGACGCATTCTGCGGGCAAAGTCGTAATTGCAGACAAAATCGGATCAAGCGCCTTCTGTGAGCTAATAGATCATAGCCGTGGTGGATGTGGAAGAAGAAGCACGGAAAATACTGTAGAAAGCTGAGAACGATGATATACGCCTTCGTAAGTATAAACAGAAGTTTTGGCTGGTTTTTCTGAGTTACAAGCTATGCATTTGATATGATATATCATGCTTTACAAAAGGGCTGCAATTGCTAACAGAAATTCGGAGAAGAAGGGTATGGAATATGAGAAAAATGGTCTAAGAGTGTTTATTTCTCAAAGATTCACTTTTTCGGCCCAGAAAATATTCTAAAATTTTTTGTAGATTCCCTACACGAGGGAATGATACCTCCAGCATGAGGCCCAGAGCCGATGTGTCACCAATAAGCAGCTCTAGGTTGACGTGAGTATACTGTGTCCCTTGCGTATACTGTGACCCTTGTTTGCGTAATAACTTGTTTTTGGTTTCTTTGGGATTTTGATAAGCCGGCCTATGAACGTCTTACTAAACCGATTCAAAGTGGCCGCGTTGGATTCACTGATCCTCTTCAGATTGCTAATCCTAGCTTAGAGATTGACGCCTAATATAGAATACCGTCTGCATAAACAATACAGGACTGACAAGTGATCTAAATAGTAGGATATGTGCACACGCATCTAGCAAGCATTACATCCATCGTAGGATCTAGCAAATTTTTTCCAAGATTTGTGTGGCTTCTACTAGTTGAGCACAACCAGGGCAGTTTTCTTTGATATTCTTGTATAGAATCTGCAGGAAAAATATGCAGGGTGCTGGACCGGCTAATACTTCTACTAGAATTTTCCGCCAAAAATGCCCTGTGAATTCGGTAGTTTTAGTGGTTTCCCAAAAAAGTATTTCATTTCTTTCGTATTATTCTGTAGTCCTACGACGCAGCACCATTTCACAACTGGATTTGTTGAAATAATCGCCAGGATTTAGCTACTGATAACGAGGAGACTTTGCACTTAATGCTTACCAGAGAGCAATAAACCCGTCATAGTAGTTTTTTTTGATTCTGGAGACAAATGGATTAGTATTGAAGATAAGAAGACGGAGAACACTCCTGAAACATACATCCTAATTAAACTACTAGTGTCTTTTAACACTATCAAATTAGCACCAGTATCACCAGCATCATCGAATTTCTGGAAAACTCTTAGTTTAATCGTTGAAAGGTTAGTGAGCTTGAAAAGATTGAATTGTCCAAAAATGCTTCGTTTCTAATTACACACATATTTTACACAGTTTTGATATCTAGCACATGCAAGAAAAGTATTTTTTTTTGTGGAAAAAGAAAGAAAACAAGGATATTCAGCGAAGACAATGGTACGGCTTTGACGGCAAAACTGTAGAAACAAACAAGAAATCCGTGATAGTATGAATTTCTATGCTACAATAGTTCTGCGCCTCTCCGTTTCCAAGAAGGAAGACGCACTGCAAATTTGCGAAACATATTTCTTTACAATCCGAGCCATTACCAGTTTGAGACTGTGGTGGTATTACCAGCAAGGGGACTGTTACCTGATCCTCTACATCTTCACTCATGGCAAACTCAAGGATAACAACCGTTGTTACCCTTGTCTACCTAGAGTGTAGCTCTAAAGTTAACGCAGATGAAAATAAATTTTTCCTTACAAATTGAATTCGCAATGCTGTGGGTAGGTAAATTATTGCTAAATGTACAAGTGCAAGAAAAGAATCTCAGTTGCAAAGTTATCTATTGTATTTTAGATTCTATTAAGTTTTGTTATTTTATTTATTTTTTAAATTATTTTACCAAGTTATATATTTTATTTTAGGGGGCACAAAGTAGGTAACTGATGATGCGATCGACAAAGAACTAAGGAGCCTTGTTGAAGAGAAGTAAAGGCATGAAATTTCATTTTGATTTTATTCTCATTTGACGTCATATAACGTCCTAAAAAGCCCTCGTTGGTTCACGCTGTTGCTCGCACAATTTCGAGTCTCCATGGATGAAGATAGGACTTCACGTCGGAACAATTTCAAAATGAGTAGTAATTGCTTAGGAAATTCTTCGAGACGGCATGGTGGGTAAGCAGTAACGTTCCCAGTTCACACGCCTGATTGGTCGTAAAGAATCACGACGACTCAATGAACAGCAACCTTTTAGCCACAAAACCAACCTTCGCGATGGGATGACCGAATCCTTTCATGGGAAGTTCATGGATATGATCATGAAGCACTAATTTCAATGTTTTTTCTAATTCCCAGCATTTATTGCCTATGGAAGTATGCAAAGAGTCAAGGGGAAGGTTATTTGATCACCGAGGACGTCGTGGCATTAGGGCTAGACCGGACCCCATAAACGCTCATTTTCCATCTAAATCTAGATCGAAAGGCACGCGACATATACCCATATCTCTAATATTTTTGTCAAAAGTCAAAATTATGTTGAGAAGAGTGAGCTTTATCAAAAAAAAAAAACGCAGAACTAAGTTCTACTAGGTTGGTCGGTAGGTTCGTAGCGCTTTCATTTTGAATTTTATTCCAGAAATATTTGTGTTTTTTTTTGTCAGAGTGTATGTACTGTTCGAAAGAGCTCTCGCTGCTCTACAAAACTGTTACAATAGCTTTTTCTTATATTCAATTTTTTTGACCCAACTCGTTCTTCTGCACTGCAATACTAGGCCCAACGTTGCAAAAGTCGGCAAGGCGGCTTTAGAGGAGCTCGATTGGGAAGTTCTAATGCATCCGCTCTACTCTCCGGACCTTGCACCTACGGAATATCAGCTTTTTCGCTCTTTGTCCAACCAAATGAGGGGCCCTGCCTTCGATAATGAAGAGGACCTCGAAAACTGGCTCACCAACTACATCGAACCAGGACTAGAGATTTCTGGCGGAACAGCATCGATGAATTGGTCAAAAGGTGGGAGCAGGTCGCAAACAATAACGAAGATTACATAGTTGGTTAATTTGTTGTTGCAGGTGTTGTTATTTTCAATAAAACGTGACAACAAAAAGCACTAAGAACTCACTGACCAACCTAGTATGAAAAGAGCCACATAGGAGCAGCACATGGAAGCACACGCATGGGGCACAAGGCCTCAAGACGTACATAGAAGCTTATCAGACGAGCATATCTCACATAATGAAATCGTGAAGAATGTGAAAAAGCATCCTCAAGTGGCTCATAAGGCTCATCTAGCCGAGTCCATTGGCGAGAGACAACAGTGGAGGCGGAACGTGCTCCTGTACGGCGTCGCCTCGTCTTCTACAGGAGGCGAACAGCGCACAGACAGGAGGCGGAGAATGCGTGGTGAATCCAGAATATCACAGAACAGGGGAGGTGTCGTGGAAAATATCAGCTGAGTCATTCGCTTCAGTGACATTTACACTGTTGCATAGGTCAGCGCACCCCGCGCAGTATACAGAACATTGGTGACATTTGTACGTTGCGTTCGTGGCAGCACCACACCAACCCTACTGTCCTAGTTATAGCTGTACTGATATGGACGAATCTCAACTAGGATCTGGTAGGGTTTACCTGCGGGTAGAGTGCACCTGGGAAGAGCTATCGAGTTCTGCAATTGGATAGTTGAACGAAATGACCAATCGCAGAGCTGGACCGCACAATACCCCGCACCCGTCCTACCAGGATGACTAGGTAAGTTCATCGACAGTAGATTCCCACAAAAGTCGACTCACTGTGAGCGTCGAGGGTGGTGGCCCTTTCGCATTCTAGAGAAGCACACCCCGCAACCGCGCCGGGCGCGCTGGAACCTATGTCGTCTGCCCCCGGAGTGCTATTTCTAGGCGCTATTCTTCCCTATTTGATGATTTTTTTCCATATCGGGAAGAAAAGCTGCTAGAAATCCCATAACAGCAGCATACGACATCGATTCCGGCGCACGCGGCGCGGTTGCGCGGCGTCCTTCTCGAGGCCGCGCAAAAGCCACCGCCATCGACACTCACTGTAGTTGGAGCTATTTTTCTTACCACGTCTCCTCCTCATTTTTTTGTTCACGCCCTGTTTTTTTTTTCTCGTTTCATTCCCACAGATCTTTTTAGACTCCCGATCATATGTAGTAAGTGCTAAATATAGGATGACGCAAAAAAGGCGAAACAGGGAAAGGAAAAGAGGAAAAAAGAAAGGAACAACCAAACAGAAAACACAACCACACCACAGAACGCTAAGAAGAGGGGATAGTTTGCAACATTACCTATCGTTCTTAAAGAAAGATGAAACACCATAAAGATACGGGACGAAGCTTACTCTAATTATTTTTCCAAGTTCAGAGCCTCTCCTTCTCCAAATGCTCTCTTTTCACTTCATTTTTAGTGTTTCGTCGGTATTTCGCCCAACATAAAGAGAAATTTGGTTGGGAAATCCCAAAAATCGCGAACTTTTTTGAATCGACTGCTATGAATTAGCAAAAGCTTCACTTGCACAATGTTGTTCATTCGTTGCTTTTACAGCTAAACTTTAACTCTACTTCGTTTTTGTTAAGTACCAGCAACACCAGCATTCACGGTTATTGCTGCTTCTACAAAAACCAAAAACAAAAAAAAAATAAAAATTTCTTTAAAAAAAACTCGCAGAACTGGTATTACCAGAGGGTGGTTATAGGGTACTGAGAGAAAACTCCAAAAAGCCAAATAAAATTAAATGCCGGTTCAACCAGCCATAAATATTTCAAGTGGCGAAAAATACGAAAGAAATAATAAGCAAGATGTTAAATTACAAACAAATAAAATGAGCATTACGAGATTTTATGGTTTTCACGGTGCGATTGACGAGAAGTTTTCCCGTGAAGTTCGAATGGAACGCCTCGACTGATCCGATTTGGATACGCGAGACGGGCCGATGAGTACTTCGCCGCCCAAAAAACCGTTCGCCTCGTACAAAAATGCTAATCGCATGCGTGTGGGAACGGCGTAGTTTACTGTTTACCGATTGAGAACTGACCGCTTATTGCTAAAAATAAAAATAAAAAACAAATTATTCGTCAGAATCCTCAATTTTCTGGAGGAGAAATTCCCTACTAAAACCTATCCACGAGTGTTACCTTCTTCCAGTTCTCCAGTGAGGAATTCCCAAGGAATTGTCGACGTCGAAATGTCAGCATTATTAGGTGTAAGTGCAGAGCAAGTGGTTTACTCGACGCTTAATTGTTTTCTTTCTTAGTTGGAGGGTGTGGAACGTTGCACCTGGAGAGGGCGGTGCGATCCAGCTCTGCGATTGGTCAGTTCATCCAAATGGTCAATCAGAGAGGTCGTCCTCGCCGCCCACTATAGGTATAACGCTCGATACCCAATATTGGGCCCGAGCCAAACGTACCGTTGCCAGACAGAGTCCGAATTGAATCCTGACTACAGAAACTTCTCAGGAAGAGAGACGAGCTTTTTCGAATGTTTACCTTCGGTCCGCACGTGACCTATCAATCCGAATCGATAATTACTAATCATCAATGTTACGACAAGAGAAGCTGTCATTGTGTTGTGCTATACATAGATTACTCATCTCCCGATCTGCACATTCATTTGTTAGCGACTATCGTTACGGTAGGACATTTTCTGAGAGACATAGTGCTGTTAGAGGAGGTTACGAAGAAGCGGAGAGACTTTTTTAAAAATTTTACCCTTACGATTTCAAAGAGTTAAAATCTTTGTGTGATTCCAATAGAAATTTTGTGTTAAAAGTTCAATGCATGCTGCATACCGCCAAAATGTGTCTAAAGCTAGGAATTGAGGTTTTCCTTGAAGGAAGTCAGGTATTCTTTGAAAACTACAAAGAAAAAATTATACAAAATTCTGGAGCCACCTCAGCATATCAAGAATTCTGCCTTTTAATGGGAATTAGAAAAAAACTGTGCTTGAATAGTGCTTAGAAATAAGGAAAGAGCGAAAGCGAAAAAATAAATCCAAAGGTTAGAGTGAAAATTTTTTACAGAAGACACCAAAAAAAATTTGCTTAAAATCCTGTAAATACTTCGGTAGATTACAGGACTGCATTTTCTTACAATGGATTTCAGGAGAAAAACCCCCTCAAAATGAGCATAGAAATAAACAAAAATTAACGGCGAGAAAATAAATGAAGCGATAGAGAGCGATGTGAGAGTCGATGAGCATGTGGAAGCAGTTATCTTTGGTGACTAATTGCAGACTAGCAATCATCTTCCGGACGTCTCTGTCCTGTTAGTTTTCCCCTTACAGCCTGTAAATACTTCGGTACATTAAGGGATTGCATTTTCTCACCGCAGTGATTTCCGCACCCAGGACAAGATTTCTGAATCTTAGAAACCTCTAGCATAATCGGGTTTATATACCTTTATACCGTTTACGTGCATAAACGCCAATGTAGAAAATGAAAAAGAAAAAAAAAGAAGAAAAAGGCATAAGATCAGTGAAAACAGCTGCAGCGAATTCAGGATTTTCTCTCGATGAACCTTAAATTTAAGCAGTTGTTCCGCAGCAGTTTTTGTTCACAACATGCGTTCTGGATAGGGGCCAGGATTTTTGTTAAAAACTCTTTCATATTTCGTAAAAGCAGAGCAAGCTGAAGATCTGCTATATTTGAGAACATGCTCAATTTAAGTTTAATTAGGTTTTTCAGTGCGCCTTTAGTGTATTTGGATAAATAAGTAGATAAGTAAATGAATACAGTGCTAAAATGAAATATTCGGCACTATTCAGGTATTTAAAAAATGACAAAATACTGGGACCACAAAGTTGAACTCGGCCCAGATGATACAACTAGGTGTTAGCTGCTAGGGTTAGCAGCTACAAGGTTATTCTGAGCTACTAGGGTTAGCAGTTCGAACGACAATCATTCAAGGTTGCCCGTAAGAGGTCCATAATCAGGAGAAACTTTAAATTTCTTCAATCCGTCAATGCGTTGTGCTGGTGAAGCCCAGATGAATGAGCCAGCATTCTTTCACAAATGTCCTCGAGCTATCTGGAGGTACGCATCTCAATTCCGTTTTAGTCGCTGTTTTATATAACTGTTCATTGTAATCAGAGCGGATTTTTTGGGCGCAATGATGCGTTTGCGGCGGAAATTGGTTCGGCGATTTTTTTCAACGAATGGCTGGATGGTTTTTTTTTTCGGTAGGGGTTGGAAACCTGCCTAAATGTTGCGAAGCAATCGAGAAAAAAGACATGCAGCTAATCGATTGATCGGCTATTAGCGACGAATCATGTAGAAAATTAATCAAAACTAAGAACTGCAAAGAGATTGTGGCATTGTAGGCAGTGCCATTATTGAAAACTAAAAACCACATAAATAATTATTCTTGAATGCGTCAGGAGTAAATCTGGATGGACAATTCATTTCTGAGTGAGAATGAGAGAAGAAAAAAAGAGAAATCGGCTGACGATTCATTTAATCGCCTGAGATTTTTATAGGAAAAGGATCTCTTGGATTAGCTGATCGCAGTGATATATAAGACTTAATTCAAAACAGTCAAAAACCCCTCCTCCGTGCCGAAATCCTGGGGAGCTTGTGGGCGGAGCCAACGCTGAATTCCTGAATAATACACTCATTGAGGAGCACCCTCTGAGGAAACTCGTACTAACTCTGAGAATTGCTCGTTATCTACCACCTTACAGCATAAAGGTAGCGTCCCCTGTGTGACCAGCAAGGGAGTATGGGGACATCGAAGTTCCGCCTTGGCTACGCCTACACGCTCCTCAAAGGTTAGAGCACGAAATAGCGTTTTTTGGCAGTTTTGTATGGAATCACGTGTACCATTGTGATCGGGAGTTCCTGGAGATTCTTCTTACATGAAGGCTTCAAAAACGGTTCTGAGGTGGGCGCTGTCTTTGAGCAAAAAAAAATCTTGAGAAGAAAGGATCGAGTAACTTCACAGAGGTTTTGTTTCAAAAAAAAAACAGTACAGGATATTTTCATGTTGCCAAAGGAACTATTTGCATTGCGATGATGAACTCTTTGAACAAGAGTAAGCGATGCCTATCGGAATTTGGGAAAAAAATGACAATCTTTCTACGAGAAAACTGGTTTGATTGCTTCATATAGATGTTTTCCTTTGAGAAATTATTTGCTTCTTCTTGCACAGCAACTAAGTTATGCAGTCGGGGGGGGGGGGGAAGAAGAGAATTCAAGGAAAAATTAAGAATGAAAAAGATAAGTTTTTTCTGAATCTGACAGAAAAAAAATGATGGAGGACGTATGCATGAGAAGAAAAGCAGCGTGAATCGTAGCCGCGCAAGTTCCGCCTTCCTTGAGATGAATCACCGATACAGCTTTGTAAAGGCATAAAAAGTGAAAACATCAGCTACTTCTTGAAGAATTACCACAGAACCTCCCAATGAAAAGCTTCCCTGACATCCTTCAGGTTTTTAGCTGACAGCACGCCTAAAAGTACATACTACGAGGAACTGGTGGTGATCGGAAGACATCAGTCATCTCGCAGAAACTTTTTCCATGTAGTAGGGCTGAAGCCAGTAGCCTTGCGTAGGGTTTATCTGGAAAAAACTGAACCCGTGAAAAAGAAAATAAACGACGTCATTACGAAGAAGTCGTGCCACGGCTTGAGAGGCACGATTTTTTCGACACCAAGATGAAGTGTCGTACGTAGTTCCTTTTATCGAAAAGCCATCATTCGAAAACGAAATCCAGGAACTCAAGCGGAATCTGCGCAAAATCACACGATTGATTGATTAATTTGTTAACTCATTCATTCACCAATTCATTCATTCATTCATTCATTCATTCATTCATTCATTCATTCATTCATTCATTCATTCACTCATTCGTTCATTTATTCATTCATTCATTCATTCATTCATTCATTCATTCATTCATTCATTCATTCATTCATTCATTCACTCATTCGTTCATTCATTCATTCACTCATTCATTCATTCATTCATTCATTCATTCATTCATTCATTCATTCGTTCACTCATTCATTCATTCATTCACTCATTCATTCATTCATTCATTCATTCGTTCATTCATTCATCCACCATTTATTCATTCAGCAAGTGGTTTATGTTGGGAAAACGAAGGAAAGCAAATACACATTCGAGACAGTACAAATGTGAAACTGTCGTCTACTGTCAACTACGTCAACTGTCGCCTACGTCTACTCATTTCAGTAGAATTATTCCAAGGAGTAGCAGTTCTTTTTTGAGAAAAAAGAAAGGAAGTCTCAGTACAAATCGTTTCGATGAAGCGAGGAAAGGGAACTGGCGTCAAGAATACTGAAAAACACCCCTCATTCGAAATCTGACATTTCATAGAAGAAGACCTCATAATTGGATATTGAGATAATTTTTCACAACCCTTGAAGAGTCGTTATTCAGCAAAATAAAAAACAAATAAATACTACACAAAGCAACCAATATGGGCAAGAAATTTCTCTGGAAGTTATCCAGCAGAAAGATATCAGAGGTACAAAAAAAAATTCCAGAGATTTTTGAGACTTTCGTATTAATCGGTTCCACCGGAGGCGAGAGTAGGGGTGGGTGTGGTGGGAGAGGGTTCGAAACGGGATCGGAGTGGATCTCGTTGAATTAGCGAAGTGGAGGTGAATGCTTGAAAAACGAACTGCGCCAATATGCGATCGGAGTCGTAATCTAAGTCGAGGACAAGGTTCAGCGACGGACAAAAGAAGACGCCGAGCACGCACGCCAAGCACGGCGCGCACGGCGCGCACGGCGAGAGCGCACGGTGAGAGCACCGTGCCGCTTTTTCTCGACGCACACATCGAGAGCCACAAGGGTGCTGGCTCCCTTTTGGAACTCTGCGCTCAGAAAAAAAACAAAAATAAAAAAGAACATATATATCTGTAAATAAATAACAAATAATAAATAAATAGATAAGTATCTGTCTGAATTTTTTTTTCTGTGAAACTTTCAAAACCCTCTCTCGTTTACTACGTTGGTGTTGGAGGGAAGCACTGGGTCTTGGCACTGTGTATAATAAGTAAATAAGTAAATAAATTAATTAAATAATAAACAAATAAATAAATAAATAAATAAAAACGTGCAAGGTTTCTTATTCACATAGTAACTAATGCTTGAAGCCTCATATTCTCAAAGAAATAAATTTTATACTATAAGAGATATCCAGCACTATAAACCAATTCCAAAAAATGACCACTATTTTCTACAGACAACCTGATTTGCTTTTATTTTTAACACCAATCATGACCTTTTATTATTTTTTTGCATCTCCACCAAGCTAGGCATGTTTTTTTGACAGCCGGCACCTGGACTTAGCGCTATAAATAGAGTCGGGAATAAACCAAAACGAAAACACTCTCAGAAAGGAATAACTTCAAGAAAACACATGCGCCTGTTTACTTCTACGGTTTCACAACAAATTAGCTAATCCCTAAAAGATGAAGAGAAAGACAAACACGCTAAAACAATCTTAATGTGTTTGACAGGGTATAACTACTGAGAACTGCTGAAGGGAATACTCATAGAATACCGTCGTCTTCTGGACAGTGCAGTTTCCTCAGGAATTTACTTAACCGATGGTATTTTAGAACTTTTTTCTTTTTCTTGGTGCATTCAATAGTTTGCCTTATGTGCCTAGCAGTGACGGAAGCAGAAAGTAGAAGGGTGGGGGGGGGGGGGGAGGAATGTGGGAAAAAGGTGGGGTCTTCATAGCTATGGCGACCCAGGTGGAAAATAAAATAATGAACATCTACTGAAAGGAGCAGTACGACATTTGCACATCTCTATTTTCTCTCTCGTGTTCCTGCCTTTTTTTGAATATTGCCAGCATGAATCGTTTGCTGAATGAATGAATGAATGAATGAATGAATGAATGAATGAATGATGAATGAATGAATGAATGAATGAATGAATGAATGAATGAATGAATGAATGAATGAATGAATGAATGAATGAACGAATGAATGAATGAATGAATGAATGAATGAATGAATGAATGAATGAATGAATGAATGAATGAATGAAAATACTAGTGAAAATATCATGATAACACATAATTAGCGAAAATCAGTTAAAAATAGCAGTATGAATAAACGACCAAAAATAATCTAACGCAGGATTTTTATTTGTTTTGTAAAGTAATTTCAAAAATTTGACGACTGGGTCCCCCTCCCCCTTCCCCTGCGTCCGCCACTGGTATCCAGCTATCTAGCGCTTAATTTGTGCAGAGCGTAAATGTAGAGTGCTAAAATGAGATGCATGTCATCTAGAAGAAGTAGGATGAGGGAGAAGATCGTTCTACTATCATGGATCCTTTTTACGTATGCGTCCTATAGGTACAAAAAAAACATAAAAAATATAAAAAACATGTAAAATATAAAACGAAACATGCAATAACATATGGATACGAATTCGAAGTTCAGAGAAATTTTTACGTTTAGCATGAGTGAATTTGCAGTTTGAAATTCCGAAGCACTCGTGCAAGTCTAGTGTGTGCCTATAGTGCAACATCAATCCGGTTTGCAACTAATGCTCAGGTGGAAAACAACTGTAAAACTAATCCGATTCTTCGCTGGCTTTAACTGCATCGCTCCAGAAGATCAGTAGCAGTAAGCCTTCATGGTCGAAATCGTTCGAGATCAACAATTTGCTATCGACGTGCACCAAGAAATAGTCCTTGAGATCCTGGGGCACTCTCGCCACTGATATTGTTTCTCGAGGACTTTTTCCCCGAACAACAAAGAAACTTCTTCCTCGTTGTGTGCATTATTAGCTGCAGCACAATCAGCCGGTATAATCAGAATAACGATGAGATGTATTAGACTTTTAGCTGAAGTTGAAACATCATCAGAAACGACGCTGCCCTTCGAACAAGGCTAATTCAAGGAGCTAGGATCAGAGAAACATCCATGATCAGAACACACGAATTGTTCTTGAAATAGAAGTTATATAAGCTGCTGTAGACAAACAAGTTAGTGTGAAATCCCATCAAAGGTTATCATTCTATAAGACATTGTGACGGTACAAAATAGCAGATAGGAGAACTGAAGATAATTTTTTTTCAAAAGGAAGGAACAGAATGTAGACTTTTCGCTCATCTACATTTCACCTGAGTACCTACAACTCTTACGGAACAAGAAGCTTTATGCTGTATTCTGTAGAAAGGTACGGATAAAAAACATAAAGCTAAAGTCTTTTCGCATGATGCTGTTTACAGTAGCAGAAAATGAGACACTCGGATTAATTGAGAAAGGAAATGACCAAGAATGAATGATGAATTTCCAAAAAATCTGAGCGAAATCGCTCAGTGAAAGGAAACTTCGATGATACGAAACTTGAAACCTGAGAAAAAGTGAAAATTCACTGGAATATTAATTGCAGCCCCGAATGATGGACTGTTTCGGGAGCGCAGCGGAACCACGCATACAGCCAATGAAACCATTATTATTGATGTATTTTGTAATACTGCCAGAAAAACAAACCAGTTGCTGATGTTATATCCATGCAATTTGGCCCAAAACAGCAGTGTTCGCGTCTCTTGCTAAATCCCTACGTGTCGGTTTTTCCAGTGATTCAGGCGAATCGAATGGTGAGACTGCTAATAGGGTTTGTGCAGATGAAAACATTGTTTGCAGAAGCAGATACTCAGGAATTTCCCAGCAATTTTTCCAGAAAAATCCCGGAAGAGTGCGGGTAGCTGATAGGGCTTAGACAAGCCGAGCTTCTCATCATTTCTTATCCACCCGAAGTAAGTCTCCGCTATCGAGTACTCGCCTCTCGAACGGAGAACTTCTTCAGAAACCACCACGCCAGCACTGTTCCGGCTGATTGATGACTGTCGAGCGCCAGGAACAGCGCGGGATTTTCGTCCGCGGCAAAAACGGGCCGCGCTCTCTCGACGCGGAGCTCACGACGATACAGCCGATGAGTCAGTCAGTCAGCTACGTCCGTCGACGAGAAAAATCACCGGACATTTGTCATGAAAATAACCAGATATCGCATGCAGATGAGCGATGTTATCATGACCACAGTGTGCGTTCCGGAAAAACAGCCGCCCCGATAACCTTTATGACTGCCACAGTTGTAAATTTATACAGGCCCTGGTGGGCGAGGCACAGGGGGTCTCAGATTGGAGCGCAACGGGGCGTTCATCACTTTTAAAAAAGGGAGAAGAGGAAGTTCTGGGTAGGACCTGAAGTTCGGAAGTTGGAAGAGGTTCAAAATGTGGGCAATAGATGGCATACCCGGCTTCGCTCAGGTGTTTACTACCCCCTGCTATTTCACGCTGTGAAGCTTTTCTGTGGTCAACTTTCCTGTGGTCAGTGAGTTAAAAAACCTAAGCAACACAAAAAACTGATAGAGTTATTTGGGCAATAACTTCATGGGAAGTGTTTGTCATACTTGTGTTCTGGGTATTCGGAAACCCCAAAAGGCATGTTCCTACCCGTCCTGATGGAAAACCGAAAAAATCAATGGATTGATATATTCGTGCAGTGTGATTTTCACATCCGTGCATGACGTATGCAAGAACCACAGTAGGTATGTGTTCACCGACCCCCGGCCGAAAGGTTATAAAAATCAATAGGATCGATAATTCGATAGAGGCACTTGCAAACGCTTGTCATATTCGTGTTCAACGCATTGGTGAAGTAGACATGCTTTCACCCACTCCTGGACAAAAGCGATAAAGAATCAGTAAAATCAACGAATCAATAATTTCGTCCGAATTGGTTGTCATAGTCGTGTTCAGCATACTGGAGAGCCCCAGTAGTCATGCCCCCCCCGTCCCCCTGAACAAAAGCAGTGAGAAATCAATAAGTTAGAAATCGATATAATAGATAAGCCAATCGATATTCTGAGCTGAAGAGTAGCCTATAACCTCCGCGTCCCCTATAGGACGTACATGCGAAATTTGGTCAAGATCACTTCATGCTCCGCGATTTCTATTCCGAACAAAAAAAAAACAAACAAACAAACACATACTTTCATATACTTTTGCTTTCACTTTCATGTACTTTTTCACTTTTATATACAGATCTAGAGGGATGAAACATCATGTTTGACTTCATATGCCTCAGCTACAGTCAAACTTTCAGAAATCTGTAAGGTGAAAGCCCGCCCATCTCCAAAATTTAGGATCTTCCGGACTTCCAAAAGAGGAAAACAGCTCATCTCCTTTCTGAACAGTATACCTAGGAACAGGAAATAAATATCATTAGGTTGTTAGGACAGCTCTATTCAAAATTTCAGGGTGATTAGACTTCGAAATATTTGAGTACATCCTCTAAGTAGTATAACTTCTTCAGATATTAATAAAACCAGTAGGGAAAGTGCTTTTCCAAGCACTCCTGAGTTGGTGCGGGAACCTTGTCCAGAAATGGAACAGAATTATCGCATTCAGGCAGTGCGTCTAAATATTACGGAGGACCTCGCCAAACCCTTCACTTCCTTCACTTCAAATCAGAATGCATGAAATTTCAGGAATAATCACGTCTGGGACGACACTACATACGCCCGCCCTATCGGTCCATTTAGTTTTTGCAGCCTAACATCCTTATTTATTTATTTATTTACTTATTTCAGCTCAACATTGTTATTCATTTATTTATGACTGAAACAATAAATTACGTCGTTGGCAGCCGCTCAACAGAAATACGCGAAAAATCAAACAGATCATAAATTTGGGCAAATTTCGCCTGTCAACCCAAATTTCGACTCGTCTTGACAACAAATGGCGACACTAGGCTACTGAGGATGCGTGATGAATTTCTTATCTCCTGTCGACAAAGGAAATATAGGATAAGATGAATAAACGAGAAAATTTCATGGCTGAGAAAAGGCAGATGTGTCCATCTGAATAGGAGGGGAGGCCGGGTTACGTAGGCGTTTTGTTTACCCAAGTATAGGGTAGCGCAGGTCAAGGTTGCAGTTGAGGATTTTTTTTTCGGAGTTTGTAGGCGGAAGTGCTCCATAATATTTGTTTTAGAAGTTATAGCGGTTGTTTTGCATGAACTGTCACGTTTTTTTTTTCTGTGGAAAACAAAAAAAAAGACAGGCGAGTATCTCTAGAACAGACTTTTGTGCTATTGGTGATTCACTTGACAGCAATATCCCCAACTCAAAAGTGAAGAATTCACAAGCATATGCACTCCCTGTCAGTAGGATCTGGTTCTTGAAGAATACACAGGCAGAATGCTTGGTGCATAAATAAATAGTTAATACGACATGCAAACAATTAGATGAACCAAAATTTCCCAGTGGCTTCGAATAACTGTGGAGGTTGCGAATATGATGTGATAATGTGATAACAACTGCAATCAGCGCTTTCCAGAAGCGCATTCTTTGCATTCTGCTGAGCCTGACGCGCTGGGCGTTCAAGATAACGCCTTCCAAAAATTATGGAATTGTGGGTCGGATGGTTGACGTAACTTGTGAAGTATTTTTTTCAAAATGCATTTCTGCCATATGTAGTGGGAAATTTGCTTTCTGGAGTGATCAGAACAAATTTTTGTTTTTCTGGATCTGCTGTACTCATCCGATTATGATGGAGGCAGAACTGCTCTTTACATTGTAGTTGTGCAGGACAAACCAAGAATCGAGGAACTTGATATGTTGTGAGGAAAACTACAGCTTCGGCTGATATTGAATCCACAGCAGAATGTTAATTTGTTATTACATTGTCAAGACAGTATCAAGAGAAGTATGCAATCCCTGAGTGCAGGTACTGCAAGAGCCCAAAAACCCGTTAGCCTGGAGGCGTGCATCTGCTCATTTGTTCATTGTGTGGACGAAGAATTTTGATGTACCCTTTTTGCTGGGATGAACGCCTTGATGAACATTGTAGCGCACTTGAGAAACGGAACTGCCAGTCCTCGAGCGATTTTCCCAACACTCTATTCTTGTCTATACCCAAGAATGCCCTCAAAACTTTATGGCTGCTGTCCCTTACCGCTTTCTCGAAGATTCTTCCGAACAAGAAATTTTAAAACGAGGAAGAAAAAAAGAAGAAAGAGAACAAACAGGCAAATTTCATTTGAAAAAAACCAGTACGCCATCCATAGCCGTCTCAATTGCTTCTCAACAATCGTTGGGTGAGGGCTTTTTTAGCGTTTTTGGGTTGTTCTCCTCCCCAATGTGCAGAACATTACTATGCTGTAGGCCTTATAACGCTTTACAGCACTAAAAGCTTACCTAGAAGTTACCTGATAATCAACATTATCAGAATTGAGGTGGAAGTCTTAGGATAATAAGGTTGTGGATTTAAATTATAAAAATAGGTACTCAAGAAACGATAGCAAAATGAAATTCTGAAGATGAGCGAATGCAAAATTCTCATCAATTGTCTTAGAAAGGGAACTTTCTGTGGAAGCCGCCTTCAAGACTTTATGGATTACACGCGCCTTCTGTAGCCTGAGACCTCCGCTAGCACAATTTACCCAACAACTGCATAAAATAACTGGACGGGTTAATTTTACAGATAAATTACAAAATAGGAAGCAACATTACGTGATGTGAACGTCACGTCCCCTACGCAACGGTGGAAGAAGAAAGAAGCAGAATAGATAGCCTGAAAGAACCTAAAGCTAAGATAGCTTGAAAGAACCTAAAGCTAATCTCCATACAGTACTCCTTCCACAACCTTTGTGAAAAAAACAGGAGACCTTTCGACGCTGCCCTTGCTTGGGAAAAAAAGTGCTGTTATCGCCCTAAAATAGATAGATAACAACGTCTCTTAGAGTGCACATTCATCAGAAACGTAGAAATTCCCCAGAGTGCATTCCAAGCATTGCATCGACGCTTGGTATTCAACAGCAGGAATTCGCGATGAGGAGAATTTCGGTCTCATTGCATTTACGACGACGTTCTAGTACAAATTGCATAACCGTAGAGCGTGAAGGGGAATACCTAATTTTCCTGACGATAACAGGAATTGGAAACCAACAGAACCAACAGAACCAACGCCATGGAAAAGCTCCGTAGTTTCAACTAGTTATGGAGAAATAATAAATTGGAGAAATAGTACAACGTGGTGTCTGTTCTTATGGAAAGAGAGGCCTGAAAAATCTTGACTCACTACTATCGCTTCTTACGCCCTCTAACCTATAGGATTGTTTGGATTGGATTACGTGCTGTGGAAGTACTGTTGTTACGGAATGGATCTGTTGGACTGTTTCCGAAGATTTCCACTCGATGATTTATACCGGGGCTCAGAGAAAATGAACCAATCGAAACTGGATATTTCAAAATGAGCGAAAGCTTCGCTTCGCGGCGCTTTCTCTCCGTGTGCCACGTTACTTTTGGGCCATCTGAACTCACAAAAAATAAGAATCAAATTTTCTGTGAGGAAATTCAAGGAAGTTTTCTATCTATGAATGTCACGCGGGAATGAAATGCCTTCTCTCTGACTATTTATCGATGCAAGGCTTTGAAACAATACCGAACAACGTCTTTTTCCATCATACTTCACAGAGGTTATAGTTTTAATGCGGCGCGAGCGATATTACGTGACCTTGTAAAACGTATATGTCGGGAAACCCACGATATGATGAATGTTACTCGGTTTCAAGTCTTTAATTCTATTCAATTGGACTCTATCCGTAGTTGCAGTCGAAACATAGCAAGCACAGACGAGCAAGCACATAAATTGAAGACCTTTTTCGTTATAGAATTGTGAAATCCTTTTCGTATTGTGGCAAGGGAACCTTTACTAACTTTATACCATTTTTGTCCAATGTAATGTTACACTTTTGACCTACATCACTCTAAGCTAACACTAAAAAGTCGCTATTTTGACAAAAACGCGGATTCCATTTCAACTGCTGACCTTCTGGATAACTCACGCCGCAGATAACGAAATCGAATCCTCATCCACCATGCCTCCAAGTTGCAGCCTTTACAAATCCAGCATTCTCCGTTGGCGCGATTTCTTCGCAACTGATGTGGCATAAATACATTCGCCATCGGCTTTCCTTTGATCCGCTTTGTTTACGCCAAATCACCCAGTGGCGGCGGGCAAAGTGGGAGGGGGCAGCCAGTAGCAGTCGCTCGCTCCACCCACCCATGTGACGATGGGGTGGGTCTGCGACTTATTTCAGCAGATAGGAGAACGTACCTTACCGCCAAACGTATTGACAAAGACAAATATTTAACAGCGGAATGAAATGGGCTGGAAACCAAGGGGTGCTGTACAGTATTCTGGACGAAAAAAGGACAATTACAGTATCAGCGGAGGCATTTTCAACCCAGTTGTACAGAAAACTACAAATTCCAGTTCTCTGGGTGCATGGCTCACCACCTTATTGAAAAGGTCGGAAGCAGAAGATTTGGACGAGACTGAGTACGGTGATATCTATGAAATGTGTGGGTACGCAGACAAACAGAGATTTATGCTGCGTGTGGTGTACATCGTCGTGCTAAATGCTTTTGTGCTTAAGGTGCACATTAAATTGTGAAGCATCCATTTATAATTCCTGTGCAGATTTGAGACAAGACACTTCTGTACGAGGCTGAAGCTATGCATGATAATTTTATCAATTGTATCGTTGTTATCTAGGTGGGAATACACCGACATGTGAACCCGGGTAGCAGCTGGGTAACGTCGTTAGGACAAGCAGCCATAGGCCAATGAAAAATTCTCCTCCATCGACGTGGCCAACCTTGTTCAAGGTGCAACCACTGCCCATTGAATTTCTCAGCGATCGGGCACAATAGATCTCTTTTGCTTACATGATCTTGGGCTAATAACTATGAGTGGCGGACGTAGGGGGGGGCGCTCCTCCCCGAGAATGGGTCGGCAAAATTTCGAAATTACTTCACAATACATGTAAAAATTTTGTATTGGTTCATTTTTATTATTACTTCAATATGATTTTTATCAATTACTAATTATTACAACTAAGGTTTTTGTTTCTTTTATTTTCCGTCTGGGTCCCCAAAACGGTGGAGACCCCATTTTTTTCCCATGTCCCCTCTCCCGCACAATTTCTGCGTCCGCCACTGGTGGTTCTCCACTAGGAAATATCGTAGAAAGTAACCTTACACAGCCTCTTGTAGGCTCACTTAAACCAGCGCTGAAGTACGTATTTCATAGCACAAGGTTTAAGGAAGCCACGTAGAGTATAATTAGCCTTGTCCACCCGAACAATCACGCATTTCCAGTATCTGGTACCTAGCTATTGGAATTGTTAGGTTGTTTTTCTGTTCTATCATAATAGTACTTTGAGTCCATATTTTCACGTCAATGCGATTGGGGATTTCCGCTTTTCCAGCCTGAAAAACACCCTCTATTACTATTTTTTTTCAAACTACCATTTTTATTCATGTATTCTCGGTAATGATGATTTTCCAGCGCTCTGAAGACGCAGATTGCTCCTACAATTTAGCTGAAGATAGCCTTGAGCTTATGACGTCTTGACGCGAGAAACCACGTGCAGCAAACCTTATTAGAAACAATATCTAAATACGGTCTCATTCATGAAATGGATGTGTACTCGAGCAACCACCAAATCGCCGAATGATCCAGCTCAACACTGTACTTGCGGTGATTTTATAAAGATAAGTGTTTAAAAATAACGGCAGTCTTGACTCAGAATGGGCGGAAAAGCTGATTTGGCTGTCCTTGATTAGGATCGTGGTGCCAGTGGGGAAAACAAAGTATTGTATAAGAACGTATAGCTCTAGAAAGCATTGTCAGATATTCAACGATCCATGACATCAGTGAGCGCTTTCATCGAAGGAGCAAAACATACAGTCCTTGTCAAAAGGAAGGAATGCGCGTGTGGTTTCATGTGGTCGCGGCGGGACCTACTCGACACTCTCACTTGGCGTAGCGTGTCTGTAGTGACGGAATCCGTGTATGTTTTTGAGGAAGACTGTGTGGAAAAGCAACGAAAGAGCTGGGGATCAGAGATCGCTTAGCAAAGCATGTAGAGAAATGAGAATGCGCTGCTGGCTATGCGGGCACGAAAATTTCCGGTGATGGAAAAGGTGGGGAAAGTCAAGTAAATGTAATTCGGTTACCAATCTTCATCCCTCGAATATTTGTACTCAACAAGAATAACTGAAATTTCTTCTAGAATTCCCTCCGACTTTTGCACGGAAATTCGAATAGAGGCAAGGCCATGAAGCTATTATAGATCTTATGCGCACAATTTGTACTAGAAACCTGTTCGCATTAGTTCTCCTCTGGTTAGTTCTCTATTTTTCCGGCAGATGTCCAGAAAGAAAATAGAAATGGAACAACACTGAGAATCACATGAGTATTCTGCTCGGGTGCGCACCTTCCACTTAGCTTTCCTAACTGAATTGTTCTCTTTGAGCAAACTTTGTAAACATAATTCAGACCAAAATTCTTCCTAATTAGGACTCTAGTCACTTTAATGTTATTATTTCCATAGACTCATTTGAAAGATGAGACGAGAAAACTCTGAGAAAAACTGAGAGCTCTTGTTATATTGGAGCACACAGGTCAGGAAGAATGCCCAGCAGTACCATCGAGATAATGAGAAACACATGTTCGCTTGCCGTCGGGAAGTAAACTATTAAACGAACACCTCGAGAAAGAAAAAGCAATGAAGTACAAAAATTCCACGGAAATTGTGAGTTACGTAATTGCAGTTCTGTTCAGACCGCAGATTGCTGGAATATCAGAATTTATTGAAGTTATTATTAAACATGCCTTCTTGCTTCACTTGTCTCAGCGATGCGGTTTATTGACAGGAAAAACCCCGATTGCAATGGTGGACACTGTAGGTACAGTTATTGACACCTTCGCGGCAATGTGTTCAACCGGTTGACACGCACGGTGCGACGTGTGGGGCCGCGTGCACAACCGTCTGATCACAAACGCGTGCTTAAGGGAGCACCCGCGTCCCGTGCGGCACACCATACCGAAAGCGTAAGGTCGCGAATGTGTTAATCACAGAACTTCGGGAGAATGTGAAGAATATCGTGGTATGGTCGCTGCAAAAAAAGTGAGGAAAAAGACAGTCACTGATACGTGAAAAAATTCCAGAAGAAAAGCTGAGCAATTATTCTCAAAGTTCAAGGCTGAAAATGGTCTTCTTAGCAATGAACCTCAAAAAACTATGGTATTTGGAAAATGTTTATATTTCACTTTCCTTAGTCATGATTTTTAAACCTAAATGGTAACACATACCTAGATTCAGAAAGAAAACTTTTTTTCAGTTTTTCGCAACCGGGACAATCTGCCAACCAGAAAGTACAGAGGGCTATAACAGCCTTCCCGCATATCTACGTATGGCCGTAAGAACACGATCACATTCCACTCTTGCATTAATTGTCATCGCAAATTGTTCTTCTTCAATTTTAATGGTATCGATGCACTTTTTCCAGCTTTTGCGAAGAGCTGCAACGAAAAAAGGAACGGAAAATTCAGAAAATTTCTCTTCCTTTGAGCCATCGATTCATGTATATTAATCAATCTTTCAGTTTCTACGGCACAGGTGCTATGCAAGGAACCTTACATGCAGGAAAAATTTGAAGAATAAGTCGGAAACAGGAGTCTTTACTGAGCTAAACTGGTTCTACGCGAACAACTAAGAAAAGATTGTCGGCCCTGGAGCAGCGCACATCTCCATAGAAGAGAGATAAAAATCGAGTTCGTGGATTGCATTTCCAGAAATTCCTTAGAGCATCCTATTTTGATTCTGGAAGCGTGTTACTGAATCTTTTCTCTGGCTGATTTTTTGTTTCTAAATTTTGGAAATTAGTCGGAATGCGATTAAAAAATGGTTGAAAAACAGCGCTAAGAAGATTTCTTTCTACTTCTCCGCCCAACAACAGCGAAGATGAAAAAAGAGGAAAACTGAGAAGATGATGGATAGAAATGCACTGGTGAACTAACACAATCATAAGGAGGGTCAAAAAGCGTTGATGATAATTACTCACAAGGATGAGCAAAACAATCAAAAACAAGCCAACACTAATCGAGAGGATTTGTGTGTGATTACAATTCAAGACTGCAATCTTTTAGCGATTCACTGCCTAAGGAATAGAGATCCAAACTCCACGAAAAACGCAAATGGCTGCTTCAAGCGATGCTAAGTGCTAACAATTAGTGTCCAGATGAAAGTAGGCCTCAAATGTGATGAAAATTTATTTATTTATTTGTTACATGAGTATACTCATGTGAACAGATGTAGGAGCAGACACGTGCACGGAACATCAGTAATAGAATATTAGGGATATAATTGGGAAAATTGGAATAAAGAAAAGTGGTGGTGGAACTTTGCGAATTATCTCACGTAGACAAGTACCGGTTAATCATGTTCCTGAATAACGAACGCCGAGTGATGTCCCTTGCTTTTTACAATTTTACAGTACAAAAATTCGTGGAGATTTAAAGCTCATACAAACAGGTGTGACTTTGCCTACATCTCGCCACTTGAGTCGTTCATGTCAAGTAAGAGGTAGTGTTGATGTACTAGCGTCAGCAAAATTTGCCCATAATTCTAGGAAATGAGTGGATCATGCATATAATCAGTGCTATTTCTGCAAATGCAGAATGTTCAAGAAGATAGTGATGCGCTCATATGAAATCAATGTGACCCATCCATTCGGTCTTCTCACTGGGAGCGTTCGACGGCTGCACTCTCAGGGGCAGCGCGTACAGTTTCCCTTGCACTTTTCTGCATTCGAAATAAGCTTTGTTGTGTGTTTTCGCGAGAATGTCTTGCGCTGAGTGCATTCATTAGTTTCATTGCTTCTGAACTGAATCACCATAACCAATACATTGTTTGCTGGAAATGAAGTCGATAAGTCAGAGAGAACCACCTCTGCAGGAGAAATAACTCTTCAGCAAAATCAATGAGCAAGCAAATTTCACGGAAAAGTCCTCGGCGCTTCTTAAAAGCCCCACAAAATAGTGCCACACCACAAAATGGTAGTTGCAGACGGGGAGGCCTAACCCCGAGAACGGGTCGGCAAATTTTCGAAATTACTTTACAATACGTATAAAAATCTTGTATCAGTTTATTTTTCTTGGTTCATTTTTATTATTATTTTTTTAAACAAATAATCAAGGTTTTTACCAATTTTATTTTCCGTCTGGGTCCCCAAAACGGGGGGACCCCACTTTCCTTCCCACGCCCCCCCCCCCCACCCCCTCCTTCCGCTCACTTCCTGCGTCCGCCACTGCAAAATGGGTATGGTTTTCTTATTACTTAACGAACCCTCTCCCTCTCATCCAGTATAAGATTTGGGAAGAAACGAAAAAAAAACTTTCTCGAATTTTCTTTGAATTTTGACACAAAGGTGGTGAAATGGCGCATGCTCTCTAGTAAGATTGTTCAGGATGAGAGCGTTCATCTACCTATCCATGTAGCAAACAAACTCCTACCCTATACTTATTTTTTGGAAGGAGCCTACAGAAGAAGAATTAGGACTGTATGAAGTTCCGGTGAAGAACACCTGCGGTGTTCCGCGGTACTTAGTTTTTTTTTTTTGAAATTTAATCTAATTGAGGGATTCCAAAGTGATGAGGATGTAAGCATTACATGTAGTCATACTTGGTTGCGGTAGACGCCAGGATGTAAGCAAACAAAAGTAGGAGGAATTCAACAAGCGGGCAAATTACGTACAGTGTTTTCAGGCGAGGGTTTGGAAGAAAACTGCAGTGTCGGTCAATCACTCCCGCGTCACAGTATACCACATGGTTTCTCTGCCGTGCCGCATCACTTACGCGATGCGGCAGACCATCTGGCTGTTGTGGTTATCGGGTGTTGCAGGCGTTCACGTTTTCGTAATTTTTTTTTTCACAACAAAGCGTTTTGTAAGGAATGTGTTGGGGGTGCGCCCTTGACCAACTCATATCGGTGATCTGGGATGTTTCCCGCCATTCTGGATTCTTCCTAGCCCCTATACAAAGGCCCAGTTTTCCATTATTATTGTGTATTCCTGTCGTCTGATAAACCTGCATCCAAGCCGCCGTTCAAGGACACAACAGAATACAAAGACACAAACAAAACTGTGGAAAACACCGTGCGACAACAGCAGCATCCTGCTGATCTGTCGAGCTGGGGAGGTTGCAAGGCTTGGCAGGCCAGACATGCGGTATTGTTTGATGCAGAAGTGCTTGACGGGGACTGTATGTACATACTTGTGAGCTGGAATTTGCTGGAAAGAAAATACAGCATTCTAAAGCAATTCTTGAAACCACTGGAATTATTGTTTTCGGAATACAAGAGCATCGAGTCGCCTTCCTCTCACAAAGAAGTCTACCCTGTAAATTTCACTAAGCAACAGAGAATCTGAGTAAGATGGAGGAGGAGGGGTCCATCCCATGTCAGCGGCATCCGACAAATGGCTGACGTCTGCAAAGAACACCAGCCGCTTATCGAAACACCAACATGGGGGTGTTGCGACGGAATTTCTGGAATTCTCCGACGACATTGGCGTCACGTGCTGGCGGAAGTCAGCATTCTGCTTCTTAAAGTCCAAACTCTATCGATACTCTTTAAAGTACAAGGTACAGGAATGGGGAAGAAGGCTCTGCTTAGCAAAAAAAACCTAGCTAAATTGACGATTCGACAAAACTGGAAGAAAAACTGACTCAGCCATTCAGCAGCTCTATCCATCCCGAAGACACATTGAATATCGGGACAGAATCCTCTAATTAAATGCTCCAATTAAGTGTCCATGTGCCCAATCTTAGGTGATTAAGTCCCATGCCACCTAAGCACGTTGCTTCTTCGTTGAAACCTTATCAGTTACTACTTCAGAAGAAAGGAAACGTCGAAGATAATGGGCAGTAAAGACAGAAAGATAGCATTTTCAACACCAGAGCTTCGTAAACAAAAAAAGACAGCTAAAAAAGGACATAAACAAAGAATGGGGTGATAAAATTCCATAATATTTGCTGATTGCAGAAATAATTGCTTGGGAAGTGTTATAGCATCTTCGTGTGGGTTCCTTCCCGAAGAATGAGGGGGCACATTTCCAGAAAGGAAGGGAACATTCAAAATTTGTTGTATTTGTTGATGAGAAGGCAAAGGGAGGTGTATGGTATGCTTTTCGCGAGGAAATATGATTTTTCCGAAATAAATGTATTCGTCAAGAAAAGAAATCGTGGTTGAATTGCTGGATTAGCAACAAGTTTCCTCAACCCGTTTAACATGTATGTAAATCCCATGCAAAATTCTTAAAGCACGTAGTGACACTGGAACGGTGTTTGCATGAAATGTGCATGAAACAGGCATTAAAGTTGTATGAATCATGTATCTCTCATGCCAGTCACGGTTTTCTCACATAAGCGCAGCTTATTTGATGAGTACCACACTTTTAAAAAATTTCCGAGGAATCAAATTCTACAAAAGAATGAGTATGTGAACCAGCAGGAACTGCAACGTTCAAAAACCTAGGGTTAAACCTATTTGTAGGTGAAGTAGTAAAAGGATAGTTAAAGGAACGCAGCTGAAACTACGCTTGCTATCGTAGTTTTTTGCCAAGTTACGTACTTCTCGGAGGCATTGGAAGGCAACAAAGCGTGAGTTTGGCAATGAATAGGCAGTGGACAAAAAGTTTCCATGCATTTCGGCTAGGAAGTGTTAGCGAAGTGAAAAAAGCGCATTCAAAAAACTTGTTGAAGAACGTGAATAAAAAGAAAAAGGATCTATGAATGCATATACAGAATGAACTGAAGAAGGCATATACATAGTGTACGCATAGGGGGTAGTATTGAACCCATGAGTTAATCCTAAGAACATCGATGTTTCAAGATATCCAGAGTAACCAAATGAAGCATTATGTATTATGAAGAAGGATTCACTGAAAGGTAGGAGTTTAGGAGAAGTACGATTGGAATAAGAAAAACAAGGAGATAACAAAGTTAAGGAAGAAGGATAGAAAAATCATTGTTACTGTGGAAGGTCCGGAAGTGGATGGCCTACTTCTGGACCGGAGCAATCACCTCAGTGCAAACAGATTTTTCCAAATTTCACAGGAAATCATATAGATGTCCGCGTTTACCGGTGATCCCAAAAAAAGAAACTTGAAAATGGAAACAAGGTGAGGAAATGCGTCGATACGGAAAGGAAAGCAGCCTTTGTGAGTGAAAGGAAGTAAGTATGGGAAAGAAGAAAAGGATTTTTTGGCGTCAAGGCGCAAATTCCTTGAGAGGTCAGACGTCTGCAAGTTACGTATGTACTTTAGTAAACCCAATGGTGCTGTGAGCAAATGCAGTTATTGTTGCGCTACTGTGGACAAGGATCCCCATACTGCCTGAAACCTGTTTGCAAAGACAATATGGGTATAAGCAACAAGAAGTGGTTGACAATGGACAAAGAGAAGGGAGCAAATGAATGCTGAAGTGCATTCTAGGGCACTTGTATTTATATGTGGCCGACTGCAGAAAGAGCAGAGCTGTAGATGACTCACAAAATGTTTCAAATTCTTTGCTGCTGCTGCTGCTGCTGAGGCTGACAAGCATCGGACGCGGTTTTGCTTTCCGTGAAGAGAGCCAGTGCGTTAGATCAAACCAGACTTTCTTAATTAATGTATGTAAGACACTTCTTAAAGGAAAAAGTTGATTAGCGCGTACTATTTAGAGCTGGGACGACAGCTTTAGGTGTGGAGGTTTCGTAAGATTACGAAGAGTTATAAGCTTTCCAAAAAAAAGGCAAAGTTGGACGTTCCAGAACACTTTCTTTTCAGAGTAGAAATACTAGCAAAACAAAGGGCTAAAGTTCTGGGTCAAAAAGTCTGTTGCGGCATTTTTCTTCTCCAAACAGGCAAATTTGAAGGAAAAATTTGAATGGTTCTCGCAATAATATATCTGCACTCGATATGGGCCGAGCTCTCGAAGAAAGCTGGTCGCATAAATTGGCCAATCACAGAGCTGGGCCGCACCGTCGCTTTCAGGTACAGCGCTCCCCTTTACCCGTACTGTTATCCTGTTTTATGTCTAAAAGTCACGTTTCGTTGTTTTTGAGAATTTTCCCAATGTTGCCACGGCATTTTCCTGGAAGCCTCCTCGAAGAAGAGCTCGAAAGAAAAAAGATTTTCCTTCAGTGCGTTAGACTTCCAGAAGTTACATTAGTTCTGTGCGCTTCAAGTTCATTCTTAGGCTGTCGTCCATAAAAGAACGACTCGTGGATCGTCATGGATCAGCAGCTCTCACCCACAGTCGTCATTCCTAGTGGAGCTCATGCCCATAGATCGTTGGTTTTGAGCTTTTTTTGACTGAGACCCCTTCTCTGTTTCCAGAACCTTGACTCACTGTGGACAGCACCGTCGAGAAGGATGGTTGTGGCCCTGTTTTGTTTTCGCACTAACCATTTGCTTTACCGACTTTATTAGCATTTCTGATGAACCGATTCTCTCAAGCTTTGGCGACGTAAAAAGGTGCACTTGATCTGTTTCTTAACATATTTTGCACGGATTTCTGATTAATCAGTCAATAGTTCTGGAGACTTGACGATGCAAGATCTCTGCGCTCCACCCCCTCTCTTATGCTGAGCAAATACTTGAAAGGTGCGTTGCAGATAAGGGTAATTTATACTAGCTGCGTGCGTCAGTCGCGCATCAATCGCACGCATCCATTTACAAGGGATTTTCCATGAAGACAGGTCAACACGGCATGCAGATCCTCAATGAAAAGAACGCGCGGCCGCCGCGAGGTCGTAAACGCGTGCGTGTGAGCTGCGACTGCGATGCAACTGCTATGCGACTGGGCCCTATTCTTCATCATATAGACGCACGCATGTCAGTCGCACACATCCAGCATAAATTGCTCTATATCAAGTAAGAATTAGTACTACAGGTACTGCCGCAAAAATTGAATTTGAAGAGCAGTTTGTCGTAGTTGTTCTTTAACCTCTATAAAAGTAGATTGGTATGTACTCTAGGGGACACTATTTTTTACTAGTCAGTTGACCATAATTGTTTGCTTTTACTGCATCGGAATGTAGTTCACATTATCTATCATGTCACATCATTCGTAAAAAATACCCAAAACAAATTAAAGAACTCTACGCGACTAATGGCACTTAGCGGCCGTAGAGGTGAAATCTAAGAGAAGGATATTGAGAAAACAGGTCCTGATGTGATGTGAGAAAATAGTGACTAGAAAATTTTTCAAAAGAAAGGAAATACTCGTTTTTTTCACTCGTTTGATCCACAGTTCATGTGTTTTGCACGTGCAATAAAGGGCACGGGTTACGAATCCAGTGAGGCTTCGTGATGGCTTCATCACACAGCCATCTATTATCCACCCTCTGCTTAGTGAAATCTCACGACATTCAGCAAGATTAATCGTATTCATTAAAAACCCTCATGTCCAACAGGTGTCTGCTTATCTGGAGGGTTAGTAATATAGTAATAGCTTGTTTGGCAGAAATAGGAGGAATGCTATGTTGTCGCCATGAAAGTCATGCCCGGAATGCAGAGGGAAATCGTAGAGCTATTCATTTCAAAACACCAAACACTGCAAAGCTATACAGTCGTACATATTTTGCGAGCGACGCTCATACGTTGATGTTGAACAAAGCAACTGCCGAAAGTGTGAGGCGGCAAATGAGTCGGAGAATTTCTCAATTCTTCGTCAACGCCCCCAATTCCACAGGAAATTAGAGTAAGCTGGAATCGTTCAGTTATTGGACCGCAAAACTACAATTGACCTAGAAGTCTACTTAGGGAAAAAGAGCAATGCAGACGAGGAGGTTTTGTTGGATAATGCAAGAGCTTTGAAAAATAGAAAGGTCCCAAGGAACCAATGGCAAAGGAAGTCACGTGTTTTCTTTAGTTTCAAACTCTTATCCACACTGTTTCGATCCTTGATTTAGTTAAAAAAACTGCTGGGAAAAGAACGCGAGCCAATCCCCAAGGCTAATACATATGTACATATTTATTTATTTATCTGCACATTACGGTGCGCCAAGCCAAGTGCAGATAAAAAAGAATTAAAGAAGCAGAGAATGACTGCCTAATTCAAACAAAGAAGCTCAAACGTTGCGTTAAATGAGGTGGAAATCATATGAGAAGGACAACAAAGATTGTGAGCACCAAGAGCGGAACTATTTAACAAATGTAGGAATGAATAGAAAAACTTAAAAGGAACACGAAAAGAAAAAAATCCTCACAAACCCAACAGAGAGAAGATACTGTGCAGCAGAGATCTTCAGGCAGGTTTTATTTAATCAATGGCTCAAAAAAGGAGTGATGGAACTACGTATTTTTCCGGGCGGGTGGTAGCTTGTCATGGATAAAACCGGCACCTGGCTGTACCATTCCGATGGAAAAGGTGTGGCAAGACACATATATAATGTTTAGCGTGCTTTCGAAAGGGTTTACAAGATTCCACACTACTCTTCAGGATCTTTGAGGACTTCCAGCCCATCATGAGTGGTATTGTGGAAAGTGTGACATTATTAGCCTACTGGAAAAGGAAAACGTGCTCAAGCACTTCGTATTCATAAGAAATGTTGTTGAATGTGCATTGCAAAAGCGCGACATTCACGTGGACGGATGGCATTCGTAGTCATTGTCTTATTCATATTTTGCACTTAGATTCTCAGAGCGTCAAATGCGTCACGGGAAATACGCGACGTTTTCGTCGTAACCCTCATCAATAGTGTTGGGAATATAAAAGTTTCGCAAAGCACAGGAGGCTTCGTGTGCATTTGAGAAATGAATGACAGTAATGTGATACATTTAGCCATAGTAGACAAAAGAAAAGGGAACATCTCAGTTACCATTTCAACTGTGGAGAATATTGTGTCATTCTCACTGCGCAGGAATAGAAAACTGGAGAAATTTGTCTTCTATGCTACCTACCTTGGATACTAATCACCACGTACGTTAAAGTAAAATAAATGTCGACGTACTGCTACACCACACATTACAGATTATCCTGGTGAACCTTCACCATTTAGAAGTTTCAATAGCGAGAACTGAGTACAGAGCTGATTCAGCTGTCAATCAGTGCTAGCAAGGGGAGGAAGGAGAAAACAAGGGAGAATCGCAGCGGAAGTGCAGAATACATCGATCAGTGTTGTTCGTCAAGAATCTTGGAACAGTTTCTGAAGGAAATGGCGAGATTCTCACATCGTAGTTCGTGAACGAGGTGGTCATGAGGTTTACCACATGCGAAGACAATCTCTGTACTGAGAGACAGAGGGTGATGAGAGAGCTGCTCAACTACCTACATATGTACATGAGTGGCCCCCACAGCTTTCACGTTGAATATGGATGCTTACGGAAATCCTCACGATTTCATTTATGACTGACGCCACTTCTTTTTTACGTATTGTCCAAGAAATGTGGAATAAAGATGCCCCGAACAAAGCATTGGAGCGAAGCCGTTTCAATTTTTATAAATCACTGGACTTCTGATTAAGGTAAAATTTCCCTGATAAGGTGGAGATCTGTTCTGGACTTGATGTTGCATTGCAGTAGCAGAAAACCTTACGAATTGCAAGTGTACTAGCTGACGACTATTTTTGTGTGTACAGCAGCAGCTCTGCGGTCAGTGCTGTTCATGAGAAAACCCAAATTCGAGATGCACAACTGAAAAATAATCGTAACTAGTGCTGGAAAGGCAAGGATAAACAATTTTTTTAAAAAACATGAAGTAATGCCCCGAAAAGGCGGAAAAATAGATGCTGCCAGAAGGTAGGAGTCTAGTTGTTCCCCTAATGGACAACTTCCTTCCGTACAACGACGAAGACTGAGAATCTGTGTATTGAGGGTAGGATAAACTCAGGAATTCATCAGATCACTGCTCGTATTCATGGAAGATCCTAAATAAGTTGCCGCCTATCCGCTGTTTTGAATCGGATGAGTTTTTTAGGCAAAAATAAGGATAACTCGTCTGAGCGACATATCTCAACAGCGATGACAAGTAATGGCAAGAAGAATTAGATATTTCCCTTTGTGTTCAGGATACTCTATCCATTCTAGATGAGCAGAAAACCTGTTACCTTTCCGGAAAAATTAGTGTAGTCCGACACAAAATTTAATTCGTAAGGTTATCAAAGAGTATTCATAAGGCATGGGTCCCCCCATTCCGTTCGCCCAGGTTCCCGGCTGAATTCGTTCTTCACGGGTTAAGTTGGCAGTCGAAGCCCTGGTAGTAGTAGTCCATCACCTGCGTTCAGGATATGGGAACAGGATCTCGGAGTGGACTTTGTTACCTCCCGAAGAAGGAGAACGGCTTGTCGACCTACCACGGATTGGGACAAATCTTCATTGTATAACAAGGGTAAATGCCGGTGAAGTTATTCCACCTAAGTTGCAGTGTTACGTTTTTTTTTTTGGGGCACCCTGCGGGTACGAGTGAATAAATAAATGAATAAGTAGATAAATAGATAAATAAATAAACAAACAAATAAATAAGAGAAGATTCGAACGCTACAAGCAGGCCGAGAACCATTGGCACAGCAAGGTCTACCTAGAAATAAGAAACAATCAACTGCAACCGCTACGACTTATAAACCTTTTCATTTTCAGGGAAGTTCCGCCACACCAGTGAATACATTACTGACTAACGTAAGAAAAAATTGCTTCCTAATTGCGATTTGATAAAAAGATTCCAAAAAAGCAAACTTCTTGGTGTGTACTAAGGTAAATGTATACTTTTGAGCAAGCATGTACATAACCAAGAGCGGAAAAATTAAGCAAATGTTAAGTCTGGAATCTTGGCTGTTGAAGGCTTCTCGAGGTTCTGCAACTTGGTCCAACAACTCCTTTATTTTTCCCTCCCCGTCTTCGAAAGTACTCTCCCATAGGAATCTTCTCCCTATAGAAAGGAGAAAGAAAAGGAAAGGCCTTCCAAAATGCATGAGGATATGGCTATTGTACAAAGTTCACAGAAGAAATCAAAAGTTGGCAAATGTCCAAGTGAAGCGGTGGGAAGGTCTCCGTCCCGCTCTCGGACCGATTCGCGAGCTGCACCCTCACAAAAGAAGGGGTTCTCTTGGGAGAGTGCGTTCAGCGACTGGCAGCGAGCAAAGGAGAAAAAAAGCGAAAAGACGCAAACCCATGTCAACTCTTCGCCGGAACGCAGCGATTTTCACTGGCGATAAGGCAAAAGTTCAAGCTAAAGATGAAAACCTCATGAGTAGGCCGTATGCCACGTAATCTCACAGGCTGGTGGAGCGGAAAGGAAGCGTGCTGATCATTCGCTGATAGCGGACGAATTCGGGTGAATTAATCCGCTTTCCGGCACTTATTTACAGGCTCGGGATGCTTGGAAACAATTTTCTAATGTCTTCTTTCTAATGTGGAGCCCGGATCGCCTGTTTGCTGGCGACCAGCTTCCGATCAGGTTTGTTTTACTCAGACAAAAATGTCAGGACATGCGGAGGACGATAGCCCTCATTTCTTAAGGAAGTTCATTGTTCATGCGGTGACCGCCTGCTTCGGGACACGCGGAGGAGGTAGTCGAGGGGTGCGATCTAGGCCCGAAAAACCATCGGGACTTGCGGAGGATGTAGTCGGGAGGTGCGACATACCCCCGAACTTTGATAAAAGCCTCGGATGGGTGCGGAGGAACATGGCAGGTAATCCGAGAACCCCCCGAGGTCAGACATCGCAGAGCAGTGAGTTCTGCCTATTTTCCTACTACTGGGGGCCTGTACTCTATCTTTCTGCTTTAATAATGTATAATACGCTTTTTATAATCATAATCACTCTAGAAATCTTCTTATAATAATGTTTATTGAGTTTGTTATTGTCATATTCACTGTAAAAACGGCATTCATTGTTTGAATCTCTGAAGTGTCTCTTCTACAATTTGAGCGGACTTCCTACTCACAAAAGCATCCGTTTTGGTTCCTGCCACAGAATATAGCACTTTTAACACTGTGTGTGCCCTAACAGCAACAGAGTCTTACCTCAGAAATCGTTTTTGAGATTTTTATGGTGAGAAAATCAGAGCTGGCGTGGACTGTAGTATACATGAAAGACCTCAAAAAGGGTGACCCTGTTTCTTAAGAAGACACGGCTAAATCAGCACTCCCTTATGTTGCTCGGAGAAATTACGGTTCAACACCAGAATTGACTCAAACCTCAGATGTTGCCTATACGAAATACAGGCCTCACTGTTTCCACACCAGGCTACGGGTTATGCCTGATCAGATTACGGATATGAACTGTAGCCTGGCCAGGAAACGAGCGTTCCTCGAGGGAATCGAAAGCTGAAGCTTTCTAATAGCTTTCTAATACTTTTCTGTAACGTCGAAAATCGCGCACTTTTGCAATCAGAAAGATTTTCTCTATATTAACGTACAAGTCGAAAACTGCCGCAAGTACGCACCACTGAGAGAATCCTCGTAGTGAGACCGTTGTTCATTCTTGAACACCAGAGTTATGGCCAAGGTGTTGTGTTCAGCGCACTAGAAAACCTCAGTGGGCATGATCCCCCAATCAAAAGGTAAAACTTGGTGAAATAAATGGCTTAACCTATAATTTTTTTACGAAACCGTAGATATTTTTGTGTTAGCGTATCAAACAAAATAAACGTCGTATCGAACAACAATAGACATGTCATCAGCGATTTCTGAACAAAATTAAGCAAAAATCAATGAAATTGGTGTGAAGGGTAAAGCAGTCCATAGCTCTTGGCTGACAGGGGCCAATATCTCCACAGGCCCTTCGGAGTAATGTATTCAACGTTTGGTAGTGATTGGTGTAGACTGAGCTCCGTAACATTACCTTCTCTTGGGAATGCACTGTGATAAGAACGTTGGTGGATGCCTCGAATAGTCCCTCGGCTGTGGGCACGGATGGAGCAGAGGTAAAGCAGCGGAATGTGAAGCAATCGAAGAGCAATGGTAAGTGATCGGTTGGTCAGTTCGAAATCCTCGAGCGGTAGTGGAGATGATAAGTTTTGTTCAAAAACCCCATTTCGGAACATGCGGAGGAGGGTACCGGGACTTGCGGAGGACTAAATCGGGAATTGCGGTCTGTAACAGACCGGGTCTCCTGACCAAGCCCTCCGGGTGCCCTGCAGTACTCCTACGCATGTGTGCGATACTTTGTCTGAGTAAAAGGGATATGAAGGCAGGATCTACATTTCTTCGATGAGCAACGCACAGTTTTGGGTAAACATCCAGGACATTTCGGAAAAATCATTCAAAAACCAAAAAAAAGAAAAAGAAACTAAAGAAACGGATTTGACCTCCGAATTGTTGAGCCTGAAGGACGTGAGGATTAGTGAGTGGTAGAAATGGACAGAATCGTTTGAATTCTCTTCTTCTTCTCTGAGGTTCTTCCTGAAGTCGTCAGCGCAGGATCCGTTCACGCTTACCTATCACTTAGATGCATGCCGTCATGCCCTTGTGCCGCTTTGAATTTGGGAATGATAAGCCAACAGTAGTCCTATGTAGACCGCTCACAGTCACTCTAGAACCTTACCACCAACCTTAGCTATACGAAAGACTCTCTCGGATAAGTGAAAGATGTACGAGTCTGATATATGCCAACCTAAAGCGTCCTGATGCGCTCGGGTGGTGAATGTATGATAATCCGGGCAGGATCTCGGGAGAATTCATTCACCCTAGTTCGGTTTTGTCACCTAGGTCATCTCATAATCTGTGTACTCAATAAATCGAGGGCCAAGGATTTAAAGGCAGGGGTCCACCTCATTTTCGTAGTTCAGCTAACAGCAGATCCTGCATCTCCTCGACACGCAGATTCCAGCGGTATACACGAGTTGACACGAAACGGTCTCTAAACCCGTCTTCTGGTACGGGGTCGGTAACAGTTTGCCAACCCGAGTTGACATGTGAAGCCGTTGATCTTATCGACTGGACACGCCAAGACTCGTTGACCGATGCGGCAGCCGTGGCAGGCAGCCAGCACAGCTTGGAGCGATCCGCCTCCGGGCTCCAAATTTTTATCCAGTTAGAGCCTTTCAAAAATGGGGATTTCGTCGCTTCTGTGCCTGTTGATGTACATCCCAGGGATCAACATGATGAGAAGGTCTGGGATATGTTGGTAAATCCAACAGGCAGAACGAGGTGGCCCTCTGCCTTTAAGAAAGAGATTAACATCCTTCTTTTACATTTCTGCAGCATGGAAAAAATCCTTTGATTCAGGAAATAGTAACAGAAGCTTACAATGCTCTTATTCTCCAAAGAAAATGGGAATTTCGATATTGTTCAAGGTTTCCTTGTATTTGCATCCGTTTTTTTCCTCGTTACGGGCCCTCTATTCAGTGTATTCACATGAGTTAAGTAAGTAACTCTAAAAATTTGATTTATGAATTGATCGCCTGCTGCTGTAATGGTACTGTTGGTATTGCTTTGCAACTTACAAATTGATTTTTATGAACTACCAATATTTTCTACGCATCAGAATGTTAGATAACGGCAATACAAATAAAACACAATTACGGAGAAGCCAAACGTGACTAAGTGACGAGGTCGCGACCAAAAGGTGTGAAGCGTCGACTTTGCCCCCGTCAACCGATTGCGTACGAAACGACCGCAGGACGCATTCGTTTTGCGATAACAGTTCGATACCTCATAAAAGTCTTTGTGCTGAAGCGCTTATTGCCATTATTTTTGCATGAAAATGGACGAACTTCCTTTTTCGTAAAGATATTGCTTGATAACGCAGATTGTTCTTTAACCTTGGCTTCATCAAACAACCAAAATCCAAAAAATGGAATAGCATTGGAGAAAAAAATTCGGCAGATTCATACAGTACCGGCCGGAATTACTTATACAGCCTTTTGAATTTTCTTTCATAACGCTTAATGGAGTAAAGCTTCAAGACAGAGAAACAAAACAGGCTTTTTTTGTGGAATGGACCTCTAGGTGCATCATAACCAAATTAATGTGTAACCAAGAAAGAGTGAGCTAATTTGGCTGAGATTTTCAAATCGCTTTGGTCCTGTGATGACCGGAAAGGTTGCGATGCATGCTTTGATCAGTGTCCTAAAGTATACCTTTTCATCCAGATATGAGTCAAATATACTACAAAGAATGCAGTTCTTGTTGAAATACTCAAAATAAAATAACCCTTCTTTGATTTTTTTGCAGATGCTACGAAATCCCGGAGACGTTGGCTTTTGTGAATAAAAATTTTGTCCTAACAAAATTGGTTGACAAAAAGGTATGATTTCATTCCGGCTCCCACGCGAATTTCTACAATGCTCGTAAAAACATGAACTTCGAAGCTGTAAAATATGTAACCGAAGGTATGGAAGGAACTCTAACAGACTCTATATATTTTACCGGTACTGTACAGGGTGCTGCGAAAGTCTTTGGACAAAAACAATCGTTTGCTAAAGCAAGAATGGGTTCTAGAAAATAAATTCTACTTTCAATTGCAACGATTCTTCCACTGCTAACTGCGCAGAGCTGGAGAGAAATAGGTGAGCCAAAGGCGCTCGCACGCAAACAGCTGGAGTTCGACATTATCTCGGGCTATCTCTGGACATCGCGACAGAGTCCGAATTGTGCTTCTGCCACACCAGATTGTTACGGTGGAACTTTATTGACCTTATGTTTCAACGTAACCGTCGTCGTCAGAGGTCTGAAAGTGGCCTCAGTTGCCTCAGAGTCTGAATTTCTTCGGAGCCATTAAAAGACCCCCACATTCCCGCGGATCCGCAGTAGAACTGATAAAATACGTCAGAAAAATGAGCTTAAACGCACCAAGCGTATCGATACGTATGGCCTAGTGGATAAGAAGACGGAATTTCAAGCATGCCTTCGAGCAGTAAGGTTCAAATCAAGTGGTGTAGAAATGGTAAGAGGACAAAGTGGGAAGCCACAGGAGATTTAAATTTCCCTTTCTTGGTTAGGCACGAACAGATTTAAATGCTACCTTAGCAGAGCTGTCGCATGCAACATCCTACCAGGTAATGTTTCTTTCGCTACACATTCACCGCAGTGGATCCGCACATGCCTTCAGTAGATCCGCACTATTCTCGCGGTGGATTCGCACATGCCCGGACATGGTGGACAACTGACTACCCACCTCGGGCGAAACGCGGATCCACCACGGGCAGAAATTTCGGAGTAGATCCTAAAATAACAAGAAACCTAGTTTTTAAGAAAAGTAACGTTGGTGCCACCAAGGAGTTCAGAGGTTGGATTTCAGAAGAAAATGAGGAGGATTTGGTGATGCAGATGTAGAGAGCTGAGATAGGGAACTGAACATCGTGAGCTACTACGGAATATTTCATAGTAATTCTGAGAGACGGCTTATTCTTGTTGCAACTGCTACTAATACCCACAAACATTTCAGAGGATCCGCCATATATTTAATGAAATTAAAAATATGCTCCGAAAACTCTCGGAGTATACCTTGTTTTACATTGACGGTGCTGAGGCACATCAACAGAGTGTTATGGAAATGCAGTTCAAAAAAAAAGAAGCGGGAATGCATCAAATGGAGGAAAGAAAATTGGCTGTAAGGATGAAGAATTCCATACTAGTGGAAGTGCGGCGATGAATATGGAAAAGATTCCTCAAATACCAGAGCAGAGAAGTAGAAGGAAATCGGAAAAATTTAGTGGAAACTGAAAACTTTCTGTCAGTTCTACCTGTTGCTGGGCAAATGTTGTTATTCTCCGTCGAAGAGAAAAATGAAATCGGTTCAACAGCTAATCCTGGGATTACAGCAACCTCTTTCAGAGAGGCCAAAGATGCATCACCCCAAAACAACAAAGTGCCACGATTTTTGAAGCGATAACGACCAGGGGAGTTTGCACTCTTATCGGGTGCAGACGCCTCCATTGTTGAAGTTTTGCAGTTTTAGTGGTGGTTTTTTTCTCTGGGTCTATTCATGTCAACGCGTTATCATGTCTTCATTCATTTTCAATTGGTTCAAATAGAAATGAGAAGAATTCGAGAAAAAAAAAGTTGCCAGGTTCTTCGTCTTTTCATAGAGTTCTCACTACATAGTTTATTTGCGTTTTGGAAATAAATTGATGAAAAGGACAAGTAGTACTTATCACAATTAATGCAATCAGTGGGAATTAGTGAAAGTAGGTAACATAGGTGAGTTCAGTGTTTACTCACTGGCAACTAGCACTTTTTATAGAAACAATTGAGGTAAAGTGGTGAAGGCAGTAAGGGGATGAACATATATGTATATGGGTTTAAATTTGAGTTCTTACTCTTATAACTGTACAGGACGAACGCAGCCCGAACGGCGTAATGGTTCGAGTAGAAACTCTAGCAGCAACGGTTCCCAGTTGCTGCCATCCTTCCCTCAATTGCTGCCATCTCTCAACAATTGCTGCTAAGGGGACGAAAGCTTGAGCAGAAATCGGGTGGCGGATGGCAGCAACTGTGAACCGTTGCTGCTAGAGTTTCTACTCGAACCATTACGCCGTTCGGGCTGCGTTCGTGCTGCAAAGTTCTCAGAGTAGGAACACACTCCCTAGCTGTGGCGGATCAGAAAGTTCGCAGGAGGGAGGGAGTCGTAGGAAAAATATGGGCTCTCCGCCGCTTCGGGGAACCGGACGGAAAAAAAATAAAATTTTTGATTTAAATATGTATTGAATAGTTAGTAACAAATGCTGAAAATAACAATCGAAATAAGCAATCGAAAATGAAGTTGCGCAAGATTTTCGTTTATTTTACAAAGTAATTTCGAAAATTCGGCGACCCGTTCTCGCGGTTGAGGAGCGCCTCCTCCCCCCCTCCCCCTCCCTGCGTCCGCCACTGCTCCCTACTTATTTCGAAGGTCTGGCGAGATGGTGTAGAAGTTCTGACGTCAGGAGGAAGCAAATACTCAAACGCTGGGGATGAACAAAGAGTGTTTCTTGAGAAAATCCTCCTAAAATGATTGCTGAAAGGTTCTAATCAACAAAACCTACTAGTAACACTTGGAGTACACATGTTGCGACACTGTACCTTACAGTACTCATAGCTATTTTTCGACAGAGTATGAAAATAACTATAGTTAATCGCCAGGATCCATTTGAACTACTTGGGTCAGCAGACTATTTCTGGAATTATAAAGCTATCATCAAAACAACAACAATTCACAGGAAAAGCCGATTTTCCGAGGAACGCCTTAGGAATGCAACGTTAGCAAAGAAGACACGCCACAGAGTTATCTTTACTGTGAAAAACAAGATGTAACAATTTCTCATATCCTACCAGAAAATTTCCATTGAATAACGTGTTAGTATGGGAGGAATTGTGCAAAAACGGATGAGGCGAAAAGTTCGCGGCGAGATGGCTATTCCTGAAAGCCAAATGCTAGTTGCATAGTACATCACAAACTCATTTTTCGACTTGCAACTCACTGACAAGCAATCGGATTTGTATTGCAGCGTTTTCTTGCCCTTTACGGCGTCCAGAATGCACTACTGGGATTCAATTGAGGATGGGGAAAAACGAGGTTGCTAGATTTAGATGGGAAGGAATTCATGATGGAAGAAGCGGAGTGTACGAGACGAAGAGGTTTTTATTTTTCGCATCACATCTTTCCCTGTTGTCACTGTCGTTTTGAGAAATTACAGCTTATTCTCTGTTTGTCTCCTACCTAGTCAAATCAGAGGACTCTGTTCAGGCTTTCTTTGGAGTTTTGAGAAGGTCTCTTTCTAAGTTCAATTGTGCCAAAAGTAAGGTAGTGCTATGGCTGAAGTTGGCGACATAGAGTGCCAGTTTCTAAAGACCTTGATCTTCAACTATGTCGCCGTCCAGAAAAAATTGCACGACTATCTCTATTTTTCTCGTTGTCGTCATACCAGGAGCATATTATCTTAGGACCTACACAACTGAAGGATTTCATTGCTCCTTTAACGAGTTTTGAAACAAAACGTTTGTCGAGAACTCTAGTGACAGTCAGAGTACTCTCCATCTGATGCGTGGCACTTATATTATAGATATTTTTCCAGTGCCCAGAACAATTTCTAGGTCCATCTCACAGGTTTCTCCTTTACTAGAGTGAAAAGGGAAGATGGAGTTAGAGTTTCCCACGGAATGCTTGCTAATACATCAAGCAAATCAAGCAAAACAAAAAAAAACTTCAAAAAACCTCTTAAATTAAGCGAAATGTGACGATGAGTTATTCTAGGAGTCAGTATTTGGCAGGGTGACGGAGGATTGTTCAAGTAGCCTGCGAGTGATCAGTATAGTCAAAAATCACCGGATGGGTGCGTGGAAAGTTGGTAGCCCTTAATAAGGTGCGAACGAGGTGCGAGACAAGTCTCGCTAATTACTTTTCGTATGAAAGGTCCCCCTCCCGCACTACGATCCTTGTTCATTAACCAAAGAGTTGCTCACATGTACAACTTTTCTCCGCCGCATACTTCGCATTTTTCTCATTGGAAAATATAGTATAATCGTAACAGCTGACCACAGAGGCTTAGTTCATTTTTAATCCAGTTAATTCAGCGTTTATCTTCCAGCCACTTGTTGTTTTTTTTTTTCACAAGCTATTCTAATGGAACTTATCCAGAGCCCGCAGGCATCATTAGATTACCCAGAGTTAATGTGTTGACGCAACTACACATGGGTGAGCTAGAGGGGGATGTGTTTGCACGTGTTTACCCTGGGTAATCTCAGCAGAATGTGTACGCTCATACTTAGTTACTCATTTACATATGCGAGTTTCCACACTTTTATCCAGACACAAAGAGCAGCATTTCACATGGCATTCTCCTCTACAATACGTGACTACTAACTACTGATCATGATAAAAGTTTCAATCCTTGTTCAACAATTCAAACACCATCGACTCTCTAGAAATGAAGTGAACAGGATGCATTTAATATCAGTACTGATTAGGAGAAATTTAGAGAAAACTAACAGGACGATTTGATCATACTCAGGATACTGCAATGTTCAAGCTAGATCAGACTAAAACTTAATGTTGGAAGGAGGATCTTGTGCAGCAGCAGGTTTTGGTCTGCGTCTCCTGAGAAGAGCGGATTCCAGACGTGCGGTAGGTACTTCAAAAAGCACGCTCCAGACAAACGCAAACGTAAGCGTAAGGAACGTAATAGGTATGATATCGTGGGCATACTGTAATAATACTTGTGTGATTGAAAAAAATCAAATGTAAAAAATATGCAGAATAATTACCACTTCCGCCAAGTTGATGTAGTGAATTGGTCTCCTTTCCATGTGTAGGAAGAAAGTCATGATAAAGATGTGGCTGAGATAGGCACAGTATGTCAGACGACCAAGTGGAGTCCAAAATGGCATGGACATGAATCTGCCCACTAATCCTGTAATTTTATCGGCGATTACGAATCAAGCGGCATCCATCGCGGTTAAGATAGAGTGATCTGTGAGAGTAACAACGGAAAAATAGCAGATTGTTCTTTTCGACTATAATGACCGAAATTCCCGATATATTAGGGTGGAAAACTATGGAAGCGCGTTTTCTTTCCGGCCTCGCCACAAGGCAACCACCAGGCCACTCCACAAAGGAGGAGGAGGCCAGGTCAAGGCTTGTCCTCAAAAGGAAAAATTTTTCCAAAATTATGGAAATTTTTGAGTTCGCATTTATAAGGAGAAGCCATCATAATAAAGGTGTTATGGCTGTGCTTGTATCACTACAGAAGCCGGTTGTTGGCAAAAATTGGTTATGAAGAATTTCCCCATGTTGAACAACATGAGTGCACCTGTGCGAGATAAACATCATTTCGGGATGGATCCAAATGGGAGTGTGGTGATCCGCCAGGCCCTTCCACACATGAGGCGGCCGGCCTCGCCACAAGGCAACCACCAGGCTCCCCGCGCAAGTGGAGGAGGCCAGGTTCAGTCTGCCGGAGAGGCTAAGTCCCGGCGACCAACAGGGCAACCACCAGGCCACTCCACAAAGGAGGAGGAGGCCAGGTCAAGGCTTGTCCTCAAACGAAAAAATTTTTCCAAAATTATGGAAGTTTTTGAGTTCGCATTTATAAGGAGAAGCCATCATAATAAAGGTGTTATGGCTGTGCTTGTATCACTACAGAAGCCGGTTGTTGGCAAAAATTGGTTATGAAGAATTTCCCCATGTTGAACAACATGAGTGCACCTGTGCGAGATAAACGTCATTTCGGGATGGATCCAAATGGGAGTGTGGTGATCCGCCAGGCCCTTCCACACATGAGGCGGCCGGCCTCGCCACAAGGCAACCACCAGGCTCCCCGCGCAAGTGGAGGAGGCCAGGTTCAGTCTGCCGGAGAGGCTAAGTCCCGGCGGCCAACAGGGCAACCACCAGGCCACTCCACAAAGGAGGAGGAGGCCAGGTCAAGGCTTGTCCTCAAACGAAAAAATTTTTCCAAAATTATGGAAATTTTTGAGTTCGCATTTATAAGGAGAAGCCATCATAATAAAGGTGTTATGGCTGTGCTTGTATCACTACAGAAGCCGGTTGTTGGCAAAAATTGGTTATGAAGAATTTCCCCATGTTGAACAACATGAGTGCACCTGTGCGAGATAAACGTCATTTCGGGATGGATCCAAATGGGAGTGTGGTGATCCGCCAGGCCCTTCCACACATGAGGCGGCCGGCCTCGCCACAAGGCAACCACCAGGCTCCCCGCGCAAGTGGAGGAGGCCAGGTTCAGTCTGCCGGAGAGGCTAAGTCCCGGCGGCCAACAGGGCAACCACCAGACCCCTCCACACAGGAGAAGGAGGCCAGGTCAAGGCTTGTCCTCAAACGGAAAAATTTTTCCAAAATTATGGAAATTTTTGAGTTCGCATTTATAAGGAGAAGCCATCATAATAAAGGTGTTATGGCTGTGCTTGTATCACTACAGAAGCCGGTTGTTGGCAAAAATTGGTTATGAAGAATCTCCCCACGTTAAACGACATGAAGGTGGCCATCCCCGCCACAAGGCAACCACCAGGCCCTTCCAAAGAAGAGGAGGAAGCCAGATCAAGGCTGGCAACAGGTAGAAATCAGAAGCAAAACGCCAGCCGAGAGTCTACTCTGCTCCGTACACTGCTGCTATGCAAAGCCAAATTGTTTAAACGCTGTATCGCTCGGAGAGCTCGAGACGGCTAGCGGAGAGTCCCGCCGCGAAACCCCGAAAACCCTGTCCAAACCTCTGAATTTCATCATTGCTGACTGTGTCCATCATTCCGCCATTCGCACATCGTCTGCGCTTCAACATTCGCTATTGTCAATCATTTTCGTCAATCGATCGTCGAATGATGAAGGATAGCAGGGACGCAGAACGTACTTTCACGTCTGACCCTCGGAAAATCGGCCCCATACGGGTCTTTGTTAGAGAGGATACAATCTGCAGTACGCAAGCACACCCACGCACGCATGCATGAACATACCCACTCGCTGACAGAAGGTACAGATCGTTCCGACACTGCAGAGACAGGGAGTCCATCCTCTGAATCTATCCGCGTTCCTCTGAATCTATCCGCGTCTTAGGGCAGGCACAAGGTCGCGTTTGGTCCGCGATTTGCCCCTATCCGCCACCTGGGGACGCTCTACGTAGCCCCGTGACTAACCGGCTAGGATCCCTCTTATGAGGGAGATTCCCTTTAGATAGAAAGAAAAAGTCCTGCTAATGTTTCCAAGTTGACTTCCGGGGTGGTGTCCTGCACTCTTAGCCGTTATCCATTATCCAGTATCCGTTACCCTGTTATTTTTGACTACTCCTTTGTCTGAACAGTTACCAGGGTCATAGGAAATCTCATATCTGCTCATTTTCGTATGCTAGTCATAAGGGTCCTGCACTATGTGAATGGCACGAGTTACCGCAATGAATTTCGGCCATAGCTTGACCAATCTACCAGCTGCTATTTCCAGAATAGAGCCAGTTAAATTGCTATTACGTTTTAAAATAGTAAGTAATGCAGACGCTGCTCCACCGCTCCTTTTCAAAAAAAAAAAAAAAGAAAATAGCCCTCCTCAGTGTGGCATCAATAGACTCAAAGCGAATTTAATCAATTGCATAGGCAGTAGAGAACGTTAATACGTCCCCTTATTAGTAGTACTACATTTCCTTGCCTCCATAACCCCTGTTAATGGCAATGATCAGCCAGCCTATACTGAGCGACCATCCAAGGCGTCCGAATGCAAAATATGTTGCTCTCTGGAAACGCGTCCAATATACTCCTGCAATTATCAAATAGTTGCTGGTGCAACACAGTGGAGAACCGAAAAAAAGAAATTCACCTCGTTGGTAGTGGTAGGGAGAAAGCAGTGCCGAGAGGGCTATCGCTATGGCGGCTGCCCACATGGCTATGACAAGTCCCTAAAATGACACTTTGGATACGATGCCTTCCACATCTAGGTACAGTCCTTGTCGAAAAGATAGACGGATTACGTGCCTGCAGAAACGCGGTGGGACCTGTACGACGGATACGGAGAGAGTATGCTCCAAGTGAGAGGGTCCAGTAGGTCTCGCCGCGACTCTGCGGCCGCAACGCTATGAAACCGCACGCGCAATCCATCTTTTCGACGAGGACTGTACCGTTCACCATGCTAAAGCTGAACAAAGGAGATTAGTTCAACAGAAATGCAAGCCTGTATAAGAGCATGTTATTTGTAAATCTTGAAATAAACAGTTCGTGCCTTTCTCAGTATTAGCTTCGTGGTCCTCGTCTTTAGGAGGATATATCCAACGACGATGCCCACAAGAAATGGGATGATTCGTATGTAGAACGCTTCATAGAGGTATAGCATGAAACGATGCAGGAGCAGGTCGTCACCAGATTGTCTGGAAATGGAACATTTTTCTTTCGATGCTCTGCGGTGAGGTCGATCCGAAGTAAACATTATTTATACTCAAACTTCTACATAGTATTTTTTTTCAAACATTCACATTTTTCATATTTCTGTTTATTTGACATTTATGAGAGAACTAGAATTTGAAGAACTAGAGAACTGAAACAGGAACTTACTTCGCCAACATGAAAGTTACCGGCAAATCGTAAGTGAAGACATTGTAGTATGTGAGGGCAATGGATAATAGCAAGCCAACCAAAACAGCTAACACACCGAGTTGAGGTGAGAATATGAATGGTACAAGAAATAATGGTGAAAAGACGTACATCTGTGTATCGCTCGCCAAATACCAGCTGATCGTCAGACACTAAATTGAAACCTACCTAACAAATTCCTGTAAGCGGAGCCTTGATAAAGATTCCTTAATTAAAGGGTTATGAAATCGTTCTAACATATTATCATATTTCGACTTTAAAGAACACAATCGCATAAAAAATTGTTGGTAACAGTAAGAAAGATGAATTCAAGACAAACCTGTGGTCGCCTGTAGATATTGTTAATGTAGAGCATATTTGCCCACCACACTCCACCACAGCTCTGGATCTCTTCGAGACCAACAATTTCATTTGGTCCAGTGTTTAGATGAGGTAGTGTAACAACATAGAAGAGTAAATATGCAGCGTACGGTACAGTCAGCCTAAAATTAAAATGGGATAGATTATTTGCTCATCAATGAAAGAGGGCAAATTTCCACTTCTTTCTGTTTGTCTCAAAATTGCTCAGTTTTGGGCAGTATTTTGAGTAACGCTTCAATACATGCATAATTTTTTTTTCTGGTCAAATTTAACCACATCGTATTTGGAAAATGAATGGATCAAAGAGTCCATACTCAGAACCCCTAGAACAACTTGCTGACAAGCATCTAGCGAGCAAGTTCCTGACCACATTTTGAATTTTCTTGATAACTTGTTTTCGTCCTATCTTGTCGACAAGTTGTCAATCCGAAGCTTGTCGACAACTCATTTCCACCCTTTCTTGGCAAAAATTTATCGGCCTGATAAACTTGTCCATAACTTGCTGTCACGCTTCCTTGCACGCAAGTTGTCATTTCCAAAGCTTACTGACGAATTGTCTTCACATCTTCTTGCCATTAGCTGTGCAAAATTCTGCTCTCGCCCTTTCCTCTTGACAGTTTGCCGGCTGTTAAGGCTTACTGATAACTTGCTCTCTTCTTTAATCCATTAAATTCATAACAAACACTTCTTCAAATTCCCCGTGGGAACCATCGTCCCAGTGTCCTCAATGGTTTGGTTGCATAGTGTATTGCGTGGATGCGGAAACTAGCCTGCAACTTGCCTCGACTTGCCCTTGTGGACAAGCTCGGGTGAAAGGTTGATCACAAGAAAAAAAAACAACTTGCCGACAACCTCAGCAACCAGAGACCTTGCTGACAGGTCGTTCTTGTGAAACAGTAGTCCTGCATTGGCTCATCCTTGTCGACAAGTTGTAAGCAGGAAAGCTTGCTGACAACCTGTTTTTGGATGGCATGATTTCGACAAACTTTCCGGCTTCGGCTTGCTGGTAAAAGGATGTCAGCAGGCTTACAGCTGACAGGCTGGGCTGACAACTTGGTCTAGGGATTTGGAGTACTTGTGCTAACGGTGCAGTATTTCTTGTTTGTAAAGTGATTATTACCTCAAATGAAAAGGTTCTTACAGTTCAGGGTACAGTTTCTACAGGGGTTGTCCAAAAGTTGAAATTTCTCTCACCTTATATAACGGTGCAAGTAAAACAATCCCCATAATCCAGGTTTAGTGATGGATCTCTTGTTGGACGATCCGACAAACACATACGAAAGCATAGTACCACTCAACAAGAAGAACGAATCCACAGAGTAATAGGCGTTCATCCACACATGATAGTAAAGTTTGCTCATCTCATTTAGCAGGAGATAAGCATTATCTAAATCTTATCAAATCCGCGACAATCGGAAAATTCCAGAAAGATCAAACAAACCAGCCATAGCTAAAAATCCGAAGAAATGACCAGAAATAACCCATGTGAAGGAGAAAAACCTAGGAAAATCTTCTTGCAATTGAACACAAGCCGACATTTTAAATATTTATGAATATTAATTTTTCCCTCAGCTCAATCCATACCTGATGCAATCTATTCCGTGAACCATTTTATCACTCTTAGGAACCGCAAAAATCCGCCTTCCATTGGAAACGGCAGAGAAGCACAGAATATAGCGCATAACTAAAGCCACTGTCAGTTGCGAAAAAATTGAAACACAGTAGATGAAAAAAAAACTTTACATCCTTCCGGCTCCTTTTTCAAACCGTATTTTTCACCATTCTTCTGCATATAGTGATCGACAACAGAAGCAAATACGGCCAAGCCCACCACAATAGCCAACAACGCCCTAAAAAACTATAGCATTACTTCTGCAAGTTATACTAGTAATCGCCACAAAGGAAGTCCTGTTTTCATCCTGTTTCATGAATTAGGCTGAAGAAGATGCACGTACATGACTATCCAGAATCCAGCTGTATATGGTATCTCCGTTGGACGACAGGACACTCTGCAGACGAATCCGTCTTCCAGATGTTCAGGAAGTAGGTTAAGCAGGTTATGAATATCCTGGCGAAATAAGTAAGAATTTTTATGTATTCCATGTAGTTCTTTACTGGTCCAGAAAGAAGCCACATTACTTTCTCTGAGCAGGATCGTGGCATACATACGCTCCACTTGACGTCCAGCGTTGGATCACTGCATGCATCCATAGCCTAAATTGAAAAGCCCATGAAGTAACTGCCACCACTCATGTAAATATTATCTTAGCATCATAAAGGGGTTCTATATTTTACTTCTTCTCAAGATCACAGAATCGACTCTGCAGCTGTCACTTTTTGTTGATCCTTAGGTTCATGAATATCATTACCTGGATTAGGTTGTTGTCTTCCATGAATTTGTGCCATGGTATGTTGAGATGTGCCCAACAAAACTGAGTCCTGAAAATTGACGTTGGTTGAGTAAGCCTGGCGCACGACTAACGCACGCATCTATTGGGTTGGTACAAAAGTTTTGTCGGTTTTTTTCAAAAGTCTGCAAAACTTCTCGAGATATGGTAGGGGACTTGTAGAGCAAATCCTGCTTTTTTTTCTGCAGGCGTGAACCATATGAAGACAGCTAATAGGAAGCAAAAAATAAAAAAATAGCCTAGAATTCACGGGCGCTGCATTCTCAATTTTTCGTTTTTTCGAGTGATTTTCCAATGAGAGTACGAGCAATTTGGTTTGAAACCCTCCTTGTATTTAGCTCAGAGGCCACTAGTGATTACACTAGCGATCTCTGGCTCAGAGACACCTTCCCACCTCGGAATCGCTTTTGAGATTCTGTAGCTGCTGATCATAATGGTATATGTGACTCCATGAAAAACTGCCGAAAAAAGCCGTTTTTGGTTCGCAATTATTGAGGAGCCTGTGGGCGGAGCCAATTCGAAATTACAGGGTTTTCACCTCATGTATTCCTTTTTTCTTCATTAATGGAGCGCAGTTTCTATTCCAATAGAGAATGGATGAGGAACTCTCACGTTAATTAAGGATTTTCTAAGTAGTTACGCTTCAGGCAGTGAATTATCCAGGCAGTGCTTGAGCCCCGCCCGTCGGCTCCACCCACGGGCTCATAAAAAATGTAGCTCGAAAATGGATTTTTTTCGGCATCTTCGCACGGAATCATTGTGATAAGCAGTTTTTAGCTACGTAAGGAAAATTGTATGACGACTGAAAAATGGCAACCTCCAATTTTTCACTATGAAGTTTGCTGAGTTCCGAGCGCAGAGCGCCAGAGAGGTGTTCACCGAATAAGTATTGGTCCATGCTAATCATATGTTAAAATCATATGTGATATATTCTAATCATATGTGATATATTGCTGTGCAAGCTCGTAGTTTGGTTCAGTTGTGGAGACAATAGTGTGGACGAGAAAAAAAAACGGCTCGACTTTTGCAGCAACCTAATACAATATTTAGTATAAATTGCTCTTATAACAGATGAGAAAGTAGTAACAATATCAATAACAACGAACCAATCAATATCAATGACTACCTTGGCCATTTTCTTCGCTTTACCAGCTAATTTTGGCGTAACTAGGCCTTCTCAGACAGTCAACCAACTTGGAGTCTCACTGCACTGTTGTATATATTTATTTCGACCATTCGTAACTGATTTTTTCTTTGGCACACCAACTGTGTTGGTGTGAGATGTAAATTAAAAAATGAATAAATAAATAAATAAATAAATAAATGAGTAAACAAATAAATAAAGGAGGCTGCCTAAGAATGTGACTTCTTCAAAGCAGAATGAGCAGTAATAAGGAGTGCTTTTCTCAGTTTTCAAGCATTTTTCTCTAAAAGATGCACATATACAAACCTGTAATCCTTGTAGAGAGGGCTTGTAATTTCCACACATTCATCGTAGTCGCCCATTGATAATTTTGTGAAACCCGCCAGATTCTCAGGTATTTTTCCAAACGCATCTAGTTCTGAAATGAAATCCGAATCCGACGAAATATTTTTTACTATCAGTGCATGATTAGCAGTAACCTCCCTAACATCAGTTGGGTTGGTATCAGTAGTATGTACACAAATCGGAGCAGTGAAAACAAGCAGAGACAGTGTTGGTGGCTTTTTTTCAGATAAAATATTGGGTGGCTTCCTGCTTCTCCCATGCGTAGAGGGGTGTTTGTTGATAAAGTTTAAGCTCTTCCTAGAACTGAATGAACAGTTGGTGCGAACAAGTTATGAATCAGTTTTTGAGAGCTACACAATTTTAGGATTAAAAAAATAGCAGATTAGCCTGAGCCCATTATTTCTGAGAAATGAATTTTCCAGAAGATGTAACTTGAGAGCGACTCACGAATAGCAGCATATTTATTCTGTTTGAGTATCTTTCTACGAAGCTGCTCACAGATCACAGGCATCGGGGACTTCTTGCATTGTACAGCAACAGCAGACAGTGCAGCAAGGCCTGTAATAAACTAGGTTAGTCAAGAAAATCCGTTGGTCAAGGAAATCCAGGTTCTTTACTCTTGATTCGGTTGATTCAGATTGATTTGAACTTTGAATAAACAAAATCTCTAGTCAATAAGGAAAACTCCTACTTGAGAAAAGCAAAAAAAATTGCTTGCAGCGCTAAAACTGAAAGAGATCCGAAAGAATTGAAAGTCTCCAGTGTCCTAAATCTCATAGTTCCTCAGAGTAATTGTACAAATAGTGACAAGAAATCTCCATTTTCTCGTGTTTTTTCTTATTATTCATAAAATTCTAACGTGAAGGCCCTCTTGAGTTAGACGAGGAAGTAGAGCAACCAGATTCGGTTTCAATGAAAATTTTTGAGAAATGCAGCATGTTTTCAAATACATCTTACCTCGCGAAGGATGTGTACGAGGTTAACTCCGGAGATTGAGGCGAGACACCAATGTTTGGCGGCATTTTCTGAGATGATGCTGATGAATGCGCACAACGGTCGTGAGGAGCTCAGGGAAGTTCGTGAGAGATTTTCTATTTAACTGCTCAACCTAGAGTTCTGAAGGCTAGAACCCATCAGATTTGCTTGCTATGGTATGAACGACGGAATAATCTTACTACTTACCAAGACCATTGTCGTTTCTGTCCCCACACTTGATATGTTCTGACCTTAAAGCTACTTCAGACCGTGATAAAGGCCTAAAATAAAAAAAAGCAGAGCAGAGGGCACCGACGGGATTTGAAGCGCAGAATAATTCCTTAGTAGCTCGATGCGTTCCCTATCCGGCCACAACGCCGATGCGATTTTTCATTAGGAAGTCTCTGACCCGCTCTCCTGAGCTTCTTGGGACCAGAGGGTCAACATGATGGACACGCATCAGCAACATCTTAGGCGATGCTTTCAAACATCTCTTGCTTCGTACTCCGGAGGTAGCCTCGTGCACTTCCCTTGTCAGTATACAACAGTTAGCCTTGAGGGCCTCTCCCAGATGATTTCATGGGTTATGCTTGAAATCTGCTAAACGGTTACCAGAAGGTCAGAAAGCCTTTACCCTTATCCATAGCAGCTTAGCAGGTGAATGGTCAAATGAATAATAATGCAGACTCATATGCACGTAGGTGGGTTTCGAGCGCTAGGGACAATATTCAGAGATTGGATGCTTCATTGAGGTTACCCAGGGTGAACCTGTTGATGGCCGTATTAGCGCTGGGCAAATTCGCAGTGTGTTAACGCATTTGTTCAGGGTAATCCCAATGATGCATGTGAGCTCCGACATGCGAACCCCAACTACAAATCTGAAGCTCTACCGGCCACACACTTGTTACGCAGTGAGTGAATGAGCTCGCATGAAGGAAAATTCAGACATGGTATTCTGATCTTCTGGGATTCAGTCAGCAGAATTCATATACAAGCGGTAAAATCAGTTTGGGTAAGCTTTCCAACCTAATAGAAATGGTGTTGAACTAACAGCTCTATTTGTGAATTTACCTTGTGAGTTCCTTTTCATCTATTTCCCTGCTAAACTTACTTTCAGCCCATTGGATCATGTGAACCGCACATTTCGAAGATACCTCCGTATAGTTATGGTGGATTCGATTAGCAATTATATGCAGCAACTCGTCAGTGGTATTCTAAAAAAAAACAGAATTATTCCTCCAATATTTTAATATGTTTTTTTTTAAATGAATTTTTGAAGAAGTGCCACTCACAAAGAAGTTGAAGTGGATTCCGTGTGAAACATAGAGCAAAGAGCAGAGGATAGTAAGCAGTCGTGTCATCTATGAGCTAATATTGTGGGCAGTGTCAATCTCAAAAAGGAAGATGGTGGTGTGTGGGCGCTGCACATTGTATGTTGACGATACAGATGGATCTGATAACACCTAAACTTTGCTCCTATCAATTTCGTAGCGTTTTTTGGTTGTTTACGGCTGCTGAAGAAAACAACACCGAATCGCAGCTGCTTCTGCTTTTCGGAATTTAGTCACAAACTTATTTTAACAGTCCTTCAAGGGATTATGCATGATTTATCATTTTTTCGAGCATCGAAAAATCGGCGTCTCCGAAATGGGGATAATGCATTTTGTGTGCCTGCCCGGACACAAGCTATGTAACAGTAGCAAGTCATATTTAGAGTCGTGCCAGCAGATTATCCGCGCAATTGTAAGGAAAACAATGCGGACCCTGTTGGAGATACGTAGCCCCCATTATCTCAGATCGATGTTTTCCTCTTCCATTACAAAATACACCAGCTTTAATTGAGTTTTGCATGCTGTTGTTCTTGCTGAAAACTTCAATGGGATCGAGATTCGTGGTGGACTCTTCCAATCTCATCATGTTTATCCTAAATTCTATAACTGTTTTTATTCTATAAAGAGGCCAGAGCTACGTACGTCTCGCCGTTTACTGTTTCGGACCTGTGCGCCACTTCACTTCTGTTGTAGTAAATTCGGAAAAGAGTCCCGTGCTCTATATTCTCTCTATGTTGCTGCCTTCCAAAGTCCAGAATTTTGTTTTTTTTTCTGTGGAAATGACATGAACATGCTGCTGTCATGACGACACACATGCTTTTGACATCTATCCTTCGCTTTTTTCACGAAACTTGCCCAACGGAGGCGGACAGGCTGAGAAAGGCAACCAGTAAAAGGGCGACTCACCACTGTCGTCGCTTACCAAGGCAGGTGGGATCTTATTGAAGCTGCTTAGTGTTGTCATTACGAGCACAGCCTTCCTGCTCTCTTGTACACCAACAGCCTAGCTCTGAGATCCACATCACAAAGGTCGATTTTGACGACACGATTACGTCTACCGAATAAGTTGAGTTTCATCTTAGGATGGAAAGGCAGAATTACCTCACCGTCACTGAGGTGAACTTTTATCAAACTTATGTGTAGCGATCTCGTTACCGGCTTCCTCTATCCAAGTTATCCTGCAAGCCTTTGCATCTGTGATCTTGAAATCTGCCTGAAATTTTTTTACGGTGCTATAGAGGACGAAGTTTTGGTGGCCATCTCTTTTGGTCTTTGCCGAAAACTTGTTGAGCTCACTCAGCATAATGGATTGAGACCTCTATTATGATTATAAAGTCAAACATTTTATCAATGCGGAGGAAACTTTTAGTATAGGGTGGGTCTATCCATCTTTCGTTCTGAGAGTTTGTATGTGGTAAGCTAGAGAGATTGAAAAGTAACAGAGCGCGAGGAGACGTTCGGCGGTCTAGAACACAAGTAAAAACTGCAAGCCAATTTTAGGTCTCCGAAGACTACGATAAAGTTGAAACGTTAGGCAAAGTAATGGATAAATACATCCATTAATAACCTGGTCAGGCTCAACAAGGTACGGACTTCATACCGCAGAGTGCCGAGGGTCAAATGAAGGAACACGACACTCAACTTTGTGGTCGTATACCAATTTTGTCAGTTCATAAACAGAATCTTGAGCTACTTGAATCTTGAAGTTCATGCTGCAAAATAAGAGCTCTTCTCCCACCTATTCCGATGAGGTTTTTTGAGACGTTTCGCTGGATCGTCTAAGAGACACAGCATACAGGGTGGTCCAAAATTAGGAGACATTAGTGCAGTGTGTGTCGCGCCGTGCGCGACTCTGCCCTGTGGCGGGGTCCCGCCGCGCAGGCCTGGCGCACGGTAGTTCCCACGCTGAGTCGCGTGCGGACGGCGCGGCGCGGCTGATTTTCGAAATCAGTCGCTGCCGTGCTGTCGCGCCGGACGGTTGGGTTCTACGGTGCTCCCGCGTCGCTTGTTCGATCCGTGTCGTTTGTGATGATACCATCTGGAGTAGCAGGTCCTCCTCCGGCATACCATCGCCGTGTCCCGTGAGCAATACCATTCCACCATGTTCTGCTACTGAGCTGGCCCCGATACCATTTCGTTGTACTTTATCATTGATCGTCGTGTATTGATGTCGTGTATATTCGCTACCATAAACCGTCATACATATCGTGTTCTGTTGTGTAGTAATATGTTGCTGTTCATGTCCTACTTGCTCATTAACACTATTGTGGGCGGGGCTGGGGTTGGGGGCGCAGCGTAGGGACCTTGTGAGGGAGACGGGAAGTGGGAAGCGGGATCCTAGGTTTCCGGCCGGGTACGTCTGTGGGGATAGGCCGCCATTAGGTTTGTAGGAAGCGCACTCTCCACGGACGCGGCCAGTCGTGCTCGGGGTCTAACCTGAGCCACTGAACCGCCGACGGACCCCGGGGCACGACAATGGTGCATCGGCCAGCTGGGTTCATCCTGGCACCGAGCCCGGCGTTGCGCTTCCAGGGTGGAGACTGCATCAGCCTTCCAAACACCATATGTAGGCCCTAGTACGCGCATCCGCTTAGGTTTTGGTTCGGGCACATTAGCGCTAGGGTTAGGCTTGCGTGGGTAAGAGTTCATGTGCGAGGGTCACGACTGGGGTTATTGCATCCCCCATGCAGAGGACTGAACCGGCGCTACCATTGGGACTGGTGGCAGCAGTTCTGGTGGTACAATCTCCAAAGCGGAGTTGCACCGGCACTCCTGGGCCCACGCATTCGGGGATGTAGGCTCCTTAAGCGCCTTGCGTTTGTTGCGGTCTGTGGATGGGAAGGCGGCCCGCACGGAGCTGGTCAGCAGAAGAGCGGATTACTGCTGACGCAGCGTAGCTGAGAGGAATCAAGCGCCCGCGAGCACGTCAACTGGCTCATACAGGCTGCACATTCGCACGCGCCCAGACAGTTGATCTACCTATGGCTCTTACACGCGCAACAACCTCGCTCTGGTACTTGTGTGTTTGACCTTAATCTCCGGGGGTGTTCGTATATCCTTGTGGTACTTACTCGGGTGCGCACCGGTTTCCCACCTGGGTTCTCGCTCCCACCATTCTGTCTACCAAGCTGGCCACTACCATTCGCGGCAGCCCCTGCCCTTCCGATTACGTTGTTCAGTGCTTGTAGGGGCATGTCGCGCATAAGCTACTATCGTTCACATATGCGTAGGTATCGTTGTAGAGCATCAGGCCTGTGCTCTGCACGGTAGAATTACACGGCATCAATATACTTGGCTCAATCAATTTCTACAACGACGTCGGCTCCTAGCAGATGGGAAGAAGGTAAGTTTGCGGGCTAGTTACCATCTTCGCGGCTACCGCCGGAGGATACCATCCTTTTACCATCTCGACACCAACTACTGCCCATGAGGTTTACTCACGCATCGATGCATTGGAGACCTTCAATACCATCTGGGGACGCGATGAGGATACCACCTTCCACACCGAGGACAACCGGAACATGTCGGATTTACCATCTTCTTCGGCATTTTCGGCAGGATTCCAACTCCATCGGACAGCGACGACCGTGGAAGCCCAGGTTAACATCAGGATTGCGTCCTTTGAAGGCCCCTTCCTGCGAAGGGAAGGGACCCCTGGACAGCATCCGCCTGGAGCAAGATCGTTCTTCCACGAAATACCATTCTACTACCACTACCAGTGTGATTCTCCGTGGATCATTGCGACCGTTGCTCTTCGGAGGATCACGACCCTCTACGGCCGTCGACTGTGGACGTCATACCATTCCAGGACATCTACCATGCCGTTACGGCTGTTGCAGGCATTTTACCAACGGCAGTTCACTCATCTTTCCTTGTTTAGGAGATGGACAACTGCTCGCGTTGCCTGTTCTAGCCGTCGCTCGTGAGATGCCCTGTATGGTTCACCGTTGCAATCTACAGTTCGATGGTCCAAGGATGCATCAACACCGCTGTAGCTTGTGGGACTCATCCGAAGGAATCTGGAAGTCGAAGGAGTTCAGGTAAGTTTTGGATCGTTTGGAATACCTTGAAGATCTTGATGGGTTTTTCCGAGTTTCAGTTTAGTAGTGTTTTTGTATTCTTGTGGGTTTTCCTTTTGGTTCCGATTTCGTTTAGCCTAGTGCCGTTTGAGTCCCTTTAGCTGTCGTTTTCGTCCTTCCATTGTAGTAGCTGGTTCCGAAGGGATCTTGTGGCAGGAGACTCCTTTGGGATCGTCTTGTGGCAGAAGACTTTCAGCTCACTCCTTTTGGTCGTGCGATTACGGCAGTTTATCATCTTCACGACGCTCAGTCGGCAGGTTACCATCGGCTACGACTTCGGAACTTCCTACCATCCAGTAGACACGGAGTTCTTCTGATTGGCTCCACCGACCCGTCATCACTACTCCGTGCTACTGCTACCATTCTTCTTGAAATATCATTTGCGTCGACCGGCACAACTATCATCATCTCCGAAGGCATTTCAGCTTGAAAACATCGCTATGGATCTGTTCTTCCTTTATGACGGTGCGGGGAAAGCGGATTCACTCTGGAATACCTTCAACCCTCTACCATCTTTCAGGCGCACTAATTCGTTGTACTGGTTTTTCAGATGGTTCCCCAGGACATCGTTTTTAGCCGTCTACACCGTATCTCCTCGTGCCGGAACGCTGCCCCTACCATCGTCAATACCATTCTCTTGGAGGCACAGTACCACCTGTGCCCCAAAATACCATTTTTCTTCTTGTTGCAGGACTTGAGCGACCTGGTGTATTCACAGGCGACTGTGGCCGGTGGAGATCAATGGCAATGCGACGAGTCGACACCAATCTCACTTTTATGGGCAGCCAGAAGGGTACCATTTTGCATTTTCTGCCGGACGGAGGTAAGTTTTCTTATTGTCTGACCTGCAGATTATGTTTCCTCCCAGTTTGCGCTGTTCCACCCCCTTTATCGTTTCCTTTCGGTTTTCTTTGTTTTTCCTCCCTCCCTTTCCGTTTGACCCCCTTTCTTTCTTGCTTTCTTCTTTCCTATTGTAGCTAATGCACGCCCAGTTTCTATCAGACACCTTTCCTGTTTTCTCCATGCCCCCCTCTCTTTCCCTCCTCTCGTAGTATTGCATGTTTAGTTTCTGCCTTTGGCTGTAGTAGTTTCTTCCTCTCCTTCCTTTGTAGTTTGTGCATCCCTTGCTCCTGCTTAGCGACTCCCTTAGCTTCTCCTATTGTTTCTCATCTTCTTTCTGTTCTGTCGTAGTTAGTAGTTTCCCTTTCTTCCTTTATCACCGTAGTAGTACATGATCCTCTTCCGTTTTTCTGTCCCCGGTGCATGCTTCGCTCCCATTCATCAGTCTGGTAGTTTCATCCCTTGTTTTCAGTTTCTTCTTCTCTTCTTTCCTGTCGTAGTTAGTGTTATCTTCCCCCTTCACAGTAGTTTGTGCATGATCCTCCTGCTCCTTCTTTGTCGTAGTGCATGTCTCCTATTAACCGGTTTATTAGTTCCCTTCCCTCCTTTTCAATCTCCTCCCTTTCTTCCTCCCTTCCTTTTCTGTTGTATTTAGTTATTCCTTTCCTCTCCTACCTTTTTCTCTCCCTTAGATTTTCTTCCCCTACCCCCTCACTCTCTTTTATTTCAATCCTCTCTTATTCTAGAATTTTCTTTCTCTTCTTTCTTTATTTCCCTTTTTCTTCAACCTCCCATTCCCTTCCTTCCCTTCTTGCTTCTTTCTTATAGTTTTTCTCCTTTTATCGCCCCCTGTCACTCGCGCGCCCCTCGACCCGCTCTACCTCGCTCACCCTTGCATACCATTAATACCATTTATTACCATTTGTTCACTTTCGTAGGCTCATCTTTTTCTTGCTTGCATCTACCATTTACATCTACCACGCGTTGAGGTTGGTTATCGGACCCTAACCCTGGCCCTACCTTGCTCCTATCACCATGAACCCTAGTGTAGTAGCCGTGTTGTTCAACTACCGCTTTTTATTACCATTTTCAAACTGAACTTTAGTGTTTCTTGAATTGAAACTCTTCATTCAGGTAACGCTCTCGGCTAGATCCATTGTGGTTTCATGAGCATCTCTATGGAGCATCCTTCCACCTGGTATGCGCTGGTCTGTGGGTAATGATACCATCACGCCTCACCACCCCAATAGGTGCAAGTAAGTTTTGCCGAGCCTTCTTTTTACCCTGGTTGCAATTGTCTTACCTAATAACGAAGCACTAGTTAGTTAGAACTAGTTTAGATTAGAATATTTTTACCTTTTTTCATTTTTGCCTTTCTTTTTCTTTATTCCTTCCTTGTTGCGGTACCCTCGACAGTTGCAGCCATACCATTCCCACCATAGAATACCATACCACTACGACGTCTGCGGCAACTCGACATTTGGAGTTCACCACCATCACAATTTCAGATTTTAGATCCAGATGCCCTTGTCGCGGTCGTCGTTAGCAGCGAATCACACGACGTCAATTACCATCAACTACCATCTTGGTATGACCCTCTCACGTGGGGATGGGACGAAAACATCATGCCCCCCTCGTTTGGTTGTTGTACCCAACCATTTTTGGCTCGGGACCCTACCACCCTTCATGAACGCTCTCCGAGGATCAAGAAACATCAGATCCTCACTTTCACTCTGACCCGTCCTAGGTAAATTTTCCATCTTATTGTGCCTAGACACGTGTCATGTCGTTCACAGTGTTCCAGCCAATCCACCATAGGTGGAAGTCATGTTGTTGTACGGCCCTTCTTTTGTGGGCTTGGGACAGAAACACCATACCCCCCACTTTTGCTTGACTAACATCTTTTGGTTCGGGACTTACCCACCCTCGAAAATCAGTAGAGGACCAAGAAACACCGGTACCTCAATCTCGCCGCGGCCCACACTAGGTAAATTCCATCAACCATGTGTTCAGGTCGTGTCGAGCCGCTGCCAGCCATTTCCGACTCATTCCACCAATGTCGAGCCGCTGTCAGCCATCACTCCCGAACCACTCCACCACTCCGTAATGTCGAGCCGCTGAACTTCGTCCATCCTCGAGCCGCTGTACTGCCACGTCGTCACTCTAACACCTTCCCGTCGACAGTCAACGCCTTCGACCATGCCACGCCGTTCACCGTCACTCGACCTTCCACGCCATCCTCAGTCAAGCAGGTCGTACAGTCCAATTCACTTCCACCGTCAACGTCCGTCGCCAGCTTCCATTTATTGTGATACCTACGATCAGGAGACCCTTGCCTCCGGGCAACCCTTACGTCGCACTGCAGGTTACCCAGTAGGTAAGCATGTGCGACGTCTAGTTAACCCGTAGGCATTGTGTTTGCTCCTGTATATACCATCTAACTCGTAGGTTAACTTCCATTCTGCGAGCGGGTGACCTGCAAGTAGCTCAGCTACATACCATTGATACTACCATTTATACTCTCGGCGACATTTTGCGGCGCCCCCCAGTGTCGCGCCGTGCGCGACTCTGCCCTGTGGCGGGGTCCCGCCGCGCAGGCCTGGCGCACGGTAGTTCCCACGCTGAGTCGCGTGCGGACGGCGCGGCGCGGCTGATTTTCGAAATCAGTCGCTGCCGTGCTGTCGCGCCGGACGGTTGGGTTCTACGGTGCTCCCGCGTCGCTTGTTCGATCCGTGTCGTTTGTGATGATACCATCTGGAGTAGCAGGTCCTCCTCCGGCATACCATCGCCGTGTCCCGTGAGCAATACCATTCCACCATGTTCTGCTACTGAGCTGGCCCCGATACCATTTCGTTGTACTTTATCATTGATCGTCGTGTATTGATGTCGTGTATATTCGCTACCATAAACCGTCATACATATCGTGTTCTGTTGTGTAGTAATATGTTGCTGTTCATGTCCTACTTGCTCATTAACACCATTGTGGGCGGGGCTGGGGTTGGGGGCGCAGCGTAGGGACCTTGTGAGGGAGACGGGAAGTGGGAAGCGGGATCCTAGGTTTCCGGCCGGGTACGTCTGTGGGGATAGGCCGCCATTAGGTTTGTAGGAAGCGCACTCTCCACGGACGCGGCCAGTCGTGCTCGGGGTCTAACCTGAGCCACTGAACCGCCGACGGACCCCGGGGCACGACAGTGTGCGTTATCCGACTTATCTCTAGTTTTGGCCTTTTGTATCCCATTTTTTGTTGTTCACCTGTCCAGTCGTACAGCATCTTCCCCAACGATGCTCTTTCTAACTCTAGATATGGGTCTCTCGACTAGTCTCTTTTATTTTGTGTCACCCTGTTTAGGCGGGATCTTTTTCACTTACTGCTGAAATGTGCACTGTAAGCTAAGCTTTTTCCAGATCCTTGCAATTCTCATTAGTGAACACGCGAGAGCTCCATCCAATAGCATAATACATCGTTCATTTGCACGAAATCATCTGCACTTCTTGCTGGTGTCAAGCAAATTTTATTAAATTTCCAGTAAATGACAGGTCATTCATAGTCCAGCGAGCTGATTCACCTCTTCATTTGCCTCATAACGTGTGTACCATTTCAGCAGCTGCTTTCCAAGACGAGCTGTCATGCTTGCATGCCATCTTGCACTGTTTTAATCTACTTGCTCGCTTACATACGAAGCTACAGCCGTTCGTGACTAATTCCTATTGGAACATTTCATTTCTCATGAAACTTGGAGAGTTTAACGCTCTCAATACATATTTTGAGTTTGTGGTCATGGTATTCTTTGCATTGTTTCATAGCTTAATATTTACTATACATTCGATCTACAGACTCTTCTTACGTATCCTTTATAAATAGAACTAGAATTAAACAGACTTTCTTACTACTCTAATGTCTCAGTCTCCCATTCTTTTCGTCAGTGGCGCTTGGGGGTCTCCGTCCTTTGTGGTCCTCCTTTTCTAAAATTAACCAGTCTTCGCCAAAGTCCTGCCAACCTATTGCAACTGAACCAAGACTGAGGAAGCGTGACCTCTGTATCTGTGGACAAGTGGCACTATAAGGCTAAATCTGTCCCAAATTCTCGAGAAATTTTTCTCGCCCAAACTTCGCATAGGGAGGTTTTTGAGGCGCTGGACATCAATATCGCATCCGTTTTCTACCGTAACCCTATTCTTAGGATCACGGCAGTCTGTAGACACAAATGCTCACAAAATCCTCTTAAATTTTGAGTAAAGGAGTTGATTCCGACGCTAATAACGATTATCAACGTTATTTCGGATTCCACCTTGTTTTTTTTTTTTGACATTGGCATTTTCTGACGATTTGTTGCCGTTCACCTATCGTATTGCTTTGAATACGGGGATACGGTACAAAACGGATACGATACTCGTGTCCAGCTCCTCAAATACTCCTCCCCCTTGGCGGAGTTTGGGCGAAAAAAAAATCCTCGCAAAGTTTGGGGATAGTACTTTCCTTCTGTGTTATCTACAGGACCAGGTCAATACGGACAAGTGCCGCGGTAGGCCGTCGGACTCTAACTGTATGCCGCACTCCTCGACCGATAATTCTTCGATGACGCTCTCTGATACTCTCTGAGTTAGGCACCCTCTCGAGGCGTTTCCCCACGTTGGGCGCATGCGCACTCTCATCGCAACATGGTGTATCGAAAAAAAATAGATGAAAAAATGCGGAAAATCTTACGTTCTCCTCTACGGCCGGTTATGAGGGCTGCTAGCGTAGAAATGGAAGAGGAGTGGAGATCTCCGATATGATCATGATATAGGTGATAGGACACGTGTGGACGTGTGCTACTGCGAAAACGTGACATGTGATAACATGTGAAGTGCACACAAACTTGATGAGACTTGGCCGCCATAGGTGACCCGATTAGCAACTCAATGACAACCACTGGTTCCAGGCAGCAACGCACTAGCACTCTCCTTTGCTGCGGCAACTGCAGTTGCTATTGCGTTGCTTGTGATAAGAATGGGCGGGCTAGGTTCGGCTCCAATCGGCGGAATGTCTGGGATAAAGCTGAGGAAATGGTTTGGTAGGATACAAACAAGAATAATCACCGTGCCGCGATGGGCACGCCTCCCAAGCTACTTTGAGCTGTTAAAGAGGCAAATGCCGACATATTCTCGATGGGTTAGGTTATTTGAGTTGCTATTGTGATGGCTCACTGTGACCATAGAGTTCATACCATTATATTGAAAACCGCTGCTGTAGTGATACTAAATATGGTGCGCAAGACCTTATGGCGCACCCCGTATTTTGAATCTGGAATCTCATTAGTTGTCTTACACCACTGTTTCTTACATCATTGGCTAATTAACTTATTTATTTATTAGGTGATCGGAAAAATTGAGATGAATAAATCTTTATTTCTCTCTCAAAAGACATATTGAAAACTTGCATGATTTGCTTGTCATATCACACTTATTCGGTTTCGGGGCTTGAACTAGACCGGAAGTGTGGTCTCCTTGTTCAGGATTGTTGTAGTACATGATACAATGTTATCGCGGAGACGGTGTCGCGGCTATACAGAGAAGTTGTGCTTTTTCCTTTTTCATCAATGCGCTATAATGGAGGTACATGCTACTGAAGCGATTTTCTTGTGATCTAGTGGAGGCAAGTTGGAGAACAGCATCAACACAGTGCACGGCTCAGTGGTGCTCAGCTGTGCAATCACGAGCTGATGTTTCTGATGTTTCTTTTCGTGCGGAACGCCGCCTCAAAGCTCTTTGCACTAAAAAAATTTGAACGGAAATGGAGGAATAAAATGTCAGGATGATAATTAATTCGTTTTTTTTGGTACCCTGAACTTTTTGGGAATTTTTGGTACGCTGTAAGTAACACTATGCATTACAAGGTTTTCACAACAGAAGGCTATCTGAAAGGCTAGCTGAAACGAGTGCATACCAGTGTTTTTCAGCTTCTCCCTGCTTGCGCAGGATTCTTCAGTAAGTTCCAAGGATTCCGTAATTCCACAAAGTGGTGTGTTGTGCGACAACTAACGTTGCGAGCAGGCGATTAGTTCCCGGTTGGAGAATCCACCTCAGCTTAATTGTTGGAATTCTCGCTACGTGCCTTACTTGTATGTTGAATAACCTATGAATTTTTCTGCTGTAAATTTAGAACCATCTGTTCAAACACATGCCTCTTTTTGCACTGTGTCCAAATGAGTGCAGCCATAAGCTTTGAATAAACCCCGCAGGGGATAGATGTTTGGTCAGTTTCCCCGCAGGCTAAACAGAGCTTTTGGCAATGTGATCTTTCACAAACAAACAGTCCAACAGAAGTTCCGAAGCAGCCTGCGAGGAAATAAAATTCGTTCCGTTTACTTTTATGTGCGAACTTTGGTTCTGACCTTTACCCCATGGGAGGAAGTAAATTTATTTTTAGGCTCCTTTATGAAGGTTATTAATTGGAGACTATATAAACACACCAGTCTGGCTGTCTGCGCCATATTTTCGCTACAGCGCGTTCCTCATCCTCTCTATTGCTTTCCTTCATTATAAACTGAACTTGTCAAAAGGGAATGACCGCATTTCTCAAAGCAATTTTATCTTTCGCTCATCTTATATAGCTATTTGTGACTACATATAACCGATTCTACCTTTAATGACTACGTTGTTTTAACTGATCAAATGATTAGAGCTAGTTTGAGCATATAGAAGAGGAGGGTGCGGTGTGTTCATAAACAAATGAGAAGGGAAAAACGAAGGAGGCGATGCGAAATGGAAGGAGTCACACGGATGTCATACTACTCGCTCCTGAGGTCTGACATTTAGTGTTTTACAATGGATGTTAAGCGCCAGGTGACCGATCGAGCTAAGATGGACCCAACTCATGGCATTTTATCAATAGTGAGCACCGGCGCACCTCTCTCGTCGGTCGGTCGTTGCATTTTCAGGGGTTCATCCAATTTTGGATTCCGGTGCACTCTTATCACACCGTTGGACCCGACTTCAGGCGCTTCCCCACTTTCGGACGCCGCCACACTCCTCCAGCAACAGTGGACCCGTGGCAGAGCATTTTAGGCCACGCTCCCCGAGTTTCGTTACACACACACACACACACACACACACACACACACACACACACACACACACACACACACACACACACACACACACACAACACATACACATATGTATATACACATACACATACACACAGACACACAGACACACAGACACACAGAGCAAGCCCGTTATTATAAGTCATGATGGCTTTCAATACCACAAGCAGCCTCCCTTCGTGCCCTCCAGCACTGGATCATCCACTGTCAGGCAAAGTTTTTTATTACGTCTCGTGACGTGTGATGGTAATGTCAGGGGCCTTTTCGGTTTCATTATTCATTGCCGGCATGGAGCTTATTGCTGGAGAGACATATATATTTTTAAGCTGCAAAAGGAGGAGCAAGTTCTTGATGCCTTCCCAATTCTGGTATCAGTGCAGTCATTCATTGCATTGTTTCAGTGTTTCAGTGTTGCCAATTTCAGTCATTGCAGTCATTCAGGAGTAGGGTTTCTCAACCCTGCTCCTGAATAACTGCAATGACTGAAATTGGAAACACTGAAACACAGACGTATTATATTATGAAACATCTTACCTCGGGCTTTTCCCTCGTACGGATAAAAACCGAACTTCACGTAAGGACTGGGATTGAGCCAACAAAACTATGAACGCGAGGGTTCTAGCTGCATCGCACAAAACTAGATTTTTTTATAATGTCGGCTGCTTCTTACCCGTTCCTCTCTTTCTCTCTCTTTCTCCCTCTTCCTCTCTCTCTCTCTCTCTCTCTCTCTCTAATGGCTCGCTAGCTGAGCTTGTTACCATTAATATTCCATTCGAATTCTGAAGTGTCAAAAGCACGCCGAGAAAAATGAACGTCCTAGAAGCTTCGAAAATGAGCGATTTTTTGGTCAGAATGATACTGAGACTAGCAGTTTCGTGAAGTTTTATCCTTCGAGAAGCTTCTTTAATCAATGCTTTCTGTTCTTTTCATTTTTGCAGTTTTGTTAGATTTTTTATACTAGTCTTCACCGTGTTTTACACTTCCTAACAAGAGCGATAGTTTCCATTGACATCTTCATCAACTTACGAGATTTCTCCAACTTAGACAATCTTCCACAGGCTTCTTCCGTGCGCTCAAGCAAGTTTTGCGAGGTGGCTGCTAAAGGTGATCAAACTCTTTCACTTAATTTCACTCTTCTGTTCGGAGGGAAGCCAGAAATGCATGGTGATTTCACTAATTTTAGAGAGTACAATACCTTTGGTAAACTCTTCAAAAAAAAGTATATTTGACGCGCAAAATTGCGTTCTATTCGTTCCACCCTTATAAATTTGTCAAGACTCAATGTACTGCAAAATAGTACCTCGGGCGAGGACAGGAATCGATTCAACCTCACTCCAACACTGGGTAAACTTACAGTTTCTAGACTCAGCATAAAATTTCGAGTGTTCCCGGTTTGCAACAATTTGCCACAATCACAAGCACCGCTTGGCTCGTCGTGCGAGGCGCCGAGGGCCGTCCACGACGGGATCAGAAATTTCACAATTTTGTGTGAAATTTATAGCAAATTGCTTACAGGTAGGTTGAACAGTTCAATTTCTGGGATCTATGCGAACTTTCGATACACAGCATCTCAACAATTTATAGGAGATGGAACAAAAAGAACGCAAATTCGCAGGCAGAGTGATCTTTTTCAAAGGGTTTAGCGAAGGTATTGCATCTCTCGAAGATAGTGGATCTCACTTCATTTGATCGTTCGACTTACACGTTTCTCTATTTTGCTGAGATTTAACAGGGATGCTGAACTGTTCATCTCCGTTTCAAAATAGTTGATTTGTAAGACAAGGAGTGGCAATTGCATGATACCACCAAAGGAGTTAGATTACCAAAGGTCTCGGCATGGTGTATCAGTTTATCGGTGCTAGACGCAGAAATTAGTCGGGAGGGGCGGGCGAGGGAAAGAGGCGGGGTCTTCGCCGCTTCGGGGACCGAGATGGAAAATAAAATTGACAAAAATATTTTTATCTATTAAACGAAGAGCCGTAAGGGGTCTAGGGCGGCAAGAGATACGCAGCGGCACTCATAGACACTGTAATCTTGAGGCGCAGACTGTGGGGCGAAATGGTCGATTTTTAGGGGCTCAGGCACGTTCGTTTCGGGACTCGCATTTACGTCACTGCTGGCTCACCCGCATGCACGATAATGATAAATAACTAATGGAAGAAAATTTGGAAATAAACTAATACAAGACTTTTATTTGTATTGTAAAGTAATTTGAGGAAAAAAAACTTTAAATGGATCCTTGTTTGCTGTCATCCCCGTTGCCATAATTTTAAGCCACTTTGTACGTTTTTTTTTTTGGCGCTAGATTTGTGATTCTGGTTCTAACGAACAGTTTTCACGTTTTTCTTTCCCGAACAAGACTTTCCACGTTTTTCTTTCCCAAATAAGACAAGTTGTGCTATGAATGCCTTATAGAGACATTTGGTATGGACCGGAATATTGAGCGACGAGTTTTTTTCTCGCAAGATAGCGGAAGCGACTCGAGATGATGCCTAATTTCATACATTGTATATGGCGCACACAATATTTTGATGGCTTTCTTGGCTTACATGTTTTCAAAAAAGTTGGATGAATGGGGGAAATGGACACGAAGGAGGTGTTCCTTTTCCAGAACTATCTGTACAAAAACGTACATATTCCTATCACCGATTACAATAAGTTAACCAGTACATAGTGGAAAACTAGTCGCGGTGTACTCACCCCGACTCTCTTCCAGGTCGATCTCAATAGAAAGAGAGGGATAGGAGGGTGTGGGGAGAGACAGAATCTTTTTTGTTGCGGTCCTTCTGGATTGGTGCTAAGGGACTGCAGCAGAATGCAGAAGAGATGCTAAGGGTTATCCAAGCCGTTCCACAAGCGTAGATGGGTTTTTTTTGCAAAGAACAGAAAAAGAAATCAGAAAAAAATTGCATCTACTTTGGATACGCTTGGAAGGCGGCGTGGTGTTGTCATCCACAGATTAACCTTTGGCCTCTGATTAACCAGACACACTACCCAGTGGTATACGCCTGAATGGCAGTTTTTGGGAGGAGGGCGGAGGGAGGGGGGGGGCAGGAGGAGGAGGAGAGATGGTTGGAGAGTGCCTCACACTACTGGTACTCCTTTCAAACTGCTAAACCATCGTTTTCATTCAGGTAGCGTTGCGGAAGGACCGCAGACTAGCTCTTCGTCTGCCTTTCTTTCGTGATCTTCCTGCAACTCTGTCTGAGCGGCTGTTTTGCTTCGCCAAGAATGCTGGGCTGTGCGACCTCGCTTTCTGCAGTGCAATAACGATTGCCTCTCACCGTATTTACCGCTAAACGTCGGTAATGATTTCATTCTTTCTTCTGATGTCTCTTTGGCAACCAAGAGGGAGTTCTTATCCAACCTGTGCAGAATAGAAGACTAAACATAGGGTGAAAACTTCCCGTCGAGGATGACTTACTTGCTACATAGTTCACTCTGGACATAAGAATGAATAGGATGCCGAGTTGCTCCGCTATGCTCCCTCGAAGAGCAAATTCCGTAAAAGCTTCATTTCTCATTTTCTCAGTTCCTCCTAGAAACAATGAGATAATCCTGTGAAAAATTGTTCTTTAAGTGAATTTCGCCACTTATTTATTGTGTCTCCTTTAATTATGCCACTGGGTTTTTGTTACATAATCTATTCGGGGATATGTGGGGGGGGGGGGGAATCTTTTCCTTATTCGGGGAGGATTGTCATTTTTGTTCTGAGCTCACCCGTCCTTCAATGCAAGTAATTTCCTGGAAGAATTCTAGAAGCAGGTGGCATGCGTCAAGTGCACCGCTCACTCATTTTTCTAATGCGGAATATACCTCACGTTCTAGTGCAATCTCGAACACTACAAATTATGAGCATGAAAAGCGTTTCGCGTGAATGCCTTTGTGGACTTTTATTGTGGAAGAAAGACTACCTTTTCGGGTTATTCCTGGCGTGAATAGTACTAATGCAGCAAATTGGCCTTTCCTTTGTAATTTTTTCTTCTGGCACCGTACTCCATGAGAGTATTTCACTTTTTTCGTGCGAGCAATCTTTGCTGTTTAGAGATTAGTTCTATTGTGCACATTCAGCAGTAGTATCTTTTCTATTCGTACAAAAAAATCCATCGCGCAAGACTGCTTGGCACCTGAAAAAAATCCTCTCATTTCCCAAGAAGTAAGCTACGCTGCTGATATAAAAAAGATCCTGGTGAGATATGCATTTTTTTGATATTGAAAATTCCTCCTCCCTATTTTCGCTCTTGTAGGACATCGCTTCATTCTTGGTATTTCCTCTATAACATGAAGAAGAAACCAAAACATCAGATGACCCATACAGAACATAGTTACAGCATGAAAAAGCGCCTACTTTTGATAGTCATTGTCATTTCTAACGACTCAAGGCCAATTTATACTAGATGAGTGCGCCAGTTGCGCGTCAGGGTCACGCATCCGTTTGCAAAGGATTTTCCACGAACCCCGGTCATCGCGACATGCACATCCTGAATCAAAATTCCGTGGCCCGTCGAGAAGTTGCGAACCCTTGCGTTTGAATTGCGTCAGGGATGTCTCTGGGATTTTCCTTGATTGTACGGAGGCACGTTCGTCGATCGCACGCATATCGCATAGTCTCGCATCCTCTGTGGTTATTCTCTGCTCTACCACGGATAAGCCTGCTAGGTGGGTTTTCATGGGTACCCAGAGGCCAGTGGCGGACGCAGAAAGTGGGCGGGAGGGGGGGGGGGGAAGGCGTGAGAAAAAAGTGGGGCCTCCACCGCTTCGGGGGACCCAGATGGGAAAAAAATAAAAATATTCTTTTGATCACAAGTGATCAATCGAAATTATTTCAAAAATAGTAATAAAAATAAACAATTGAAAATAAATAGATACAAGATCTTTATTTGTATTGTAGAGTAACTGTGTCCGCCACTGCCAGATGCGTAGAAAAATTCTTTCAGCTACCTTATTTGAATATGGATGATGTGGTGTGAAGGCCTGAACCCGCATGTTACTTTTTCTTCACTCTTGCTAGTGGTGTTTGGTTTGTTTCTCTAATTCCACTATGCATCGGAGGTATTTTATTGTTTCTTTATAAGCATAGTACACGGTGTCCAACGATGACACTGGTGAACTTCCAGAGACTTGATGAAGGATCTCATCACCTTGCTCTGGACTTGTCTTTCTGGCCTATTCCAAGGCTCGCTCACCAAGACTCGCTTGCCAAATATTTCCCGCCTAGCTGTGTTCGCAAGCCTGTGGCGAAACTAGTTTTGCTACATCAAAACAAGCTTTCTTCTTGATGTAAGTCGTGTTCGGAGTAGATAGGAGTTGGGAATACCTAACATACAAAAATCTAGTGCACGATTTTTCGCGCATGCTCTTATGCTTGGGGGAAGTGATGTTATCCCTAATACCATTTAACTCCTCATTATCAAAGCTTGTGTGACTTAGTTGCACCTTTTTTTGCCATTCATTAAACAGAACTTTTTCTGTGGCACCTCCCGAAAACAAATATGCCATTGAAGAGCAACTTACAAGCCTGAGCACGAATAATGCGCAGGCACTCACTAACAAGCAGCCTTTCTTTTCCGTATTGTGAAGCTCCTTAATAGCACTATGTATTATATCGTCATTAATGACAAGTTGAGCGTACTATTTAGCGCGCTTCAGTGGTGCAGTGATGAATAAACAAATAAATACCATGCATATGGATAGACTCACAGGAACTCATCGGTTTTCCTACTTGTTCTGCTCCTAGCTGGATCAAGGATCGTTTCGTAGGCTCTTATAGTTACAGTTACCTTATAATACCTCTTCTTTCCTAAATTAAAGGATGGTTCAATTGGAAATTAGCGTCATGAGGTTTTTCCTTCATATTTATTTCCATATTTATATTTTCTCTTCTAAAGAAGCAATAGGCCAATGAGCAGTTGCCGGTCTGACGCCGAATTCCGGCACGCCTACTACTGGATAGAATGACCAAATGTGGGCGGATCTTGAGGGCTTGGTACAAGACGTCGGACCAATACCCAGTGGTACAGCGACGAAGCTAGGCTACATTTGGCTTTATTTTCAGAGGTGGCTAAATGTAGCCAGCACAATTCACAACAGGGCCTGAACTCCGATTTGCCTACTGCGGTCAAATTTAGTATTCGAAATTTACTATGCGAAGAGAAATTGTGGACAAATCAATTCTTCATATGAAAGTTTAAATCTACTCTGTTTTTAAAAGCTCCAACCACTTTCAAGCGAACAGTTCACCTTTCTCTGAGCTTCTATGAACGCATTGAATTTAGTGGACAAGTATGGATTCTCTGGACAAGCAGGAATCCAATCTGAGTCCTGTTTTCAAAACGAAAACTCTACTTTTTCTCATCTGTTGAATGGATAAAATCTCATTTGCCCTCCACTTAAAATTTTTCAAGTGTATGCTTGAACGGGCATTACCTATGCCCACCTCCCCCTCCTCTCACTCAGGAGGTAGCTCACCGATTTGCACGAAACTAAATACTTGGAAGATTAACTGAAAATGTTGTATTAGCTCATTTTTATCTTTTTGATATCATTATTGACAGATGTGTTTAACTTTAAATGAAACGTTTCAACAAGTCAGCGTTGAAAATAACATTTTTTTTTGCAATTCGGTTTACAAATTCCAATTTTTTCCAGTTTGAAAAAGTGACGAAAACCCCGGTTTCCCCCATGCCTTCCGACCATCCATCCCTGTATTCATCACTGCTATGTGTTTATCCTCTTTGCACTCAAAGCTTCTCATCCGTGGTTATCCATCTCAAGAAATCCTCCAACACTTACTTGACAAGATTATTTCATTTGCAGATCACTATTACAAGAAGTGCTCGGCTTATTTCCAAGTTAGCAAATTCTGTGCCTTCTCGGTAACATTTGTATGTACATCTCTGTGCACAGATTATACTCATCTCGAGCACACAAAATGTCATAGAAATCCTTTGGTTCTGTTTTTCGGAAAAGTGCTCGTACCGAATCATGTATCGTGTATCTGCATGAGAAATTCCACAATATGTGCGCATTCGACGCGGGCGCAGCTACATAGCGAGGGATAGCCTTCGACGCAGCTCCGCCGCAAGTCAGACGCATTCGTTTTTTTCGACCGCTGTGTGTTTCATTCAGGAGGGGCGTCCGCGTTGACCGGTCTTCATGGAAGATCCTTTGCTAGTGGATTCCTGCATCTGAGTAGTGAAGATGCATAAAGCATGGATCTGGCATACATGAATTACCGTTATTTCAACATTCTAACGGCGAAGCTAAGATATGTTGGCCTCCTCCTTGTGCAGAGAGTCGGGACTGCCGGGATGCCTTCGCCCAAATTATCGTAGAAGTGGGTTGGGGAATATGCAAGGAAGCTGTTCGATGTCTCCAACACCAAACACGTGGACCACTGAGTCCACTGCCTTCTTCGTCAATTTCTTTCTAAAAGAAACTTACATTTTCTCGTCTTCCTTCTTCTTCTTCCTCCGCGTGTCACACTGGCGCTCCACTACCGCTGTATTCACGACACCTACTTCAATCTTCAAGAAGGACTCGGCCAAATAGGTGCGAGCGTGGGCCATAAGCCATAAGCATCGGCGGACTGGTACAACACCTTCCCCTATCGACGCTTTATCAAACGTGCAACTGGAACAACCACAGGATCCCCGACTCATCACGATAAATGTCGAGCTCATCTTTATAAGGCTGTCTGGTATTAGAGTTACAGGAGAACAACAGGTTGAGCAGAGCAATGGGTTCTCGCTTCGCGAACAAAGACACCTATAATGGAACTGAAAAAGCTAAAAATAAGCTTATCACTTGGGCGATCTGGAAGAAGATAGTGAGTGGGTCGATTTCGATATGCGATCGTATTCGGTCTAACTTTAAAGGAACCCTGCAAAAGAAATTTGACCGCCTGTTGAGTAGATCGGGAAGTGACTCTGCACAGCCACCGAATGCTATGAACCCTTGTAATAACAGTGACCGTGAAGCTGAGACTGTAGAGTATGTACCATCTCAAGTGACCGTGTTTGGAGATTTCCGCTTTCTCAGAATGCACTTTCTGCACTAGAATCGGACCCCAGTTTTTCTCCATCACAGCTCACTTCTACAATGGTTCTCCTCAACATCACCTGTGCTCTACATATACTTTAAGATGAGCTCCGTAGTAAAGCGACCTCTTGACCTCGACCGTTGGCATGCGAACCAAGACCTAGTCGAATCGCGTCTTAAGATACCCTTTCCGAGTGCGTTCTTCAAGCAGCAAACCGCCAATTCAAGTGTTGATGTGGACGTCCGACTATTTGCAGACGAAGTTTATGAAGTTCTAGCACGGCAGCGTCAGAGGAAGGCTCGCTCCAACCTGTCCTTTGCACAAAGGCAAGGCATGAAAGAAGGTGGTCGAATCTGCGCAAATAAGGCTATCAACAAGTGGTTATGGCGGTGAGTTTGTGTTAATTCCTCACTACCTGGATGTTGCGATAACAGAGAGACATCTCCAAGATACCTCTATTTCGTCAATCTTCAGCTAGTGAGTTTCTCACACAATACCGCAAACTGAACAAAGAATTGGTAAGAGAAGCAAAAGCAGCTGGATTGCATCAGTCTATTATTCCTCGCCTCAAAATTGGACTATTCGTTTGTCCCGTACTCTATCTCCTTATCAAAACACATACGTTTCAATCAAACACTTACCTGAACTCCAACGACTCTTCCACCTTCAAAGTCAGACCCAGTTGCGTGGGAGGGCCAAAGGATAGAATAGGGTGGTTCCTCAACACAATAATTGCACAATTGTTGAAATACATTCCTGCCCATCTTGCAAATACTCGCGTGTTTCTTGATCGGCTGCCAATATTACCGAGGGCTCTGTCATAGAATCATTCGACGTAAGTGCGCTCTACACCAATGTTTCAAATGATTCTGCTATGCAGGCAATTTTGGAGATGCTCAAAGAACACGCAGGCAGCATCAATCTATACGGATTCTCGGTTTCTCAACTTACGGTTCTTCTGAAAGCATGCCCTAACTGTATCGTATTTAGTTGGTCCGGAAAACATTTCGCGGGGTTTGGCGATAGGTCAGAGGTTGGCTCCTACCCTAGCAATTGCTTTCATGTCCAGGATTAAAGCCTCAGTCTTACAATGCCGCCCTCTGCTTTAATGTAGGTATATTGATGATTGTTTTGTCATCCGTGCTGCTCAAGCTGCTGCTCTACTCAAGCTGAGATGTACAAATGCTCTGAATTGATGAGTGAACAATACGAACACATAAAGCTCACGAGAGATACACCCAAAAACGATTGGCTTCCCCTTTTGAACGCTCAGATTAACATTTCCAACGGCGTCTGCAGGACCAAGTGGTACCGCAAACCAAGTAACAATAATATCCTAGTTCACTTTCTCTCTGCCCATCCTGCTCATGCAAAAAAGCTATTGTTACCAATATGTTTCGGACAGCAACAGGAGTTTGTAGCGGATTTAAGGAGAGGGAGGAATCGCAAGCACTTGCTCGCCGAGTTGCTGCGATGAATGGATACACCAACCGGACATCTAGGTCCAGAAATCGCAACGAAGTAATAAGACAATGTCGCGATTCGACGCACGCAGATAAAATACCCTTCTGTATGTCCTTCATCTCCGATGAGGTGAGCACTGCCATTCGACAGTGCCTGAGGAGGGCTGCTCTAGATAAATATGTTTCAGTTGTAGAAACTCCACCGAATAATCTCAACGCCAACATGTCAGAAACCGACTGTACGACCGCATATGCCCCACAACTAAATGCGTTGTTTGCCCTGATGGTAGGAAAGGTGATTGCATGAGTTTGGGAGTAATCTACTTGATCTCTTGCAAGAGTTGTGGTGAGGAGTATGTTGGCGAGACGGCTCGCCCATTATGTGCGCGCATAAAAGGTCACCTAGATAGCAAAGAAAAATCTCGTACGACTACGCCACTAGGCACTCACAGATGGGTACGACATGGCGGAGGTAATTTCGAAGTAACCGTAAAAATAATAGCGCGAGAACCTCAAACATCAGCTTTGGAGGCATTGTGGATTCACGCGAAAAGTCCAAAAATGAACCGCAAGGAAGAATGCCTCTCTATCATCTATTGCTCCAGTAACAACGTCACTCTAGTGACATCGAAGTGATGAGCGTTTGGTACAGCAGCTAGCTTCATGATTGAAAAACAGGCTTAGCGTTTTGTTTGGTTCTGTAGAGATTTGACCGGATAGTTAGCTTATCGAGTCGACTATTTCAGGCTCTGAAGACGGCGATTTGCCGAAACGTAAGCCAGAATAAACCAGTTGCTAACCTCGCTTGAAGCTCACAAAATCAACTAAAATAATAGAACTCTTCAAATGATTCCTACCACCGCCGACTAAACGAGCTGCAGAAATTCATTGACGGTGACAGAAATCTGCCGGGCCCTCCATCCGTGTGTTACTTACGCTGTATTGATGTGTGTGCAACGAAAAACCTACATTCACTGGCCAGAGCGGACACGATATTAATGTTGAAGCAGCTGATACTGTGGTCCTATCTGCGACTGCAAGAGTGAAAAAACCCACAAGAAAAGGAGTGCAGAAACTGCTAGGATGGCGAAAAACTGCTGCGGTCCAAATACATCCAGTGTTTCAGAAGCACATGACCTTCATCATCTACTATTCTTTCACTCGAGCTTTCGCTCCCGGAATAGCGATAGGCGATACTTTTTGCTCACATCTGGACATTTTCAGGAGAGCAATATTTCAGTTTTATTACTACATCTATCCTAGCCTGTTTTGAAATTGCCCTGAGCTGCTAGAACTACATCTTTTATGGGATCGTCCCCAATAAATTCCTAGTCATTTTAGAACATTCTGGTTCCGTCACTGTGCGGCGAATTGAGATCTTTCACTATTAGCTGTTAACATAAGTCCTTGCGCTGGCTCTTTTCTGAGGATTTTTGTGAAGTCGCGAACAAGTGATGAGCGGACGCGGTTTTTGACTGATCATTGTGAATGACTTCATACTCGATCAGTCTTTCTCGGAGGTATGCGGCAATCTTAAGTTTGTTTTGGCTTGGAATCGCCTTCCGAGTAGGCAGTAGGCTATTGGGTTGCGAATTTTTCTTTCGTCCATTTCGATGCTCAAGGCAACCATGGTCGTGACCACGGGTTGTTCCCTGACGATCGAGCATTGGGGGCAGTCGTGGAATCTAAACCGGGTCCTAACACACAACACATTGACTGACAGATGAAGATGGGAGCGGATTCATGTGGTGGTGGATACCAGCGATGTGCGTAACAAAAACTTCAATTTTCGTAAATCGTAAGTCGTAAATTCTCCAAAACCGCCGTAAATCGTAATCGCAAATCGTAACTGAGGGTTCGAGTACCATTACAAAAGTCGAATGATTTCAACTCGTTTCATAACAAAGTCATTCTCAAATTGATCTGTGGTATTTATCTACTGCAGAATTGATCACTGAACTTCGCCATCTTATCACTAGAATGATAACATTGTGATGAATGGAGAACTTTTTTTTCTAGATATTTTGAGCGAGCTATCCAGTTCCAGAGTATTATTTATCGCTGCATTGGAGAAAATTCTCTTCATCCTGGTCGCTGTTTCTGAAGTAAACGTAAACGTGGTCGATGGTTCTATGTGTTTCCGTGCGAACCAAGCCATTCACCCCGTGGGGTAGGTGAATTGGTACCAAAGGGGTTTTGTAAGGATAAAGCGCTGACTCGGTATCCAGTGCTCCCAGCAAGTCACTAATTAGGGCGCATGCGCATTCAATACCTTTGCGATTATCAGTAAAATAGTATGCGTGCTGCATCTCTAAAAAGAAGTATTTCCTTAACTTCATGAAATTGTTTATGGTCACTACTAATTCGTTCGTGAGAGCTCGACCAGGAAGAAAACTTTTTCGCATACGACATCACACCGCAGTTGAAGTCAGAAAAGCATGGCAAAACTTTTTCCGGATAGGAAGTAGGTTGGGCGGATAGCTTGTCCCACCTACGGGAACAGCAAAGCAGAGCTGAAAATGCGGTGTTCTTGTCGCCCTTCATTCAGACCTTTGAGCTCCACTGTTCCAACAGATCTCCTCTACGGCCGCAATAATGAAATTGCTATATGCCGCCTTCTTCAAATAGTAGAAACTACAAGCAAAACAAACATTTCACTCTTAGCTTTGCTGCAAAATGCAAACACAGAGAAATCATTTACATTTACCCCCAAGCACAAACGCTATGACGAGATTCGTTCCTTGTAGTTATTTAGGAATTCCTTACGAAATTTGGGCCATTTTTCATAAATCGTAAATCGTAAAAAAATTGCCAAAAATGGCCGTAATTCGTAATTCCTAAATCGTAAGTGGTAATCACGCACATCCCTGGTGGATACCTTGCACCCGAAAATTAGGATGAAATGAGAGCCTCGCACTTTGTGCTGTTGTTCTAAGTTTGCTGGATTCTCACTCCTTTCAATTCTCTGTTTATGACAAACTTCACAGTGCATAAATAAGTATATAAAATAAATAGATAACAGACGGAGCTCGCTTGCAAAAGAAAGTAGCTGAGGCCAATTCGTGCCCATACGTATACGAGCTTCACCGAATATATGATATTTCAAGTGAACCGGAAGTCGATATATTCGAAACTTGATTCGATAGACTTGGTTGCTCATTTCTTTCCTTGCCTCCATCTAAAGGGGCGAACCTTTCCTTAACTTTTTCTTCTCTTTTACTTTTGTTCGTTTTTTATACTCTTATTAACTTTGCTTAGTAATTGGCCGAGTTAGGTTTTCCACCACACTCATCGACGAGACGCCCCTAATGCATTTGTCTAGGCTAGTTTTCGTGTCACGAGGTAATCCTATACGAAAACTAAGCTGTGCTATAATATTCCTGCTGCTTTCATCAGTAAGGTAAAGAAAACTCATAATGTGTGCATTGCCTTTTCTTCGAGTGCCTCAAATTCACATACCGCCACTCAGAAGAGTGTAATCCTGCAGGGAAACCTCTGTTTTCACTTTTGAGCAAGCTGTTTCATTCCTTTCTGATTCGTCTCCTTCTTTTTCCTGGACTCCATGGTTTACATTTTGGGAAAACAGCTAGCTTTCGTAATCCATTCTTTCAGAAAACACTCTGTGGTCGCTTCCCGGTGGAAGCCAAACATATGATTATATTTCACGTACTCAATCTTGCTGTTACTTTTAACTTTGAAAACAAACTAACTGCTGCTTGGAGGCCTCTCCTGTCAAAATTTGTTCTTACATTTTGAGTTCGGTTCCTCTTCAAAAACAGATAGAAAGGCGTGGATATTTAGAGTGTAAAGGACAGTCTCCACACTAGTTGCATTTTCAAAATGATTTTTTTAGAATCCATTGCAGATAACGCAGAGGAGAATCAACAGTCCTTCTCTAAGACTATGAGGCCAAACGGCTATCCCAGAGCGGCTATTTCCAGCGCACTTCTGTTATTACCACTATTAGCATAATTATGCCGTCATTTTTCTTTTATACACAGGGAATAACATTTCATTTTCTCCGAAACTCATGAGGATAATCCCTCGTCCCCTCCATTAGCTGTGGAGTCCTATCCTTAATCTTGAAAATGTACAGCATGTCTAGCACCTTGACAGCCGGCAACTAATGGAAGATAAAAACTTCAGTGTTCTACAGTTGTATGATTTATTTTATTAGTAGGTTTTTTGTTCTTGTTCTGCATTCAAGGGAACATAATGCGTCCTTTTGCATTCTCCTACGAAGTACGGATTAGTGTACACCCATCTGTATATATAAAAGTGAAAGTTTGTTTGTGTGTATGTTTGTGTGTGTGTTTGTGTGTTTGTGTGTTCCGAATAGAAATCGCGGAGGATGAACCGATCGGGACCAAATTTTGCAGGTAGACTCTCCACTGGCCGGCGGAGGTTATAGGCTACCTTGCACCTGGGATTATCGATTGGTTTATCGATTATATCGATTTTATTGATTTTTCGCTCTTCTTGGCCAAGGACTAGCGAGAACATGCCTACTGGGGTATCTCAATGCGCTGAACACGAATATAACAACCATTTTGCACCAATTTATCGATTTATTGATTTTATTGATTTTTCGCTCTTCTTGACCAGGGACTAGCGAGAACATGCCTACTGGGGCACCTCAATGCGCTGAACACGAATATGACAACCATTTTGCACCAATTTATCGATTTATTGATTTTATTGATTTTTCGCTCTTCTTGACCAGGGACTAGCGAGAACATGCCTACTGGGGCACCTCAATGCGCTGAACACGAATATGACAACCATTTTGCACCAATTTATCGATTTATTGATTTTATTGATTTTTCGCTCTTCTTGGCCAGGGACTAGCGAGAACATGCCTACTGGGGCACCTCAATGCGCTGAACACGAATGTGACAACCATTTTGCACCAATTTATCGATTTGTTGATTTGATTGATTTTTCACTATTCTTCATCATGGGGTGGTAAAAACATGTCTACTGGGGTTTCTCAGTACGCTGAATAAGAATGACAGCCATTTTGCACGAAATATTGATTTATTGAATTTATCGATTTTTTCCCATTTTCGCTCGGGGACGGACAAAGACATGTCTTCTTGGGTTTCTCAATACGCTGAATAGGAATATGACAAACATTTTGCATGAAATATCGGTTTTCTATCTTATTGATTTTTGGCTCTTCCGCCCAATGGAGCGGTGAAGACATCTCTCCTGGGGTTCCTCGATATGCTGAATATGAATATGACAACCACTTTGTACGAATACGTCGATTCAACATCACCGAAATAGCTTTGCTAACTTTTCGCCCACAAGTCGATGGGAAACGTCACCTGGGCTTCGCTAACATGCTGATCACCAAAATTATGGAGATTTTAATGAATTTGTCGATGATAGTAATTGGCCTCAGCAGTACGATGTAGCCAAGGTAATAAAGCACCCGAGCGAAGCCGGGTACGGCAGCTAGTTATCCATAATCCGACTGAAGAGTTGTCTGTAAATACAGGTTTCCGATAACCTTCCTCTAATCCGGCAATTTCATTGATTACAGGTAGGAGCGGTGTCTTCTGAAGTTCTCCTTCTGATTTTCTGACGCTTGCAACAAGTATTTCTATAGAAATCGCGTGTTCATAAATCGCGTTTTACTGCAACGTATTATCGAATACTTGTGATGTGAGGTTTAGTTTTCCAAAGTTGTTGGATATCAAACTTCCAATTTTATTGATTTGGCTTACAGAGCATTACTGATTGATAATTCTTTATTCAATGCTAGTTGAAAAGTACTCCTATCCACAGGGAGGCCGGCATACTGTACACATGATAGTCCCGAAGACGGGTATGATCTCAAATGGACTACATCAGTGTCTTATTCGTCTTTGGTTGTCAGTTTTTCACCTCCAGGCGGTCTCAGTCTTCTGCTAGAATCTCCCTCCATTGGCTGCAATATTACCTTCTATTTCCTCAATTTTGCCGCCTCTTAATTCCATACTCACCCCTGTTAACCTTAATACATTGGTTACTATTAGGTTGAGTCGAAAGTTCTCGGACAAATTGGTAGTGATGATTTCCAGAGATTACAGCTCAGCAGAGAGCTAACGAAAATCAACAAGTTAATCATATTTCGATACAGTGTAAAATTCTCTTCAAGATGCAAATTAACAATTATACCGATCTAGTTCCTTTAATGCCACCATGCCGCGCAAATTCAAGCTGTTACCACTCCACCTCCGCAACGTCGTCTTTTTTCTCCATGTATCTGGCCAAGAACTGGCGAATATCGATAGACGTCTGAAGGAAATTTACAGCGAGCACACCCTGTTAGAAGCACAGTCTACAAATGGCATTCGAAGTTTGCGTCGGACGACCGTTCGGGACGCCCGATGGAGTTTTTGAACTTGTTGCGGAGACAGCTGGAACTTGATGCGAGTCAAACCACTCGCGAACTAACTTAAGGCAAATCAAGCCACAGTTATTAGCGGATTGAAGTCAATTGGCAAGGTGTGAAAACTTGGTTGATGGGTACCACCTGCTGAGATGCGGCATGACATGGACCGTCGCGCTGATACAGCACTTTCTCTGTTCACCCTCAAGCGCACCCACACGTTGCTTGAACACCTCGTCAACGGGAATCAGAAGTGGATCCTCTATTGTAACGGTCACCGGCGTTCCCAATGGGTTGACAAAGGTGCGGAGGCAGAAGACGTCCGCAAGCCCAACGTGCACCTTGAAAAAGGTTATGCTTTACATCTGGTGGAGCGTAAACGGCGTCTAGTACTGGGAGCTGCTCGCTGAGGGATCCACAGTGATCGCGGAAGTCTACATTGAGCAAGTGAGGAATCTGAAGGCGAATCTCGAAAATGCACGCCCGCAGCAGCACGAAGTCTACTTATAGCACGACGACGCTCGGCCGCATATCGCAAGAGCGAACAAGGCCTAACTGATGAAGTTCGGCTGGACCACTTTACCACACCCACCGTATTCCGAAGACCTGGCTCCCTCGGATTGCAACCTTTTTTCTCATTTCCAACGTCATCAAGGACTCCAAACCCGCGACGACATCGAAAAGGCATTCGAGCAGTTCTTCGAAGACCAGTCCCCAGCGTTCTGGAGCAGGGGCATCTACGATCTGCCTAAACTTTGGCAGAAGACAATCGATGCTAATGGGGCATACTTCAAATGATTCAAGTCTGTCGTTAGAAAACTGGAAGGAGAATAAAAATGTTGTCAATTTATCCGAGAACGTTCGACTCAACCTAATATATCTTGAGGTCTCATAGTGCTTCTTGGCCGTGTTTACCCTTTGTGTTAGCAAATACATTGGGAAAAGCACAGTTTGCTCGCTTTATTACATACCGATTGACTCAATCGACTCAATCCTTAATTAGCTGATGCTCTCGTTATTCGATCACTCATGGAATTCATAATAATATAGGTTAAGGTCACAAGTAATGAAATCTCTTTGGTTTCGCGTCAACTCTACCTCGTATCCCGCTACAGGCTTCTCCTAACAATTTCTTGTCTATTTCATTTGTTCCACATTTCTACTCCATGTGGTTGGCCAACGATAAGGTCCACTGACCCAACCTTGCGCGGCAGTGTTCCTTCTCTCATAGTTGGTCGGAACTGTACAAGAAAGGTAAGTGATCCCATAAATAGTTGTAGTGCGTAGTTTTTTCTTGTGCCGTGTTTGTAGTAACAAGATTTATCGAAGATTATTTTTCATCTATCGCAAGATGGCAGAATACCGCAAGGCAAGAGAAAATAGAAGATAGGAAATGTTACTTAGCTAACGAAGAGATCACTTCCACTTCAATAAACATGTCATTCTATGCGGACTAGCATTCTTTTCATAAATTATATTCTCTTTGATGTTTTCCTTCACTTTCGTGTTTTTTCTTTACCTTTTGTTTTCCCTCTATGGCACGTACATACAAATTCATATCCATTTTTCTCCTAGAAGGCATTATTTTACTTAATGCTGCGATACAAACTCCAAGCTGTCCATAGAATTCATGGAAGGTTCGCTGGAGAATTAGAAATGCACTTCACGTTCGAACTTTCTATTTCTCGCTCACCAACTTTGTTCCATCGAGGCCTTATCTTTGTCTCGTTTCTTATTTCAATTTCTCATTTCCCTTGTTTGAATCCACATATCTTTACCTAAAGTTCCTTCATTTCCTATTGTCCTGTAATATTCTCGTAAATATTTCCTGTACTTCATGTGATAGTAATAAAGCACCACGTATAAACACCTTCAATCTCTGGTGGTTCAAAAATATCGCTTGAAAATTATAATATTGAACAGTTCACATAACCTTTATCACCTGCTTCAGCTGTGCTTCTGTTGAACAGAGTGGAGACCATCAAATTGCTAGTGAGGAGACTACGTAGCTTCCGAAAATGCACCCTTAGGCTGCCCACGACAGATCGAGTGAATGGTGGCATCTCTCCATTGCTTCGGCCTGGCATAGGTCTATACTTTTTTGCTTATTGTTGAGTGTGTGCTGTCGAACTTCATCTGGCCACTTTAAACAACTTGGTGTGAAAGCTGCCTCTATAGTATATAATTAAAAAAGTAATGCTGGATTAACTGACTCGATAGCGTGCTGTTTATTGAAAAGATTGGTGCAAGGCGCACTGTCAAGCTTTGTGTTGGTCTACGTTTTACTTTCTTTCTCTCATTGGCGCACCCTTGAGTGCATAAAATAAAATGAAATAAATTCTCTGGCTTTTTTTCCCTTGACGTACCAGGCCTGGCGCGGTGCATCGGCTTCAGGGTCAAGCGTGATGATGGTAAAAAGTCGATCCCCATACGATCCCCCCCTTTGAGCCACCAAAAATACGACCCCCCCCCTTTGCACACAAATTTCCTTCTATGCTTGCAGAATTTAGATATTTAGATATCCCATTTCAGGTGTTCATACTGCGAGAGGTGTGGTGGAGCCAGAGCATAGGAAGGAGAAAGAGACTCTTTTGTATCTAACTAGTTGTTTGGAAGTTTTTTGGAAAACGTTGAAATGTACGCGGTGGACAAAAAACGTGCATTAACTATGCAATGTTGCTTACGTAACTAATGAGGCTCGAACACATCAAGAAAAAACATCTATCAAAACATCATCTACATGGTGAAGGGTTCGATCCCTACCGAGGCTAAAATTTTTGCTGAGGGTAAAAGGGTGTGCGGTGAGCGAATTTCAGTCTGAAAGCGTCCGTACAGAGTTTTTAAAGGAAATACCTTCGTATTCGTCACGAAAAACAACCATACACATCATCGACATGGTCAAGTGTTCAATCCCCTCCGAAGCTAGAATTTTTGCATGGCGCAAAATGACAGGCGCTTGTAGTAGATTCGAGATGATCGACCGTAAAGCACGAAATAAACTGTTTATAGGGGTGGAAGACTGGGTAGGACTTTCAGTACGGACGTGCGAATATTTTAGCATAAAATTTAGACTCGTTCAGAGACATGGTTGTAGTCGGACACGAATATCAGAAGATCTGGCCCGTTGAGGTCCCAATTTTTTTCAGGTTTCTAATAGTCGAAGGTTTGCGCTTTCAGGCTGTACAGCTCGTTTTTCCGCAGCTGCTTCCACCTCGGTTCAACTCCGTCGATAAAAACATGGAAAAAAGGCCATTTTTATCGACGAAACCTCATCTCCGTAATTCCCGTGCTGAATCTTTCTTCTTGAAGCTGGAGACCTGCAACTTGGGGGTAAAGCACTATTGGGTGGGGTCCATAAAATGACTTTTTACCGGCCTGCAGGACTGGGTAGGACATTCAGTACGGACGTGCGAAAATTTTAGCCTATAACACCCCCCCCCCCCACTTTTCACTGTTCAAATCATACTGTTAAAGTCGTTTAATCACGTCAAAACAAATTCTGTGTATGGATAATTCAGTGTCCCACTTTTTCCGTTTTTTCTACCTTTTTTCTACCTCCTATTCGACACTAAAGCACCCCCCCCCCCGACCACGATCCCTCCCCCTTACGACCCCCCCCCCTCTTTCCCCATCCCCCCCCGTACGACCCCCCTTGATAATTTATCGACACACGCTTGACCCTGATCGGCTTGTCGAGACGATGGGTCCTGAGGACACGTTCGTTGAACGAAACCTTCCTTAGCTGAGGTCTAGCACACTCCTGCTAGTCCTGAAGTGGTCTCTACAGGATTCCTATCCGGAATATCCATGTTCTCCAGCATTGCTCCTAGATTCTGCTAAAAAAAAGCATGCAATACGAACCAGTCTGTGACAATCCATCAAAAATTCAGTTTTCTTTGAGTGTAGGTTGAGTTTGCAATAAATTTTTTGGAAGTAAGTCCAGATCTGTCTAATCTCTTTCTCTATTGTCTTTTCTCTTTTTTTTGGATTTTTTTGTTTCGATTATTGCTGTATTTCTCAGGTCTCTTCCTAATAACTACTAAAATCCCCTCACGTGAGTTTTTTTCTGATATTTCATCAGATTTCCTGCTTTTCCCTTCCCTACCGGCCACTCTCCTCTTGACCTCTCGTCACACCGGCCCCTCTTCACCATGTATTTCCAAGAAAAGGTAGCAGCTTTTGGAGCTCCCAGTTACAGTAGTAATCGGAACTGGATTTTGAATTTTATTTCATTTTTGTCAGTTGGATTCGTGTCAGTTTTTTGATAATATTACTTCTAAAGAAGAGAAATGCAATCGGTGCTGTATTTGATTATCCAGAAACAGCGTTCAATTATCAATAATTTATTTTGCCCTATTTTGCCCTACTCTTGCTTTATTCTATTTCATTCAATATTGTAGGAGGGCGCCTGATGCAACTGTTTCAAATGATGCAAAACTATTCAGGATTTTCCAATCAATATCAGCATAACCAATTTTCGAAAAATATAATAGTAATAAATAGACGAGGATGTCTTTCATTCTGTAGTTTGCGAACTGCTCCTTGGCTTCCTTTTACCTTCTTTTCTATCACCTCCACCGTCTCACTTTCCTCACTTCCCGCTTTCTTAGGCAGCGCACTGATCCCAGTTCAAAAATCATTCTGCATATGTATTTCAAGATAATCCGGTCTTTTCCGCTTAATCGGCAGGTGGAGTAGAAATTCCTATTAACGGTGCGAGATTAGCCAAGTGGTAATACAATTTGAGGCGGGTATCAGACAGGAGAAGGCTCAACACAGATCAACTTTAATTTCTGTTTAGCCTATGTTATTTGTACTTGTGCGTCATTAGTGGTGTATGATTTATTACTTGAGCCAGACGCTTAATTGTAGCTGCACGTCATGTAATAGAATAATGGAGGTTTATTTGTGCTTACAAGCCCCAGTGCAAGGTTTTAACTGACCAAAATTCAAAGTTCAAAATCCAAAGTTCCACGAACCCCTTAGATAGCATTAGTGAAAGCCTTTCTTTGTGTGGATCACTAATAGTAAACAGAAAAATATAAGAGGTGCGATGTAGATGCATTCTCATAATTCCGAGATCAAACCCAAAGACAATTTAACCGCATCTGGTCCGTTAGGTTCATCCACAAAAATTCTGAGAGGAGGAAGGGTAGTATTGAGCCTGTTGTGTAAAAGCTCCTTCTTTCTACTCTGGCCTTCATATCTTCTATAAAGTAATAATAGGAAAATTCTGAAAGCTATCGCCAGTTCACAAAAAGTTCGCGGACCTATCCAAAAAAAAAAACAAAAATATACGTGAATGTCAACTCCGGGCGCAGGAGTTGCAAATAAGGGGGTGAGCGTGACAAAAAAGTGGCAACTTCTCCATTCCGTGGGCCCAGATGCAGTAGTAAAACCACTACAAATATTAATATTAGTGTTGAATAATCAATGATAAAGATTTTGAAAAAATAATAACCAAAATAAAGAATGGAAAATAAGCTATTTCAATTTCTTTGTCCATTTTATAAAGCAATTTGAAAAACTCAGTGACCCGTTTTTAAGGAGATAGGCCGCTCCCTTGCGTCCGCTCCTATAGTACTACATGGTAGTTCCATTGAAATTTACAATGTCAGCAACAATTCCCGCGTTTTCGTGTATGAGAGTTAGAACTCGAGTCTTCAAAGTCTATCCTCTCTAAGCATTAGATTTTTCATTCCAGACAACCACTCTTGCATGAATTTATTCCTCTAACCATAATTTTTTCACTGACTACTTTCTACTTTTTATACCATAGCACAGGTTAAGATTACTCCAACGAACCACACAAATTACTCAATATATTTGCAGCTTTTGTATCCCGGCAGACTTGTGACCATAAGTACGCATCAAGAGAAAGTCAGCTATGCTTCTTGGTTGTACCAAACACTCTTTTCAAGTCCTTCTCCTTAGATTGCTCTCCAAATTTGATACTAGGTAGGTGTTTAAACATTTATTCAGTTCAAGTTTGTGTGGAATACTTCGCAATCGCACGGAAAACATTGCTTTCCAATACTGGCACTTGATAAGTGTTCAAGCATTTTTGCAGTTGAACGTTGTGCGGAAACAAATCTCGATCTTACGGCTTTATGAGGTACGAGAAAAACCTGAACGAGAGCAACTGGACTGTTCCCACAGCTGCTTCTCTAATAGCTGAGCCCTTTAATGAGTATGTTATTTATCATTCTCATATGCTTGGGGCGATATTTCAAAGGCGTTGTTGTGCACAATGGGGCGCAAAGAAAGGATACCTGGTCGAAGTGGCTATACGTAATGCAATGTTTACCACCACATGCAGTTTCCAACGTCGACCTCGAATCCGTTGCACAAATTTCCTGTGCGCTTCACTAAAATACAAGTTCTATTCTACAAATTCTTCTCTGTTTTTTCTTTCCTGGCTTGGACTGTATGGTAATCGCTTCTTGCTTGAGCCAGGTTAAGGCAGTGGCAGAGTTTAGAGAGCACCGACAAAGCGAGCATGCACACCATGGCGCAAGTACATAACAGTAAACGAGTACAGTGCAAGTACAGTGCAGTAATATACATTGTGATTCACATGAAAGGTGACGTAAAAAAAACTACTCACAACTTTGCATCAATCCATTCAAATAAGGAATATTTACTTTCTTTAAGTAGAGACAGAAATTCTACATAGAATCTCCCACATCATATTCAAGATGACCTTCTTGAGCTTCAATGCGAGCGTCTAATATCTTCTGGAAATTCTTGAAAATGCGCGCAGTGATTTCTTTCGTCTCTTGCCTCCATCAGAGCTCTTCTCAGTAGATCCAGTGACTTGCTTTTGAAAGAGCGAGCTCTTTGCTCCAAGATCGACTAGACAGCAAAACTCAAAGGATTGAGGTAGGGCGAGCTTGACAGCCAAAGTTCCTTCTTCCAGAAATCCGGAAGATTGGACTCACACCATTTTAGTGTTTTCCTCGCTGCGTGGGCTGGAGCCCAATATTTTTGCAAGGTCCAGTCGATGAAGAAATAGATGTGTCATGTTACAGAATCACCCTAAGGAATTCGATTAACGGATCCGCTATCCTCTTCGAGTAAGCATTCTACCGTTGCTGCGTTCTCATCTGCTCGCCCAAATCTCAGTTGTCACCCCCGTACATTCTCTGAGGTTCCGTCGGAATCCCCAATTTCTGCCACTGACCTCACGTCGGAACAATAAATCCTCAATCCGAAAGCCGAGTTTCTCGGGGACTTCATCCTGGATCTCACTACGAATTTTCCTCTGCTTTCCATCTTTTTATGAAGCACAGCATGTCCCGTTTACAGCAGTGCTGTGGTCCTCTTAACAGCTTAATGAGATGGTAATTGCACAAAGAACTACGTGATTTATGAACACGACAACTTCAGGTGTCTTCTAAAAGTGCTGCTGACAAAGTTGTCTCCTGTGCTTCGTGTTATTGCTGTATCCGTGTGCTTGCATGTGAAGCTCTCTCAAGAAGACAACAATGTTTAATTAGTCCTTGTTCTTTGACAGATTAGTGACCATGTCTTTTCCTTTTCTAGCGCTCCTTTCCCCATATTATCCAAAGCCTCGTTTTTTGGCAGTTTCAAGAAGGTCGGGAAGAAGTGGGAAAGGAAAAATGACAAAAGAAAAAACAGCGCAGTTATGAACTAGCAGAACAGTCAGGTTCTCTCTTATTCTTTCGAAAAATGTGTAATTTTGCAATGATTACATTTTTATGAGTTTTTTCTTCAAAGTATGTACATTCAATCTGCTGGCATTAGTCTGCTAAGCAATGTTCGGAGAAACTCCTGAGACAAGGCTGCTAGTAACGTTTCCAATTCAAGTAACTCTTGAACTCTTCCTTTTTGGCGTTGTTGTTCTTCAACACCGATTGAGCACTGAGGATATTGAAGGCAATTCCTGATAATATCCAATCTTTTGTTGAAATTCTTGATGGCTACCTACTTACGTACTCATGGCACATGCGTAATTGTACTGCATAAGATGTCTCATGCAAACAATAAATTAATACAATAAATTAATGAAGAATGATGTATCCGGCACTCTTATGTAGGCATGATCCCTTGAAGTTGTCCTGAATAATTACGATCAAAGTGATATGGCTGTCCAAGAAATACTAATGTCCGACTCCCAGTGAACCTCAACATTACTTCCAACATTTGATTTCCTTGATTGAGCCTCAGCCTCAGCGTCAGGTTGATGATTGACTTACTAGCCGACGTCTCATCAAATCGGCTACTTCAAGACCTGAAACGGATGACTCAGTGTGCAATTTGCTCCATTAGATATCTCTCCAACAACACGGTAACAGTTTCAACCCTGGTCATGAATCACAAACATTGCTCAAGGACCACATGCTCCCCTTTAGAAGACAACCATAGGAAAAAAGAAAAAGAGTGGCAACTGCCGACGTTCTCGCTAATGACGTTCCTCCATGCTGTCATCTGTAGTCACCATAGCAATTTGAAATATGGCGTTAGATCTTGCGCGTTTGAGAGGAACTCTTTCTTCAGGATCTAGCAAATGCCTCTAATGATTTATAAACTGGTATTTGAGATCCAATCCCAAATTTGACCACTTTGACTCCAAAGATGTCAGCGCTCTGAGGGACCTACAGATGTGAAACCCACAATTTTTGTCTAATTTGGGCACATATACTAAAAAGTCTGTTCATCTATTGCAGCAACTTACGTAACTGGGAGCAGCTGAAATTCTGATATGCTCACGGATTTTGCTGCTGGAATCTGAATACTTTCGCTTGAGCCTCTTGAAATCTCTCTGCCGTTCCATCTTTTCCTTCACCTTACCATCTTTTTGAAAGGTTACATTATGACCTATGATGATATTTGGATAAATAAGCACATAAACAAAATTATCCCCACTATTCTCGTGAATCCTATGGGAACCCAGAGCCCCGGTTCCGAGTGATTTGTTCCTGTAGTCTTAACAGCTGTACCCTGATGCAGATGAAAAATGGGAGTCGCTTCCCAGAGGTACTTGCCGTCCATTTTGAACATAAGTTCAGCGACGATCAGAAAAATTACTCTCAAGCACTTTGAATGATCTATAAATTGAATCACGACTAAATCACATATACAGTCGCGGCCAAAAAGATATGATCAGCGACATTTCGACAAGAGGATTTTTTGCTATAACTCAATTCAGGATTGAGCTTTCCATACGAAATTTGGATATATGTTGAAGCTCTGTATAGATAAGTTGCCGGTAGGAAGCGGGTGCTTCCTACCAGCAACTTATCCATGCAGATACTTAATTTTGGTGGATTTATTAAGCCAAACTATCAATTTCCTCGGCTTCCTTTGATTTCGTCCAATATATTCATTAACGCCATCCGAGAAATATGAAGAGTTGATACAGACTAGGCAAATAAATGGCTATTTTTTCCACCATGTGCCATTGCTGCACTTTTCTTTGTTGCTCAAATACGTGGACTAAAATGACTGATCAAATTTGACAAAGAATCCTTTTTATTGTATCTAAAAATATTGATAGCGTCACAGTTCCTATTTCGATGTCAGAATAGTTGTTAGTAGTGGATATCACGGGAGTATCCTCCGTTCGGAACGATTGTCTCTTGTTTGAGATTTTGGGAAACTCTTTTTTCTCACTTTTTTGGACTTCTTGGTAATCCCACTTCTTCGTATAAAGAGAAGAACTACGGAACACGACTATTACAGCAAATTACTCACTCACGTTACAATTTAGAATAACTCCTTTGCGAATCGAAATGAGGCGATACAAGGAATATCATCATAGGAACCATCATGTTAGTGAAAGTGGTGAATTTGCACTTGGAGCGCGATAGTTCTGTTTAAAAGCAGTTTGTGTCAATGTTATGCGGTGCAAAGAAAGAGTACTTCGATCCTCATCATTTCCTAAAATTTTGGCCAAATAGCTCAATCCCAAGTTAAGTTATGATGAAAAGATCCGTTTTCAATATGCCACTGATCATATCTTTCTGACCACGACTGTATCTGCACAATCATAGCGTTGGCATGTGTCTCTCGAGAAGCGCACAATTCATCCTAGGGTTGTGTAGAATGAGTGGCTAATCATTGGGTTGCTTTTATATATTTCCAGTGAAAACTCATATGTACATGAATGTTACTACATAACAATTATCTGAATCCTCTATGCTCTGATAGCGCCAGATGGCAATACGGGGAAGAATTGAACCAGATTATTTTTGTCTCAGAAATGTCATACACTAACAGCTTTTTTCTTCCTCAGCCACCTTCTCCCCAAGCATATTTAAGCTTGCATATTATGTGTACGGTAAAGTGCACAATAATTGCTTCATTCATTTATGCAAAACTGCCGACTTTGACTAAAAGTGTTACTTTGGAACGGGCACTGCAAGAATTCGTTGCAAGTCTGCTAAATGCTCCAAGCAATTTCCGGCATTTTCAGTTCTTACCATCTCCTTCAAATGTTTGCATCAGAAAGACATTCTGTAAGACAAGTTCAGATGCATTCAGCATTGTCACCGACGTGTGGTCAACTTCTGGTCATCGTTTTCATCCATGCTGTTTATAGCAGTGTTCTTGAAGAGGAATTAGCATTGGATCCCTCCTTGGGCCCCGTCCCCGATATTTTGTTCGATATGAGAAAAATGGTCATTTTGCAAAGTATTCCCTTGAATTCATCAAACTTATAGTAGTAATGGAGTTTTATACACAGAAAGGACCTGTCTTACGTTGCAGACGATTTTATTGGTCAGTACAATGTTGTAGATCGTACGATCCTCATACTACTTACTTCTTTCGCTTTCTCACATTCTCTTCTGCGGAAATTATTCTATCTTAGTAGTCAGCCACTACATCTATTTCGTATGTGAGGAAACCGGTGTTAGTGAGCCTAAACACCCACTAACACTCCAGACGAATTTTCGGAAGGACCGCAGCAGAAAACCGGAAGAACCGACAGTGGCCTGCTGTTTTTCTGTCTCCTACTGTGGTCCTCCTGTATACCTGTGCGGTCCTTCCGAATAGCTACTGTGGTTCTTCCACATAGCTGTGGCGGTTCTATCTTCTTAACCACATAATCGAGATCAATTTCTGCTGCGGTCCTTCCGATAGTTTGTCCAAGAATATTGTGCAACCGCACAACAGCCATGCGCTGGATATGCGCGCGGCAGGCGAGCATTCTTCTCCTGAACTACATCTGTCTTTGTGTATTCTCCTTGGAATGGTTGAATATCCTGTATCCTGACATCTACAAACAGGCACCTAACAACAATCAATAGATTAACAGTGAGCTTCCCAGAGAATCAGTACCAACAACTACAGAAATGAGAGATTTGATTACATGAGGACACGTGATAGCTCTGTTTTGGCAAATTTGTGCGTAAACAATTAGCAACTGAGAAATAAATTCAGTTTCACCTTGAAATGTAGCCTGTTCCAAGGAATAGGTAGACACGGGGTGGGGATTACTAGTAAATGCCCAAAGTCGCTGTTGCTCATTTATTTTCTGCAGTCGTCATCCAATCATACAATTGTCCGCTTTATTCCGATTCGCGCAATTGGATTCGTTGCCATATTCACCTTGGAACCGACGATTCCCAGAAATCCACGGATTACCAAAAGATAGTGCAGAGTCTACAGGTGACACAACGTGCTGTCAGTCTTGATTAGCAACTTATGCCCTTCAGTTTAGCCGCTCTTTCGTGTCATGCCTACTTTTACACATTCATGACATGGTGCGTAAACAGCTGTATCTGCAAAAACGTGTTACTATCAATCTCATACTGTTACGAGAAGTGTTCATAACCATCCAAGAACCAGTAATTTTAAGAAAAATCTGAGCAGTTATACCAGAAATATTTCAGAAAAACTGCCCGACGGTTAAATAACTTCTCACTAATAAAGGTTTAAAAGATATCGTACTATGTAAAGCAAAAATGAATTCTTCATGATTCCAAGCCTGTTCAATATCGTTTTCAGACTTTTCTCTTGGTTAATAGTATTTTATACAGTTCTCGTTGTTGTCCATACCACTATTTCCTAATCTGTTATGTTCTAATATCCGAATATGTTTCTCGTGCATTGATGATAGGGGGCTTACGGGTTTCCTCTTCACTATTCAGCCTACCCACAGTGATTAAGTGCAATTGTTGGTCTCGTCCAACTTTATCCTATTTTATCCTTTAATCTCCTTACATCAAAGAATTACGTGTCTCCTACTCACATGGGGCGGAAAAATTCCGGTGAAGCATATTTCGTATGGAGGCAAGTTCCACGCCGGACTATGAGAGGTGGGGAATACTTAACATCGAAAAATCCGTTGTGGGATTTTCTGCGCATGCCATATGCTCGTAGAAAGTGGCGTTATCGCTAGCGCCATTTGCCTCTTACGTCCGGATAATGGGCTCGGAATCATATACCACCTATGTGCTGGACTTAACCTTTTCCTAACGTCACGCACATAAAGTGCTGCTTGTTAAACGACACTTTAGCTCATTACCTCTTACAATTCTCTGAAGCTTTTTAGGTCCTGAAGTATTATGTTATGATGGCGCTGCATCAAATAAATAACTGAATGTACTTCACGCGAAGTGACCATGCCGTAATTTTTTGAAGGAATTTCCTCGAAATTCCCTAAGACTCTCCACGTTGACTAGATCAGCAGCCTTGCTGATGTGTTAGTCTGCTCTTCATCCCTCTCTCCTGCAAGATGTTTCCTAGGTTCGCGTTATCACTCCTCGCAATCTTCTGTTGGACCACAGCTTATTTCTAGCAGACTTAGCGGATCAGGAATCACTTCAGTACGTGCACAGTTCCAAGGCCAACAATAATCCTGTCAGGATGATCCACCTTTAAAGCCATCTGACCCCCTGTGGAAGTCTGATAGGGTCTGATCTACGTGCGTCAGCACCTCTAAGGATGAATAAAGTATGAAGGGTGTAACCAGGCCGGTAAACGAATGAGCTGCCTGATTGAAGGCAAACAGTTGAACGTGGAAAGAATAAATAATTAAATGATTGAAAGAACAAGTAAATAAATAAGCTCTGCACCTCAAGTGGCTTCTTCAGAGTCGCAATTAGTCAAACTCTCTGGTAATTTAGAACACTTTTTTCCGTTTCCTCCCGTTTCTGCACTCATTTGAGCGCAACTCATAGAAACTTACTTCGCTGAGGATTCAAGAGCAGGTTTTTCTCACTGAAGAGTCATAAAGTTTCTTAATTTTATTCTATTTCAAGCAGTTTTCTGTTCGTAAGTTCCGTGCTCGAGAGAAGAAGCAGGGCACAAGGCATGAGATATGGTTTTCTCATTTGATTGTCTCATAATTATCGCATTTAGAGAGCATTACAACAGAGATATTGGTATATTATACCATGCATTATACTGGCGACATTTGGTATCTACCAACGAAATCTGGCGCTTATTTCACTTACACATCCCACGGTCCCATATTCCAACAGTATAGGAAGGAAATGGATTTATAAAAGTCTGATTTGTGTTGCTACACAATGTGGTATATTTGTGACAAGTGATGTCACTGTTGCAGCGATCAGTGAAATCGTGCGAACCCTTTTGCGAAGATTTAGCATGAGCTGCAATCGCATGCTCCATTACTCTTTAGAGCAGCTTACACAGACAGATCAGTCCTACTTAATCTGCGTGGTCTCGTCCTACACGAGTACATCATCAGCGGATCATCATGATCATGATGCAGTTAGCCTTGCAGTTTACTGGTCGGCTTTTTATTCTCTACTCCTTCAACACAGCGTAATTCGTTCTTTGTGTGTGAACATAGGAGATTTCCTGCACCGTCTAATTTTGTGCTGCCATCGGTGATCGGCATGGTGCTTGTACGGATAATAATTGATTTGTAGGGACTGGGTACCAAACTTTGCCATTTCGAAACTACCGTTCAACCTTGCCTTCCAAAAAGAAGTGAGTGTGGAGAAATTAATATTACAGCTGTTATCTCTAATTTTACAAAAAATATTTTTCCAGTCTCCTTACTTTTGTGCCCATTTTAAGATTGGAAGATGCTCACGATGCATTCTCATTAAGTCTTTGCTTTAATAATCAACTTCTGCCTGAAGAGTTATACTGAGCGAATTTGCACCTTACAATTGCATCCGCCCGAATAGCTTCTCATATCCTATTTCTTTCTCTTGTCCTCCGCTCAGTTTTTTTCCACTCGAATGACCAACAATGTGTAATTGCGTAGCGTAAATAAATTTCGTCCTTCCATACTATCCATTACCTCATTCTTCTTGCAGTTCCTGTCGTGTGTTAACTGCATATTTGGCCTTACCCACATATGGTTATTTCTGTTCGTCATGTCCACTGATATCCACTTCGCTAGTTTTCGGTTCAAAAGTACACAGTTTTGTATTTGAAAGTATGCATTCAAATCACCAATTAACCTTTTGATAACCTCGTAAGGCTCCATATTAACACCTTCGCGACAATATGCTCAACCGGTTGACACGCATGGTGCGACGCCTGGGACCGCGTACTCAACCGGGAGAACACAAGAACACACTTTTCGGAGTCATATTTCTGTGAAGCAGTCATAATTAGCAAATTTCTACGTAGTGTTAAACTAATGAATATTCAAGCTTTCCATACATGTACTGGGCATAGAATTTTCACTCAAACTTTTTTTAAATATGGTTGAAACATACATCAGAGAAAACGATAAATATGAAAAAAGAAACTGCAATCAGTATCAAGTGAATGAACGACAAACGTTAGGAAACATTCCTGATGTTTGCAAAAGAGAAAAAGATCTGGCTCAGATTTGCGCAAATTCGGGGTATTATGCGGTGGAAGAAAAAATCCTACCACGTGGGACCACGTGCTCCAGCTGTTGACTACGGTTCCCACTTGTGCAAGAGCGCGTGTTTCCCATGCGACACACCATGCCAAAAGCGTAAGGTCGCGAATGTGTTAAGGAGTAGGTAATCGAGCGAGTAGCTAAAATATGTATGCCAAGAGATCTCGTCGGAAGTTAAATATACAGATCGCATAGGTGCTTTTGTTTATTTTTTCTTGCAATGCAGAAGAGTGAGTCAGAGATCCCAATGCAGAAGAGTGAGTTAGAGAATACTCCATCCAGGCGCATGTTTCTCAACGAACAAGCTTCCCCGGGAGACTTTCATGTTTGATCATCTCACAGATGTCTTCGTTGTTTTGTCTTTCACACATTGTTTTCCGTAGAGCTTCCGATTTTTCATGCATACAGTAGAAGTTTCAGCTCATTTGCATCAGAATACTTAGCTCGCTTCGTTTTTTGTCTTCTGCTTTGGAACTGCAACGTAGGAGGTACATATACACACATGTGTATAAGCTTATTTTTAGCACAAATCTTGTGGTCTTGTTATCTAGATTCGCCAATATTAGGAGTAAGCCGCCTCCGCCTAGAAGATTTTTTGAAGTGCACAGTGACGTGAGAACCTTTAGTGCTGACGTCGACATATTCCTTATTAGTTGTGCACTGGTCAAAATCTTCTCTATCAGCCTTGTTCCAAGGAAATCAGCCGCTCCGTTAGTGCATGACAACAATTCTTGCTGCGAAGGGTACTTGAGAGCGTCTGAGCACCTAACACTATCTTCACGCCGCCTATTCTTAGAACCCATCGGCGGAGTGATTCTAACATTGCTGCTGAGATTCTGAGAATTCTGTGTTGTTTTCGTAAGATTCAACTGATATCTGTAATGAGGTCAAGATCATTCGTGTCACAATCTAAAACGGTCCGCCATCATGCTTTCTTATATGGTCAGGAGATAGGTCACCTCTCTTTGTGTTATACCTTTTTATATCCTTGACATGATGATCCATCTATCTTTTTTAGAGAAATTTCTTCTGACCTGATCTAAACACATAACGACTGTCTGGATCCAAGACATCACCAACATCCAGGTCCGTTTCACAAACACTTTCAAAGATAAGAACCAGTCAACACTTGCTCCCGAACTGACCCGGGTGGCGGTCAAGACGTACGCCGCGACGCGACCGCGCCGCACGCATGCGCTTTTCAAGTTCAGGTTGTTTCTTCGAATTCGACGCACTAAATGACATTGATGGCCAATTCTCACAGTTTGTGGGTTCCGAAAACACTCATCTGTCCCACTCAAGCTTAGAGAAGTTGTCCATATCCATGCAGAACTGCTCGTACCCTAGACGGGTGCAGCCGACGCGCTTATGAATCGATCAATCACAGACCAGCAGTGTACCTCTTGTCACGTAGCCAATTGACCCCTCCACACAAATTCTAACTCTGTAACATCTACATACATCAGTTTGTCATCTCCTGGAAAGCCATTTTTAGGGCAAGCTGAAAGTGTTGTGATTTTCCGGTAATCGTAGTTGAACATTTTATTAGAAGAACCAGAATAATAGCATAGACGAGTGAATACGAAGTGAGGCGTATGAGAGTACGCAGATACATACCGCGACTATGGTGAGGTTTATACACTTCAGATTCCGGAACATTCCAGAGTAGATCACAACAAATCAATAGTAGATCAAACATTGTAGATCACTTCAAACACATAACAATCAAGACACTACAACAAATGTCACATTCCTCCTCCTGCACAGTGGAAATTCCTGCATGATGAAGTCTCGAAATTGGCGCGCTAATTGTTGACTGTACGGTCGATGCGAAGAATGACCTCAAGTTTCGGGACATGGTGAGCTAAACCTGAACTTTTACATATATAATTGTATGTAGTTTGTCACTGCTCTCCTGGCCATCAGTAGAATGGAACTTGACTTATTAATGACGGATGACTTAGTGCAAGCTAATCCAGCGGTCCTTGTTTCGTCATGAGGGTTCGCCTGCCATTATTAAACATCCTCTCAACAAAAAAAAAACCAATTCAACTGGAACATGAATGCACTGCAAAGATGGTGAAGATAAGAGAACTGTTGACCGACTGATGAGGAGCCTATTGTAAAAGATTGATGGGCAAGTGTATGTGAATATTACATAGGTGTAGGTGTAGAAGATTCATAGATTGCAAAGAATTTGTCAATAGGTAAAACCCGTAACACTACTATCAAGGACCTGTCAAGAGAAGCTGAGAGTTCTTAGGTATTTTCTGAAAAACCAGGATACTTATTAATTTTACAAATAACGGTCTGTTGAACTAAGCCTGAATTGTGGTCATCTTGGCGCTCTAGAGTTCAAGACCTTTTTATCGGTGGCGAGATTAATGAACGTCCTAGGGAAGAGCGTAGTATACCGCCTCTCCTGGAGTGGACGAGTTCTCGAAGCAAAATTGTGCATTGTCTCCGAGCGACTCTTCTGAATTGGTGACGGAGAATGATGATCGAGCTAGCAATTCATGCCGTATTTTGCTCGAACAGCTCGTCCGGTCTGCTGAGCTTAAGAAGCCCAAATCTATTTTGGGAACGTTCACGGATCCATCAATAGTTTTCAGGGTGACTTCAACACCTATTTATAGTCCTTACGCGCCATCGGCGGAAAGTTTTCGAGCGCACCATGCGGCGCGTGCGCGGTGCGGCCCTTTTGTGGCGGCAGTCCATTGTCCTGTATGTACATGGAAAGTGGTTGTGACTTGCACTTTTGGTAATATTTTTCTGGGAAATTGGGCAAATTTTGTACTTTTTGTAGAGTTCATCGCCTAAGTAACATTAGACACACCTTTGATGTTACCCTTCAGGACTACCATATTTTGCAAGTGCTGATTCTTATCGTTCATGAATGTTTGCAGGAATGAAGGGAAGGGATGCTTATCTCTTCCAATGTTCAGATTCGCATTCACGAAGGTGATCGTTGATTTATCATGGGATAGTGGAATCCCGCTTTCCATTCGTCTGTTGTTTTTACTATGTAGAACTTTTGTTTGGAAGTCACAACCATTGAACGTGCGTAGTGCAACTGCAGAACTACGTATTTACTTTACTTGAGCGTGGTCTCAAGAAGTTCTAGTCTTTATGGCTTAGCTGTTTGTCAAATTTCTACGAAAATTAACTTTTCTTTCCGACAATCAAATGTGTCTCACATGCAGTACATAGTTTTCATGCAGTTGTCCATATTGAACCAATCTTACAGCTAAGTATTTTATTGCTAGCTTGGTTCTCATCTGAATTTTCAATCGTTCGAGCATTTCTTTCGTCACCGTGTGAAGCTGACTGGTTCTGATGATTTTGTCGCGACCTTTTTTTTTCATTTCACTAGCATCTGACCACATTCTATGGGGTTTTCTAGCTTGTTCCTTCCCCGCTTATTCCTGCAAAAAAGTTCCGCTTTTGTTTTCTTTTCCTGATTATGATGACAACGCTATGAAAAGAAAAAAACGCGAGCTATGAAAAGATTTTTTCGTATAGGCGTAGACCAGGCGTAGTTGTTTTTTTTTTAAATTGTGGACGGTTTTATGGAAGAAATGTTGCCACTTTGTAGGTTACTTCGCATTTTTGGAGCTGACTGCACGTCAAAACGCTTCCTCGAAATTGACAGATCTCTTGAATATCTTCTCGAGTTCAAGATGAAAGTGAGCTCCAATGAGGGTTTCCTAACATCTCCTTCAGGAGGCTTTGATGGGTTCAACAGTACCGTTAATAGTATTATTTATATACATATATGTACATGAACAGTATGTTTTCAAGGATTTGAACTTCCCATTCTAAAGTATGACCTATCATCCCTATGCAGCCTCTCGTAGAAGGGCCTACATAGCACGTAGGGAATTAAGCAGCCTACTTCTTAGCCTTAGTGGACTTCATAGTCTGCAAGGTCTAGTTATGATTAACGTCTAAAATCCTAAATCATTATTGATGGTTTCTGCACAATAGATAACACCAATTATTCTCGAGGTCTCATTCCTCAGTTCCAAGCTATTTATTGCATAATTTATAACGGCTTTGCAGAGTGGTCCACATGGAGTAGGGCACAAAAAAAAACATCCACAACTTTGCACCAATCCATTCAAATAAGGAATATTGCTTTTATTTAATAGTCACAGAAGTTTTACATATTATCTCATACATTACATCCAACATATTCACCTTTAGCCTCGATACAAGCATCTATTCTCCTCCGGAAATTCCTGAAGTTGTGCGCGGCCGTTTCTTTCGCCCCATGCCTTCACCAGGGCATTTTTCAGAGAGTCCAGTGATTTGTGTTTGAAAGAGCAGGAATTTTCCTTCAAAATCGTCCAGGTAACGAAATCCAAAAGACTGAGGTAAGGCGAGTTTGGCAGCTATACTTCTTTCGCCTAGAAACCCGGAAGACTGATTTCACACGATTCCAGTATCTTCTTTGCTCCATGAGCTGGTGCCCAGTTTTGTAGGGAAATCCATCCGATGTCCTTATCGTTTTCTTTGCCTCCAGAAATCACCTGCGAAAGCGGATTTTTGTTGTCTTCACTGAAGCAGCGACAAGTACAGTGCGCTCTTGAAAACTCAGAATCACCGCATTATAATGTGGATAAAGAAGCTTGTCGTACCCCGGGTCCTCAACGGTTCAGTGTCCCAGGATGAACTCCGAGCACGACTGGCAGCGTCGGTGGAGGATGCGCTTCCTGAAGCCTGATGGCGCCTTACCCCTAGAGGCGCACCAGGCCGTATCGCATGTTTGGTCTCACTCTTCCCGTTCCCCTCACAAGGCCCCTAAGCTGTCCACCCAATCCTTACTACTTGCTGTAAGTTTCGTGGTCATGCAATGCATGTATCTACCATACCACAAGCGCAATCAATGGTGTTTATCTACTGAAATCACACAACATCAATACACAACATAGTCAATAAAGGTACAGCGAAAGGGAAGTGGACCAACTTAGACATTCTTGATGTAATGGACACCCGAAGGAGGACCTGCTACTCTGGATAATGTGAAGAGGATCTACGAACACGATATAAACACGACAACGAGGGTTCTTGAGATTTCCTGCTATTAGTCTTGTCTTGAGGTCATTAATAATTAGATCTGTTGTTTAAAATATCTTTGCAACGTTTCCGAAGGCATGCTTTACAGCGAGGCTCTTCAAGAACGGATACTGTTAAAATTTGGCTTGCCACGCCAAAAATTATGAGGTTCCGTGGATAGCAATACTTGTGCGAGGAGTGTTCTCCTACCTCCTTAAGTGTTTAGAAGTAAAAATCTATTTTAAGAACACGCAATGAATCGGCGATGATCAAACTCTGGTGAAATGAGCGCAAAAACGATATGAACTAAGGTCTTTTACTGTAGTTGTTCCATGTTAGTCATGTTTCGGAATATCGTTTGAATTTATGCATCAGTTAAAGGATGAAAAGGATACCGAGGTTGGGTCTCCAAAATTTTCAGAAGAAAATCTGTTCCCTGAGGTCTCGGTTGGAGGGTAATATGAAGGGTTGAACATAAATGTCATGTTCGTTTCGTGACTTAACCCCATTCTTGTAGGGTTATGAAGGGTATGCTGTAGATGTGGTGTCGCGAAGATTTGCCTCAGAATCTTCACGGAAAGAGTAATTTCAGTCACTGATCACGAATTTAAACATCACTTTGCATGACGCTACCATTCCCTATCGATATCAGCAATTTCTCTCAATTTCATGCACCATAACCCGCCAAGAGCGGGGATAGGTTACAAGATGAATAGGATCTTTGTGTTCAGCACTTCTCATAATTCCTCTATGGAGAATCGGAGGAGTGCTTGAGGGGTACCGTGCCTACCATATGGCAGTGCCGGACGCAGGAGTTGCTAGCTATAGGGTGGGAGGAGAGTGGGAAAAAAGTGGCAACTCCGCCACTTCGTAAGCCAGGGATAATAATAGTACTAAAAATGGTAATCTAATGTTAAATAATTGATAACAAACAACATAGTTCTGAAAATAAAAGTAAAAATAAGCACATACAATGCTTTCATCAATTTTATAAAACGAATTCGATAATTCGTGGATCCATTCTCACCTTCTCCTCCTCCCGGGTCCAGCACTGCCGTATAGCTATGGTGACCCTACGAAAATTTTGTCAAGCTGCATAACGGAATTATGCGAAGTTTTGGCAACAATTTTTCCTGAAGCTCAGGGAACCCCAGATGTGGCATGATGTCCTTATTCTCTACGAGCCCACGATATGCTGTCATGTGCTGTGACGCCGCCGGCTAAGCCAGAGTTATCAAGGCCGGTGCAATTTCAGATGAGTGCATTATCAGAAAATCCTCCTTGGAAATGGCAAAACAAGGCATGTTTCGGGGTATTGTTCACCCGAAATGGTGAGGACCCACACGTTTCTGCTGTTGACGTTGTTTTGGCGTCGAATTCTGCTTGAAATTTAATGGCTTTGTGATTTTATGCAGCTGCGACAGCGATGGCTTATTTACAGCTTTGCGCTGACTCTGTAAACATCGTGTTTAAAATCCACCTGTGCTCCTCCACATCCTCCCCAACAGAGAGTGATAATCTGCAATGCTGCAGTGTTTCGTGAAAGAATTCATGAAAAATCGTGAGCAATTTTTGTCCGTTCGTCCCCACTAGAGGCTGAAAACTCGTCCACTTGCGCTGCAGTTCCTCCTTCTCGTTCATCGTCACCGGCGACAAATTGTTTTGTTGCCATCTTTTTCTCGAACCATTAGCGAAGCATTACTAATTCACGTGTGATCAACATTTCCCATTCAGTTCGCCTTGTTTTTGTCGTTGAACAGCGAAAAACTCGAGAAGGTCCTTGATACTCTAGCTAGGAGTTTCCATGGAATAAAGTTTAGGAAGTTCCTCCGTCCGTCATTACGGAACAGAATTCCAATCCATATTGTCACAGGACAGAGCAACTTCTAGATATCGCAAAGATTCCAACATCTGTTTTCTACTCCCTTTTCTATAATTACAGTTTTGTCAAGATGGTAGACGAATTGCGCATGCGCTTTCATAGCGTCGCGGCGGCAGAATCGCTTCGGGACCCTCTCGAACCTCTCGCTCCAATTCCATCGTTCAGGTACCAACGCGTTTCTGCATTCATGGAATCCGTCTATCCTTCTGAAAAGAAGTGTACATTAACTGTAATTAATTACTTTGTTTAATAATCTGTGGCTGCATAGTAAAATTTTGTGCAAGTAAAAAAGATTGTGATGTCAAGGCAAAGAATAGTACTTATTATATTTGTTTACTATTCCGAAAGATCTGAGTACTTTCAGACCGTTCGTGATAATAACTTTCTAACATTACAATATTTCCATTAGGAATAAAAATAGTTCATGGGGGTACGATCGAATTCTCTAGCGCGTCTCAATATGAGACTAGCTAGTGAATTCGATCGTACCCCCTAAACACCTTTAAATACCATCCCCTACATCCTGGTAATTTTAATCCGTAATTAATCTACATCTTGTTCTTAACTTTTTGAAAAAAAAGTAAACGAATAGGTACAGTGCAGTGGCAGACGTAGGGGGAAGGGACGGGTTTTTATTATTATTTTTAAAATAATGCTTATTAACTACTCATTATTATAATTGATATTTTTTTGATTTTATTATAAATCTGGAGCCCCAAAGTGGCGGAGATCCCATTTTTTATCTACACCCATCCCTCTTCCCACCTTCCGCCCACTTTCTTCGTCCGGCACTGGTACAGCGTGAAATTTGAGGCGTGATAGAGAAAAATCCCTCCTAGCTTTTTTTTCTGCCCTAAAGCTGTCGGAAATTGCTGCAGCCACAGTGCCCACCAGCTCCTGCTCACACAGAAGGCGCGGTGCGGCAGGCCGCGAAGGAGTGCAGTCGTAATTAACGCTCCTTGCACCAAGTGGACTTATGCGTACGAAGTCGTGTGGACTGGAGACTTCGTTCCAGGAAAATTTGATATGATTGCTAGTGACTAATTGGGTTTCATCTGCGCACTACTTACAAGACTTATATGTATATACTACATGCGTGACTGCGTCAGATGTGCACACTCATTCGCCGACAATTTTTCATGAGAATCAACCATTGCAGCGTGCAGACCACTAACGTGCATCTACGACTAAAAAAATTCCCCAAATTAATCGAGTTCTGGAAGGCGTATGCTAACGACAAGAAGGGCAATCCCTAAAAGTCGAAAGGGCAATTTCTAAAAGTTAGAAAATAATGGCGATAGGGAGTTACACTACATCTTAAATAGCCACAAATATACAGTCGTCAGGCACGCGTCTGTATTGCGTCAGGAGTACTTTGTGACTTACGTTCCATCATATATCCATTCTCTGACACCATTTCTCATTGAGCATGATTTATCCTACAGGCGTAATCATTTTTCTGGTTCTTGTATTTGTATGATTCTTTCACGCCACCTCACTGTGGTTTTTTATTTTCGTTTTTATTTTTGAAATTATTCTTATTGATAGTGTTAGCAGTACATATGCCCAAAAGTGCCATCTTTGTTTTTTCAGAATCTAAAAAAATTATTATATATTCCGAGTGACCCGAAGTGTAGATTTTCGTGAGAATGTCAAGGAAAAGGAGAAATCGACTTATATAAAGTAATTAGTCATAAAAAATATGTACAATAGGGGTAGGAGATAGAAAGCAGAAATTTGCTTGTTCTCGGTACTTTACCTTGTGCTACTTTCCTACCTATTTCTGCTGCTGAAATAGTACTGTACTGTTCCTCACTTGTCTTTTAACCCATTAAAGGCAGCACCCACGGAAATTTTCGTGTTTGAGATTTTGATCGCTTCGAAACCTTAGCAAATGTCCCAACAATTCTGCTAAGACAGCAGTACCGGAAACTCAACCGTTTCTTAGATATATTTAGTTGAAGGTCCAAAAACCTGGATCAGCAGGATCAGCGTGGGGTCGTTCGATCGAGTTGTGGCGGCAGCGCCCATTGCTGCCAGCTGATTTTATGGGCAGTCATTTCAATTCCTGTCATGTTAGAGCTCTTCCTTTGTACTTACAGTGGACGGCAATGGCGGTGGCCCATCCACGGCCCAAGAAAGACGCAGCGCGACCGCGCCGCGCGCGCAGTAACAGAGTTTTCTGCTCGTGTTATACTATTTCTAGCGGCTTTTCTACCCGATTTTAAGCACTTCCGACCAAATCGGGAAGAAACGAGCTTAGAAGTATCATTTCGACGGCAGACGACACCGATCTCGGCACGCGCGGCGCGGTTGCGTTGCGTCCTTTTCGAGGCCGCAGGTGGGCCACCGCCATTGCCGTCCACTGTAGCCTTCATTCCTTGCTTTGCCTAGCACTACCTTTTTTCTGTTTGTCCTTTTTAGGGCATTTCTGTTTGTTTAGTCATCTATTTCAGTTTGAGAGATTATAAAGCCTCAATGATCCTTGTGTTTTTCCTAAACTATCAGAACTAGCAAGTCAGCGTGACTATAAAAATCTACATTGGATTTCACGAAATTTCAGGAGCGGAGAAAGGAGCCAGAAATCGAGAAAATGTGGAAAAGTGTGAAAAAGGAGTGGTCGTCACTAGCTTAAACAGCGGTAAGAAGCTTCCGAAAAAATCCCTTTAGCTTACCATAATCTAGTCACGACCTCGTAACGTTCATTCGATTTCCTTCTAATACCTTCCATACCAATTAGTTCTCGCGTCTGCGTAGTAGGGTAAGCTTATTTTCTACTACAAATTTCTATGAATCCTACAATTCTGGAGTTCTCAGAGCTGCTTCCCGTACTCCTTCCTGTCATCACAACCAGGACTTCTCAACAACTTCTCCTGGAGTGGAGGTCTCGCAGCAAATTAAGCTACTCATGCACATGCGTTTAATTAGTTTCGTAAGTGCTCCCAGGTGCATTTGTAGCCCACGCAAAGATAATAAACTTCTCTGGACTATAGTCCAGAGATGATCTGCTCTAATTAGTTACTAAAAATAGAAACAACTCGATTATCCTGAGAGTCGTCAAGGAAAGGTTAATGAAGTTGTTGGTTCTATGAAAGCTCTTGAGAGCTTTATTCATTGTTACTACACGTTCCCCTAAAAATAAATACACTTCTTCCAGTTCTCCTATTATCCAAATATACATATGAACTATAAAATCTGATTAACTTCGAGTGAATTGGCAAGAGCTGTTCTGTCGTGAGACCTACCGTAGCTGCATTACTGCTATCGTTGCGAGACGCTGTTTTCTGACTTCCCTTGCAAAATGACATCAATTTCATGTCCATCCTATCTGCACCTCGAAAGCTGTCCAATGCAGCGGTTGGACAGTTTTTCATTTTCAAGCGGCACAGAAACCTTGACGGAAAGCCAGAAAGCTATTTCCTCGTATGTTTCTGGTGGACATTTCACTAAGCCACAAACATCGTTTTTTTTCTATCTTGAGCCCATTTTGATAGTTTTCTAGGTTTCCGCGTACTGCTTCCTTCAACCACCGCAATGTTTTTTGTGTGAATTTGAGAACTTTCATTGCAGCATACAAGCAATGGTCAAATCCATGCAAAACCCATGCAGACCCGTACAAAACCCATGGATATCCATGCAGAACCCATGCATCCACAAATTTGATGCAAGATGCAAAACCCACGAGAAACTGACAATTTTCTCAATTTCATGCAAAACCCATGTACGTACGTACGTACCGGGGTTGTGCGTTACACTTCGTTAATTCGTTATTGTTGTGCGTTACACTTCGTTAATTCGTTATTTCATTACAGTGATAAGGCATACTACGATGGCAACGGTGTCGCTCGCTCAAACTGCGCCATTTTTGCTACTTCGCGTTTTTTTGTTGCTTTTCCATAACTCTCTTCAGCTTCGGCCATTTTCAAAGTGGGGTACTTAGAGTGATGCAAAACACTGTTCCTGGGTTTCTGGAGTACAATTACATTCACTAGATTGATATTTCAGGAGACTTGAAAACCGTGTTTTGCATGAGATTGAAAGATGCAAATCCCACGATCGAGACATGCGTGCTCGTGCAATTTTTTAATCAATAGTTCTGAATCAGCAATGATCAAATCCATGTGGAATCATGCATACCCATGGCAGAACCCATGCTTTTCCAAAATTCGTTGCAATTTCGAGGTAGAGCTCATGGAAACTCCAGTATTTTTTTTTTTACTTGCAGGCATGGATTCTGCATCGATATGTGAGAGTATTTCATGGATTTGATGATTGCTGGTATATTTATTAAAAAGCAGTGTTTTGCATGAACACGCGTTATGAACCGGAGATTTGCATCTTCCAATTTCATGCAAAACAGGGTGTTTAGGTTTCCTGAATAGGTTGGCATTCATGACAACAATCATTCAGACAAAATAGCCGGATATCACAGTAGCTCAGTGAATAAGAAAACAGGAAAAATACGTAGCCATCGATTATAGAACACACATAAACGAATTTGCAATAGGTGTTGTTTTGTACACAAGTAGAGTCCTTTAACTCCTTTAGGAATATTGAGGTATGCTTCAAGAATCTTCTGCGACGAAAGGGTATATGATGCTGCCAACTAATCTGTGCTAGTAACAATGCAAAGTAGAGAATGAGTGGTCACAGTCCGAACCGTTCGGGGCAGAGTGAAAGTGAAATGGTGACACAACTCGAACGCTTCGGATTGTGGCCAGTCATTCTCTACTTTGCATTTTTACTAAAACAAATTAGTTGGCAGCGTCATGTATGATGTGGAGCATTCTCAGGCACTTCTAGAAGACCGCCCGTGCACCCTTCCTTATAGCAGAGGACCGCCCGCGCATCCCTTATTATCTTAGTGGACCAGCCGCGGAGCCCTTTTTATCTGAGCTGATTAGCCGCGCACCACTCCTTATCTTAACGGACCGGCCGCGCTACCTATTTTGTGGGCGGAGCAGTCACGATAATAATTATCATCCCTTTAAAGATAGTGCTGGTGTTTTCATTCTCGCCATATGAAATGCTGAAGACTATGCAGTGTATAAAATTTGCTCATGGGTTTTGTTATCGCCACGCCATCTTGCCAAGACTTGTGCTCGTTGCAGAGCCTCGTAGGTGAAGTTCTACATATATAGCTTGATTAAGGACTAGTTCACACTTTATTTTTTCTCAGGTCCAGTCTGTTCATTTGGAGCGTACAGTACAGGTCATGCTCTAATTGAACAAGGCGGAGCGACACGAAAGGCCAATCAGCTCTCTATTCGTTAGCTGTAGGAGAAAACTACCCCAAACCGAAATAGGGGGTGTTCGCCACGCCGACGCGTTCGATTGGAGCATGATCTGCAGTGAACACTCTAGGTGAACAAACCATAGCTAGTACCAGCAGTCCGTAATGCATAAACCGAACGCCATGTAAAAAACAACACAATAATTACAGTTCACCTCTTATGCGCTATCAATCATTTCCCCTAGCCATTCAAGAACTAATAGTTGTTCAGAGAAAAAAGGTTGTTCTCTGCAGCTAACGAAGATCATACTATTGTACAAATCTCGGAAACGATTTCTGAGATGAGACACTGCCTTTGAGGCTCATTATAAGACCAGTGCTTTGTGGGGAAGCATCCGCCCATCTGACAATTCCTATTTAAGGTAAGCTGCTACATTTTACAGATACCAAAGCATGACCTAAAATGGTACATAGACCAACAATGTAAGCGCATTCTTCCCTTGTTTTCTTATGCAATTTAAAGCTTGTGTTACATGCGTCCAGTTCTTTATGAAATGAATGCCTTTTCCAGCTGAAATGTGAAATATGAAGAAGGAAAAGCTACCATTGATTCAATTCTAGACTCGGAAAGTAAATTTTCCTGCTCATTTATATGGGAAGTTCTGCCAGAATAAAATAAATCTGAATCTTGCATGTGATGTGTACTATTTAGTTGTTAGCGTAGAAATGTAGTGAAGTGGAAAGCAGCGAATACGGAAGCTGTCCGGAATATCTCACAAAGCGTGCGGCCAGTCAGCTACTGAGTGCGCGGCTCATCCACTTTCAATCAGAAGCTGCTCGCGCACCCATTTACTGACCAGTTGTCATCCCTTATGCGGCCCGTTAGATTTAGGAAGGCGGTCCTCTAAAAGTGCCTGATTTGAGGTGAGCGGACGAGTTCTGTGTTTCGCTAGTTAGACAAAGAGACCTCGTAGACCCAACATCTATGCTTTTAGAGGTTGTGCCATATCATGGCGGAGAGTGCTGGGGAGTGGCTAGCCGGGTTCACAGTTTTGCTACACGACTGTGTGTTCCCCCCCCCCCCTTGTAAGACAGCTCGTCATGAACGTTCGTTATCAAACGAATTTGTGCACACCTGGTTGTCACTGTGGACGAGTTTTCGTCGAAAAAAAAACGAGTGAGTACAAAAAGAAGGAGCTGTCGAATCCACCGATCGCATAGCCACGGCCTCCCCCAAGTTAGCCTCCCGATCACTTCATCTCCTGTTGAATAAAGCTAAATTTCAGCTCAATTAACATGGCAAGATAGTGAGTACTCCCCTGAACGCAGGGTTCCTCCGTTCTGTTCCGTAGAAAATCAGGTTTCACAGAGAGTAGAAATATCTTTCCGCCGGCGGCAGATCGTTGCGCATTGGTCATGGCACGTTTTACTTCCTTGGGCAAAAGTCGTCACTGAGTAACGCTTAGTTTAATATCTGAGATAGATCAGCTTCTTGATCCATGAAGTCCTCGCTAGTCGCTGAACACCTTCCCTTTGCGTAGTTGAATCAGACCTTTTTTAGGGATTGTCTTCTTAGGATGACGAGTTTTGTTCCAGAAAATTCTTTTGTTCTGTTTTGTTCCAGTTTGGATAAAATTCTTTGATAATATTCCATTTTATTGTTGGGCAAATATAGTGTTTTTTAATCATAATGTCTAGCGTATTCAACAGAGATCGCTCTCCAACCCATGCCTTTTTGCTACTTTTCTTTCTCTGAAAAGCAAATCTACCGCTGTTTACCATAGACTTCAATTCTTTATGCTCGGAGAGGCGAAAGTAAACATATGTACAAACTTATGTACACAAAAAGATAAATCAAATGATAGAAGCGGTGCCACACCTTGTGGATTGGCTCTGAGAATAAACCCAAAAAAAAACCTAAGTTAACTTTCTGGCCAGCCATGCAGCTCGAAGGTAGACCGTTCAAAGGTGCCAGGATCTGCATCTGCTGCACCATCTTTCTCTCTCTCTCTCCAGTCGTGAACCTAAGTTAACTTTCTGGCCTTGCAAAGGCTATTCCCGTCATCCTCTGCACTCTTTCTGAACTTTTTTGTTAGCTAGAATGAGAACAATTGGAGGATTCTCTGCCCTTTTTTGGAAGCCGTCAATGGTCGGCTTAGGAAATTCCCAAAATAGGCGGTTGAGAATCTATTGAATAATTCATCAGCTGCTCCATAAGCTTCTTCGGAATATAATTGCTCCATAGAGAAAGCTCAAAAAATTGCAAAAGTCTCAGAATGACAATATTTGCAGGTTTTCAGTGCAGTGGGTTGCTGTTTCCACAACTTTTTCCTTGTTGCTTCTCGTTTTTCTCGGCTAATTGTAATTGTTTCCGATTACATTCGCGCGAACATCCATAATTGCCGGCGTTGATGCGCTAATACCCCTGACACAGTTAGATCAGAGATCGCCTGAGTTAAAAACATCTGATTTGTGCTTTTATCTTGCGTGAAGGTGCGTCCATAAATGGAAACTGACGTATTGCTTGCGGGGTCTAGACGAATTGCCTGAATGCGTTCAATTCATTGTCCACCCGGAAGCAATAATTCTTCGGAAAGTTACTAAATAACAGGAACTTTATCATCTCCTCTCTCTCCGCCCCATCAGCGTAGATGGGAGAAATTCGTCAGCTTGAGCCCATTGAAAAACGCCTCCTCTTGAGACACTCATAAATTTCTTGCAGCTCAGAATGTTGAAATTGGCTCCCAATGAGAGCCGAAGGAAAAAATTTTCTCTCAGGAAACTGACTGATTCGTAATGGAACTCTTGTGCAAGTTTAATTTTGGTCAACTGTACATATCTACCGGGAAATCAACTGCCGTTGTCTTGATCACCCCAGAATACGTCTGCAGGTTTTTCTGAAATTTACAAAAAGAAATGAGCCTTATCTTTATGAAATCACTATCCTGTACATGTAGAACTGTCAGAGCACGTGAGTATAGCCACGAACGCATGTCTGCATCCGTAACGGTCAGCCTCCTCACAGTCTGCGCGTTAAGCTTACCACTGTTCATGAACTTCGCCTTTATGGAAGATAGGAGGACCTCGTGTGAGGCTCTCTAGTCGCTGCGGCGCTTTATCGAGGATGTTTATTTAATTGATGTAAATTGACATTTATGTCTTTCTTATGAATATAAAAGTGTGCAAAATCGATCGAATAATTACGATACCTTGTGTTCGACCTTTTTAAAACTTTTATATTATATTTGCAAACATTTACTATTAAATATCAAGCGAGAAAAAGCTACTGGAAGCTGTTATGAATACATCACAATGATTCCTGCAAATTTTCTGATGATTTTATTGAAGTTAATGTTATTTTGTCGTCATCCATAGAAGTTTCTCAACAATACAATGATTACTTACTTAGCCTTGTTCCTCCTGTGCTGTTTTTTTACATCGTGCCATGAACTCTCTCCACCAGTGTCAGTTTTGCGCTATTACTCCGCCTTCTTCTCATGAAATAGCTATTACTTTAAGGTTTCTGGCGGAAGTGTGTCACCACATTCTTGTAGAACAGTCTCTGGATGGTTTGCTTGTCGGAGAAATCCTTTTCAATTAAGCCTCGCCGGTGACTGTGCAACTCGAGGTATTCGGTGCTGCGGCATCCGTATGATTTGACCAAGGAATCGGAGTCCTCGTTGTACTATAGTAGATTGAAGAACAGTCGTGTTATGACGCACCACTTCCTGATTGATTACGTGATTAACGAGGGTATAATCAGCTTATAATTAGAGGCAGGGGCCCACCTCACATACCTGGTTGCGATAATGGGAGATTCTGCATCTCCTCGACACGGTGGATCCAGCAATATAGGTAAATTGTCTCGAAAAGGCGTTTAAACCCGTTTTCCGGGACGGGGTCCGTAACAGTTTGTCAACCCGAGTTGACGTGTGAAGCCGTCGATCTTATGGATTGAACACCCAAGACTCGTTGGCCAACGCGACAGCCGTGGCAGGCCGCTAGCACAGCTTGGAGCGATCCGCCTCCGCGCTCCAAAAATGTAGCCATTTCGTCCCTTTCAAAAACGAGGCTTTCGTGGCTCTTAAGCCTGTTGATTACATTACTAGGACCAGCATGGCGAGAAGGTCCAGGAGAAGGTCTATACCCCTACCAGGCGGAATGAGTTGGGCCTCTGCCTTTAAGATGATTGGCTTGTGTGAACAGATTTGACGAGAAACATCCATCAACGTGATGGCATTAATTGAGATCTCTCATGATTCACTGAATAAGTAGCAGTCGGAGCCAAGATTGAAAGATATGGACTCATCTCCATAACTCTTAAAAGAGATTCGTCACAGAGAGTTGATGAACCCTTCGAAACGCAGCCACCAATTTTGCGATGGCAGTCCTAAGGGTAATTTTAGTCTCCATGCGTGTAGCTCGAATTTTTATGGGTGTTGACTTCTCAGACCTTATATACTGCCCATTCTTCTTGGTTCTCGTTGAAACTCGCAGTGGTCTCTGCTGGATTGCTACCCTTTCCCCTAGAGAACAGGGTCGTGTATAACACCCCCTAAGCGTGAATATGTTCCCCCTCTTGTCGATATGCTTTACATGCAAATTTGCAGTTCCTCCCCTATAGCACCTATGCTTGTAGATGTCGTGAGCCCAGAATACTTGTTGAGCTCACAGCTAGAGAGTGTCCTGTCACCGTATTATGCCTTTGGAAATCATCTTTTATTTTATTCTGTTCCTTACTACACTTATCTTATATCTGTTTTAATCTGGTCACCACATAAATAATTCTTTTTTCGGTAGTTCGTTTATCCATTCTTCAATGTGCTCTACGTCCTACAGGGGAGAAGTTCTCTCATAGACGCTGCAACCTGTGCCCTTCTAATTCTAGGTTAATTTAATAAGCACATGATTTGCGGAGTATTGTGTTCACATCTGGTTAATGCTCAGAAATAAATTTTGAAATTTTATGAATCCAAAAATACAATATATTGAAGATAACAGAGCGTCCTGGGCAACCGATTGTACTCAGCACTTTTGTTTTCTGTGCTATCATGCGTACATTGTTACTGGACGTTGTTATTCAAAGAAAATAGCGAGTACATACTGAAATTTTTATACTTCCCTATTCGCCACCACAACTTGAAAATGGAACTATGTGGTCGTAAGGGTGGTGTTTCGAGCTTCTTCCAGTCTATATTATGACGTTCAGTAGATGGAAGCTGTACTATCACTTCCCGGTCTCTGCTTCATAACCATCCTTTTCATGTTCCATCGGGCATTTGACAACTTTTTCACAGTTAAATACTTTTTTTTCCTGATACCAATAATAAGTTATTCAACTGGTTCCTGAGAACCATAACCAAGCTCTTATTCGCTCAGAAATGTTGGTTTGAGGAATGACATTGTGAGTGTAGAAGTATAGGTTGGAAATGAGGATTGATGATGTTCGAATGGAATCTAACGTAAAATGTGCACGGCAGCAATGATCGGGAATATTCCCGGCTGTGAAGGCAATCATGCAACAACAACATCGTTATCTCTACGGAATGGTTCGGGCATATGCTTTTGAGCAAACGCGATATCCTCCACTTAGTTTTCGTCGCATCTTCAGTTGTTTACTACTGAGCTCATTGATTGATTGATTGATTGATTGATTGATTGATTGATTGATTGATTGATTGATTGATTGGTTGATTGATTCATTCATTCATTCACTCACTCATTCATTCACTCACTCATTCATTCATTCATTCATTCGTTTGTTTGTTCGTTTGCTCGCTCGCTCGCTCTATGTAATTGATTCATTCATCTATTTATTCGTTCTTCGTCTATTTTCTCTCCTTACCGTCATTGCTTCTGATTTTCAGTAACATCCTAACACCCCTAACATAAGTATTGCAGGTGCGCCAGGGCAGATGTGACGGCAGTGGACGGGTCTTGAAAATATGTGTAGCAGATTCAAAAACGATCAATTGCTAGCATCTGTGGAATCTGAACGAGATTTCATGAATTACCTCGATTATTCCATACAAGGCTTGATTATCAAGAAAGAGAGGGAGAGAGAGGCAGGGAGAGGGTCCTGAGGGTTCTCAGTGCGCCAGAAATTACAATAAGCTTGAAGGCAGCACCCGTCGAAATCCTTGACCCCGAGTTAAACCGTAAATAGTGGAACACACTCTTAGCCCACCGCAAACGTTCAGCGAACACAAAGAATCGTGACTTACCCTACGAGAAAATCTGAATCAAAGTCGCGAACTCCGCGCACACAGCAGCCTTGCATGCCCAAGCGCCCCCAGGCAGCAGTCGCTCGGTACAAGCGTGCGGGGCCTTCGCGTGGCGGAAACCACGAGTGTCGGTCGTTTGGAGCGTGCTCACTCGCGCGAAGAACAGCACCAAGAATTCGTGCATTTCTCGTATGTTCCACGCTGATTCAGTGTTGGATTTGAGTTCAAGGCCCCTAAAAATCCCAAAATCCAGCGAAATCTCGTACACGAAAATTTGAGCTGGTGCTGCGTTTAAACAGCGATTATTCTATTGATTGCAATCTATTCAATGAGAGTATTAGAGGATTATACCCTTTGCTTCACTTCATCATACCTCGCTAGCCCTCATTTGAGACTCCTTTTCTAGTTAGAGTCCTATTCAAAAGAGGGCCCTATTGCGGAAGTTATTCGTTTTGTCCTTTCAAAAAACAGTCGTAGTTTCTTAGCCTGCAAGTTTTGACCTAAAATCGAATTCATAGTTTATGCTCAAGTCTCTTTCCACGCGAATGGAGTGTACCGTGGAAGTTAACTAGTAAGTAGAGAAAACTATGGGAGGCGGACCATCACTGGCTTTCTTCTTCAACTTTACCTTCGCTCCCTTCTCTGGTATAGTTTCGTTACATACATAGTGAACTTCTAAACACTAATAGGCAGTCCAAACGGTCCATCAGCCGGGAATCAAATCTAGGCCTTATGGAGAGAGCCATGAATCCCATCCACTAGGCCACAATGGTTTCCATGCTGTTTATTAGCCTATTCTATGCTATGTACATACACATTCTGGTCAACTTGTACTCTGCCTTCCCTATAAAATCCGCCTACCTCGGAATGGAGGTTCCCATGTCTGTGTAGATTTTGTAGGTGGCTTCAAAAGACTCCTTTAAATATCTCTTCTGCTGCATCTGGTGTTCCAGATGTTCCCGATAGAGGTTTGAGTTGGTTCACTCAATTTCCACCTTCTCATAAAGTCAAGCGTTTCCCTCGCTTTTGTTCGTGTATTCCCTCATCTATTATATTTTCCCATTGTTCCTTTCTTTCTCTAATTCATCGCCGTACATGACAACCCAAAGGTATCGCGAGCCGGGCGTGTTGCATCATCACAGGAAAAGGGGCGGAGCTACTATCTTACGATTGGTGCTCTGCGATTAGATACGTCCTCTTGCTCTTCAACATCATTTTATCCCTTTCACACCTTTAATTTTTCAGAATATCACGGAATTAGTCGCAAACACGGACTAGTTGTCTCTCAATTATTGGGGCAGGGTGGGGGTGGTGCAGGGACAGCTCTCCTTTCCCGAATGGTTTAGTGGTCAACTAAGGGATAGGAGTGGGATTGGAAGCGGAGAAAAAGCTGAATTTGTCAGTTTTTAGCCATGTTTGTGTCTAGGTCCTGCACAAAAGACAAGAGATCCTGCGAGCATGAAGAGAACACAGACAGCTAAACACTCCTGCCCCACCACATCGCCATGAACAAGAAACCTTGCACCACATCTATCAAGAACACGTCTACATGATGGACAAGGTTGTCATGAGGCTCCAGACCACTCCTTACTGGAGGTTTCTTATTGGATATCGCTGTCTCTCTCATCAAAATTTTGTTGCTGAAAAATGTTTTCTCTCGAGAAATTTTTTGAAAAAATGGTTAAAAGCTTTGAAAGGTCAAAGGTTTTTCAAACACTTACTCACTTGTTTGTTCACACTCATTTGTTCTATGCTTTTGCGCCCATAATGTACATTAACAAAGTGCGGAACTCCTAAATTGTCAATATCTGCAGCAGCACTTTGCACGCCCTCTATGCTTTCATATTTCCGGTGGTTTCCCTTATTTTCCATTTTACTATTCATCTGGAAATGTACTTTTCCGCAAATATGGACATGGACTGTGTCCATCGCAATAGTTTCACAGAAAAAGCCGAACTGTGCTAATGTCGAAGTTAGTCCAGTGATTTTCCGCTGCTACGCTTTCGTTCCCCTTCCTGACGTGAATTCATTCGGAATGATGTCTGAAAGGGCTGTTTGCTAAGTTCCCCACATGAAATATTGCTTCATTCAAAAAATTAGCCAGTTTCCTTCGTTTTCTCGAATAAGAGATGATATTTCCGTACTTTTGTGATTAAGATAAAATCTTAATGTTCATACGTTGCTGGCTCTGAAGAAGACGGCAATTTCATTTTTATAGCTGAGGCAGTTTATCAATGTAAAATAGCGCCATTCTGTGAATAAGCCGAGTAGGTGGTGATAGACTGGTTCACAGAAGAACGTCCTTTAAGTTTTTTCCTCTGATCAGTCCTCATCTACTTGAACTAGCGGGAAGAAACTCTTTCTAGATGATCCTGTAAACATCATTTCAAATTTTACTGATTTTTTCTAGTCACCCCTTTCCTCCTGCTCTACTTGGCTTCCTTTTTCTTGACCCGGAACATTGAACTACTATAATCTAAAAATGAAGTAAGAAAAGAGTTTAGAAAGATATCTGCTCACAGTTTCATCGACTTGAAGCAAGGTTTCTGGAAGGCTTGCCCAACATTATTGCAGCATTTCAACTTCAATCGATTTTGATTTGATTTTGGAATGAGATGCTCTCGATATATACATCAAATATACAAATAGATGATTAAATAAAACAGATAAATAAATAAATGTCAACGGAAGCCCACACTAGTTCCCTTGCGTTTTTCGCGCTGTATTAATGTTTCTCAACCATGTTTTCTCCAATTAGACGTATGTTATCCCTAAATTTTTTTAAATTTTGATTCTCTAGAGGGTTCTCTTTCAGCAGATTCATAGCCTTTAGGCCTATGGCATACTCCATACAGCGACGCTGTCGCAGCGACCGTTCACCACCAAAGTTTTCGCACAACTACGCTCCTATGCCAGCACGCTATTCCTGCAGGCTGAGCGCTACGATATGGGAACTTGTAACGTTTGGTTGTCAGCATTTTCAGGCACTTACTTCACCTCGACGGTGTCGCTGTAACGTATGCCATGGCCCTTACAGTATTTAGTCTTGTTTTCGTCATGAATCCGGGGACACCGAAAAAGTCACACATCCCGTCTAGTTCTTGGCTCTGAAACTGGTAGCGTGATAAAGGATCTCTAGTGCTACTTCTTCTGCCATTTCGATGCAGCATTATCTTAATGTTATTGCTCTTGTGTCCTTATTGCATAACATCACAAGAGATAACAGACCAAACTACATCTCTGTTTAATAACAATTTAATATCGTTCATCGATACTGTCGCAAATGTCACTTCACATCCTGAAAATGGGAAACCGTACTCAAGGTTATCCCAGAACAGTGTTGATCTACAAATCAAGCCTGGGGTTGATAGCACTTGCAGCAGTGTACGTGTAGGTGCTCTCAGCTTTGTCACCGCACTGAGCAGTTGCCTTGATTTCTTTTTCCATTCTAATTAATTAGAGGCATCTCCTGCTTACATTTAGTTGTAACCTTACTAATCTTTCCTGTTGCACACGAGTTGAATAAATGTCACAGGGCACTCCGACTGTACTATTGTTATTGAACTTGGTGCATCAATAATATCGTCCTCATTGCTCAATTTCCGCTCGGCTTTTTCTTGCTTTTTGCTAAATCTCACTGATTAACAACTTGCGTCCATTTGATGCTCTTATTCGACCATGGCTTCCACTCGCTAGTACTGCTGTACCTTCCACCTTCACATCGTGTAACGGAACATCTACACTGTTTTTGGATGATGTTTGGTTCAGTTCAGGATAAGAGCATCTTCCATTCCTTAAAGTGTCGGAGATAAAGTTGATTTATATGACCCAAATGTCTTCTTTACTTTAAACCTCATAGGCAACATGACTGCCAGTCGATAACAAATGACTTTGTGCCATTCGTGTCACTCTGTGAGTTGTAAGATGTCTCGATATTGCCTGTGTAGAACAAATATACTTGTTGTCATCATTGTGTTCTATACATAGCAATACTCGGCCTTACACTTTCGGCAGCGTAGTGCTCCAAGACACTATGTATTAGTGGAGCAGCGGGTGAGCTGGTTTTGGTAGTGCGTGCTTTCTGCTTTCCATGCATCTGACAATACAAAGCTTCTACCACAAGATGGATAGATGCTTGGCGAGTTGGACGTTGGATATATCAGAGCCAGTTCCTGTGCACGCCTCTAAAGACTGCGGTAGCGCTGGAACGTCAGGCCAAATAAACTGTTCCTCCTACCAAACCTCGTTGGCATATTAGATCCACATGTCAATTCAAATATCTCAAAATTATAATAAAAAACAAAGTGATGCTCGAAATGAACAACTACCATCATGCCAAGATTTCAAGGAAGTCGAACTTGAACATTGTTCAAAATGAACTATTCAACTAAAGCATGGAAGAAACTCCATTATGAGATCAGACATCAGACTTCGGGACAGCACCATTATTCAGTAGTGTTTAGGTAATCCTAACATTTGAATCTCATCCACGACGCGATTTTGAGATGACATGTCCGAGGACTACGATGGAACCTGTTCCCTTCTTTCTCACCGCAAAGGCTTTCTGGGAAAGTGGCCGTTCTAGGCAAGGACTAAGGTGCGTCAACCATGCACATTCATGTAGATGGGTTGTTCATGAGGAAGCGCTTTTCAATGCCGCTGGTTGTGGAATTGCAGAATAAGAATTCATCCACCTGAGATTCACTGAAGATGCACTTGAGCAGTGCTCCAAGGTTCAATTGCAATCATGAATGATGCTTATTCCTCCTAATTTCAGAAGCTGGCCAGCGTCTTTCGCGTGGGCAAAGCTGACACAGGGTGCTATACTTCACAAGGAGCATGAAGGCAGCCTTTTGTCGTTCATACACATCTCTTTGCTTTCCTATTAATCCTATGCCAAAAATTCAAGTGCAATGAATGGATAAATTATTCTGGACAACCAATCAGAGCAGATCTCGTCTCTCCATCCCACATCCTTTTCCCTAGAATGCACATGCATATTTCAGGGGTTAGTTTTAAGTGCTTCCAAGTTCCACAATAATTCATGGACCTGTTGCCCTCAATGAGCGAAGTCCTCCAGACGTCCCTGGAGTGCTTTGCCAGTGCTCATTAGTCTCGTTCATTAGGTTCTGGCTGTTGCCACAATGGGCTCGTCTTCTCCCTTTTCAGGACGAAAAAGCACAGAAAACGCGATGACTGTTCATTTTCTTCCGTGCGAACACTGCAATTACGGATAATGATTTCCCCTTGTTTTCTCCTTCTCCCTACTTGTGGATATTTCTGAAATCATCGGAAGTTACCGTGCATTACTGCATTTTGAGGGTTTTCCAGAGCTTCCGATTGAAGTCGTTGAGTTAGCTGGTTGGAATAATTCAGGTTACCCTGGGGCTGACCCATTTTAGATACAGTAATCATTTTTGCTATACCAGAAAAATTTTTCCTGCACATCCCGTCCAAGATGACGCCTACGCTCGAATTTTCGAGGGCATGCAACCGAGTGGCAGCTATTTCTCAAAAATTTCCAAACTCAGAATTTTCCCTGTAAGATCTTTGGAGCACGAATTTGAGGACACATGCTGTTTTGTTACTCGCTAATGAACTTTTCTCCTTTCCTCATCTTCCACTATGTCTATCTAATTATTTGGCTAGCGGGCTCGAATTGAATTTTCGCAAAAACGTTTGCCGTATTCTTCCGGCGCAGTCACATCGCTGCAACACCACGTTGATGTATTTTGATTCACATCCTTCGCCTTCATAGCTTAGTTCATATTGGATGCCTGCGTCAGTCGCGCGCGAGGCTCATGCGTGAGGCTCCAATTCTGGAAGATTTTCCGAAGTGGGAATACACCGCTGCCGTGTAAATATCGACAAGGCCCCGGAAATATGTCTCGCGTACGTCCGTCCTGCGTCAGGGCTGCGCGAGCGGGCCTTATTGAAAACTTGTATGATTTGATTGTCATATCTGACATTGTTGAATTTTACGATGACAATTCTAGAGCTATGCGTGAGCGTAGTGAACTAGGAATTAGGGATCTAGACAAGGGTAAATATTCAAATTTCACTTATTCTTCACCACATGCATATACGTGGGGGCGTCATACGCACGCATGCGGTATTAATTGTTATTATCTCCTTACTTTTTTCTTGCGAGTTTCACCTCAAAATGTCGTTGTCATTTGTTTTTCGACGAGAGTCTTTAGAAATCAAAGTTTTCTTGGCTTTTTTCTTTCCTTTCCCAGACGTTTATGAAACCCCCAAAATTGAAGGAAAAATTGTTTGATTTCTTTCTCCGATTTCGAGAACCGCATTTGTTCAAAATAGTCTGTTTAACTGTAGGACAAGTGGTCATCTCATTGCCTATTCGTAACACTTTGCCGATTTTTTGTATTACAGAGTGCGCCAAAATTTTTTGCCGATTTTTTGTATTACAGAGTGCGCCAAAATTACATGCACGTGCATTTTTTGGTCCCAAATAGGAGCAGTTAAGTGGATTCGCGAGCCATTTTGCAAGATGACTAATTCAGCTATTTCTCCTGTAAACAAAATTTGTTTTCTGAATAATTCAGCTACTTCTATTATAAACAACAGTTTGTTTTCTCGATGTCTTATTCCTGTGCCTGTACAGATTTGAATAATCTACATGATTCACCGGTGAGCGGGCTCACTATTACGTTCCATGAAGTGCATATTTTGCGTGATGCACCATGTGCATCACGTTGTCGGCTATATGTTAAGAACCACTATCAACAAGTGTGATTCCGTTCCTAGTATACAAATCCCAGGTCCTGTTGCTACACGCTCGTCACGATTCTCTGTCTTCATTCGCCGCCTCAGAGTTTTTGTCCAAGCCGGTTGTGGATTCCAAGTTGAAGGGTTGCTTTTATGCAAAGGGATGCAAGGAAAATAGTTTTTGTGACATCGTTCGTTCTAGTTTCCACCAAATCCCTTTCCTCTGTGCACTTTTCCTTGTAACTGTGGTTATAAAGAACCCTGTACCTTTTCTCTTTCTCTGGTAACTGTGCATAAGGGACACAGCACAAACACTGTAGTACGTTGGAGCTAAGGCCTATTTTTGCGCATGGTTGTCTCCTTATCCTTGCTGCCCAAGCATCCTTCGACAAAAAGGAGGAGAACCACCCATACCAAGCGAGGAAGACGGCCTCGTTCAAAAAACAAAAAAAAAAAAGATCTGGACTTGCCGTGCTACTTTCCTGCTGCACAGTTATCAGAGTCAAATACCTAACCCTACAGGTAAGTCATCATTCATTACATTGACGTAAGTCCCTGAGCCATATACCCCTCTATGGAACCGAGCTAGCTAGCTCTCTGGTGTTGTGCCAAGGTTTTCGTATTCTTCGTAATCCCTTTACCGCCTAGAGTTGTTTTTGTCGCATAAACTCTTTGTTTGCATTTCTTCCATTTTTGCTCAAATGCCAAAAATACGTGGAAGCATCAAAAACCCTCCATAGTTCCTTAACCACCATCTATGAGAAACAAATGGCAGACAGATAATTTCTGTTGAAGTTGATTCCCTTTATAGTGGTGATCGGGGACCACATGGTATTCCCTAGATGCGTTATGGGATTAGCTCTTTTGTATCACATGGATTGTATCCGGATTATATCCTAATGTACAAACACCTTTTTGTTTCCCTAGTAGAGACAGAAATTCTGATTTTAACTGGGAACTGATGTGCCTTTTCTAGAAAAGAAGTATCCTCGAAGAGAAATTGGCATTCATAGTCTTTTCCTAAAAATAGCTGTCTTTGAAGACTGCAGCTCACTCTGAGTTTGGCAGGATGACGGGGAGGTTGCCAAGTGCACACTGTTGCTCTGAGTAGAAAAGGCTGGAAGAAAAAAGAATGGAAAAGTTGAGGGAAACAAGGGAACGTGAACTATCGCATTTCTGGAAAAATCAGAGCAATGGTTCAATTTCTTGGAATTTTCCATACTCATAGCAAACAAAGACTCCAACTACCTTTGCTGAACATTCTCTAGTTTTCATCACTCCACCCAGCTCATGTAGGAAGTCAATTTCACCCTAATTTCATTCCGCGAGCGCCGGAATCAGTGCTTGTACCTCGTTACTGTTTCCTGCCGTATCCGATACCGTATTCTATCGATCCAGCGCTGATTCAGCTTAATGTGAACAGGGTAAGTGAAGAAATATTCGTAATCCTTGCAATGATTTCTGATGTCCAGACAGAGTAAGCATACATGATAAAAAGGCCGCCCATGAAAAGGCTATCGTGTAATAACACGGCGGGAACTGCTTCTTTTGGTGGTACTGTAGCTACGGTATTGCAAGATTTATTCAATGGTACTGTAGCTACGGTATTGCAAGATTTATACAAACACCCAAACAGCTCTGAATCATCAAGAAATGGAAAATGGAAGGTGAAGGAAGCCCGTTTAAGGACAAAGTGGAACGGCTTACATTTGTGACGCTTATCTCATAACAAGGCATTGTTTCACCCCGGATCTCTGAACTATATGCCGTTGCTGGGTAAGGCTTCCTTATCCCACTAGTCAGCCTGCCCTTCTACTTTTAACGCTGCTATTATACATCATATGTTTATAAGATTTGAGTCTTCTAAATGATGGAGAAGGCTCGTACATTAAAGTAGCCCTCAACACTGGGTATATCTTCATCCTTGTGAATAACCGAGTCTTGCCGGATAAGCTTACATGGTTTGGTCATTTTGCTATCCCATAAAAACTTATCCATGGATATACGAATCCATTCCCTTAATTGCACCCTATTTTTATCCCAATGATATAAGAATGGCTGAAAAAGATCGGATTGACGCAAATGCGAAGAAGTCCGAGAAGGGAATATTTATTTACATAGTTTGGGGCTCACCAATGAAAGTACACAAGAGTTGCTAACTAGGGCGTGTAGGAAAAAAGTGGCAGCTCCGACATTCCATGAACCCAGATGAAATAATAAAATTACTTGAAGCATTAATTTTTGTGTCAAGGAATTATATTTTGGAAACAACAATGAAAATAGGCAATAAAAACCAAGCTTATGCAACATTTTTGTCTCTTTTACGAAGCAATTTCAAAAATTTCTCAGCCCATTGTCCCCTCGTCTCTGAATCCGTCCCTGATGCTCACCTATTGTTCAGCCTTCTAGAGTTTTGCGAGCCAAAGCTTTCTCCATTCTCTAGCTATTACCAGGTAAGTATAATATTTATATTGAAATCCACGTCTTCTTTTTATCTTCCTCTCCTGCCTGTCTGAATACCGCACACTTTCCCCCGGTCCTCTAAGTTTTTCTTCCCCCTTTACCCTTCAGTTCTTCTCTTTCCATCCTTGTTGGTGGAACGGACTATAAATATATTTACATAGAATTAGCAAACATCATCGGACTTCTCAAAAACCCACATATTGCAGAATTTACATTTTCCTGCATGTCCGTGTCAGTTTCGTAGATCCTCTTTTTCCATATATTCAATTAACAAGATAAACACTATCGAGTTTCCTACAGCGAAGCGCTGACCTTTTTCTGACAGTGACGTATGTAGGAGCTCATTAACGCTCCGGATTTCAGAGGAGTTTTCTGCAAAATTTTCAATAGATCGGAAGAAGTTCTATGTTGCATTATCGGCCTGTACTTTCTGGAAAGCGAATAAACGATTCTGTATCTCCTTTATTAGGATGGATTAGGTGGACGTGTTACAGATGTTGAAAATATGCACTCGAATAGAAGATTTTTTGAAGCATTCTATTCATTTTAATAGGCTGGATAAGCATAAAATGATATTCGCGACATCGTGACAAAGGTCCTATGCATAGGCGAATAAAGCCAGAAAGGCTAGGTTCAAACTGGATGCATATCTGCATCCAAACCTTCTTTTGTCTTTCATTTCGTCTTGTTCCGCAAGCCAAAACTTAATCTTCGCTCTAGTGAAAAATTTTGGTGGTGAATCTTCTAATAATTTCCACGTGCTTTCTTCTCTAAACATGGGCATGATGTTTTAATGATGCTTTCACTTCTTCTCCCAGGTTGTTAGGTGGTAAACTTTATTCATTAATTAACTTTATCTTTTCGAAACTTTAGGCCAATGAAGTTTACCACCTAACAACCTGGTTGGCAGAAGAATTGAGAGCATCGTGAAAAATTCTGGTTTTTGTAAGGGCTTATTCGTGTCTGATGTTCATCTGGATTCTTGTGTGGCTTTTTACCCAAGGTGAACATTTCATTTTTTGGCCTCAATGCATCAGTGGTAATTACCCAGGGTAAAAGTCTGAATGCACTTATTAACGGTCTGTAAACGTGGTGTGCGTTAACACATTTACCCTGGGTATATCAATGATGCATGTGACCCTTGGTTCCGCTCGATTTGATAAGGTAATAATATAATGTTTACCGGTTATAATTGGACCATTATCAGAGTGAGGTATCTGGAGACAGGTAATTAAGGCAAGACCAGTATTTTCGACAGTTTTGTTGACTCTCAAACATCGAATTTTCATCGACCACCATTAATTGCTCTGTCAGGTGTTCACACGTGTTCCTTGCCTTTCGATGACTCCGTCGACAATCATTAAGTAATTTTTTTTACTTGGTTTGATGTTGTGATGGCTTATGTTCACTGTTGATCTTCCCAATAGGACCACATTCCTTCTAAACTTCTCTATCTCGGCCAACTCTCATGTGTCCTAGTTTCCTAGTAGGTAGTTTCCTTCGTTTGAGCGACCTGGAAAATGTGTTGGACCAGCTCGTGAAACGGTCGATTGAAGGATCCTTTCACGTTCGTTAATGTCCAGATGATTGTTCTGGTGCTCCACCTTCCGTCACTTTGACGTTTGGCGTACCATGCACAATGTTATTCATGGCACTGTCCCACCTTAGGATCTCTTTTGATACTTTCGCATATGAAAAAGATCCCCAGTAGCTGCTGATCGGAATAGTTATGTAATTCCGCACAAAATTGCCAAAAATTCTCGTTTTTCAGCCCCGATTCTTGGGGAGAATGTGGGCGGAGCCGAGAAGGGATTACAAACTCCTATATGTCGTGCTCCTTTACCCGCCATGCACGAAGCGCATTTTCCATTCTGCCAGGGAGTGGATAAGCAACTCACCTTCAAAGCAGTCTACAGGGTGGGCCATAAATAAGGTAACACAAAAAAGTGTACAACGAAAACGACTTGGCATGTAATTTGAAACAGAGTTCTAGGATTTATGTTTACTAGTTCATGTACAACATGATGCAACCCTTCACCTAGGGATATCCTCTGTCAGCTCTGGCACAGGACCCAAGATTCAAAGTGAGGTCACTGACCGCGGCGCTCAAGTGGTTGGGTTCACGTCATTCAACATTTCTTGAAGTCCTTGCCAAACTTTACTAAATTCTGAGATCAACAAAGCCTACTAACCCTACTGATTGAGACCCAAGCAAAACAGTGATCATTCGATGAAACCAATAGAATCTGAAATATATTTTTGGCTGAGTCCTGGATCAAACATGACTTGTGGGCCGGAGCACTATTCCGGTAAAACGTTGCAGAAAGACATCTCAACCAAGTTTAATTTAAAGACGAAACAGTTTTCTTCAGAGGAGAAACGGGCGATGTTACCGTATTTTTGGCCCACCCTATAGGTGCGCCAACAGACATTTCGGAACACTTGTGTGAGTGAGGTGGAGAGTTACGTAACATGGCAATGGACTGCCAAGTGAATGCACAGAATTTGTAACTCATCCCTTCTTTCCTTTCTCTTCTTCCTTCCTTTAATTCCATGTTCATATTTCCTATATCTGACTAGTTGTATCCATGCCCAAATCGACTGCCAAATAGGTTTGTTTTCTTATTCTGTCAAGCAAAAAAGCATCCTGCAATTTGTGCAAAATTGCGCGTTTACGGAACCATGCTGCGTTTACACATCAAAGCTCAATCTCCTCTGTCTACATGAGCATGTGTTTTCTGATGAATTTGAGAAGAGTCTGTTGATGTTGTCGGCCATCGTCTTCAAGCTTCTCATGTGAAAAAGCTAGGCTTGGAAGCTTGGTCACTACAAAGCGTCATCCAAAATACGCATGATAAACCTCCTCCCCCTCCCGTTCCCTCCCCCGTCTCGCTGTTTTGGCAATTTATTCCTTTCTCTATCGCACGTTGCTTACCTGCACATTTTATTTATTTATTTGTCTTTTATTTAATACACCACGTAGACAGGCCATCACATGCAGAAAGTTCTTTAGTTTTTCGGATTTCGTTAATTTTTATTTACTGTTCCATATTTACGTACGTTGTTTTCCTTGGCAATTCTGTACTATTTGTTCAGTTAGCTTTGAAACATTAGACATAGATATCTTCTCTAGCTAAGCCTACGTATGCAGGTGAAGATAAAATAATGAGCATGCTAGGAGAAACGTAACCACATAAAAAAAACAAAAGGGACAAAAAATGACAGTTGTCCGCTCGAATTTCTCTCAGGTTCATCACTGCGGAGTATTTTTTGACTTTTTCAACTGAGCAACTTAATCAAGAATATGACATCTGTCACAAATGCGCTCTCCGTAATCATTGACACGTGGGAAACAGCTGTCGTTAGCTTACATTCCCAGCATGATGTTGCCTGTGATCCTATGATTCCATGCATGATCTCAGGTTTCATTGGCGTTCTGCCAAACACGTTGAATTTGCTACACCATCGACAGAAGTGTTTCTGTTTTTTTTTTGGCTTAGGAGGATCCTAAGCGCACTCAGTGGGATTGCTCTGATAACTTAGCCCAATTCTTGAGTCTGGCAGTTCTGCATCTACATCATTTTTAGTTCCCGAATCGCTGCACTTTCATTTTTGTGTCGTTTCTAGAGATTCGGAGAAATTCTCACTCGAACCATCTATGTATATTACAAATAGTTTCTCAAGGTGCAAGAAAATCTGAAAAAAAATCTACTTCTATTCGCAAACAGAATACCCAAAGAATTGCTTGTTTTCCTGTTTCTATCCATCACAAGTATTCTTAGGTTTCCACAAATGTCATTTATTACATGAGCATGCTCATGAGAGAGGAAACCAACAAATGATAGAACGTAACAAATCGTAACATTTCTGAGCAGTACTTGCAAATGTACCAAGAAAAATACAAATAACATTGGAAATGATAGAGAACTTATGACTGCACTTTCTGCCTGAGGCAATTAACTTCCTGTTTGCTAAAAAAACGGATAAAACTAAACAACATCACGGATCTAGGTATTTATCTATCATGTTTTTAAAAGCACCTGATTTAGGAGGGATCGAAATGAATTTACTTCGCGTTTTGGATTTCGTTTTCCCTGGTTTTGTCCAGAAATTTTCTGGACTGGTTGAGTGAATGCTAGTTCTCGAGGCAATTGTGGAAGAGGAGTAGCTGATAAAAAGACCACTTTTCTAAGAAACTCTAAGAATTTTTCTTCTACGTGTTCTTCTCCTTCCTTTTATTTGGTTCTTTGAGAACTTCGCATCCCCTGTATTCTCTTCCACAGATAGTGACAAGCTGTTCATGCTTAAAAAAAGTCACCAGGAAGTGTACTGCCATCGAACTACGATACTTTCATTTTATGACTGCACTTTCTGTCTGAGACGACTGACTTCCTGAGTTTTTGGCTTCAAAATACACACATACATGTGCTTAATGGAAGTGGAGCCATTTGAGTGCAAGATTTATTTCAAGCGTGCAGCCAGAGCGTAAATTAAAGTTCCTCATTGCTCCCCTCCCTAAAAAAACTCTTTGGTTGTCAAATTTCGTATATTTCTGTGACAGACCAAAATGTCAGTGAATATTAGAGATTCGCCAAGTGGATGAAGTCTGAGGTTCGGTCTTCCGCCTCCGCTTCCTGCCATGTCATCCAAAAGTAGGGTTAGAATTCTGTTTGTGACACATGACACTGACATTTCTCCGGAAAAATCTCACCCTTTCGAGCTTGATGAAGGCAAACGAGAATTAAACAAGGAATAAATAAAAAATAATAACAACTTCATATGGTTCCAGTAATAAAAACATCCCAATGTTCCACAATGTCGAAGTTTGGTCGGACACGGCAGATCAAGTGATCTCTGTTATTTGTGCATTTTTTGAGAACCTTCCCTATTTGTTGAGAAAATAGAGGCACATTGCTCTAGAAGAATAAGGATTCAATTGAGACATTCTTACAATCACTCTTTGAGAAAAGCCTAAGCGTATGCCAAGAAGTGTTTTTCTTGCATATTTTCCGAGGAATCGCTAAAATTAATGTTGTGCTGGTGCCTGTCCTCTTCTCGTCCTTGATATTGTCTTATACACCTTGTTGTTCAATGCTATTTCAGTCCTAAGCTGCGGTTATACTCTCAATCTAACAGGGGTTTTATTTATTTATCTATCTATTTATTTATTTATTTATTTACTGCACTCATGGTGTGCTACAGGTCTCAGTGAAACAGGTGCTCAGCACGAGGTCAAAGTAGAATTGGATTAAGCAAACAGAGGATAGAAAACCGAACAAAATATGTAGTTTGCACAAAATCGAACAGTATCTAAGTAGCAGTGGCGGACGCAGAAAGTGGGCGGGAGGGGGGGGCGGTGGGAAAAAAGTGGGGTCTCCGCCGTTTTGGGGACACAGACCAGACGGAAAATAAAATTAATAAAAATAATTATTATAATTATAAATAATCAATAAAAATTATATTAAAAGTAATAACAAAAACAAACAAATAAAAATAAACTAATGCAAGATTTTTATTTGTATGGTAAAGTAATTTTGAAAACTTGGCGATCCATTCTTGGGGAGGGGGCGCGTGCCTCTTCCCCCCCCATGCGTCCGCCACTGCTAAGATGTTAGTACAGTAGCTGTAAGACAGTTTCGTTGCTGAGAGTGCGAAATAGTGCGATGCCGACAAGGAATCTGGCGCAGATACTCCAGAGTAGTTGGTATTGGTACACTCTTACTAGTTTAGTGACAATAACACGACTAATGGCCTGGTAATGGATGAGCAGAGGAATTGCAAACCTTTCATCGCCTCATGTACTCACATCAGCTAGCAAGGTGTCCTGATTGTCACTCGAAATGCATCCAAACCTGCAAGAAATTCGCAGCGCATTCGAATTTCCAAACGATTGCTGACCTATTAGTTTTATTGAATGTGACCGTCAAATGTTGCGGATTGAGTTTGATTTCTATGTTCATGTTCTTTTCTGTAAGCGCCGTTGTATTTTCCAATTTTTCACGCATGCCTTGAGCAGCGTAATAAATTATTATTATTATATTATTAAAGCTGGTATAGTAGCTGACCATGTTGGATTTGCAGCTCGATCAAGAGCAGAACAAGCAGAGGCAAGCGAACCTCTAGTAATCACATAGGCACGCAGAAACATAATGTTGAGCTGCCAGATCGAGACACATAAAATAATTCCTGAGCTCGCAGAAACCAATCAGCGACAGCAACATACGAGCAACAGTGTTATTTTAACAAGACGTACTGGGAATTGAAAAGCAGAAGTCGATGGGGGAAGTAGCAATTTATTATCGGACATGTACATTTACCTGCTATAGCCACTTAAACATAGAAGAAGTAAAAGTGACCGCACAATTTCATTCACTTTCTGCTCTGTCTCTCGAGAAATTATTGCGCAATATATAATATGATAGAAATTATTGCCCAATATATTATTATGAGTCATTATTGTCCATTGTTGCTTGTTGAGGCCGAATTAAGAAGGTTCATTGGTGGGAAACTGCAATCTGATCTCACTTTTAGCAATAGTAATTAATGCCTAGCGAAAGCCTGGCCCATTGTTTTCAATAAGTCATGGCTAGTAACTAATTTTAACTAGACATCTTACTAAATAGTAACGATTATATCATGATTGTGGAGGCTTCACTCATACTCATATATTGCTGTTTTCTGCTCTTACCATGTTATTGTGCGACTGCAGAGAAACCTACGTCATTTGTATGGCTGCAAGAAGAAAGCTACTTTGGTGGTCTTGTCTGGTTTTGCGTTTGTTCCCTGTTTTAATAGCTCGAGTTATCGTGCTCCTTGTGAAAAGTCGTGGATTTTCCTTCCTACCTTTTCTGGAATGTGCTTCAAGGACGGCGTAGACTTACAAACGAACAATTTCCTTCGGGCCAGACGGATGGCTTACATGAACTTGCAGAATTCGCCGAATTTCGTAAACCGTCTGGCCATCTGGAAAACCTTTCTGCACGGAGATAAACAGAGGGCATGATGATATTATTGCGTCGTAATCTTGTTCAAACCACCTTGCACTCTGTGCTCTAATCGCTTTTATTGCTCTAAAAACAATGCTTCTTAGGTTGTCCTTCGCCACACGGAATTCCTGCTCTCCCATGCGCACGAAATGACCCCCTTAAACTTTATTCACTATTTGTTTATTTATTTATTCAAATACACTCGAGGACAGACTAAAATGGAAAAACAAACAAACTGGGACATCAATAACACAAGTTCTAAATCCTGTACTAATTATGAGGTATTGAACCAAACTGAGGTATTTTCCACGCTGGTGCCCAGAAAACACCTCAATGCATATTGTGAACTATCCCATGTACAAAGCTCGCCACCCACTGTTTCGTTCCCCTTTCTCTGTTTTCTTAGGAAGATTTATTATCGGACATGTACATTTACCTGCTATAGCCACTTAAACATAGAAGAAGTAAAAGTGACCGCACAATTTCATTCACTTTCTGCTCTGTCTCTCGAGAAATTATTGCGCAATATATAATATGATAGAAATTATTGCCCAATATATTATTATGAGTCATTATTGTCCATTGTTGCTTGTTGAGGCCGAATTAAGAAGGTTCATTGGTGGGAAACTGCAATCTGATCTCACTTTTAGCAATAGTAATTAATGCCTAGCGAAAGCCTGGCCCATTGTTTTCAATAAGTCATGGCTAGTAACTAATTTTAACTAGACATCTTACTAAATAGTAACGATTATATCATGATTGTGGAGGCTTCACTCATACTCATATATTGCTGTTTTCTGCTCTTACCATGTTATTGTGCGACTGCAGAGAAACCTACGTCATTTGTATGGCTGCAAGAAGAAAGCTACTTTGGTGGTCTTGTCTGGTTTTGCGTTTGTTCCCTGTTTTAATAGCTCGAGTTATCGTGCTCCTTGTGAAAAGTCGTGGATTTTCCTTCCTACCTTTTCTGGAATGTGGTATTTAATGAATATCGTTGCAATATCTGAGAAAGCGCACATTCCTTCACCAACTCAAAATTCTTCTCGGGTGGGCAAGAATCTGTATCAAATGAATGAATGAATGAATGAATGAATGAATGAATGAATGAATGAGTGAATGAATTATTGGATGAATGAATGAGTGGACGAATGAACACTTATTAAATGACCGAGTAAACAAATAAATGTGTAAAATTTCAGCTTTAGCATCTTTGCTCAAGTAGAAAGCGGAACACGTTGTTAGTTAGCGTGAACTCAGTTGGTTACCAGGAATAAAATCATTACCTAATTCGATCATTTCATTTTCAGCTGTTCCACTACCGTTTCATTGAGGAACTTTGAGAATCCTACTTAGGACTACATTCACTCCTTTTCCCTATTCATTTTTTTCTTTTTTTTCCAACTCCACACCCATGAGCGCTAGGATTGACTAGTTTAGCCTTTCCTATATCAGCTGCCAAATAGGTTTTTTTTCATTCCGTCAAGCAGTTATCGTGCAGTTTGTGCAATCCTTGGGAATTGCGCGCTTACACCTGGAACCATTCAGCGTTCGCACATCAAAGCTCAACAAGCTCCTCTTTCTGCATGAGCATGTGTTTTTCTATGAGTTTAAGGAGTGTGTTGATGTTGTCGGCCATCATCCTTGAGCTTGTTTTGTGAAAAAGCTAAGCTCGGAGACTTAGGTCTTAGCATACTCGGTGATCCAAAAGGTTCAGTGTTTGCTAATTAGTACCCTCTCCTCACTGATGAAACCTGTAGTTGATATCCCACTTTGATAATCCATCAGTCATTTTGATAAAACTTCTCTTAGCATTAGCATTATTCTACTCAGAAACTTCGCATTATTCCCGATTAGATTCAAAAACCCTAATTTAGTAACATGAACCTGTATGAATGTGAACGAGATCTTGGGGAATTACTGGACTACTGGAGGGCTCCGAAAAATTGCCAGCGCCACGCCACTCTTTCGCGCTATTCCCTCAAATAGCGGAACAATGAACCGCTAATTTTTTAAGCTAGCAGTTCATCGCTTCGTTTTTTCCTTTTTCCTTTATTTTTCTTCATTTCTTCATTCAGTTCAGCATGTTGCAGTTCACCAAAACGAGCCATGGTAGAGAATATAGAGATATTGACGCGGTAAGTATATATAATGTTAACCGCTGTGGTTGCGTTAGCATGATCTTGAATAATCTTCCAACCATCTCCAAAAGAACGCCAGCGTTGACAACAAAACATTACTTCTGTTCACAGAGTTTGTCAAGCCACGTGCTTAGATGTTGCATTCGAATGTCCAAGTCAACATTTACGACAGAAATTTTACAGCAGGATTTCGGGATATGTTTGGACGGGAGGCATAATAAGTTGAAATTCATGTAAACTTCAAGTACTGTATGTATCATATTGGTGTGAAATCATTTGCCGAAACGAACACTCCAATTCAAAGTGTTATAACTTGGCTTAAACACATCGTTCTTCATGAGTTTGATGCCCATTTAATTCGCTGAATTTTCCCTAACAATCTGGTTAGAATAGTATACTTTTACAGCAACTGAAATCGCAAAAATCTACAAACTTTTCGGAGGCGATTTCGACATGCTCTGGATCAGCAATCTGCTGCTGTCACAGGTTTGCACTTACGACTCAGGAAAAGTGATATTTAGGGAGGGAAAGCTCTGAGCAATGAGCAGAATGAACAAGAACCTCGATGCCTCACTGCGCCAGTTTTTGCAGGGGGTGTTTTTTAAGTGAGAGGCTCATCGCTACCCTGGATCATAGGAAAAGCCGATTCTGTTCACCACTGCCTAGCACATTTACAGCAGATTTTCGGAGATGAACTCAAAATTGCAATACTAGAGCTCTGTTGTCAACGCTTGACTAGACTGGAGAAGGCTGCAGTCAATCACACCCTTACAGCACAACCAAACTTCTGACACAACCTCCCTGTAGAGAAATCTGGTCTAGGAGAAATATGGAGTGGGAAAACGTCTCTACCCATACCAATTCGCATATCTTGTTATCGTAGAGAAAGCGAGCTTCAACTATTATACATTTATCACACTGCTTAGAAATTAGTCGTTGTGGGACGGAAAAATAGGTTAGAAAAGATGTCTCAGCGGTTGAAACGCTGGTCATCGGTCAGATCGTGTGGTGTTGCCTTCTGTACTTTTTTTAACCTGTCGATTAGAGCCAAATATTTCGAAACTCTAATATAGTGAGCATCCGTCCTTGCACTCAACGTCCGAATGGGAGAATCCTGTTTAGGTCCTACGCCTGTCCTTAACACTTCATCACCACGGGACAACGTGCGATCATGACCACGGCTGCCTTGGGGTTCAAAATTGCTGGAAAGGCTTTTGCTACCAGTATCTCACTGTTCGTTGCAAAGAAGAATCCGAGCGGAAAAAAATGTTCGCTGCTCTACAAAACGGTACCGAGAGGAGCTAGCCAGAATATTCAAGCTCATTTTGGAAAAGAAGGAAAAGTCCTTCCAGAAGGCCACACAATTTGGCTTAAAATTGCTCAAATTCCACAGAACAGAAAAGTTTTTGTGCATAACCCAAAACGGCTATTGATTTCGCACCAACCTGACTCTTAGGAAGAGTTTCAAAGAAGCGGTAGTTGGAAATCTCCTAATTGTAGGAAAGAATGGTGAGCAGGAGTTATAGTCATATTTCGCAGTTTAGTTATTTCTGGAGGGTCAGTTTGAATGGTCAGAAGCTTGGTTAAAGCTGCTGGTTTCTGAAGTGCCTAAAAGAGCACATGGGTTTCATCGGAAAGATCCTCGTCGCCAACGTCGTATAATTCGCGGAATTGCAATTTCAAAGCATAAAATGTTAGTGGCTTACAGCATTCAGGCTCTTCATTGAGACATCCTTTTTCACAAAATTGTATTGCTTCATGACAATGCGAGTGCATTTCGCTAATTCAGCCAGTTTGTAGACGGGATCTAGGGACCAGCTACTAGAATCATTGAGAAAATCTGAGACGGCACTTAAGCGGAATAAAACAAATAAAGAAAGATATTCTACATTCGGTGTTTATATCCGGGTGATAAAAATTCTAATAAAATGACAAGATGAAGAGTGTTTTGATCTTTGAGGGATGCACTGCACTTTATTTTCTTTAAGATTTCACTGCGGCAGCTAATCGGTCAGTACTCCAGGCTGGGAACTTTTTGACACCCCTGTATAATACCCAGCCTCTTTTCTGACCAATCGCGGCGGGGCACATGCTTTGTCCTTTCTAACATTCTTTCATGCATTCATATTGATAGACAATCCATTCGCTTAGTCGGAGGGTTTCAGGTCTAGGAAAAGTCTCGGAATAGTTTTTCTGGATATCCCAGAACTATAAAGGACTTTTTATCTTTCACCCATTCAGACCAACTTGCTGGAGGACCGCTAGGCCTAATCGATGAAGAAGGACCACAGCAAAAAGTCGACAGATGACATCAACCAGAACTTCTTCTGCGGCAGGTCTTCTGATTCGATCGACTCTTGCTTTCCTGGTGGAGGCTTCAAGCTTGTCTGACTGTGATTCTGTGATAAGATGTTCTGTAATAGTCCATTATTCGTTGTGCCTGCTGCTTGAACCTGACCTACCCACGCCCTTCATTAAGTTGGGAATTTCCTTTTACGCACATAAGAAAAATCCGCGTGTACATAGGTGCTGACATTCTTCTTCCACAGTGAGTATTTTTGTATTTTAGCGAAACAAATCCCTTCATCTCATGGACATCGTTTCTCCTATCTTATCCAGAGGTTTTGTAAACCTGTGAATAAGCGGAAGCTCTGAGGACAACAATGTATAAGGAGCAGCCGCTAGGAAGAAGTCCTTGTTAGGATTTCTTTGACGTCTGGGGAATTTCTTTGACGAGTTCTACTATTGTCTGCCTATCTTTCTTCCCAAAATCATTAATCCTTTCCCATTTATTCTCCTCAGACAGCGGAAAGCCTGCCGTCATAAAATAGCTAATGGGAAGTGCGCTGCAAGGCCCTGTTTTTATTCTGCAGTTGCACTTCCCGCCAAAGAGCAGTGACGTTCTGATTTTTTGGCTTTCTGTCTACATTTGGGTAATGGAAACAAAGCCATTTAAGCCTGGGGTTTATTTTAAGTGTGCAGCCTGAGCTTGAACTGAAGCTCCTTATTGCTTTTCTTCCTAAAAACACTTCCTATTTTTAAACCAGATGTTTATTGTTCCAGATCAAGATTAGATTTTTTTATTTTTGATTAGAATCCTGCCTGCCGTGAACACTTGCGTGAGACCTTTGCTGGAGTATGGTACCGTTATCATTTATCCGTATGAACGAAAGGTGCTTCAAAACACTTTCACTAGAAAACGTTTGATGAGGACAGTTGATTTCATGTACGACAAAATTCCCTCAGTTGAGGAAAGAAGAATAAATCTTGACCTCAACTCCTTGTCTTGGAAGATATGGAGGTTTGACCCTATCACGTTTCATAAACTCATCGGCGGCTTTTGCGGCCTTGGTCCCGATAAATTCTGCATATTTAGACCATCAATAACAAGTTGGCGCTCTGAAGCTATGTCTTTCTAGGCATAAGGGGGTAAAGTAGGTCTCATTTTTCATTAATAGAGCGAGTTTCGACTATTAATCACATTGTCGCGAAATACATATAATACCACATTCATTGTCATTGTCATTGTACTACCGCAACAAGAGAACGTGGATGTTAAGCTCTTAATTCAAAGATGTAGTGGATGGCAGCACTATCTTCAGGGTTAGTGAATGAAAGTACAATACCGCCAAGTGCAAAAAAAACTGCCACCACTCGCGACCAAAGCACAGTGTGTAATTTCGAATTTCGAACGTCTAGCCGATCAAAATTATTTTTCTAGAGAATTGGTGGATGAATTCTTTTACTTTTCCGCATACGTACTCTGTCTGGTCTGAAGTATGAACTGCACGTGATCCATGGAAGCCAAGCATTTAGTGCTATTTCTAATGCTTCTGCAATAGAGCCTGAGAGCACAAAAACATGTGGTGAGGAATAATTTTCCGCTCGGCATATGAATTTGAGTGTCTATGCGTGTTTGCAAACGAATAAGTATGTAAGGCGTGCATTGGCTGTCCGAAACGACGAGCCCGCCCACGCACGCGGGGATCGAGAAGGTGCCACGTTTGCCAGCACTCCACGTCATCATCTCTAATCTGCGTATCACGTTTCATCGTTATCTTCATGATATACACCAATGATTTGGCTGTGACGTGGACGACGTGGCAGCCAACAGCATCCGTCCCAGCCGCGCCGCCTCTCGATCCCCGCGTGCGTGGGCGGACTCGTCGTTCCGGACAAACTATATATGCGTTTCGGTTTTAGGATTGCGTACTTTTTCACATGATGAGCATTACTTGAGCTAACATATTAAACTGCTGGGCTGGGATTCATGAAACGATAACCAAGCAAACGAACGATGGCTAGAGTGATTGGTTATCGTATTGACTACATAGTGCTAAGAGACGCAGACAACAAAAGTTGGTTTGCTAGCCTGGGTTATCGTTTTATGAATCCCAGCCTTGGATGTTTTATGAGTTTCTGCGATTAAGAAATCAGTAATTTCAACACTGCCGCTCACATAAATAGCCTAATCGGCCCCGGAATTCCCAAGGATTGCGGTAGGATATGTCAAGGTTTTGCTTGATAAAGGTGGTCGCCTATAGGGTAGCCCAACATAGGATGTCTTTCAAGACAATATTACTCCATTTTTGGAATGGATTTTCTCAACCAAATTTTCTATCAATGTTGTCTTTTTTCCGAATGGTTCTTCTTTCCCCAATATCAATACTTTTTATTCACATTGTAACCTCAAAAGGTGCGCTTCGTCATTTCTCACTTGCTTTCGTGATGTCCGTTATTGGCGCGAGGCTAACTGACCACAGGTGCTGCTGGAATAGACTTCGTGACCCACAAAAGTCTTGCGTAACATTACTCGCAAAGACATTATGAAAAAAGACCTCTTTGCGGAATTGCAAGCTCATTTCCTTCAAACATATCGGAAAGATCTGTCCAAGAGAGTCAGGCCTACATAGAAGTGTTTTCTGTAGAGGGTCGCAGTTGGTCGCAAAAATAACAGACATGCCCGTATACAGGAAGATTACTACTAGCTAATGCACATGCTTTCTTAACGAAATCTTGTGAAACTCTTTTTTAGATTTACCCGAAGACACAAGTTGGTCATGTGTTTGATTCTCAGACATGTTTGGATTTCTTTCCCATGACTGAGAAATGTGGTTACTAAGAAATACGAAAGCTTGTTCCAAGATCTATCAAAAGAATCCTAAATAGGAAATTCACGCGACAACATAGACGACAGAGACATCTCATAAAGTACTCATCTGTTTTACGTAGGCGATGTTGTATAGAAGTAGTATCACTTTTTTTCTCAGTGCCTCACTTTTTGTCCCTAGAATGAACTAACTTTACTGTGACAGAAGCCCCAGTACTTTCTTTTTAAGCGTTTTATTTTTGTTCTTTGATGTGCACACCTTTGCAGTGTATCAAGTAAATAGGTAAATAAAAATAAATAAAATCTTTTCTTTGTCTAATTATGCCCCGCCAGGTGATCGGTCGCCAAAAAAACCACCTCTATGCGCGGACTAACCGCAAATATTTTAGTGCAGTAAACGCGACGTGATATGGTAGGTCGAAAAATACAGTCCTTGTCGAAAAGATAGACGGATTGCGCGTGCGGTTTCATTGCGTTGCGGACGCAGAACCGCTGCGGGACCCACGGGACCCTCTCACTTAGAGCATGCTCTCTCCGCGCCCATCGTTCGGGTCCCGCCGCGATTTTGCAGCTGCGGAATCCTTCTATCTTTTCGAGAAGGACTATACACTTTGAGCGGCTAGATTTGCAAAATTGCACACTGTGAAAGGTATGGTGTCATAGCTATCTTGCAAGCCGAAGCGATTTCCTCACAAGAAATTGGGCCACAAACTCTGTAAGCTGTAGAAGTAGCTCAACTTGAAGTGCTTTCGCTTTGCCATCCTTGTTTCTCTCGGGATTCTTCTCTACCCGTTGGAAAAATGAATGCAAGCTGCACTACATAGAAGAACAAGGTATTTCAATAAGACATCTGGAATTCACACAATTAATTCATTATGGGAGAAAAGCCTCTACGCTTATTCACTGCTGCGCTAAGAGAAAAGCCTAAGCCTTTTCATCATTGTGTGAGTTCGCTATCTATGCATCTGTAATTGGACCGGATGACTCAACTATGTGGAAGTACGAGGAAAAACGCCCATTTCAAGCAGTCTTCTCTCTTAGCTGATTAGTTCTCGGCAGAATGATCGACTTTGTACCTGTGGTGTGGCTGCTTTAGCACTTCCTTTTGTGCATTTTGTCTACTGTGAAATATGACTTCTCCCTTCAGAACTCATAGGCTGGGGTGGGGGGGGAGGGCAGGTGAGTGAGACGAATTATTTACTGGCCTCATTCTGATAAGCCGCTATACTTCCGGATAAAACGCTACCTTATCGGACTAGGAGCTACATTACCCGATAAACAGCTACACTAGCGGATAAATATGTTCATTACGGAAAAACTGTACTACCTCGATGTCATCTAGAGTACCAGAAGGAGCATTTTCTTGTTGAAAAAGTATGGATCCTAACATGCGATAGTTATTATCGCATAGCGAGTTATTTTATAAGTTTCTTGTCAAAACGGGATAAATTTCTGCCTTTGATTTTTTGTTTTGATCCTACAAAATCGACATAAGGAAGACTATTTCGACCTCCAACCTGATTCGGGTGAGCAGATTCACTACGAAACTGTTTATCTTTAGAAGATCTGTATAAAAACTCCGGCATGGATCTGTTGGTCGAAGTTGAACTCTTGACCTTTCCAGGTGCGGAGAGGTGGCTTCCAGTCTACGAATAAACAGTTAATCAAAACCTGCAGCAGCTGTGTTTTTAACTTATGATCCTCTCCTTATGCAGTACAAATTCTGTGGAACTTCCACTCCGTTCTGGACGTCACTTCCAGAAATTTCATAGAGTGGTTTCCTTTTTTGATAAACCAAAACCCTTTCCCCCTAAATGAGTCAGCTAAGAGTCACCTGTACGAACTGAGTTGTCTTTCGGAGTAAGGCGTTTCGAACAATACAGTAACCACGGTAATTGTTGGACAGAAAACGAAAAAAACGCAAATCCGCGTTTTTTTCGTTTTTTCTTCATAACGCAGTTCGTTTTGCTCCTTATCAGAAGTTCTACCCACCAATCGATTTGTTCAAACGAGTTCTACAAGATGAGCCTAACGTCGTTTTCAAATTTTCGCTCGAAAAGCGTCTACTTCCCAAAGTACCTGCGGGTACGAATTAGCGAGCGAGACTCTGCGATAATTGTAACCTAAGGATACATGCTACTTGACGTGTATATTATGTCAGCAACGCAAAGTAAAAGTTATATTTTCGTAATCTAGAGCTCATCACGAGCATTTTGGTACCCCTTTCCGCTACATTTCCGGTACTTCGGAATTTTTCAAATTTTTCGAGAGGTGCTGTTTTTCACCAGTCAGAAATGCATTGCTCGCCTAGTTAAGGAAATTCCCTCTAGAGATTCTACAAGTAAGCTGTAAGTTTTAGAAGCTGCTAGAGTCGTACACTGCTAGGATAGACGCAGTTAGTGTTTCCTGAGACCGAAAAAGGCTACTTTGTGATATCGCGTTCATACAGTGTTCTGTTCCAATGTTCACGTGCCCCGCAACGGTTATGAAATGAAGCACAATCGCTGCCACTAAAGCAGAACGTAGTACGCTTTCTATGCATCAAGGACAGCAAGCGCATTTCGTTACGAACACTAGCTGAAACCAAAATTCGAGGGGTCCAAAATTGGAAACTTTTCACATGTGCTTGGTATTTTCATTTATTCGTGATTTTCACAGTATCTCAAATCTGTCGAGAAATTTTGAATACACCATTCCATTCGTTTCGACATGATCTATCGAATAATGCCAGTTTCGATGAAATTCATGGTATTCAAAATTTCGGCCCCAAGCCCCGCCCACATCCCTGGTAGGCTATTCTCGTGGCCTAGGAATTCTCCGCTGGATATGCTATGCCACCGAGCGGCGCCCCTCCCAATAATTTCGCGCCACATGGACCGCCACCGCATTTTGAATAAGAATTAGAATAGACAGGATCAAAGGATTAGAAAATGAGAAACAACGTTCAAAAGAAAATTTATTGATCGATGCTTTGAGAAAAAATCAATTTTTAAATTCAATTATGTCGGACAGAAACAAAAATGCTCCTTTTCAATCAAACAGGGCCACATCCAGACGCTCTTCTTCAGCGTACGAACTCCACATCAGCTGAAGTGAGGGCAAGATGAAACTTCTCCCATCAGTTTTTGCAGCACGTTCAAAGTAAAGAGGAACAAAATTGATTGCCTCAATATCGGTACGAGGTGATTCACCGAAATATCATTTTCCCATAGAATTTGCATAATGTTAAAAATGTCATTGAAAAATTGTAGAAATAACGTAAAAATGCCATAATATGAAAAAAAAATCTGCTCCATCTGGCTCAGGAATTCCAACTTATCAACCACAGTGTAGCCCAGCAGCGAAATTCGAGCCCGAAAGCGGAAGGAGAGAACGGTTTTATGTATCCAAAGCAGTTGGAATCGTAGTACCTGTGCAGGTGAAATAGTCTGCGAGATCAGCGGAGTAATGACTAGGGCTAATCATAAGCATTAGCTGAAGTCATATCAATCCTCCAGGCATTTCCCTGTCAATTACGGGACTAGAGAGGTCGTAACCTTGATCTGAATGCCTGCAAAGCAGCATTCTGGATCAGACATCAAATTCGTGCGAAATAACGCAGTGGAGATAGGAAAGAACAAAAATCCACTTCTTCTTCAATTTCTCATGATGCACCGGTTTTCATACACGTAGTTCCCACAGAGGAAGCTCTTAAAAAGACTAATGCAGTTTAAATAATCTTTCTTTGCCATTTTCTAATCCTTTGATCCTGTCTATTCTAATTCTTATTCAAGATGCAGTGGCGGTCCATGTGGCGCGACATTATTGGGAGGGGCGCCTCTCGGTGGCATAGCATGTCCGGCGGAGAATACCTAGGCCACGAGAATAGCCTACCAGGGATGTGGGCGGGGCTTAGGGCCGAAATTTTGAATACCATGAATTTCATCGAAACTGGCATTATTCGATAGATCATGTCGAAACGAATGGAATGGTGTATTCAAAATTTCTCGACAGATTTGAGATACTGTGAAAATCACGAATAAATGAAAATACCAAGCACATGTGAAAAGTTTCCAATTTTGGACCCCTCGAATTTTGGCTTCAGCTAGTGTTCGTAACGAAATGCGCTTGCTGTCCTTGATGCATAGAAAGCGTACTACGTTCTGCTTTAGTGGCAGCGACTGTGCTTCATTTCATAACCGTTGCGGGGCACGTGAACATTGGAGCAGAACACTGTATGAACGCGATATCACAAAGTAGCCTTTTTCGGTCTCAGGAAACACTAACTGCGTCTATTCTAGCAGTGTACGACTCTAGCAGCTTCTAAAACTTACAGCTTACTTGTAGAATCTCTAGAGGGAATTTCCTTAACTAGGCGAGCAATGCATTTCTGACTGGTGAAAAACAGCACCTCTCGAAAAATTTGAAAAATTCCGAAGTACCGGAAATGTAGCGGAAAGGGGTACCAAAATGCTCGTGATGAGCTCTAGATTACGAAAATATAACTTTTACTTTGCGTTGCTGACATAATATACACGTCAAGTAGCATGTATCCTTAGGTTACAATTATCGCAGAGTCTCGCTCGCTAATTCGTACCCGCAGGTACTTTGGGAAGTAGACGCTTTTCGAGCGAAAATTTGAAAACGACGTTAGGCTCATCTTGTAGAACTCGTTTGAACAAATCGATTGGTGGGTAGAACTTCTGATAAGGAGCAAAACGAACTGCGTTATGAAGAAAAAACGAAAAAAAACGCGGATTTGCGTTTTTTTCGTTTTCTGTCCAACAATTACCGTGGTTACTGTACATACATCACATCAGAGCCCTTTTGGTTCAACGGTCCTATATTATTTTCATTTTTGCCTTTGCCTGCTCATCTTTCTGACCCTTGCTATCTCACATTCTCCTATTACGAATGCCACAGCCTGCCGTTCGTCTCATAAATTACTGTTCCATTTGGTCAGCTTCATCTCCCTCTTTTTTCATTTATACGAAAATTTGTCTACGGTCCAATATTTCTGCCATCAGTACTGGCCTTGATTTTCTCACAGTATTTTCGTCTATCTTATCGTTCGCACCTCAATAATTTGATGCACTAACACTTTCAGTCTCTTTTTCTGTGGGATTTCAGTACTTGCTCAAATGTATACTGCCCTCGCTATGAATCTAACTTGTATCTCATTTATAACCTAGAAAACCAAGTGTACTGTCAGTATTCATATTCTGAGTCCCGACACTTCTAGATGTTTATCTTCTCAAAGTTAACTTCTTCTTTTTCACATGAGGAAACTCATTACTTAGACACTTATGTAGATTGTTACAACTGGATGGCCCCTATTCACTAGTTGTGCGGGCCCCAGCATCGCTTCCACTCTATCATCATCCACGAGCACAACGCTGACGAGATCTTTGAGTCATTCCCAGCCAAGCATTCATCTGATCCATTTTTGTGACGATTAAATCTGTCCAACTCGTTGGTGATCTCCCTTGCAGTCGTTTCGTCTTTCGTGGTATACACTTCAAGGAATTTTTTGTTCATCTATCATCTTTCCTTCTCATTATATTACCGAGCCACCAGTGTCAAGCTTTCTATACATATTCCGCTGGATCATAAAAATGGGATATTCGTTGTAAATCGGGGCTGCGAAGCCCGTCTCGCAGTTGTATGCGCCAACTATACCACAGAAGAGAACGTTTGAATGCCCTACATGTGCACAGTGTCTTTAACGTGGTAGTTGTGATTGCCCACGTCTCCGCAGAATTGCAGAGTGCTGCAAGAACTGTAGAGTTAAAAAGATGAGCGCGCAGGACGGAATCCACCAGTTGGTCTATGGCTTCTGTGAGAAGCCCCTACGCAGCCCATGCTGCTTTTCCTCTATCCAGCACTTCTTCAAGGTCGTTCTCCATGTTCATTCAGCGTTCAAGATACACATAGGACATCGTCTCCATAACCTGGGTCTCTTCAAGTTCTAATCGTTCCCCTTCCTTCGTACTGAGCAGCCTGCCACGGCCAGCTCAGCTATCATCACAGGTAGTTGTCAACTTGAATAGATTAGGGACGCCACCTTGCCACTGATCCTGTCAAGAAGGTGGTTCGGGAAACCCTACTGGAGAACGTGCCTCCGCTGTACATAACAGTTCGACACATAGGGTCACCTCCGAGCCCCTGTGAGGCAGTAAACCATTGCGGAGGTGTCAAACGCTTAAAGTACCTGGGGTTACCAAGCTGTCCCCAACCAAGTAACAACAGGGGCCAACATCGCTTAACTTACCAGGTCGTCTTTACTTGGTACAATGCAGCGTTCACCTACATTGGACTACCACCAGTGCATAATTTCGCAGAGATTTTCTTTGGAAAGTATACCCAGAATTGAAAAAAAAATAACGCTAGCATTGTATTCTACTTCATCAGAGCGAGGAAAGGTAGTGATTGCTTTGTCCGTTGAGCACTGTAGTCGTCGGATATCGCTAGTGTTTCTGTTCCTCTCAAGGTTTACACTGATCTTTTTGGTGTATTAGTTATCGTTCCGATTAACTAAAGCAAAACATCAATGCTGGCAGCGCTCAACGGCTCATTTGGTCCGTCGCGCTGCGTTTATACTGCGTTGCGGCAGAATAGACGGGTGGCGCTGTCTAATGTAGCAGTGATTTGACCGCACTGCATTTTATCAATTTCTGGGGACATGTAATTTATATGCTATAGCCAGTCACTAGTAGAACAGTCACAAGTAATCACACAAATTTATTCACTGTTGTCTCAAAAAGAATGTCTTCTTCAAGGAATGCATTAGTGCGTAAAAGTTCAACAAACTCGGAACAAACTCTGTGTCAACCCTTTGTCAGTGAAAGAGAAGCGACCTCAATTTTAGTCGTTTTTTTTTTGCTTCTATTGTCTCCTTTTCACTTGTTCAAATGGTCGTGCGCCTTGTGAAAAGTCACGGATTTACCTCTTCACCATTTCTGGAATGTGCTGCAAGGACAGCGTCAGCTCACAAAGGAACAATTACCGCCGTGCCAGACGGATTGGTTACATGAACTTGTAGAATACGCCCGATTTCGTAAACCGTCTGGCCATCTGGAAAAGCTTTTGCAGAGGGCATGTTGATGTTATTGTTACGCCGTAATCTCGTCCAACCCACTTTGCACTCTGGTGCTGCACTATTATTATCCTGACTACAATTCTGCGTAGGTCGTCCGACACCATATGAAATTTCCTCTTTTCTATGAGCACAGGAAACGACCCTATAAACTGAAATGTTTTCGGAGAACAAGTGCAGAACCTCGGTGAATGCAATGAACTCTACAGTGTACCGAGCTTGCAACCTTCTCTTTCGCTGCGGCTTTCCATTCAAAAAAAAACTGGCTTTTGGATCTCATTATGATGTCGGTTGAATTACTTACCATAACTATTGGAGTGTTTTTTTTTGGAGGGAGTGTGGCCAAAAATGTGTAAAGCTCGTCGTAAATCGACTAATTGATAATAATAATGCATGATTTTGAAGACCATCTATTTGAACTTGAATTTCTGAACTTCCCTACAAGTCTAAGGACATACGTACGTACGTACATTGACGTTGAAGTCTCTAAGCCTATAGAAAGCTCAGGTGAGTGGAACCATCCACATAAATATACCTTACCCAGTACTGAAAAATTGAGAACATCTTACCCTTTACTACTTGTTCGGCATTCGGATGCCTTCTTCCAGTCACTCCTTCTGCAACTATCCCTCTTTAGCCTAATTTTAATACACTATACATTCATTGCATGCAGCTTTCATTATATCTATGGACATTCTGTTCCCTCTTAAGAAGTAACCAGTTTTCAAAAGTTCTACGTTAGCCTCAGTGATTTAGTGAAGTGCTGAGGCTTTACCGTCTTGGAATCTGTTCATGTTATAGTCTACAAGACTGCTTATTCGCTACTAAACAGTTAGAAACGTGGCTGCATCGCACCGCCTCCGCGACGCCGCAGACCAGCTTGGCCCTTTAGTTCTTGGGCGTGATAGATACTGTTGCTCTGTTTGTTTCGTTCACCATTAGTTCCTTTATGTCGCTGTGTTCAATAGCAGCAATCCCAACCTCGCCCAAGAAACATAGCGCCTAGATGGGCTGCCGCGACGCGTAGGTGGCGCGGCACGGCCTCGCTTTCGGCGCGCGGTAACGATTGAAGTGTCGTGCACAGTGGTTGTCCAGTGGCTTCTCAGCTTCTACCTATTTTACTGTACTGCTTACTTTGAGTTTAAGCAACAACGCTCTATTGAACTTGACAAGGTTGCGCCGAGACGCGCAGGGCCAGGTTGTCCGCCCACATTGGTTCGAACTCCCTTGATGCAAAAAGTCACCGTACCCAGCAGTTCACTCCCTTTTTTAGTCAATGCTGTTGCTACCACCACAGCATCACAAAGTAAACATTTATTATAGTAACACGATATACGTCTCCCGTATCTGCATGAGTGAGTTAAGAAAAACGAATCAAAGTCCATATTGCACTCATGGCATGTTTTCGTTCTTGCGCCCTTGCGACTTCCTTCGCCCACTTTTATTTTTGACTCTATTCTCATTTTCTCTTTCGATTCTCCGGCTATGCATCTGTTGAAATTTTTATTTAGGGATGTTCTCGCTCGAGACTTTATTTCCCAACGACATGATTGTCAGATGTCAGTGGTTTGGCATATCCTGCCACATCTACCGCTTCCAGCGCCACAGCAAAACTTTTTTTAAACAGCTGCCACTGGTCTTTTTATGAAGATAGTTGTGCAGCACTAAGTACACACAATAGTTTTTTTCCCATTTTGCAGCGCATTATTGGTTTGGGGAGACTGCCTGCAGCCGAATTTCAACGCTGGTGGTGTTCGTTTCATCAAGGATGGAGCTTAGCGGCAGACTAGTACTAGTATAGGAAATCCATATTCCGCAATGACTCACTGCTTGCCTTCAATTTTGTACCCCCTCATCTGATGTTTTTACTAGATCGGTGTTTCTGCAATGTTGACTTTTACCTCTTCAGCAGTCTGAGACTCATCTCCATCTGTTACTGGGCAGTTTTTGCATTCAAAACCCGCCCGTAGCTGAGATGCCCGTCTCTTCGTAATTGTATAAGTTGTGGTTGCAGCTCGCTGCATCGTTGTGGGACCGCTATCTTTTCCCGGTTTTTGTTATTTCGTTGGGAATATTGGTTAGGTTCCTTTAAAATCTGGATTCCGGACCAATAAGCGCTGGTAAGCCCTGCTTGGCAGACTGATCAATCGAATCATTCCTCATTCCGACTTTCCTCATCACGGTTAATTTTGAACTTCCACAGTCATTCTTCCAGAAAATCCACATAGAAGCAGATTCTAGTATCTTTTTTGAAATGTAAGATGCGGGTTGGAGGTGTTTTTATTTATTTATTTATTTATTTTCTGCACATACAAGGTGCGCTCACAAACAGGAAACACAAACTCACAACTGCATAGTAGGACTAAGGAGATTCTAGGAGCCATGAATGGGTAGAAACAGTTTCTTCTTAATAACTGCAGAGTAGGGTTGCTTGCGCTCACGCCTTCGTTTTCCTGACACTGTGAGGTGTCCGGTAGGGGAATGCCATTGGAATTTCGGAAAGAAAGTCGAATACTATTCGATGCACAGGCTTTCTTTGTGAGGAGGTAAATGGCGCTAGGGATAACGCCACTTCCCACGAGCGTATGAGCATGCGCAGGAAATCTAGCACTGGGTTTTCGGATGTTAGGTATTCCCTACCCCTAACAACCCAGTACAAGACTTACCTCATTAGAAAGGCTGAGCAAGTAGCAAAGTGAGCTAGTGAATCACCAGAACAAAGATACCTTGGCAGATTAACAACTGGGTTATCACCACGCAAGCCTGACAAACAACTCCAAGCTGCAGGACTAAGGTAAAGCGCTACAGTATTGGCTCGACTTTGAAGCTCCCCAGTGTCTCCGATAGAATGCTCTGTACTATGCTCAATAGAAATCTGGATTAGAAAGTACAATAAGTAGATAATCCTGTTAGCAAAAATGTAAACAAGAACAACAGAAAGAACGTCAAACAGAGAGTAGGAATCTAGTTGGTCGACTTGCTTACGTGACATCATCTATGCCTAAAATATCTAGTATGTCTATGTTCGCTAATTTCCGCCTAAGAGCAGCTGAGTGCTCAATGGAGAGAAAACTAGCCGGAAGCTTGTTCAATAAAGTAGCCACTCGGTTGGCGAAGGCACACTGAAGCGATCTGAACTGGAAACGACTACATTTGCTAACAGTAATGTTGAAACTTGCTCTGCGAGAACTTACCGGCCGAAAAACCCAAAATTTCGAAGCTCTACAACGTAACTCTCCACGCAGTATTTTGTGTTTTTAGTGGTTTTTTTTTCAGTTTTAGGGAATAGGTCTTGAAGGCCAAATTTGGCCTGGGTTCAAGGAGGAATACGGCCTATGAAAACCACCATACTTGAACGTTGCCGTCATTCCAATGTGCCAATACGGCTTATTCCGCAGACTCGTCTTCCATTCTTTGCTCATGAGTGTCTCCGTTTGGATGTCATTTCCTCTGTCGTTTCACCTTTTTTTGTGCCTATCGAATTACTCGAAACTCTCGTACTCTTTAAGAGTTCAAGGTTATATTTTTCCCGAAAGACTTTTGATATTTTCAGGTATGCGATGATGCTCAAGAAGTCTGCACATGTCATTCAGAACTGGGAACAATCCGTGACAAGCTTGAATTTAGTGTTTGTGCCTTCCAGATTATTATAGGGATTTTATATGCACCAGTAGGCACTTACGTAGCACATGAATTAAATGCAACTTATACTAGTCAGACGCACGCATACATTTATGAAGGATTTTCTGCAAAAACTGGTCAACGCGACATGTACTTCTTCAATGAAAGGAACCGCAGCCGCTACGGGGCCGCAAACGCATCCGTCTGAGCTGCGTCAGCGATGCGATTGGCCAAATCCTCCATCATATGGACGCGTCAAACGCACGCACCTAGTATGAGGTGCCCTCTACAACAACAGCCAATTTAGCGTGAAACCTTCCAAGAAATCTGTTGCACTGGATCGGTTACATTCAATTATTCATATCTAGTAGGGCCAATCAAAAAAGCGTTCATTACTTTGCCGAAATGGGAGAGGGCTACCCAGACGGGTTCGAGGGTTTTTCAGGAGAGCAGTGATGCTACGTGGTAGGATTTGAATCCTTATGCTCCAGGAAGCGCAATAAGCTCATCTTCACTTTTGTTTGCATTCAGTGTGTGTATGCGTACTCTTAGGTAATTGTGTAGCAGTACGCGAGCGAAGCGGGCATCA